>CM028132.1:222197500-222837500 GCA_016271365.2 Neoceratodus forsteri | reverse complement strand
AATATATTTATCTGTAGTACGGGGATTGAGGTAAGGATCAGGGAGGGTGTACTACTGTGGTACCTGGGACAGGGACTGCCTGCTGTGCAGGGCGCCAGGCGCATTTTGCTGGCCAGCCCTGCACAACTCATGCAAATAGGGCCATACTGACATGCAAATGGCCCCATTTGCACCTTGCATGCATTACGGCCCCATTTGTATATTTAATTTTGAATATCAGGAATTTGCACACGACGTAACTCGGATGCTCCGGCGCAGTTTCCGTTTCAGGTATTCAGACCTGTCTGGGGGTTGTGCCAGCACATCATATTTGTGCTGCCCACATATTTTGATATATTCAGAAGGGATGCTCCATTGCTCATTTCTTTTGAATATATCCCTTTGTTGGTCCCACGCAACTCAGTTACGCGGAGCAACCACTTGTGCTATTGCCAGGAGCACTTTTAAATATCTAGCCCCATGTATTCATGTACATTTCCTCAGTAATAAATAATAAGGAGGAGAACTCTATAGAGTAAATATGGAATCCAAGCTGAATTGTACCTAAGTATTATGTTTTTCAAAGTTTTCTTTGCGGTGTCAGCAGCTCTTTAACAGATCAAAACCCAAAACTAATATAGAAAGAGTCTGGCAAAATATTTCACAAGCACAGAAATACAAATAGAAATTAAATACTACAGACAAGATACAATGAAGAAGAAAAACTGGAATAAGGTAAATTTCCCTGATCAGTCAAAAAATGTCCAGACCTTTCAGGGATACCTTGCTGGCTGCATACACCTCCCCTCCCCCACAGCAGTACTTCTGTATAAACAAAATAAAACCACTATTTAAAGCTAAATAATCTTTGAAAAAGGAAACAAAACAAAGAAAAACACAAATCTAGCAGTACAAGGCCACTGTCACAAGTTGTGAGCGATTTGCAGTAAAAATGCTTGGTTTTGAAATATTTTGACCTTTTTTTTGCTCGGGCAAGCACAGGGACAGACTCATTCGCTACTCTCTGTTTATAAGACTGCAGTGAGCACAGCATTCTTGTGGCATATAGCTAGTTTCAGTGTCTTGTGGCCTAAAGTCTCATGGCACATTGTGAACTAAGTCTGGGGGGGGGGGCAACTTCACTAGTGAGGGTTCCAGTTCATAGCTTTGGGAAGATGGCCCCATATCATGAATTGTCACTTTTTCAATGTCAATTATCATCATGAAATGGGGAAATTCATGCATTATATTGCAATACAACTTCTTCCCACTTTGCATACCACTACCAGCAACCCAGGCTTGCATCATAGCAGAAAGAAAAGCGATCTACTGTAATCAACACAATTAGGAAATCAGTAGAGACAACAACAGCTCTGAACACCAAACTTGCAAGTCAAGAAAAGATAAGCTGGAGTGGAAAACACCCACTGATACAACTTGCATAACTTTTCTTATGGAAATCACTGTAAGCCTTGGACATTTCTGCAACTTACCTTACTACCAGTGACAAACCATTTAATTTCTGTGACAAGAAGAAAATGCGTGTCTTGAGAAAAAAAATTTACTAAAGTCACAAAGAGAATGTAGCCACTCCTTATGCCCAGCTTACATTTAAAGATGCACACTACTTGCTTAGAAGAGACCTGTCTCCCATTTCCATTCCTATTTTTATCAGTTACACATTTTTTGAAATGTAAAGAGATGGCAACAGTTGCAAAGATGTTCACATGTTCTACACACCAACACCCCAATCATGAATCTCAGTGTGCATGGAAGAATTCCACATGAAAATTACATGAGAGAAAATACATAATTTATGATCGGAATGATACCCAGAGAAAAGAGTTGCTGAGTGAGAAAATATCAATATACAGTATGTAAGGGAAGCAACAATTCAGTCTTAGCTTCATTTTGATACAGCATGTTGTACATGGGCAGGCTTGTGTTATTAATTCTACTGCAGTCATTGGGGAGAATATCACCGTATGCCGGAAATGACTGGATGAACTCCACTGCAATTCCATTTCATCTATTATTTTTATATTTTTTACTTCACACCCACGGTGTGCTCTGTGGGTGTGAAGAAGAAAAAAAAACTTGATCAACTGGAATTACAGTGGAGTTCATCCAGTCATTTCTAGCTAATGAACTGGTTGTTTTTTGGATGACCCAAGATTTTTGATACAAATCTCTGGAAAGAGAAAGGACAGCCTGAACCTCATACGTACGAACATACCAAGACGCCAGCAGAAACAAGCCATAACAGTGTATCAATTCTGCTCGAGTGTGCAGCTCACAGTAAATTACACTGGAGCTGCCCCTCCCACCCTTTCTACCCCCACCCCGTCATACCACCATCTGTGACTCTCCCTTTTACCTTGTCCCACACTGTCTTAAAACTATCAATTGTTCTTAATGGGCCCTATGCACAATACCTACACACCATGAAAACCAGGTGCATAGGCATAGATACACATGAATGCCATGCAGCAAGGTCCCAAGGACTCCTGGCAGCATTTACAAACAGTACGAACGACATGAATGCACCTGATCCCCAGACCACACGGACCATAATGCGCCAGGGGTGGGGGGGGTGCCAGGAGTATGCCTGCACTATTCGCCATGCACTACGGCACATGGTGCTGTGCACTGGGGGCATAGGAAGGTGCTGGTTACACCTGGAGGACCCTGCTGTAACCAATGTATGCACCCTGCCCCACGAACACAGGACACCGCCAAGTCCCAGAAGCACTATATACATCCCCCCCACACACACACACACACCAGAACACCGGCCCCGGTTGCAGCTGTACAGAACAGACTCCTGCACAAGACAGACTCCCCACCCCAGTCCTGAATGGCAGCCCCCACACACAATGTTGCCTTGTCCGTGTGCAAGAACCCCTCCCACCACTCATCACTGTCCCATCCCCAGCCACATGTAGGCACCCCAGCCACACAGCCCTGCCCCAACCCCAGCACTTTGCAGGAACCCTCCCCAACACTGTGCAGGAACACCACCACCACCACCACCACCACCACACATGGATGCCCTGTCCCAGTGTAGTTTCCCCCACCTATACACATGTTGGAGTCCTGTCACAGAGGCAGCTGACCCCCCCCAACAAGAGCCCCATCTTGCATTGCCCAGCACTGTGTTTATCATCCTGAACACCCCCAATCCCAGCACTCCCACCCCTCATTGGTATTCAGTGGTTCCCCCCACTCCACGTGGCACCGACAACTCCACCCCGTCCCTGTACCTGCTGTCAGTGCCATGGCTCAGGACAGCCAGTGGCACAGCCCTCCACACACCTCCACAGCCACCGGCCATCCAACTGAGGCTGGGAATGCACTGCCTATATATGGACATGCCCTCCCAGCCTCAGTTGGACAGCTGGCGGCCATAGGTGTGTGGAAGGCCGTGCCGCTGGCTGTCCTGAGCTGCGACACTGACAGCAAGTATGGGGACTGGGGGTGGGGGCAGTGCTGTCGGTGCCATGGGGGTACCACTGAACTAAAATGAGGGGTAGGGGTGCTAGGATTGGAGGTTGGGGAGGGCTGGCATGGCACCTCTGTGAGTTGGGGGGTTGTCTTGCCATACATGAGGGACCGGGCTGTCACTTGTCAAGGGGTGGGTGTGTTTGCAGCAGACAGGGACCTGGCTGAAACTTCTCAGTACATGGGGGTTATGATGAACGCTAACAGGGGACCAGGCAGACATGTGTCAGGAGGCAGGTGGTGACCTGTATGACTGAGGATGGGGCAGAGGTGCTGTCGGGGGGGGGACATCAGTGTGACATGTGCTACAGCAGGGGCTGCTCTTTGGGCAGGGTAGTCTGCTGGACTGTGGGGCATGTCAGCACAGGTCTGGGTGCTTGTGATGGGCTATTCATGCACCTGGACCTATGTCACCCCATGCATATAATCCACTCTGGGACCCAAGACGGGCATCCCATTGTGTGCCTGCCTGGGTCTGCAACTACGCTCCCAGCCACCCTGCAGGATGAAGCTGTGGACAGGTGGTGGTCGGTAGTGCATACCGGCCTGTGCGTACCTGTCAGGGGGTGCAGAGCTACGTGGGTGGGGTATGCGCCTCTGGCACATATTTCCCACCCATTCGTGCATAGGAACCAATGAGACCACCTCCTATGGTAGTTCATTCCACTTTGACACCACCCCTTTAGTGAAAAAGTGCCTCCTCATTTCCTTTTTAATTCTTCCCTCTGCTAATTTGAGACTATGCCCTCTCATGTCCCTTCCCCTTTGTAGAGTGAATAAGCCCTCTATTCCAATCTTGTTTATACCTTTTAGGTATTTGATGGTTTCTATCATATCCCCCCTTCTCCCTTCTCCCTTCTGTCCTCATAGGATTTGTCCCCCAGACCCTGGATCATCTTGGTCCCCTGCGCTGTACCCCTTCAAGTAGTCTGATGTCCTTTTTCAAATAGGGGGACCAGAGTTGCACACAGTACTTCAAGTGCGGTTTCACCAATGACTTGTACAAGGGTAGAATGACTTCTTCTTTCCTGAAAGTGATTCCCCTAGCAATGCAGCCCATCATTTTGTTCGCCTTGGCTGCTGCTTTATGGCACTGTGCTGAGTGTTTTCTGTCTCCCCTAACTATGACCCCTAGATCCCTTTGCTCCTCCGAACTGGATGACTGCACCCCCTCAGCCAGTAACTGTTCCCAGCGTTCCTACCTCCCAGGTGCATGACCTTGCACTTCTTGGCATTGATCCCCAGCTGCCAGATGCCTGACCAGTTTTTGAGTCTCCTCCCTGAACTCCCACCTCCCTCTCTTCCTCAGTGTCCACTCTCCCACATATCTTGGTATCATTCACAAATAGGCAGATTTTACTTTTGATCCCATCTGCTATGGCACCAATAAAGATGTTAAATAACACCGGCTCGAGTACAGAGCCCTGTGGGAACCCACTGGTCACAGATCTAAGTTTCAGTTGCCTCCCCCGTGACAATCACCCTCTGGTTCATGTTCAATAGCCAATTCTGGAGCCCCCCCCCCAGTTTCTCCCCTATCCCACGTTCCTCAGTTTATTAAGCATCCTTCCATGCGGCACAGAGTCGAAGGACTTGCTGAAGTCCAGATACAGGACATCCACCACCTGGCCATTATCCAATGTCCTTGTGACCCAATCGAAAAAGTCAGTCAAATTAGTCTGGAATGATCTCTCTGAGACAAACCCATGATGCTTTTCATCCTGGAGTCCATGTACCTCCAGATAGTTTACCAGTCTCTCTTCAAGAATGGTCTCCATTTGTATGCCTACAATGGAGGTGAGACTGACCAGTCTGTAATTACCAGGTTCATCTCTGGGGCCGTTCTTGAGGAGAGACTCCACATGTGCCATTCTCCAGTCCTGGGGCACTTTCCCTGTCTCCAGCAAGGTGTTAAACAGGGCCGTCAGGGAACCACCAGGACCTGCGCCAACTCCTTCAGGACTCTCGGGTGCATATTGTCTGGTCAAAGAGCCTTGCCCACTCGAAGGGCCCTGAGACATTTCAAAACTCTATCCCCTTGTATTATCCCATCAGTTTCTACCCCTACCCCGTGTTGAGCCTTTATTTTTCCCAGTGGCATAAGTCCATCTTTTTCTCTAGTAAAGACCAAGCTGAAGTACTCATTCAGTGCCTCTGCCTGCTCCCCATTACTTTCCACCCATTCCTCTCACTCTTAATCCTAACAGTCCCATCCTTACAACTTCATTTCTCTTTTATATACCTGAAGAAATCCTTGTCCTGTTCCCTAATCCTCTGTGCCAGCCTTAGCTCTCTAGCTGCCTTAGCTGCCTGGACCACCTGGCCTGCCCCTCTGGATTTCTCTGAGTAATCCTCCCTGTCTTCCTCTCTCCTAGTACTTTTGTACTTTTGAAAGGCTGCTTTCTTGTCCCTCACTTTCTCTGCCACCTCTTTGGTGAACCACTTGGTCTTTTGGTCCTAGATGTCATACTCTGGTTCTTTGCACACATATTTGTGGCCTCAATCAGACCCAGCCTAATAATGGACCATTTCTGATCTTTTTTTATGTCTGGACTGATTTTGGCCAGGTGCCCTTCTAGGATATCCCCCATCATACCAAAGTACACCCTCCTGAAGTCCACCACCCTCATTTTAGTCTTGGCTGGGTCTTTACCCATTTTGATGTAGAACCACAGTGTGCAGTGGTCGTTGCCTGTAAGCGGATCCTCCACTACTATATCCTGAGTGTGTTCACCGTCTGACAGAACCAGGTCCAGGATGAGGCTATCCCTGGTTGGTTCAGTGACTCCCTGTGCCAGAAAACACTCCTGAAAAGCCTCCAAGAGGACCTGTTCCCTGGTATAGGAGGTGGCTGGGATTCTCCTGTCTACTCTAGGCATATTGTAGTCACCCATTATAATGATGTTTCCCTTACTACTTAGGCTCTGTATCTGCTCCCACAGCTCCCTGTCTGTCTCTTCATTCTGTGAGGGTGGCCTGTACACCACCCCCATTCTAATCTTCCTCCCCTTCATATCCTGCAGCTAGACCCATAAGGTCTCAGTCCTGCCCTCCTCCTCCTCCTCCTCTTCCTTGCTGCATAAGATCCCTTCCCTTACAAATAAGGCCACACTTCCCCCTCTCCCCTTCACTCTGTCCTTTCAGTACAGTCTATACCCAGGGATCATGAGGTCCCAGTCATGATATGGGGTTGCTCACTAGGGCTGTGCGAATACCTTTTCCCAAATATTCGGCAGAATATTCGGTATTTGGGTCCCAAGTATTTGGTATTTGTTATTCGGTATTCGGCCAGAAAAGGTGTTTATTTAAGGAAACTTTAAAAAAGCACTTCAGCAACACCATTCATCACCCACTGAACCTAGTATACCATATATACCTCAATGACACTTCAACCACCAACATAGATCTCTCACTAATGTAACACAAGCTTCATGTGGCACACTCAATCCACTACACAACACACATATCACTCTGAAAATGATATCAAGCATTGCATTGGGTCAGCACTAGAGGCTGTTCATGGTCACAGATATGGGGTAGAAGGTTCTTTGGCCATGGCATAGGAATAGTGGTAGCAGTGGCTGCAACAGTGGTGACAACTGAAAGAGTGACTGCTGCAAGAATTGCACTGGTGGTGGTGGGAAGCACACTGGCTGTGGATGTAGCAGCCATAGTGGTAGCCATGGGAACACTGGTGGTGGTGGTGTCTGCTGCTTGCTGAACAAAGCATATATGCTCTAATGCCCCCTAACTACTGCACAACAGGATGTGACAGTGAACGTACAGATGGAACAGGTGGTGACACTTGTAGTAGTAGTACTGCTAATGGTATTAGTAGTACTATTACCAATGCTGTAAGAACTAAAAGGCTTGCTTGGGGAGAACAATATTTGAGCCCTCCAAATAAAGAGAGACACCTGTATGTCATTGTCTATGTAGTCTAGCTCACCACCTTCTCTGAAATTGTATTATGTATCAATAATATACAATGGAGCAAGACAAAATGCAATTCAGTACTTTGCAGTAAATGAAATGCCACAAAATATTGGATGGCTAGAGGGCTTAATTGCCATGAAATTACACTGCTCCGTGCAGCATACTGTAGCATTTTGCAGTAATTTTGCAAGATACTGCATTGTGTACTGTCTGGCATCACTGTATAACTGTTTTATAATCTTGATGCAGTGTTTCATCCTTGGGTATGTTAGTTGTGGATTGTTTTGTTACAAGGGCATCTCAGTAGCATTCACTTTAACTTCACCTATTTATGGTGTGTGTTTATTTAAGGGTTGTATATTTATAGTGTGTTTATACATTCCTGACATGCACCCTGACAAAGACCAGGTACTGGTCAAAGCACCAGGGCTCTATTGGCATCCTCCAGCCTTAGCACAAATAAATGTATTGGCAACTTTATGCTCCACTGATCTTAACTGTATTTTGTTACTGCAACCCCCCCTCCCCCCGAGTGCTTCCTTTGTTCTACATAGATTGTTTGGGGGTTTGGCAGCTCAGGGACAACACTAGCAGTAAATGCCTGTATGTGATGTATGTTTGTGGGTCTATCATCCTGTCCCTCACTACTTGGGGCCAGTGGTGAAGATGCTTTGCTGGAGCTGAACCAAGCATGTTTGCAAGATTACTAAAATAGATCCAGAAGCAAATGATTTGATACCTTTTAATGGACCAACATAGATGTAACAACAAGAACAAAGTGCTCTAGCTTTCGGACCAACCAGTCCTTCTTCAGAAGCTGAAGAAGGACTGGTTGGTCCGAAAGCTAGAGCACTTTGTTCTTGTTGTTACATCTATGTTGGTCCATTAAAAGGTATCAAATCATTTGCTTTTGGATCTATTCTTGCAAGGACCGATACAGCAACTACTAAATCTAGATTTCAAGATTACTAAAGACATGATGGATCAGGTCACTACTGGTTACTGAGTAAAACACAAACTATTACTACGCAGTGCCTGTGTGCGTGATGCTTTACTTAGTGCTTGTGGAACTACAGTAATACACCAACCTTTCCAGTTATACTGCACCGCAAAAATGTAGCAGTGAAGAAAAACACTGCTACTAAGAAGGAATAAGAAAAGGATAACCTATTTACTCAAACATGGAACCGAGCAAGGAACAGACAGATGACATACAGTCAACTCAGTGAGACAGGCTTGCCCCACTAAGTGCAATGGTTTAATTAACAAAACAACAATAAACAAAAAAAATGCACGTGCACAGCTGTGCACACACAAGGCACAGACTCACGGGGGGATATTTTTCACAAGCACAGGTTAATTGTGTGCAGTAGGCTGTAAATGCTGGGGGGAGTCAGCCAACACACTCCTTATGTATACAGGGATCTATCCCCAGACCCTGAGAACTAACTATAATAATTTAGTGAGTCAAGCCTGACTGGCTTAGAACTGAAGAAGTTTATTTCAAAATCTGTGTGCACACAGCTGTGCACACATGTGGCCCTGCCTCATGAAAAAATATATTAAGTATGCACATGCAGGGTGAAGCCTCACAAAATCAAATATTATGCACATATAGAGCAAATCATATGCAGTGACGTGCAGGAGGGGGAGTTAGCAGACACCCTCATCAGTCATGCAGGGAACCAAGCTTGGAGCCAGACAACAGCAACTAAAAAAAAACAACACAAAAATAAAATGTGCTCCACCAAAAAAAAAAAAAAAAATCACACTGGAGCTATGTCAGACAGCATCAGATAAGGGGTGTTAGCAGACAGTCCTCCTAGTCCATGTAACTGAGTACAGCAATAAGGACAAAATATCTGTCAGAAATTCAAACATAGCTTTTCTGACACTGATCAAAACAAGCATTTGTCAATGCCGAATGTTGCTTGCTTGTATGTGCTGTTTATGTATTTGGAAGTGATAGTTCCATGCCTTCCTCCCAAGTCATCCACTGTGTCTTTCCGCTCAGTATTCACAGAAGAGTGGGAGGGGCAAGGGCCACAGCAGTACAGCAGTTGCCAAGGGGGTGAAGAGGTGGACAATAGTCCATTCAAAGGCAAAAGAGTCCTGCAGGAGCTCTCTAAATTGAAGGTGGACAAAGCGATGAAACCAGATGGCATACGCCCAAGGATATTAAGAGAACTGCAAAGGGAGATAGCAGTACCTCTGGCAGCCATGTTCACTGAGTCATTCAACATGAGTGAATTGGAGGAGGGCACATGTGGTCTCTCTACAGAAATGCAGCAGTCGGGAGGAGGCAGGGAACAATAGGCCGTTCAGCCTCACCTCAGTAGTGAGGAAGATCATGGAGGCATTGCTTAAAGAAAGGATAGTGGGGCATCTAAAAGCCATCGGAGCCCAGGACCATAGACAACATGGATTCACAGTGGGGACATCATGTCAGACAGATCTGGTTGATTTCTTTGACTGGGTGACAAAGGAAGTGAATCAGGGTGGGGCAGTGGACAATGCTTACCTTGATTTCAGCAAAGCCTTTGACACCATCCCATATAGGAGGCTGATAAACTAGCTGGGTAGGCTGGACATGGGGGAAAAGGTGGTAAACTCTGTCAGAAACTGGCTAACAGACAGGAGGCAGAGAGTGGTAGTAAATGGGGTGCAGTCTAGGGAGAGGGGGTGACCAGTGGGGTGCTGCAGGGTCTTCATTAGTAACATTGCAGAACAGCTGAAGGGAATTTTTTCACCAAATTTTCAACATAGCCATTTTAAGACCTCTGTTCATGAACAGTGACACTGTGATTTTCTTAATCTGTCCCAAACATTGATTGCGCACACTGACTGCGCCATTGTGTGCTACATGCACAGAAACACATTTTGGGCGCATGTGAAAAATGACAGCTGTACTGCTCAAAAGGAGGTGTGGTAAAATGGTAATGTTGAAAATCTGGAGTGAAAATATTGAAAATTCGCAAACTTACGAGCGTGCATAGGAATTGCGCAATGCACACTCATAAAACAGTCATTTCACCAAATTTTCAACATAGACTTTTTGAGAGCCCAACTTATGAACACTGGCAGTGTTGTTTTGTTAATTGGTCCTGAAAGGTGATTTCACGCAGTGACCATGAAATCACCCTTCGGGCCCGATTAACGCCATGACAGTGCAAGAATTCATGAGGAGGGGTCCTAAAAACCCCATGTTGAAAATTTGGGCCCTCAATTCCCAAAATGCCTGAGATATGCAACAAAGTTGAAAAAACCCTATTCATTACATTATACAGCTTACCGGCATTTCCTCAGTTCGCGGTCGGCTTTGAAGAGTGCAGGCGTGTTCCCGATCCACTGAAGATCATCGTGCCAAGGTCCGGTGGTATGGGGTGGGGGTGTGGGAGGCAGGGTGTGCAGTGGGTGGGTGCAGGTTGTGGGGGGCAGGGAGACTACGAGGGACCTTTTTTGTTTCATGTTTATTTTTTAATTAAGATGGCGCTGGACGCTTGCCACGCTGGGGTGGGCTCCCAGCATGGCAGCTGGAAAGGATGTTTGGGGGCTGGAGCGGTGGGGATTGGGCACCCCGTGGCCATAACAAGCTTTGCCACGCTGGGGTGGGCTCCCAGCGTGGCACATGAAAGCTTTGGGGGCGTGCAGCCATGGAGCCGGCAGGGGATTGGGCACCCCCGTCAGCTATAACAGTTTTTGCCACGCTGGGGTAGGCTCCCAGCATGGCACCGAGACAACTTTTGTGGACGGGGTGGAGCCGACAGGGGATTGGGCACCCTCGTTGGCCATACAGTGTGTGCATGGGGGAGGGGAGCGCATCAGCACGCAGTATGAATGCTTGCATGTGTGTGTGTGGGGGGGGAGCTCTGCTCACTGAAGTGGAGCTCTCCCTTTCAACTGTACGGCACTGCATTTTCAACTGCTGTCATAGACAGCTGCAACAGTGATTGGGGAACTGGGGCCATGCCTGCAAACACACTGACTGAAATGGAAGACGGGTGCCACACCTCCGAAAACTCGGATGATGGCACTGTGTTTCTTGCACATGCGTGCATGCAACATAAAAACTATACTGACCCAAAAAAGCCTGTAAAGCAAAAATCTATTTCTTTTTTAGCAAGTCTACAGTCTCAAAAATACTGCAGAGCAACTCTCAGAAACCACTGTCTCCTGTATTCTACCAGCTCAGAGTGAGGAAGTCACATGGTGTGCTTGCCTTTGAGCTCAAGAAACAGTTTTTGATTGGCCAGCAAAGCTCTGTGAGACTTGGAAATCTTACCAAATAGTAGCTCCCAAAAAGTGGCTGAAAAGTGAACTATTTGGAAAATGCATCCGAATATTCGGGAAGCCTACTATTCATGGTATTCAGAATATACTATTCGGCCCATGCAGAGCCCCATTGCCCACATCTCAGTGATGGCAACTATATCCACCGCTCCCTCAGCCATCATAGCCTGAAGATCTGCCATCTTATTTGCCAGGCTCCTGGCATTCAAGGACACCACCTTCCAGTGTCACCCCTGCTCTCCTCTACCATCTATTTTCCCTCCTCTTCCCTCCCCAACCTGCATCCCTCTCCCTTCATCAGCTCCCATCTTTCCATTTTTGGATTTATTTGGGGGTAGGCCCTTTGGTCTCCCTCTCCTGGTGACTGTGATTGTAGCTCACCCTGTTGCCCCCCCTATCAGTTTAAATGGAGCTTTGTTGATAAATATTCTTCCACTTTTTTTCTTTCAGGACCCAGGTGCTCTCTTTGTTTAAATGTAATCTATCTGGTGCAAACTGGTCCTTATTCTCCCATGTCCTACCCAACTCCCCCACCATCCCATACCTCATGGACTCGCACCCCACCCAACCATCCATTGAATTCCTTGATTTATTGTTTCCTGGCACTACTTCCTCTAGGTACTGATAGTACTTCTGAGAAGGAAACTGATCTTACCACCTCAATGCAGATCCTTTCTGCCCCCCTTAACTTTTCCTGCATCTCTGCCACCTCACACCCTGAAAGGTCATTTGTCCCCAGATGAACCACAATGAGAGGTTTCCCACGCTCCTTCCCTTCATACTTGGGTATAAGGGGCCCAGTACTCCCCGCCATCATGCCTGGCATACACTTCACCCACTTGTGACTATTTCTTGCATACTTGTCCCCCCCCCCCATCTCACTCCTTTCATTATTGAATCTCCCAGGATAACTACCTCTCTCCTTCCCTTGCCCACCCTTCCCACTTAGCCCCCCTTCTGTTCATGATCCTGAACTCCCTCACCTCCCATATGCCCAGATTCCTCTATCTCTCTGCATGTCCCTTTCATTGCCATGGCCTTTTGCCCCCTCCAGCCAACCCTCTCATCCTTTCTCCTGGACTGTCCTTCCCCCGCCCATGCCTCTCCTTCTTTTCCTCTCTACATTTCTTCCCTCATCATCACCCCTCACTCCCTGCTATCCCCCTTGCCACTGACTATGGTCTCCTCACATTCCTGAACTTTGACCTGCCCCACTGCCCCAATATCCCATACTGGACAATACTGCAAACCTGTTTGAGGAGGCTCTACCCTTATCTGAACTAATGTCTGTTCTTCCACCCTTTAGGCTACTCTACCCCTCCTTACCCCTACTCTTTGCCACTTGCCACCTCCCCATCCTGGCCTCTTTGATCCTTGTGGTGGGGGTGTCCCTGGACCTGTGGTCATCTTCCCAGTATCTGTCCTATGACCACCTGCCTTACTATCCAGGGTAGCCCTCTCTTGACTTCTCCACACTTGACCCCCCTCCCAGCTCTTTCCCCCGACCTAGTTCCCATCTCAGCCACTAGACCTCCTTCCTGAGATGCCCCAGCTGCCTACATACTGGACAGCCCCCTGCTCTCCACATAGTTCCTAGAAAGATGGTTGCCCCACATCCATTGCAGCTGACTACACACCACACTTCCCCCTGTATCCTGCAGCTTTCATTCCCCCTTCACCTCCATGCCTCCCTGCTGTCCTGCTGCCTGTTAAAGCTACTGTGGTCCCACAGTGCCCTCTCCCTGAGCTTTGCAATATTAAGTTTACACCTAGGCCTACCCTAGATCAATCAATCAATGTTTATTGGAAGGCAAGTTGAGAGCAAGGGCTCTCATTTATAATTGTGTCTAGTGCTCTCTTGATCACAACTGTACCTTCAAGGAACATACTGACCAGCTGACCAAGTCCATAAATCAGAAACTAGGTCTCTCATATCAGCTAACCCCTTTCCTAATAAAAGACTCCTGGTAAAAAATAGCAACTGGTACCCTATTACACACCCTTTTTTATGGATATCCTGTCCTATACGCTTTAAAAGGTACAGAATTGCAGAGGCTTAGAATCTTGTACCATAGGATAAACTGATTCGCAGCAGGTGTCCCATTCCTTGAATATCATTATCAAGTGCTTTATTCCTTAAACTGGCCCTCCTTAGAAGGCAAACTAACTTATCCTTCTCTTTGTCTAGCCTATAAACTGAGGTTATACAACCCCCACCAAGCCTGGCTGCTATGGTAACCACCAAACAAAACAGTAGGACACTTAGATCCTCCAACCGTCACCTTCTTCTAGTCCCAAAAATAAGATCATCCCAAGGGCTCAGATCATTTGCTGCCTGTATACCGCCCCTCTGGAATGAACTCCAAGTAAACTCCTAGAATCCTTGATGAAGCTGAATCAATGCACTTGTTACCACTGACCTGGGCCTAAATAGATGTTATTTTACTCAGTACAGCATGATTGCTTATCTTGTCACAGATGATCCCCTCTACATATTGTCTACCATTTGCTGTAACCCACAAATGTCTTACTTGGACTAACTAATGTCCAATACTGTTGATTGTATTTATGTGATCAATTACATTGTCTGACATGTTAAATTGTTCTTCTGAATGTAATTATTCCTGGTTTGCCCCTGAAAAAGTGACAGTAATGGTCTCAGTGGGCCTGCCCAGTTATCAAAATTAAATAAATAAATAAAAATAAATAAATAAGTGTTGCTGCCTATGGAGTGCCAGATAAGTCCAGCCCACTGCTTTGTATAAGTAACAATGATGAGTGCTCCAAGGTAGACCTGATATGAATCTAAGGTCGCTGTGGTGGAGAGGGTCGAGCGTTCCCAGGAATGAGTCAGATGCATTTTATATATGCAGTCCCCATAATCCAGTTTGGTTAAGAATAAGGAACTGGCCAGATTTTTTCTAATGGAGAAGGTAAATAATCTTTTGTTTCTGTTAAAAAAAGGCCAGTAGGCCTTTTAATTTGTTGGACAGATGTAGGATCTGAGAGCCGGATGTTAAGTGTTCATCTGGGTGACTACCTAGGTATTTGTAGGATCCGACTGTAGTAATTATTGTACCTGCTAAGGATTTTAGTGAGAGCAGGGAAGCATTTATGCCCTTTTTAGAGAACAGCATGCACTACATTTTTTTTATATTGAGGAGAAGTGTAATTTCAGCTACAGCCTTCTGGTTCCTGAAGAAATCACCCTGGGGTGCATGCATTGCTGCTTTGATAGCCTTGTTGTGTATGTAGAGAATAGTGTCATCCGTGTACAGAAATAACTTTGTGTCTTTAGAGTTCTGTTGTGGTTGGTCACTGACGTAAAGTAGGAACAGAAGAGTCCCGAGTACAGATCCCTGGAGGACACCTTTGTTGACAGTTGTCAGGTCAGAGCAGTGGTCGCCAGCTCTTATACTCTGTTTCCTAGAGTTCAGGTAGGTTATGAACCATAGCAGTGCACTTATACCCAGGCTGGAGCTTTTGAGTCTGTTTAGTAGTATGTAGTGGTCAACAGTGTTAAAAGCTTATGACAAGTCAGGAAAGATTGCAGGGGAAGCTTGACCTTTCTCAAAAGCATTGAGTATGTTATCAGTTACCCTGGACACTATGTTCATTGTATTGTGCCCTTTTCTGAAGTCCGTCTGATATTGGGTCAGAATATTAAACTTGGTGAGGTATGAGGTGAGCTGCTTGTGCACTAGTTTCTTGAGAATGTTTACTATGAGAGAGAGGATGAATATGGGCCTGTAGCACCCAGGGTCAGCATGATCTCCCCCTTTGAAGAGAGGTATGATGAATGCTGTTTTCCAGTCATCAGGCAGTTGTGAGGTTGAGATAGCTAGGTTGAATAGGTGGGCTATGTGGTTTAACAGCAGAGGGGCTGCTATTTTATAGAAAACAGACTCTGTTCTACCAGAACCAGCTCCCTGTTTAGCATTTCAGTTTTGTGAGCTCCCATTGGACAGCCTCAGCTCCAGTACTGCTGAAGGCAAACAAGGGATGGTGTATGTCACCTGAAAAGTCTGTATCCAGATGGATTTGCTCCAGATTGGGATTTTCTTTTTCATATGGCAATCCAGCCTCAGCAAAGAAATAGTTAAATACGGTTACTTGGTCCTTAGGGTTATGAATAGGGGATTTTTTATAGTTTAGGACTGGGGTACAGAAAGCTTACTGACCTTGTTTTGGAGTGTTTTGATACCTGACCAGGTTTCCTTTACATTATTTGGGGCCTCGAAGAACTGCCCATTACAGTATCTGTTTTTGGCCTTGTGTATTTTGGAGGTGCACCTGTTTCTAAGTAATCTGAAAGCCAGTAAATCTTTTGTGGCCCTAGATTTAGCCCAGAGATGGCCTTTCTCCAAAAGGAGACCGCTTAGGTAATTGTTGAGCCAGGGTGCAGGCAAGGCCCTGACCCTCTTTTTACAGAGAGGGGCGTGCTTTTGTATAATCTCCAGGAGGAATGTTTTAAAGAAATCCCAGGCTGTAGGAATGTTTGGACATTCATACAGAAGGGACCACTTGATGCTGGTAAGGTCCATTAACAATGCTTGTTTGCAGAAGTGTTTAAAGTTGCAAGTGATTACTGTTCTTGCCGGTGCAGGGGATCTTGTGTGATGGTGGATGCAGGCGATATAACAGTGGTCACTCACATCTGGGGCAAATACGAAGGAGACATATTTTGATGGGGCAGGAGTGAGTATCACATCAAGCAGAGAGTCTTTATTGCAGTACTTGGTGTGCGGTCTAGTAGGGGAAGTGATAGTCTGCATCAGGTTCAGGGCAGCTAGCTGAATAATGAGAGACTGGGTAGGGTGAGTCATATCCCAGTTTAGGTCACCCATTAATATGAGTTCATGTTCATGTTCAGTAAATGGGGCTATTTTGGAACAAAGGTGCTGTAGAGAGTGTATTTTACCATCCCCTGTGAGGTTAATGCTCCAACTCTGTGGGCTAGCTGGATGACTCATCCCTTTTTCACCCACCTTGCCAAGTCCATTCTCCTCTTATACCCTGCTCAGTTGAAAGTAATACAACTGCAGTTTAGAATTTAAAGGTTAGTAGGGAAGCCTCATTATTCTACTTTAATCATGCGTATGAGCAAGGTTATACTTAGCTTAATGAGGGATCATCCTTCCACTTGATCAGCCCCAGAGTGCAGGTGCACATTGTTGCTTGTCTGCCTGTGTGCCTCCTGATCCAGGTGCAAATTGTATTGTGTGCTGGTGAATCAGTCAGTCCCCAAGGTTTAAAAGGCCTTTCCCTACTTGGGAGGGAGGGGGTGGGGTGGGTGGAAAAGTTACTCCTTTACAATGGCAGCCCCACAGAAACAGCTAGAAGCTATCTGCAGTCCCCTCCAGAAACAGAATGTCACCGTATGCCAAAAATGGGTGTTTAGCAGTCACACTATTTACTGGCACTGCAAGGCAATGGAGAGCAATCTGACAGGAAATACATCAGCCATACTTTTGTTAAAAAGCAATCTTGTCTCACTTTACATCAGGTAAAAAATGTCTATATGCATGAAATTCTGATCTGGTTTTATTGTTTTTCCTCAAACAATTGAATGATAGCAAACACAGTTTCTTGAAAATATTCAACCACTTTGCTTTGGTAGGATCCAACACATGACATGCTTTAAACAAGCATTTGTCAGTGCTGAAAGTTCACCGCATTGGTAAATGAACAGCGCAGGGATGTGCTGCATAGAATTTAATGGGGGCAATGTTTAAAGGACACTGTCAGGCTTGTAAAGAATTTTTATGACCCCTCTATTGTTTGGGTCTGTGAATAGTGTTCTGCCAGTAGTTTATTGCCTGTGCTTCCATATGGAGTTGGTGTACATGACAGCATTACTTTTTACAAAAAATGTTTTTTGGGCATACCGACCCATTCAGTCCTGTGAGCTCCTCCCTGTGTGTCCATGATAGAGGTATTAGCGGAATGCAGCCGAACTCGTTCATGAATGAGTTCAGCAATTTGGATGAAATCAAACTAAATACAGGTAGTTGGCAATATCCATGAATATGAGCCAGTTTCAGCAATGCACTTCATTTGCTAGACCGAGGGGAATTTTATAAAAAGATCACAACCTGAAAAGTGAAAACCAAAGTCCATGTATGCGCACTAGAACTGGTGCTACTGCACATGCGCAGAGTCCTCTTTTTGCTTTTCAAGTTGCTGTTTCATTATAAAATACCTTGTTACGTAAGCGACTGCCTTTCTTTGACAAAATCATCACTGGAAAGCATAAAAATAAGCTTTTAAAAATTGCCCCTATTAAACTCTATGGAGCATTTCCCCACGCTGTTTGTTTCCGCACATGCTCAGATGCGGTGGCACTACTGTGCATGTGCAGAATCAGTACATCCCACACATATTTGATTTATGACTGAACAGTGATCAACTGTTTGGTGGTTCTTTTATTTCATGTTTTCGCACATGCCACTTGTAGCAAACGGCAGACTTAAAAATGACAGAACCTGGATTGCCGGTCTCCTGAAATGTATGATTTTCATTTCTTTTTTTAGTTAGTTAGTTTGTTAGTTTTGTACATTTGGCCAGTGCTTTCTTTTCAATTTTATGCACACACTGTTCAAAACTACTCTGTGCCCAACTGGTTAAATCTTTCTAATCATTAGTCACCTTATCAGCTAGTGGAAATGCTACTTCATAACATGTTAATGTCTTCATTATTTTAGGAGCAAACTGTAACAGAATCTCCAGATCCCCTTTCAGTTCATTAGACTGGCTTAACTTTGCACTTTCATGTATAGCTGCACTTTTCACTGCATCATCATTAAAAAAATCAACATATTCCTGCAGATGTGAGGAGTTATACAGAGCAGCACTGAACCAACTGTTCCAGGGAGTAATAACAGGAGTAGGAGAAATACAGCTGTTTTTGCAGTTTTCCATCAGAAATCTATTTTTACAAGCTAAGTATGCTATGAAAGTGTCTTACTGCTGTGATAAAACTGAGGGGCATGGCTAGCCACCAGCACGATGGCAGCTAAACATAACAACTCCAGCAGAAAAATTGTTAGTTATCTGTCAATACCTCCTGGCGTCATGGTTTATAAATAGAACCATGGAAAGCCTCCGTCATGCTATGTTCAGTGATGCATCTCGGCCACTGCTGTCCATGGATCAAGCTAAAAAGGTTGGTTTATTGTTTGGTCTATACTTTCTATGCTGCTATTGAAAGTGCCCACTGTACAGCCTTGGCATCATGCATCTGGGTCCAACACAACTCCTAGCTGCCTTTACAAAAGGCTAACACTCCGATCCACCCAAGTGACATTTCCAATATTACAGGCCTTCTCCAAAGAATTCTTCAAGGCACAGTGACTCTCAAGGGGTGATAATTCAAGCTCCTGACACCCTGTACTATTTGCCTCAATGCAAGGACCTCCCTGCAAATGTGCCCATGCCTACCAGATGGAAAGCAGAGCGGTGGTAGTCAATACTGCCACATCAGCCATTGCAGTACCTTTGCTGATCCACCAGTATGGACATCCAGGACTCAGGTGCCCCACATTCATCAGTTCTACAGTATACTGACCTTTCCAGAATCCATCGACTGGCCCACCAGATGACTTCAGATCCAGAGAGGACACCATCCCAGCTGTATCCTGCTTCATCGCCTGGTAATCGGATGACATCAGACCAGCTGTTTTCCTTTTGTTCCTGTTCTAAGGTTCCATCTCCAGAGATGACATCATCCAAGCAGTTCCCAGATGTGCCCTCCTATAGTTCCTGGAAGAAGTCCGCCCAGCTGTATCGGAAGAATGCTGCCCAGGAGAGTCTTCAGCTGAGGAGCAGGTCGATGTGTCTTAATCCTTCTACAAGGGACTGGTAAGTCCAAACATTTCTATCCTTATGACATTGCAGTACACATCCTACACTAGCAGACTCCAGAATATGTGAACTGTCCTCAAAGGCTCTCCTCTTCGGGACTTTGGCCTGCTAGAACTGTGATTTACCTGCTCCGGCCCAGGAGAGACTCTTCAATGGACTAGCCTTCAGGCACTGTGGTCACTAGTTGGGACTTTTAGGGCACTCCATCCCCCAAATGTGTATTGTAAAGAATGTCATTGTTTTTCTACTGTTTTCTAGTGTATATTCTGTTTTTCTGCCTTTTCTAAAAAAAAATCTATTTGGGATTCTTCAGTGTTTTGATGGTAGGGGTTTAGATAGACTGTGTATGCAGATTAGAAGTGTGTGTTGTCTTTCTTTTTCTTGCAGGTGTTCCTGAAGAAGATAGAAGAGAAGACAAGAAGAGGAGGAGGGGCTCATCGGAGTTCCTCAACAGTACTTTAGTGTGTAGTATTTAAAGTACTGTTATTGTTATTGTTGTTGTTACTACAGTAACCCTTTTCTTCCACAGGTGTGGTTGTGGGGGTAGGGAGGCAGTAATGTAATGTAATAGATGGTATTAGTTCTTAGTGTGTGGTTGCAGGGTGCCCAAGGTCGGGGAGGTCCCCAGGTTGTTTTTGTTTTGGGGTGTTAAGTTAGAGGCAGACAGATTTTCCCTAGAGGGCTAGGGGGGATAGACAGGCTGTGGTCCAGAGCGGCCATAGGGACTGCAGTGCTGAGCTATTAGGGCTATGCTCTGGACAGTTCTACCAGAGCCACTAGGCACCCATAGCAAGTGGGTAGAGTAGAGGCTGTTATGTCAGCTAAAGGCCTCTAGGCCCTTAGTGTTGCCTGCCTGTGCTTGCACATGGTAGGAGGGGGCCTGATCACCCCCCTCTGCAGGTAGCACATAGGGTGGGATGGCCTAAGCCGGGTAAATAATGACTGCAGACAGTCATTTTCCTGGCCCAGGGCGAGTGTAACCCCCCTGTTACCCGGGGTTACTAGAATCCCAGTAAGACCTAGTGGTAGGCAGGGAAGGCAGCTTGTGAAACTCCAGTTAAATGGATTTCACACTGTCTCACTCTGTTCTCAGTCTCAGCTGAGACTGAGGGATGACATCACCATAGAACTATCGCAGCTGCATGAGCCACATTGGAATCTGCAGATGGGAGTTAGGTTAGAATGTTGGGAGTTTTTTGAACAGTGAGCAGCAGAGTGGTGTGAGCAGTGAAGAAGAGAGGATCACATCTGTTCTGTGCACAGGCTCTTGGAGCCTAAGCTCTGATATAGAGCTACTTCTAGGGAAAGGTGTGTGTTTCCACCTAAGGAGGAACACAGTAAGCTGTTCTGGAAGTGGTGGAGACCGATGATACTGGTCTCTGTGTCCCATCCCAGAGGTGATGGGGGTGGGAGGTTTGCCTGCTATTCCAGGGGCAACCAACTGGTTCCTGCTAGAGAAGAAGCTGCCTTATTTTTTTCTGAAATGTGTGGTGGCACAAGAAGATGTCAAGATTCACCTGTGGGGCACCTGCAACCAAAGGGTGAGTTCTGCTCTTGTCAAAGGGCCCATGTTTCATCTGAACTGTGTTAAAGTGGGGATTGGACTGCTGAATTAGTGAGAGGCCTAGAGGAATAGGCTTAGCCAAAGTAAAAGTGTGTTCAAGTCCAGCACCGGGGAAAGTCAAGACATGTAGAGGAGATGTGCTATACGTCTACCCTTAATCTACATTGCCAAGCTTTCAAAAGAGTTGTTCAATGTCCAGAGAAATGACTGGGTATGGATTGTGGAAGCTGTAGGTGGGAGACCCCCCCACGTTTAGTAACCAGGTCCACCTCTATGGATTTGCTCTCTGGATTTCTACTTTGCCTCATGCACTTGGCCAGTGATGAGGGAAGTACCCAGACGTGGGATTGGAAGGAAATTTCCCCTAAGGAGTCAAAGGCTGTAAGGTGGTTTGGGGAGCCACCAACCGAAAATTTGGTTCACTGCCATATGGACCAGGATCGAGTGGCCGGCAGGGGAGCCGGGCCAGGGAAAAACCCAAATAGTGTACAAGTCGGGCTGTGTTCCCAAAGCTGCACGCAAGTCCGGGCTGTGTGCCTGGTGGGTTCAGAGCCTGAGGGCTGAAGTGTTGAAGAAGTGTTCTGTGTCTCTTATCTGCATTACCAGGAATGTAGTCCCATGGGGGTCCATCTATGCTTTGTTTGTTCAGTTTTGGATGTGAATAAAAGCCACACTTTAGAATCCCATTCCTGGTATTGGACATTACAGTTATTGCTTCCTGTGTTTGGATTTACTTGGGTGCCCCTGTGCAGAGTAACCAAACCTAGGCCCCTTGTGCCATATAACCTAGTCCTCCCCGAACCCAGTCCCCGCCAGGTACTGCTGTCAGCTTCAACAGCATACCACCAGTTGTTTTGCAAGAAGGCAGGAGTGTAGGGCGTTACACAGGTTTCAGATCCACAGCTGTTGCACTAACATTTTAGCACATTCTCTCCCTTTCCTGACCCCTAAATCCTCACTTCTTCACATACACACCTGCAATTTCTCTTGAAGGCTAATGAGGAGGCCAAGAAATTGTTGCTGCAAAGATGGAGAACTATGGTGATATCATCTGTAACCCTGTGGCTAGTAGCAGTCAGGAACCTAGCCACTCTGGACAAGATGTCACATTTGGCAAAGAAAATGCTCCCAAAGTACCAGAAGATGTGGGAACCCTTTTCAGCATCCAGATTCTCAATGCTGGGCCCCACCCCATTGCCCCCTGGGATGATTCTCCCACCAGCTGAACCCCCCACCCCGCTAATTCTAGTCAGTGCCTTGTGACTTGGATTGTGTTAATCTCCCTTAGAAGACTTTGTACTCTGCCTGTGTCATGCCATTATTTTCTACTTCTGCCTACAGATGTGCTGACTGATTTATATGCCTGTGAAGAAAGTCTGTGTACTCCACATGCATTGTATTTAATCTGTCTGAAATCTTATGCTTGAGTGTGTTATCCTGCTGTAATATTGAAATTCTTACAATAAAAATTAACTGCAAAAAAAACTGCTGTGATAAAACTGTTAACGCTTTAACATTATTCCTCCAAATGTCAGCAACCAGACTAACAAACTCTTCAAGCTACTGTTCCATGTTTTGTACATACTGTATAGGCAGTATTATCCAGTACAAAAGGTTAACCTTATCAAAAGGAAAGTCATACTTATAAAGCACATCAATGGCAACCTGACTAACGATTTCTGTCTAAGACAACACAGCCAAGGAAAATTGTAGAAAGTACAGTTTAACTTAGCAAGTCACTTGTGGAACAACTACTGTCATTATCAGCCTCTTCAAATGTTGGGCAAAGAACATTAAACGCGTATCTATCTTCAGCATCTGTTGTGTCTTGACATGCTGTACAATACTAAATCCAGGACACATCTTAAGTGCTGTTTTTAATGCTGACTTATGTCCACTGAACATTTTAGGTAGCTACAACTGCCACAGCGGATGGGCTGGTAGAACTACCCCAATGTATTTTAAACCATTTTCTAGATAGGATTTTAGAGATTTATTTTCAAGATTGTGCAGTGGGATACTCACAGTTGTACAAGCTTCTGTTTATTTGTAAAGCTCTGTCAGTTTATGTAACTGTTCGTCAGTTGAATTTTTACAAAAGTTCTGTTGCTGTGTTTGGCCTCTTTACACTTGGTAATTCACTATCCTCTAAACTTTCGTAATTTTTGTCCTGAACAGTGCAACTCAAATGTCTGTCACAGCAGGCTTTTCTTGAAAAGGTGGTTTGCCTATTCCAGAGGCAAGCCCTTTTGTCACTGATCACGTGACTAACTGTAGGTAAGGAGGGGAAGAAGGGGGAAGAGTGGGGTTGGTAAGAAAGGGAGAGGAAAGCAGGGGAGTGACATCAGAAAAGGGGCAAGGATGGGGGATTCTGGGAACGGGGGGTCTGGGGGAATAGATGATTGCCAAGCTAGGGGAAGTGAGGTCAGAGAATAAGGGACAGGAGAATGGCTAGCAGTTGGTAAGGGAGCAGGGTAGTGAGGGCAATAAAAAGGGGTGAGCAGAGAGGATCTGCATCTTTATTTATTTAGTTTTTGTTAACTGGGTAAGCATCATAGCCAAAACATGATTATTTTCAGGCATGACCCGGGAGGTTAGAGTGGATAGGAGAACTTTGAGAAAAATACATTTGAAACATACATTTTCCATACATACATTTTGCCAAAACAGGGAAATGACTACATTAAATACAGGACAAGAAACAAAATTACACAATATAAGCAGGAAGAATACATACATTTTGATTTTAGAGGTTCTTCAAAGACGTAGAGATTTCACAAGTGGCTGGCATGCGTGACCAAAAGGAATAACAGTAATATGTCTTAGTGATTAAACTTATTCGTTTTATCAGAGCACTGGACTGAGAGCAGTTTGACACAGATAACAAAGCATACCACATAAGTGCTTATAGTCCAAGTTAGAAGAGGTAGACCGTGAAATAGTATATAGCAGTTAGGGGTATGAAGGAGAGGGAGATTTGTGTTGGGTTCAAGGGGGTTTGAAGCAGGTACTGGAGACATGGTAAAATGGGAAGGAGCGAAGATTACTTTTAAACAGCGTATGTGTAGGGGTTTGGTGAATCTCAAGAGGCAGGGAGTTCCATAGTTTGGCCGCTAAGTAAGAAAAGGCAAGTGTGCTTTTGTTGGATTTACATCTTGGTATTTTCAACAATCCTTTATTGGCCAAGCGGAGGCCATGGGAGGGGGGCAGCAGAGTTAATAGGGAGGCAAGTGAGACCATGATGTTTGTTCTGATGATATTATCAGTCAGTTGCTATCCAACTTTTTGGTTAGCATGTCAGTCATGAGGCTTCATTCGGTAGTGTTTTTCCTGGTGAGGTGCAGGAAAGAAATACAGGTATGGTATTGGAGAGGTGGGCATTTGGGGAAGAGAGCTAAATACGTTTACGTCGACCAGAGGTATAACAAATGGAAAAGAATTGAATGTAAGGTATGTTAAGGTTTTGGCAAAGTGAATGATGGCAGGATAGCCCTCATAGCAAGAAACAGGCACTGCCATCAAGTGGTTCATTCCAATCTGGAAGAGGGATATGTAAAAAATATATATATATATATATATATATAACACATAGGGAACAGGAGCAAGTGAGCAAGGAAGGGCATTTGGGAACTGCAGGGTGGTGGGACAAGCATGTGCCCTGAGCTGGTCAAGTAGCTAGAATTCATAGCTGAGAACTTAAAGATCGGGTATTTGAATGCCATAAGTACCACTTACTTACTTACTGAATGACTTGGCAGGTCACTTACCCTTCCTGTGTTTAATGTCGCTCTCTCTCTAATCAGTCTCTATGTGTACTGAAAACTAAAGCTACTTTCTCCTTGACAAAGGTTTGGTGGTGCCAGTCAGGGGTTTGGAGTGGAGGTGGCATGTAGGGAATGGCTGAATGCTTGCATCAGCCAGACAGACTAACACCGAAAAAAATAAATAAAGCAAGCAAGGAAATAAGAGAGCACAGTTTTTTCAGTGCAGGCAAGTGGGACCACATGGATGTTGGCATCTGGGCAAGCAAGCCCAGGCCAAGTGGGAGCAGCTATGTTGGGGAGGTACCGTGGAGGGGCCATGGGGTTTGGTACTACTGAGCGAGCTGTGACTCAGAAGGGAACAGGACAGAAAAGGAGAGTTTGGGCTTTCTGTTGTTCCGGGGCACAACAATGGCAATTTGGAGTATGGAACCTGGGAATTAAAAAATAATGCTCAGGATAAATGGAGCCATACCACATGGCACTGCCATTTGGACTGAACCATTAGCTGGAGAAGTCACACAATTGTTCCTTTTCATCCACTACTGCCTTTAAGCAAACAGGGTTTGTGGCACAGAAGACTAGCAATGTTTCTATCACAGGGGTGTAAATTCAAGGGAAGGCACCGTTCATTTGTCCAAGGAGCAAAACCGGAGTTGGTGGGACACTTATTGGTACTGGATACGGACAATGAAGAAGGTTTGCTCCAACGCAGGTCCCCCTTTTTGCTTTGTTAACAGAACATACCAGCTGGGTCGCATTCATGGGGGGAACAAGATTAATTTTAGTAAAGAAGTGTTAAATACTAATGCCTGCTTGAGAGGCTTAAGGGAAACGATTGGTACAGGGCTGGTGGATCAAAAAAAAGAGACAGGTGAGCACAAGAGGGACAGAAAAGTTGTCCTCAGTTGCAAAGTAGCTAAAGAAATGTCAAGGTTCATCATACATTCATTGTGGGGGACATGGGCAGGAAAGCTGGTAAGACAAAAGTTTTTTTTTTGCGGATGTTAATATGGCAAGACATGAATGGGAGGATGTGGGGACTACTGTTTGCAAAGCTGGCCACATGCATGCATTAGTGCAGTCAGGAGCAAGAGCTGATGGGAGCAAAATTCAAGCAATATGGCTGCCTGGGGGGTTGATTGTTTTTCCTTACGATTACTCCCAGCAACTCAAATTGGGCTTAACAAGGAGGACATAAAAAAATAATAATAATAATAATGATAATGGACACTAAAAGAATGCAGGAATAGGGGAGCGGCAGGCAGGCCACATGGCCTCAGAGGGAGCAAGTGTGGTGGGGGGGGTGAGATGGTGCTAATTTCTGTGTTTGTGTTTCATTGGAGGCAGCAAGAAAAAAAGTATGGCAGCCAGGAGACAAAAGGCAGGTACAAAGGAGGCGACCATGAAGAAGACCTGAGGTATCTCATTGGCTGAGTTTAGTTTCCTTACCCATCCTATTATTTAGGGGTTTCTATTGGTCTCTACTTTCACTGGTCTTACTCAGCTAAACTGCTGCCTGTATTTTCAGACCAGTATTACCTCTAGGGGCCAAACAGAAAACGGCCTAGTTCTCTACTTTTCTCTTGTGTTACACCACTGTCTTTCTTCTAGTTTCAATCAAATGCATCCTCCTCCTTTTTAAGCTTCTAGCTCTTTCTAGCTCACTCTTCTTAGGATAATCCCCAGTTCAATCCTAGCCCTTTCATTCCTCATAGTCCTACTTACTTTAGTGGTTAAACTACAGAGCGACAGTGTTAAAGCATGGATCTCCGCTATCTGGTAGTACTGCCCGCAACATCCTTAGCCCTGCTTTACATAAATAAAGTTGCACTATCTATCCCTGTCCTTGACACTCATGTTCTGATTCCATTGATTACCTCTTAATTCTGTTTCTCAAATCTTATAGCTGAACAACATTCCAAACCGGACTGGGCACACCTTATATTCCAGAAAGGCTGTACCTATTTTGGCATCCTGAGGCTTAGAAAACAATCTTAGAGGTTAGCTATTTCACTGACCCTTCAAAGCCATAAGCTCTGGTTTGTCCTGCTCTTAGCCATCCTTCTATCAGGCGATGTTGAACTGAATCCGCCCCCCCCCCCAGATATTTCTCGTCAGCTGACATATCAGCTTTCCCCAACAAAGGTCTCCTTGTTGATCACGTGAACATTAGAAGCCTCACACGGAAACATGTTGATCTGGAAGCTTGGGTGGAAGTATACAAACCTGACATTCTTTGCCTCTCAGAAACATGGCTTAAACCCAAGATCCCTGACTCTGTTTGTGCATTGACCAGCTACTCTCTGGTCCACAGAGACAGACGCTAGTTTAAGCGTGGTGGTGGGGTTGCTGTGTTCTGCAAACGCCATCTCACCATTGAAGTCATACCAGCAATCGACACCACCTCTGCTTGTGAATCCCTTCATATGGTCATTTCCCTGGGTGTGAAGAAATTGCACATTATTTGTGCCTACAACCCGCCCACTGGTGGTACTGCCGGCCTACAGGAACTGCTGAACCAAATCTCTTTGATCTCAAAACAAAATGCAATCATCATGTTGGGTGATACAGACCTTAACTGGCTGGGGTCAGCTCAAAGCTCTCTGCTCTCCATAATACAAAGCTATAAACTGCACCAGCTACGAACAGAACCTACAAGAACAGCTCCTTCCATGACCTCCTCAACCCTCATCGACTGGGTGCTGGTTAACCGACTAGACCATGTACCTCTGGCAGGTATTCTAGCTGACTCACTAATGGATCATGCCCCAATGTTCTGCCTATGGAGCCCGATAGCATCTCCCTCTCCCCAGCAGCATTATGTTACTTTCACCAACTTTGCCCAACTGGATTCTGAAGCCTTTTTACTTGACGTCCCCAAAATAGATTGTTCTGCCATCTATCTCGCGAGTATTGTTGAGATAGCATTAGGAATTTTTCTCAATTAATTTATGGCTGTCCAGCATATACATGCTCCCAAAATAAAGTGCAGAGCTAAAGGTAAATCCACTAGATGGCTTCACAAAGAACTTCTGGCTAACCTGCGTGAGTGAGACAGGTGCTGGAAAAAGTACAAACTGTTGTGTCTTCCAGTTGATTTCCATACCTACCAAGCTCTGTGTAACTCCTGCAAAAAGCAGATTCGTACTGCCAAAAGTACCTACTGTAAAGACCTGCTACTTAGCTCTTCGGGGGACCCAAGAAAATTCTGGGCAAGCATAAAATCTTTCCTTGGTGTCACTCAAACAAGAGCCACTGATGACATGATACTGAATGGAGTTCACTGCAACAACTCAAATATCATAGCAGACTCCTTAAATAGCATGTTCAGGGACCTGTCTGAGTACACCTCTTCCTTCGTAACACCTCCAGCAAGTGCACATTCTTCCTCCATACCTGCTTCATCTGTCCTTGACCCCTCTAGCAGGCGGTTCACCACACCCTCATTTCTCTTCAAGAAAGTCCTGAGGTCTGATGTCTTAAAGCTGCTACTGACCATCTCTGACACTACTAGCTCTGGCTCCAATACCCTTGAACCGAGACTTCTGAAACTAGCTGCACCTTTCATCGCCTCCCCTCTTACAAAAATATTTACACTGTCTCTAACTTCCAGTGCGGTGCCGAACCTATGGAAAGTCACCCATGTCACACCAGTCTATAAAAAAGGGGACCCTGCTGAGATTACCAATTACAGACCCATAGCCATCCTCTCAGTCTTAAGCAAAATTCTCGAGAAACTAGTCGCAAACCAAGCTACAGACTACCTTGCCAAATACAACCTTCTCTCTGGCACACAGCACAGCTTTAGAAAGGGTCATAGCATATCGACTGCGCTCAACAAATTTACAACTGATGTGCTGTCTGATGTGGATGCTGGTTTACTAACAGGAGCAGTGTTCACTGACTGCACTAAAGCCTTTGATCTTGTTAATCGCCCCCTACTTCTCTCTACTCTTAGAAATCTGAATTTCTCTGTCCCTGTAGTAGAATGGTTCAGTAGCGACTTGTCTGACAGATCCCAAGTTGTGAAATTCAACTCCTGTCTATCAGCCAAAACTGTCATAAACACAGGGGTCCCTCAAGGCTCTGCCCTTGGCCCCCTTCTTTTCTCATTATTTATTAATAATATAGCTGATAGTCTTTGCTCCTGCTCTTCCATCCTGTATGTGGATAATCTCGACCTTTATTCTAGCTCAGACAGTGTCTTCAACATAAATGTTTCCCTCTCTTCTGACTTTAATAACATACAATCCTGGCTAACTGCCCATAAATTTGTACTAAATGTAAAGAAAACACAAGCCATGTTATTTGGCTCAGTCCCTAAGCTCAGAGCTTGTCAAACATCCCTGGTACTTCTTGACTCATGTGGAGCACAAATTGGAGAATGTTTCATCCTTCGAATACTTAGGAGTTCTCCTGGATCAATCACTTGATTTCAATCAACATATTCAGTGGTTCTATGTGATAATGGTGACTGCCAAAGAGCGATCGCCATTACGGCAAAGTCAGAGCACCGAAAATACATTTCTGCACTCTGACTCCCTGGCGCACAACAAAAGCGGTGCCAGGACTTGCATTTTATGTTTATTTGGGGGCTGCCCCCCCACACATGAAGGTTCATCCTGTACCCCCTACCTAAGTATTCTCAACTCCAGGGGTGCATGTCAGAGGGCAAAACATAAAAAATAAGATTGAGGCCAGGCGCAACAAGAACGAACCTGCTCCCTGACCCAAACCCATCACTCTAGCCACCAAAGCCGTGAGCCGACCCACTACACCACAGGGCCAGCTCAGCAGCCTACCACAGCGCCACCCCTCAAATTCCCTCCCACCCCTCGCCAAGCGTGTTCACTCCCCCACCACGTGTGTACCTGTAGCATGCTCACTGTCCCCTCCCCACACACGTATCTGTAGTGACTTCCTGTTGCTACAGTCACCAACCCACCCCATCCGGTCACAGTAGCTGCCTGGTAGCCACTGTACCATGTTCCGCGATTGAGTCACCCTTCCGGGGGTTGCTCAATTGCAGTCGCGCACATCACATCACATTGGTATACCTATTCAGTCCATCAGTAAATCAGTGAATGCTAAACTAGGGGTAGCCTATAAAACCAGCTATATGCTAACCCCCTTAGCCAAGCTGGCTATTGCCGAGGGTATCTTCCTCCCTGTTCTCATTTGTGGTGTTCCAATTTTTGCTTCTACATCTAAAACTACCCTCTGCAAATGGGATGTAGTCTATAACAATATATGCAGATATGCCTCCTCGTCACCATAGCTCAAGCACCACTGTAATTTTTATAGTAACTTGGGCTGGCTCTTCTCTTCTGTGTGCCAGCAATACTACCTAGGCTCTCTTGTAAACTCAGTAATTAGAAATAAAACACTGCTCTTACTAGTGGCGTTGCGTACATCCCAGTCCTCCTCCCATGGGCTCCACTCAGCTGGTAAGGAACTACTTGCCATGCCCAGGTGCCAGACATCCATAGGCTCCAGAGCTTTCAACAATGTGGGCCCTAGGCTCTCGAACTCCTTTCCATTAGCTCTTCAACAGGCCCCATCCCACATTAGTTTTAAAAGTGGGCTGTGATGGTACCTGTCTTCAGTAGACCAATGTGCTTGTTTCGACCCCACTTAGCTCTGCTTTGCCTACACTAACTTTTCTCTGTTAAAAATCATAACACCTTCTGAACCCTACCAAATTTCCCCTCTGCTCACTTGTACTTTCTCTCATTCCCTACTCTCTCTCTCTCTCTCTCTCTCTCTCTCTCTCTCTTCCCTCCCTTTCAATATCCCACCTCTACCTACTGGATACGTCTGCACTCACTCTACCTCCCTGGGTTACACCTTTCTTCTCTTTGTCTCAGCTATTGGGTCCTAGTTGGATAGCCCTCTCTCTCTGTCTTAGTCTTTCCTTTTCTCTACACAAGCAATAATACCCAACAGGGTGGGTGGTATTGGGCAATACTGGGCTGCCCAGGGGCATAATGAGGCCCGACGCTGCAGGCGGAGGGCCTTATAGCCCCTGGAAGGTCTGGTATTGCACATACCACCCAACCTGGAGGGCATTATTGTGCTTAGAAAATGGGCTAACTGTGGCAGTTTAATGTGGGATTTTTAAAAAAGAAAGTAAAAAAAAAATTTGAGAAGTTTTAGTAATTTGATTGCAAAGTAGTCCCTCTTTTCTAAGGTATTCCATGTCCTGTTGCCTAGCGTTTCACAGCTATTCCCTTACTCTTCCCACTGCTATTCCTGGAACAAGTACCCTGCAATGCAGAAAAGATAAAAGAAAGACAAGTGTTCTGTGACATGGTTTTGAAAAACGTTTTTTTTCAACCAGCATTTCAGCATTGGAACGTCGTGGTGGAGCGTGACCTTATTTGACCCTGGGCATGAAAGCAGGAAGTGCGTTCTGTTTGCTTTCGGAATTTTAATAGTGGCTTTTGCAGTTTCCCGGTCCTTACTACATGTGTTGATGACCCGGGCTCACTTCTTCCAGGGTGTTTTTTTTTTAGTCTTTCGTTTTTAGTGGTTGCCAGTCCTCGCTGCTTGATGAGAGAACTTTGAGTGTGAAGAGGATTGCTGTTTGTTTTATTGATGTAGGGTCTCTGTGGAAGGTATGAAACTGCAAAGACAAACAGAGCTGTATATGGAAAGAAACCATTAGGTACTGATGCCTATTTCTTGATTTATGGATTGTAAGTTTGTTCTTTTTTTTTCGGCAGCAGATCGGGGGGATGCTAGTCAAGAATGCTGTACCAGGACTGGGGGGGCTCTGAGAAAATGGTGGCGATTTGAAATGTGAAACAAAAAAAAAAAAAGAAAGGTAGCCAGCAATACGTACAGTGAAGGTTGATGTGTAGTTCACTTTGACAGCTGGCACTGAAATAGGGAACGTTGGGGAGAGTATCTCTCACTTAGTGAGAGAAAAAAATGGTGATAATTTTAAATTAAATTAGGTGCTTTCAGCCAATCAGAAAGCAGGCTGGGCAGAAAGCTACCTCAGTGAGTAAAGGGGCACTGGGGCTGGCACTTTTTATTTCCTGGTCATCTATTGAAAGTTAATGTACCCCCTGTAAGGGGTACCAGCCAATCAGAGACCAGGAAATAAAAAGCCCATTTTCTAAACTGCTATAACCTATTCTCTCTATACTAGTTGCCATTTTTTGTACTATTGTTTTGCTTGCTTACTTGGATGTAGGTAACCCCTTTGGAGTGTTTAATATCTTACGCTGCCATATGCTGCTTTCATTGTAAATTTTCCACTAAGTTTTGTACTCAGACTGTTTGGTTTCATTGCTAGCTGCTGCTCACCCATTATGGACTGTGCAATGTTCTAATCTTTTACATATGTTATTTTCTCTTTATGTATTATTTTCCACTGTTAGCTGTACCTGTTATTATGTAATGTTTTGCACTGATGTAATGTATTTGTCGAACTATCTGTTGTACTCTCCCGGGTCATGCCTGAAAATAGTCATTCTATGGCTAGTGCACTTACCCAGTTAACAAAAATGAACTAAATAACTAAATAAATAAAATGCAGGCTGAGATGCTGGAAAAGGTCCAGAAGATGAACGAAGAGGGAGAGGAAAAGCCTGGACCATGTAAGAAGGGGAGAAGTGGAAGAACATTGAGCACCGGGGAGGAGCCAGAAAGAAGAAGCCCAATGGAGGAAGAGGCAAGGATGATGATAAGCCCCCAAATAAGCCAGATAATGTGGATTTGACAGTAGAGGGGAGCCTGAAAGAATATGTAGAGCAATCAATTGGGTCTATGGGAGAAAATGGATTGGGGGAATTAGAAAATGTGTTGGGGGAGATAAAAAAGAAAAGAAAAGAGGGGAAGGAGGAAGAAAAAAGAGATGATGGGGAGAAGCCACAGGAGTCTGGGCAGGGGCTGGTGTAGAGGGTGATAAACCAGTAGGATGGCAAGCCAGAGAGGAGGACATTGGGGGCAAGGGAAACAAGGGAGGGGTATCAGTTTTGAACAAGGATTTAAAGCAGGAATGGGGGAGATGAAGAGAGGACAAAGAAGGGGCAATAGGGGGGTTTCAGATGGTGCGATCGCCCATCAACAGAGAAAGGCTGGGACTGTGGCTTGTGGGTTACTTGTATAAAGTAGCGGCAAAACTGCTGAGGAAAGGGTTCAAGAGGGGTTTTTCTTTACACTACGGGGTGCTAGGAAGACATGAGGGCACATTTGGTATTGGTGAAGGGAAAAGAGGACATACTGGCCCAAAAGATATAGAAAGAAAAGCAGTTAGGGAGGGTAGAAGGTCCATTCAAAACTCTGCCTTTTCCCAACTTCCAGGTATCACCCTTGGGTTTGGTGCCTAAGAAGCAGCTGGGTGAATTCAGGGTAATACACCACCTATCCTACCCTGAAGGGGAATCCATGAATGATTTTATCAGTGAGAAGCAGAGCACTGTGATGTACATCACATTGGTCCAGGCAGTCCAAATAATCAGGGAGGTAAAGGGGGCATGGCTAGCTAAGACCGACATAGAGTTGGCTTTCTGGTTGCTGTCAGTAAAGCCAGAGGTTGGGATCTGTTAGGATTTGTGTTTAACAGGGGGGTTTATTTTGGCAAAGCAATGCCAATGGGATGCTCAGTGGCATGCGCCACTTTTGAGCAATTTAGTACTTGGGTTCAATGGGCATTTGGGAAGCAGTATGGGTACAGAGCAGTGGTGCATTATTTGGTCAGGTTTCTTTTGATAGATCAAGGGAGAGAGGAAATCGAAAAAATGGTGGAGTATTTTCAGGATTTGTGCAGACAATTGGGGATACTACTGGCAGCAGAAAAGACAGAAGGTCCCAGTAAAAAATTGGAGTTTTGGGGGATAGAGGCTGACATGAAAGTAAGAATATTTTGTTTGCCTGAACAGAAGGTAAATAAGTTAAATGAGCTCTTAGCATTAGTTAGGGGGCAGCGCAGGGTACCCTTGAAGGTGGTGCAACAGCTGCTAGGGCATTTGAATTTTGCATGTAGGGCAGTGGTCCCAGGCTGGGCCATAATGCAGAGATTGACAAGGGCAACAAAGGGGGTGAGGATGCCATATCATTGGATGGACAACAGCAAGGTGGTGAAAGAGGATATGATGGTGTGGGAAGAGTTTCTGAGGTAATACAATGGAGTGACATTCTGGCAAGATGAATAGATATTCAATACGATTTAGAGCTGTACATGAATGCAGCTGGGGCATATGGGATGGGGGCATATTTCCAAGAAAAATAGATGTCAGAAAAATGGCCAGAGGAATGGGTAACCAGGGAACGGACTCGGGACATCACACTCCTGGAGATTTTCTCTACATGGGTGGCAACAGTGGTACGGGGTGAGCAGTTAGGGAATCAAAAAGTGACTTTTTGGTGTGACTACAAAGCTGTGGTAGAGGTGCTGAACAGGCAGACAGTGGTGTCGAACACCGTAATGACGATATTGAGGCAATTAGTCCTGCAAGGGCTTAGATTGAACATGTCCTTTAGAGCGAAACATATTGAGGGTCTTAAAAATGCCATAGCTGACAGCCTTTACCAACTTCAGTCGAACAGGTTTCATGCCATCACCCCAGTGGCAAAGAGCACAAGGATGGAAACTCACAACAAATGTGAGATTGGCTGGAAGGAGCAGAGCTACTTTTCTGGAGCTCTTGGTCGGCGAGGACCTTGAGAGCATATGAGGGCTCCCAGAGGGTGTTTCAGACCTTCAGAGAGCAATTTGGCATGAAGGTAAGTGGAGCTGTGATGCAGGATCAGGTGGCAAAGTTCATAGTGCAAAAATGAGAGGAAGTGGTAGCACATGCTACCATGGGGGTACATTCAGCAACAATAAATCTAGTCAGCAGCTTAAAAGAGTGGAGTGACCCAGGAAAAGTGCAGCTGGTAAGGATGATGATGCAGGGATGGAAAAGATTGAAAGGAGAGACTGAGGACAAGAGAAGACCCATTTCAGAAAAGCTTGTGGGCAGATTAGTTAGGGTGATGAGAAAGGTTTTGTTACATGCACTATGAAGCGCGCCTGTTTTTAGCAGTTTTCACAGTTATGTACCATGGGGCACTCCATGTGAGTGAGGTAGTGGGGCAGGCCAGGTCACAGGGGCATGAGGGTTTATAGTAGGAAGATGTACAACCATTTGAGGCTAGAATAGAGGTGCACCTAACGAGACCCAAGATGGACCAGGCTGGAAAAGGGGTTACGGTGACCCTGTGGGGGCCAGAAAATTCAGATGGTTTACCCAGTCTGAGTCATGCGGGAATTCAAAGAGGTTAGGCCACTAGAAAGGGGGCCTTTTTTATTCACAGGAATTTGGCCCCAGTGACTGGTTCCCAGTTGGTGGCAATGTTGAAAAATGGGATGGAGTTTTTGGGAGAAGATGCCATGGGGTATTCCTCGCATTCCATTTGGACTGGGGCAGCATCTGAACTGGCTGCAAAAGTGGGGGCTCATGAAGACATGAAAAAAGTTGGGAGATGGAGGTTAGAGTGCTATACATACCTCTCAACCTCCTGCCTCATAAATCAGGGACAAGTCTTAAAAAAATAAGGGACAAAGGACCAAAATCAGGGACATATCTTCAAAATTAGAGATAGCCACTCAGAAAGCTGGTAGAATATGGGGCTTAGAGCAAAATGCATTTTCTAAAGAAGAACGAGTCTGTAACTTTAATGCTTGACATTGTTTTGTGCTTACAGTCCCCACTATTTAGCCACAAAAACACAAATTTTAGTAGCGACAGAGTAAAATTTTGAGGCAAAATCAGGGACGTCCCTGAAAATCAGGGACACTTGAGAGGTATGGTGCTATAGGAGGTACATCAGGGAGCTGATGCACTAACAGCTGCTGTATTTTGTTTGTAGCAACAAATGGTAAACAGACAGCAGCAACTCAGCCTGGAGAGAGACAGCTACACCAGAACTTGGGAGAGATGAGGATACACTGGAACGGTTTGCGGGGCATGAGATGGGAACAGTTGCTGCCGTTGTTAGAAGAGGTGAAAGTGAAACTGCCTGAGCTAGGCTTGGTTATTCACTTGGGGGGTAGTTGTGGGGAGTAGACCATGGTTGGACATCATGTGGGAAATAAAAAAGGATTTCCAAAAGATTCCTGAGTGGTGGCCCCATGTGATGATAGGAGGGTCAGAGATACTGCCAAGAAGGGTGTAGCGGCATGCTGAGGACTGGAAGGCAGTACACAAGGCTAGGAAGAGGCTGAACAGGAGGATAGCAGTAATAATTAAGGCTCTCAGGAGGATGTTGAGTAAATATGAGGAGATTGAGCCCCAATGTGTGGGGTTATACTGGGTAAATGGGGTACATTTATCCGATGTGGGGTTGGAGATATTCAATATGTAGCTGGGAGAAAAGATAGAGGAATGGAAAAAAGGAGCTATAGAGGGGGAAACTCATCTTCCAATGCAGGGAGCTGGAGATGGGCAAGTGGAGGAAAAGGAATAGAAAGGAGGTGGGGGTAAAGAGGTTAGAGAAAGACAGAAGGGGGACCAGGGGTAGAGGGCAGGGAGGGGAAGAAGTAACCCTGGTCTGGGTGGTCATCCAACTATTTGGAGTACCTCTGGGTGTGTATCCTGAGGTCAAAATGGGGCTCGGGTGTGCATCTGAGCCTGGTGGATTTTGAAGAAAGGTGAATTAAGGAAATGCAGCAAGGAGTAGCTTGGGTGTGCATCCAAGACCATGTAATCTGAATGTAAAATGGAAAAGGTTATTGAATAAAGTGTATATGTGTAATAATAAAGTTTGATTCATGTAATATGAGTATGAGATTAACGTTTGTAAAATGAGAACACGTTTGTGGTTGTAAATAAAGATGAAGCTGACTAAGCACCCAAAAAGTTACAGTGTTGTGTGGTTTTCTTTTGGGGGGGGAGATTTAGTGACAAGGTAGTTTGCCTGTTTCAGAGGCAAGCCCTTTTGTCACTGATCACGTGACCAAAGGCAGGTAAAGAAGGGGGAAAAGGGGGAGTGGTGTGAGGTTGGTCAGACAGGGAGGGGAAAGCAGGGGAGTGACATCAGCAGGAGGGGGCAAGGATAGAGGATTCTGGGAAGGGGTGGCCTGGGGGAACAGATGATTTACGAGTTAGGGGATGTGAGTTCAGAGGATAAGGGGTAGGGGATTGGCTAGCAGAAAGTGGGGGGATAGGGTAGCAAGGGCAATAAGAAAGGGTGAGCAGAGGGGATCTGCCTCTTTGCTATCCTACTTTTTGGTTCCCACCCTCCTGCCCCAGAAATAGGAACAGGGGATGTGGTAATATGTGTAAAAGGGCCACAGTGGGGCTGCTGAAGGTGGACAGCAGTATGTGGTGGGTGGGGGGAGAAAATTCATAGGTCCATAATGAAGAGGATTATGCCCAGGGTTAAGGAAGGAAGAGGAGGAAAAGGATTAGAAAGGGGGAGGGGGGAAAGAGGGCAAAGAAGGACAGAAAAGGGACCGGGGTACAGGCTGGGAGGAGAAGAAGTAACCTGGTCTGAATGGGCATCCAACCAGGTGGGGTACATCTGGATGTGCATCCAGAGGGCAAAATGGTGCTCAGGTGTGCATCTGGGCCTGGTGGATTTAGAAGAAAGGTGAATTAAGGAAATGCAGCAAGAAGCAGCTCGAGACTGTAATCTAAATGTAAAATGGAAAAGGTTATTGAATAAAGTGCATATGTGTAATTCTAACCAGTCAGTCCCTGGGGTTACTAGAATCCCATCAGTTTTAGACCAGGAAGGAGTCTGGACAGTCAGAGGGTTTAAAACTCTCTGTAAAACATTACATCATCATTTGCATAGCTCTGCTGAGCAGAGGATGAGGGAATGGAATTTTGAACTCTGACAGCAGTATAAGCCTCTGTGTTGTGCTGCCTGCACTTGTTCAGTAGTCAGTTGTTCAGTGAGAGTTCTGAAGGCAAGAGCTGCCTGCAGGCACTCTTGTCTGAGGGAAGGACCCTCTTTGGTTATTTTCTCACCAAAGTTCGGTAACCAGCAGCTGGTTTCCTGGGACGTGGTGGCTACCAGATCCTTTGGAGCCTGGTGGGGTGAATACTTCACACAAAAAGTGAAATGGGACTGAATGTTCAGTGGATACTTTGAGGCAATCTCCTAAAGCCTGAAAGACTGTCAGAACTGCCCAGAGAGTAGGGACTGTGTGTTTTTACTTAACAGAAGCTATGGATTTGTGAGAGGACTGGATTTAAAGTGTTCTTTCAAATGTCTTGAAAGGAATATCAAGCCGTGAGTACAAGGTTCATTTGATGATAGACTGTGGGTTGGCTGGTGCCTTGTTCAGTATGTGCCCTGTGTGGCTAGATTACAGGTACTCAGAACCTTTTTCACCACAAAAATGTGCTGTTATGTGCTGAATGTGTGGATGTTTCTTGCAGCCCAGTGGGGCTGGAGAATCCAGTATTTCATAAGTATATTGGCAGAGAGTCTAGCTTTGGCCAGAATGAGCAGTTCCTCACTCATGGTTGCAAAGGGATCTACTGATCACAAGAAAGGAAAAGCTTTACGGTGTTAACTAAATGTCATCTTGGGTATGTTCAAAGAAGTGCGAGGCAATGCCCACAATATGCACTGGTTTAAAATCCAGAAATCCCTCAGCACAGGGATGGATGTTCAAGGAGGAGTGTTGGAGTGTGGAAATACAGTACTGCCAAAGGAAGAAAAATGTCTTTTGTCTGCACCTGTTGTCACTTGCTAAATACAGCACAAACTTGGGGGACCACCCTTTCTGTTTCCAACTTTCTTCAGAAATAGAGCCATACAGTACAATCCCAAATGTTATGGTTGCAGACAAATCCATCTTTGAGTGACCTGTGTGATGTTTTGGGGCCCCACAGATAGGAGACACATCATACCCTGGTACCTCTCACCCCAATCTGGGTTAAAATAGAAATGTTTCTCCCCCCCCCGCCTCCTAGGTGCCAGAACCAGGGGTTGCCCTCATGCCAGGGGTGATGTCCATTGCTGTTGTGGTGGTTGCCTTGTGAATAAGCCTGCCAGCAGTAAAAAGAAGGATGTGGGTCTTACATAATAATAAAGTTTGACTTTTGTAATATGAGTATGAGATTAACATTTGTAAAATGAGAACACGTTTGTGGTTGTAAATAAAGAAGAAGCTGACTGAGCACCCAAAAAGATATGGTGTGATTAGGTTTTCTTTGGGCTGGTGATTTAGTGACAAATTAACTGGCACATTGCATATGGAGAAGAAGAGCTTGCCATCACTCACATGGAACACATTTTTGGCATACTGAGCACAGCCTTCTTTGAAACTCATTTTGGAACCCTTCAGTTTGGGCCACTGCCATTGCTTCCATTTGTTTAGTAAGTGAAATTTGTTCCCGAGGCTCAATTTGTATTTTAACAAATTAAGAGAGCATTTTAAATGTCCAAATCTTTAAGCTGCATATCAGACTACATATCAGTGAATCTGAAGAGCCAGGAATGGTTTTTCAATTAAAAGGACACAGTTTAAACTAAAAAATGAAAAAAAAAACTTTGCTTGTTTCTCTGTCACACTAACTTGTATGTTCCTACTCTGAACTTCATGGTGGTGTAAGACAATGTCTTCAACTTATCTGGTCTTCAGTAAAAGGGTTTTATGTTTGATTTCTTTAAAAGCGCTGTCTGCCTGCTGTATTCAGAGTTTCTTAATGGTCCGGATCTACCCAGTAATCCAACAAAAGTTCTGTTATGACTGAAGAACAAGCATTTGTCAATGCTGAATGTTTGCTTGCTGGCATTGGCATTGGTAGTGTAGGAGTTACAGAGCTGCATAATAGGAATAGCAGTGAGGTATTAACTGAAGCCAACCCCACCACCACCCTGCAGAGACTGACAGGCATTGGGGTGTGCCTTTGGGTCATCAGGCATAACGGCCACACCATTTCAGCACACTCTACCCTGCAGACACCGACAAGTGTCATGGTGTGCCTTGGGGTCTTTAGCCCTCATGTGCACCCCATTCCATCAGGAAACATGGTGAGATGGGTGTGGTATAGGAGAATGGGGTGAACTTTGGGGTTGAAGAGTCCAAGGCACACCTCAATACCTCTCACTGGCAGCAGGGTATGGAATGGTATATAAGCATTACAGGCGAGAATCCCAAGTCACACCCCTGATGCCTGTCGTTCTCTACAGGGTGGGGCATTATGGTCAGAAACCCTAATGCCTCAGGCATTCATTGGTATTTTCACTCCAAATTTTCAATATGTTTTTTTTGTGACCCTCACCTCATGAACAGTGGCAGTATCAGTTTGTTAGTCGAAAGCTGCTTTTGCACAGCGACTACAGCATTTAGCACCACAGGTGCAAAAACACATTCTGAACAGGATGTGAAAAATGACAGCTGTACTGTTCATGAGGAGGTGTAAAAAATGGCAATGTTGAAAATCTGCAGTGAAATTATAAAAAAAACTGGTGAAGTCACATCGTGCGTAGAAATTGTGCAATGCACACCCGTAATATAATTAGTTTGGGGATTTTTTACAGCAGATTGTCAACATAGGCATTTTGGGACCTCCGATCATGAACAGTGCCACTGTGATTTTCTTTATCTGTCCCAAACAATGATTTCCCACAGCGACCATGCATTTCTGTGCTGAAAGTGTGAAAACACATTTTGGCCATGTTGTGAAAAATGACAGCTGTACTGTTCAAAAGAAAGTGTGGAAAAATGCCACTGGTGAAAATCTGGACTGAAAATATTACAAATTCATGAACTTACGAGGGTGCGTGGAAACTGCGCAATGCTCACTCATAACACAGTCATTTTATGGACTTTTGTCACCAAATTTCAACATAGCCATTTTAAGACCTCTGCTCATGAACAGTGTCACTGTAATTGTCTTTATCTGTCCCAAACATTGCTTTCGCACACCGACTGCACCATTGTGTGCTACATGTGCAGATGCACATTTTGGGTGAGATATGAAAAATGGCAGCTATACTGCTCATAAGGAAGTGTAATAAAATGGCAATGTTGAAAATCTGGTGTGCAAATATAAAAAATTTGCAAACTTGCGAGCATGAATAGGAACTGCTCAACGTGCGCTCCTAAAACAGTTATTTTGGGAAATTTTTTCACCAAATTTTCAACATAGCCATTTTAAGACCTCTGCTTATGAACAGTGTCACTGTGATTTTCTTCATCTGTCCCAAACATTGATTGCAAGACACCGACTGCCGCCAAAGCGCCATATGCAGGGAAACACATTTTGGGTGACATGTTAAAAATGACAGCTGTACTGCTCATAAGGAGGTGTGGTAAATGGCAATGTTGAAATCTGAGTGCAAATATTAAAATTTGCAAACTTAAGAATGGCAGTAGGAACCGCTAACCACACCTTAAAACAGTCATTTTAGAATTTTTTCAACAAATTTTCAACATAGCCATTTTAAGACCTCTGCTCATGAACAGTGTCACTGTGATTTTCTTACTGTGTCCCATACATTGATTTCACACACCGACTGCACCATTGTGCACTATATGCATGGAAACACATTTTGGGTGAGATGTGAAAAATGACAGCTATACTGCTCATAAGGAGGTGTGGTAAAATGGCAATGTTGAAAATCCAGAGTGCAAATATTGAAAATGTGTGAACTTACGAGCCTGCGTAGGAACTGCACAATGCATGCCCGTAAAACAGTCATTTTTAGGAATTTTTTCACCAAATTTGCAACATAGGCTTTTTGAGAGCCCACCTTATGAACACTGGCACTGTGGTTTCATTAATTGGTCCCAAAAGGTGATTTCATGCAGTGACTGTGAAATCACCCCTTGGGCCTGATTAACACAATGACAGTTCCAGAATTCATGAGGAGGGGTCCCAAAACCCCCATGTTGAAAATTTGGTAACAAAATTCCAGAAAATGCCTGAGATATGCACTAAAGTTGAAAAAACCCTATTTATTGCATTATACAGCTTACCTGAATTTCCTTAGTTTGTGGTCGACTTTGAAGAGTGCAGACGTGTTTCCAATCCACCGAACATCATCACGCCGGACTCTGGAGGTAAGTATGGGGTGAGGGGGGTGTGGGAGGCAGGGTACGCAGAGGGTGGGTGCGGTGGGCAGGGAGACCACTGAGGGAACTTTTTGTTTACAGGTTGTTGTTTTTAGGGAAGGCGACACGGGACATTTGCCACGCTGGGGTGGGCTCCCAGTGTGGCAGCTGGAAGGCTGTTTGGGGAGGCCTGGAACTGATGGGGGATTGGGCACCCCCGTTGGCCAAAACAATTTTTGTCACGCAGGGGTGGGCTCCCAGTGTGGCACTTGGAAAGCTTTTTTTTGGGGGGGGTGGAGCCAACGGGGGATTGAGCACCCCCATCGGCCATTCAGTGTGTGTGTGTGGGGTGGGAAGCACATGAGCACGCAATATGTGTGTGCGCGTGGATGCGTGCATGTGGAGTGGGGGAGCGCTGCTCACTGAAGCGTAGCTCTCCCTTTCAACTGTATGGCACTGCATTTTCTACTGCTGTCATAGACAGCTGCAACGTTCATTGGAAAACTGAGGCTGTGCCTGCAAACACACTGACTGAATTGGAAGATGGGTGCCACACCTCTGAAAACTCGGATGATAGCACTATGTTTCTTGCAAACATAAAAAATGTATTGATTAAAAAATTCTAGCACCACACAAACATCTAGTAGCAACGTATGTGGCACACACCCAACAACCATTACCAACAGTAGCTCTGCTGTTTGTAATTCCAGTTATCTGGGTTCAAGAATGCACTTGAGTCACTAGAGGTCATCCGGATTAGGAGGATCAAGTGTCCTGGTGGATGCTTTCCTCCTTGGTGGGGGGGGGGGAACACCTCCTGCTGCAGTACAACCAGCTGGGTGGCTATAGATGGTGGAGCAGTTGTGGATGTCAGCAAGGAAGGGAAGACCACCATCTGGTATCAGCATGCCTGGCCACTTGTCAGCATGTGCGTACAAGGTTGAGCACCCAAACATCCAGCTATCCTGAGGGAGTGACAGAAGAAAATGAGAAAACCCTGCCAATGAGCAGGATGAAGCTACCAGCACTCTTTGGTCCCTTTTGCACTGACTGGCCTATGGTGTCCTGGGAGTGTGTGTTTGGGGGACAGGAGTCTGGCCACATTCTTCCCTTGACCACCCCAGGGAGGTAGGTCTAAGGTAAAAGAGTATCCAAGATAAGTCCCAGAGAAGGCATAGATGAGGCTGGGTGGTTTGGCTTGGAGAGTAAGCTGAAAGGGGCCACAGAGGAGAAGTAAGGGCATAAGCAGGAAGCTAAAAAAAACAACTGTTACAAAAACAGTAGATACTAAAACATGCTGTGCTTGTTCAGAAATAAAGAAGCCGCAGAGTGTTTTGTGACCTTACTGTACTGAGGTAGAAAAGATCAAATGCAAAAGGACATTGACAGGATCAGTGTATCTGGGCAACATGTAGCCAGCAGCCCAATCCATGTAAAGACTTAATTTATTTCAAGAAAAAGCACAAACGTTTAAACCATCCGAACTCCATTCTCCCTAAAAAAAAAGTGGAAGGGACGGGGCTGCCAACTCCACAGAGCCCAAATACTTTACCATTCTTATTATAGAGTACTGCGGGCATCAGTGCAACACCAAGGACCCCTATGTAGTACATGTGTTAATACCAGTTAGCACAGTACTTGTATGAAAAATATGGAAGGGGTGGGAGGAGAGCCCCATCTTCAATCTTTAAGAAAAACCCAAACATTAGCTGGTTTGTTAAAGATTTAGGATGGGGGCTTTGCCCTCCCACACCCACAATTTTTTTTTTTCATTTAAAAAGAAGCATGTGTATTTTTGTACTACACTCTCATTAGTGCTCCACCAATGCTGACTCCAGTAGCACAGTGTAATGTAACACAGTGTGTCGGTTCCTATAGCGGAACTAGAACTGCCTTACAGAACTACATGACTGATAGAGTAGCACAGTGTAGCATTATATTCAAGGCCCCTAGAATTCTGGGGCCATAGAATTTTGCCCAGAACTTGCAACCTACTGCAGAATATCTGCAATGCCACATAATTCACTGTTCTTGGTGATTCTTTATTAATATTTCCAGTTTATCCATAGCACCTGGCTCCTTTCTCCCTCTTTCATATGCAAAACCCCTCTATGCTCAGCATGTGATGTTATAAGTGCTATCACATCATACATTAGCTAATGTCAAGGCTGCATTCTGCCACTGAAATGAATAGCCACTTATCTATCACAGCTCCCACTCCCAGAGGAAGTGGCACAGCACATTGGGTACTATGATATTTGCCCAACCAGTACTATAGCCTAATAACATTTTCAGTCTTAAGTTGTTACACTAGGGCCAACTTAAACAAATACTTGACAATAACACAGACCTGTTATCTCAAAATCTTTCTTTGTGTGGACTTATTTGAGCCTTTAAGGTATAGGGATGCCGTCTGAAATGAATAACTGGTAAAATGAATGAACCTGTCGTTTTTAAGAAAAATAAAAGTAATTATGCCCAGAAAGGTGGAATGTTGAAAGAATAGATCTACTAAATGAATAATTGCGCTGTACACATTTTTGCCAAGTGTTATTCGTTACTTTATCATGGGATGATAGAACTACCTGAAAGTTACGGAAAAATGTTGTGTGCAGGGCCAGCTGTTTGGCCAGCGGGTAGCATGTTGTGATCCCATGCCGGCAACTCAGGCTCGAGGACGAGGTCTGGGAGCTGGTTGGGCAGCACAAGGATTGGTGGGAGCCAGCCCTTTTGCACATCACCGCTCTGTGCCTGGGAAGGTATGGCACAGTGCTCTGTCACATTGGTGACACCTTGTGATGGGCTGGGGAGCCTTTTACCACAAGGGGTTCACATGCATGTCATGACCTGATGGGGTTATGTAGTGTCAGGAGAAGTGGGTTAACATGAAAAATGAGTCTTACAGTATCTCCTCTATTCTGTTTATTTCACTTCCAAAGGGACCTGTATGAATGATGATACAGTACAATTTCGTGGTCACAAAAAGGGAAATGTATTTTTTTTAAACTATGTTACAGACTGCACATAAATATATAAGTGATACACAGTTGGAACCCCTCGAGTGGTGTAAACAGCATGAGTACATAGAAAACTTATTTATCACATAAGTTTCCCTCTGCATATTTCATTTATGTAGTAGGACAGGATCTTAAGTAATATACTTTTTTAACTTTTTTAAAAATAAAATAATTTCTAAAAGTCTGAAGTTTTTTAAGTTGGCGCGCTTGCGAGGCCAACACCTTGAGTAGTGCAGCTTTGGAGGCGCGGTCACTGTTGGGTGAATGCAGGGCACGCGCCAGTAGGTGTGTCCTGCATTCCCCAATCAGCCAGCAGCAGGGGCCGACACTCTGCCTTGCTAATGAGGTGAAGAGATCAGAGAAAAGGTCCGCTGCAATGAGAGTGAAGCTCTCGTAGCGTGACCACAACACGCCTCCCCCTACATGCAAGCAACATGGTGGCAGTGACTGCCGCTGTTGCCTGTCAACACCCCTGTATATTGTGTGCCAATGGGGGTGCCCAATCCCCATCGGCATCATGTAACCCCCCTTTTTTTTCTTGCCCAAGGGGTGCCCAAACCCTCTGACTCCCAGTGCCCCCCTTTCCTTGTTTGCCGATGGGGGTGCCCGATCCCCATCAGCTAAAGCACCCACCCACACACACACACTCAGGTGGCATGAAGGAAGCCCACCCCAGTGTGCCAAAGCACCTTTAAAATGAAAACGTCCCCAATGTCTTTTATTTGTTTTTAACTTGTAAAGCAAAAATGGTCCCTCTTACTCTTCCAACCCCCTACCACAACCTGCACCCACCCACTGTGCACCCTGCCTCCCCCCCCCATATTTACCTCCGAGTCCAGTGCAATGATCTTTGGTCGACCGGGAACACGTCTGCACTCTTCGAAGCTGACTGCGAACTGAGAAAATGCCTGTAAGCTGTATAATGGAATAAATAGGGGGTTTTCAACTTTAATGCATATCTTGGGCATTTTTGGGAATTTTTACACCAAATTTTCAACATGGGGTTTTTGCGACCCTTCCTCATGAATTCTGGCACTCTCATGTCTTTAATCAGTCCCGAAAAGTGATTTCGCAGTCACTGCGTGGAATCACCTTTTGGGACTGATTAATGAGATGACAGTGCCACCGGTCATGAGGTGGGCTCTCAAAAAGCCTAGGTTGCAAATTTGGTGAAAAACTAAAAAATGGCTGTTTTACAGCGTATGTCGCGCAGCTATGCAGGCTTGTAACCGCGACCAAGAATATTTTCATGCCAGATTTTCAACATTGCATTTTGTACACCTTCCTGTGAACAGTACAGCTGTCATTTTTCACATCCTGGCCGAAATGTGTTTCCGCACAAGAGCACGGTCGCGGTGGGAAATCAGTGTTCAGGCCAGATTATGAAAATGACAGTGATACTGTTTATGAGCAGAGGTCCTAAAATGCCTATGTTGAAAATTTGGTGACGATACTCCATAAAATGTCTGTGTTATGAGCATGCGTTGGCAGATTGCATGCACGCTCGTAATGTCGTGCATTTGTATGTTGAAAAAGTATGGCAGACACTATGGGGGCTCCATTATGTGTAAAGGAAAGGTGCGGTGGAGACACACCATGCGCTTCAATATTTTTGTATTAGCGCATGGCATCTTCATTGCACCTTTACACATAATGGAGCCCCCATAGCATCTGCCATACTTGCGGGTCACTGACTTTTCTTTATTAAAGTAAAGTATGTTGCGGCATGAGAAAAATACTGCAACATACTTAAAAGGCTTAACCGGAGGGTAAGCCTTGCAGGAGGTGGGGCTTCCTGTTGCTGACTGCTTCCCTTTAAACTAATGCTGTGGCCTTCCCTCTGTCTGTTATTAAACATATCGAGCATCGACACACTCTGTAGCTGGTGTTGCTCGATTTGCTCCACCTGCTGCTGGACAGCACCCAGCCTCTCGTTATTTTCCTCCACCGCATCCCACAAAAGTGCTATGTCTGCCTGAGTTGCAGGCATTGTGGAGTCCACTGGTGTGGGGGGGAACCAGTTAGTGGTGGTGGTGAGGGTGGTGCTGGTGGCAGTGGTGGGGGTAGTGGTGGAGCAGCTGCTCCTGTGGCCCTCCTCCTGCTGCGGTGATGCACAACACCAGCACCCTATGCCACTGCCATGAAGATCCAGCAGGTGGAGGCCTGGTCCATTTGGTGGCAGCCTGCCACTCCACCTTGTGGTAGTTCAGCATATGTGTGCACTGGCCCCCAGTCCCCAGATGTGTCACCCAGGTGCCATAGTGCACCTGCACACCACAAAGCAGACACACCACAAGGCTGCTGTCCCCCCAACACAGTTGAAAAACTGCCAAACTGGGGAGCTGTGGGGGGGACCAGGCACAGGAGGGGCAGATGTAGTGCTGGCAGCATGGTCATGCACCTGGGGCTCCACCTGCTGCCGTGGAGGTGGTGCTGCTGGAGCTCCTACAGCTGCTACTGCTGCTGGTGGTGGTGGTGGCAGACTTGGTGGATGTGGCAGTGGCACTGGTGGTGCTGCTGCTTCTGGAGGGGAGAGGCAGGACCAAAGAGTCTGGAGCAGTCCAGAGCCACCCGGCTACAACCCCCACACGTGCGCACTCCCCTCTGGCCATGGGCCACATACTGTCCCTGGTCCATCACATAAAAAAACACTCCTTCCCTCTCCAATGTGACGAGCAACTTCACACACACACACACACACACACACACACACACACACAAAACAAAACTTATAAAACAAAGAAATCGGTCACCAAAAAGAACTGACAAAACAGTACAAAAAAAAACTAAAGAATTATCTTTAAAAAAAGCTTTTGGGTTTTTGGAATTTGCTCAAGATAGAAACTAATAACGAACTCTCCTCTCCTACACAAAATGCTTCCTCTTTCTACCTTTGCAAAGGAGAAAGTGAAAGTATCTGCTAGTATGACTCATTTCCTTCCTGCCTGGCTAAAGCATGTGACTTACAGTACTGTAAGCCATGTAATGTGTGTGGGGGGCTGCCTAAAGTGCCTATATTGTTGTCATTCCACCTTACTTCATGTTAAGGCGGAATAACAATGCAAAGTAATAATAACAAAGCAAAGTGAGCTCTTTTCAATAGCCATTTCAAGTAGCATTATGGTAACACGAAGTGGCCACTTCGCAATCACTTCGCAGGTAGAATTTAATTTCTCTGCATCTCTACTTCAGACAGGACTTTTTCTGTCTTCTTGTCCCAAACCTGTGATGTCAGCATGCACACACACACACACACACACACGTGTCTTGAAATTAACCTATCTTCATTCATAAGTAAAACAGTGGAGACACACACACACACATGGCTCAGCAGGGTCTGACCCAGAATAAGAAAAATATTTGAAGTGTACATTCATATCTGTGTTTATTACGCTTCATTTAGCTGTTTTAACACATATCACAAAATAACTACTGCTTTGAACTATTAAACCAGGAAGCACCTTACCTCAAATGTATAACAACTGATGCAGAGTTCAGAAAGTATGCACAACACATAGGTTTAACAGTTTGCACTGCTATGCTGTCTTTTTTTTAGAAGTAGTAGAAATACTGTATTATGCAACTTTGTGTAATCACAAGAACACACATCCATTCATCTCTACATAACGGCGAAGTAAAAATGGCACCGACAACTAAGGGTGGCTCAGTAACAGCCCCTAACAAAACGGCGACCAGCAAAGCACCACTCCACAAAATTGGAGATTTTTTGCCTTGTTTTATGTGGGGGGGGCTCCTCCCCCATGGCCCCTGCACCCCTGAACTATAACTAACCAACTCCGGGGGGGCAGGCACTGAGGAATGGGAACACAGTTGGAATGGGGGCTATTGCACCAGGGGAGGTCGGGAGGGGAAGAATGTTGCAGGAGGGCATGGGGGTAGAGAGGGAAAAGGCCAGGAGGGCAGCTAGAATGGAATTTAGCCCACAGCAAAAGAATAATAATTTAAAAAAAAATTACCCCCACTAGCCAGATCCAAACCCAGGTGGCGATTCTAACCACTACACCAGCCGGTCAGCTCTGACAGCACTCCACCAACATCAACCTACTGCACATACTTTAGCTATGTATCATTCCCTGCTATGAAAATGCACAAAAATACACAGCGCTCAAAAATCCAGGTAGCCCATTTTAACCCCGCTCACTAATTGGTTCTATGTGATAATAGTGATATTACTGAGAGTGCATTATCACCAAAAACAATTTAGCATGGAATACCCACTAATCCATGTAGCCCATTTTACCTTCACCTTTTTGCGTTTGTCCATATGTAGTCACTCAAATTCACTTGCTCATATCATGGGATACTATATTGAGAACTAATCATCTAGGCATCTCAGCAACCTTACAGCACAGCTTCTAAGAATTTGCAGGTAGACTGCTAACTTCAGATAACTGAATTTATGAAAACTGCTACAACATAATTAGATGCTCTTCTTTAGAGTTACAAACTGCAAAAAATGGTACAATGATTTTTAGCATGTCATTTCACAAAGAATTGAAAGGCTTAGCCTGTGGTTCAGTGGGTTGAAGCAACCAGCCATGCCTCCTGCCTGAGCTATTTAACGCCGTTCTTCCTGCTTCACTCAGAAGCATTTTTTCTTTGCAGCTAGAGACTCTGCTAGACTCTGCCTTCCCCAGTCAGGGGCTTTTCCCCCCCACCTCTTTCAGCATGTGTCTCCTTCCTCTTGCATTTTGGATTTTCTGCTTGGTTTGTACTGCCTTCTGCTGGTTTGCATTTCTCCTGCCTTACTGGGTCAGTATTTTGTTTTTGTCTCTAGCTGCTGCTTATCCTTCTATCTGTCATCTGTGCTTGCTGTCCTGTTCTCCTGTGCTTGGAGTTTTTCCACTGTTACTTTTTGGGGGGTTCTAGTTTTCCTAGTATCCTGCTGCCCCCTATGCTTGCATTGCGCTATCCAGGCTTCCATTTACTTTATTATACCTTTAGCAATCCCTTAATTTAATTGCATTTGCTATCTGTAAGCTTTTCAGCTCCACTTGTTGTTTTCCCTGCCTGTAGCAGTCTTCTGTGCACATCCACCCTTAATTGTTTGCACATGGACCTGTCTTCACTCAGTGCCTGGCTCCACTCTGCAGCTATAACTCCCAGCTTTTCAGTTCTTATGTGCTTGTTTTTATAACAGTTTCACTGTTGCTCTACTGCTTCTCTCAGCACATTGAGCGAGTCTTGTATAATTTAGATTGTGCACCTTTCATTTCTTACACCTGGCTTCCCTCATTCTACCAGCTATGTGGAGGTCTAACGGGTGATAATTGGTATTGACTTCCTATTCAAATCTTGGGATGCATTAAAGTATTTATGTGTAAACTTTATGAATTTGAAGCACTGTCTCTAGTGTCTCACAGTTTTCTAAGTTGGGAGTCTATTCTCATGCTATGGTATGTCTCATGTATTGCATGCACTGAAAGTTAACCAGTAACCACCACTAATGGTGGTCTGCTTGTAGCATCGCATTTATTCCCATGGCAGGGGACTGTGGTGTTACTGCAAGGCACCATGGTTTTAGGTTGCCAAAGGAGCAAGCTTCTACATAAGCTGTACGAATTTTAATGGACCATTTTAAGGCCAAGAACACCAATCATCATGAATACATGTGGTAGTTTTTGTACCCTGACATACAAGTCCTAGAACTGTAAATAATGGCCCGTAGTTTTCCATTCTGTCTCTGGTATAATGCAGCACCACATCCATGAGTTGATGGATCTACATGCAATATAAATGGCAATGTAAAATCTTGATGTGTCATTACTGGTGACTGTGTGAGAGAGTTGAGTAGGTGATTTAGTGCCATCTGGTGTCCTTCTGTCCAGGTAATCACCTATGCAGATGGGATTTATATGGATCCCTTCCCTTTTACCTGTGTTCATCCTTTACCTTTGCCCTTAGTTGGTGGTTTATCTATAAGCTGGGGCATAGACAACAAGTTGTACAAGAGTTCAGCAGTTTTTGAAAAGTGTTTTATATATTTCCTGTAGTAGTTAAGCAGACCTGGCAATAACTCACCAACTGTTACAAGTGCCTTGTCCTAAGGGATTGCACCTTGCTATGCTGCTGGGTCCATTTTGTACCCCTCCTCAGAACTATCATACCCAGATATCTGACTTCTCTTAAACTGATCACATTTGTCAGCTCTTAGCTCGATACCAATTCTTGCAGCCAGCAAAGTACCCTTCTTAGCTGTTCCGCATTATCATCTGAGGTGTTACTGTAAACCAGCATATCATCCAAGTAAGGGATGCAGATTGTATCCCTAAGAGAGATCCAAGGCACACCTCCATGTACATTCCTCCATGTACCTTTGAAGTGCTCCTAGAGCATTCATATAATCAAATAGAATTTTGACCCATTCAGAGAGACCCCAAGGTATTAAAAATGCTGTCAGAGGATGACTCTACTTGTCTAGGAACCCCTGGTGGTAATCTGTCCCCTAGTCAAGAACAGAAAATCATGGTTTACCACCCAAACTGTCCATGATATTCTGTCTGTGAGGTATGGGTGTCTGTCAGGGACAGTCTTCTTATTCTGCTGCCTGTAATATATGCAAAGTTTCAATGTGCAATCCTTCTTGTGAAAGCACATTACTGATTATTGATAGGGTGAGCTGATTTTGTAATCCGTTGACAGTTTATTAAACCCAGCAGGTAATCCTTCTTTTCACCATTGAATGGATCTGGTACTGGGATATAGGTTTTCTAGACTGGCTGATGATCCTCTAACTTGAGGTGCATTTTTAGTGAATTTATCTGACCATATCATCATGGCCCCTGAAAATGCCTATGACTCTTCTCTTAACATTTGACTGGCAGTTTCTGTCTGTTTCTCATTTAAGCAAGCAATGTTTACAGGTGGCTCCCAATCACTTGCCTCAGTCACATGATCAGATGAATTACTGGTCACATTACTGATTGTTTCCTTGCATACTCTACTGACATCCCAGTTCTCTGTTGGCTGGGCCTTGCAAACTTCAGTTCTCTCTACATTAATAAGAACTGCTGACTTAATCACTTGTAGCTTTCCCAAAATGGTCTGATACTTTTACAGTAATGTCATGCTGAGTCAGGTAGCGAATGTGAACAATTATCCTACATGAAGGCCCCCTGGGAACATCAATCAGTATTTCCCAGATACTTAAATACTCCAACTCTGGAGCGGTCTTGTCAGTCTCAAATATTGCATACACACCCTTGAAATTAAGACCAGTGAGGGCCCAACATTTTACCTTCATGGTCTCATTCTGTGGGATAGTCACAGCCCATTTCCCAGTTTTCACTGTACATAAATTATCAGAGCTTCTGCCTTCAATAAGGCTGACAAGTCCACGCATAACTTTTGCCTAGACATGGGGCAGTGCAGCAGTCAATTTGCTGATTAGCAGTAAAGGGGCTGCCCTGCACATCACTGCAGTTACATTTTATAATCAATGACATAATAACCCATGATGGCATTTTCAAGTTCATGTACACTCACCAAAACAAGAAAAGTTATTGTTTCTTCATCTAGTGTCAGATGAAACTGGATCTCACCTCCCGCAATACAGGATTGGAATACTATTTGCTGCATTAAGGTCAATTCTATCCTTAACATCTAGTAATTCCTCAAGCTTTCTGATTGGAAGAGATAGAAGATTATTTTAAATCTACTGATTAGATACTGTACCATGCAGACATGGGTGCATGTATCCCACAGGGATTCTGTTTTGAAATCATTAATGAGGCACTGTATTATACATTTCTTTCCAACTAGGTTAGTCACTCTGGTATATTGCTTCAGAGATAGATGACAAATAATGTGGAAGTGAGTTCACAAATATTGGAAGCTACAGGAAAAGGAGAAGTGGTAATAATGGGAGACTTCAACCTGCCCAAGGTATACTGTAGTGTACCATCCACATCATATGCCAGGAGCCAGGTGATCTTAGAAGTGTTGCAGAGTGGGTTCCTGACTCAAGGCATCACAAAACCCACCAGGGAGTGGGCAATCCTTGATCTGGTACTCACAGATGGGTGACACATACAAGAAATAATGGTAAAGGAGCCCTGGGTGGAAGGGATCATTACTCAGTGTGGTTCTGGTTGTATATGGACAGAGAAAACATCTCCCACTAAGACCAAAATCCTGGATTTTAGGAAGATGGATTTCAAGGAGATGAGATACAGTAGGTGACAAGAAGGCTTCTAGCAGGCATCAGAGCAGATATGTGAGTGGACCAAAGGTGGTCTTTCATTAAGGATCAAATAATGGTTGCCATAGAAAAGTGCATTAGGTTCAAGGGAAAGAATTCTTGAGCCAAATAAACAGGCTGGTTCAGTACTGAGGTCACCCAGGCAAAAAGGGTCAAGAGGTTAGCCTATAAGAAATTCAGAAAGACCAAGAGAGGGGTGGATAGGAAGAATCACCTAAGGTTGGCTAGCATGGCAAGTAAGGTAGTCTGGCGGGCTATGGAACAGAAGGAACTGCAGCTAGCTGAGGAAAGGGGAGAAGACCTTTTTTCACTATGTAAGTGAAAAAAGGCATAAGAAGGATGGAATTGTTAGGTTTCAGAAGGGGACAAGTGGGTGGAGCAGAACAAAGGAAAAGCAGAGATACTGAAAGAATACTTCTGTTCTGTCTCCACAGTGAGAAAGACAGACCAGTGTCTACAAGGGGAAGAAGAGGAGTAAGGAAGGGGAGCATGATTCTGGTGGTAGAGGAGGATAGAGTGAAAGGTGGACAAGTCACCAGGCCCAGACATCATACATCCAGGGTACTGGGGGAACTGGTAGAGGAGCTTGTGCCCCTCCATAACAGTAATTCCAAGGATGACCCAGGGAATTATGGACCAGTCAGTCTAACCTCAATCATGCGCAAACTTATGGAGACTGGAAGCACTACGTTTCACTGACAGTAAATCTGCCAACATTTGGTATTGTGCCATCATGAAACAAAGTGTTTTTGACCTCCTATGCAGGGGATTCTGCCCCCCCACACCCTTTGCATTTAGATATAATCATCTCCAGGTCAGAGTTGTTTTGGGGAGGAGGCAAAACACTGGGAGATGCTGCGTCGGTGAACCACGGACTATTACAGCGACTTTCGCTGTAATGGTCTTTTTTCGGCTTTCATGGTTTTGGTGTCACTGTACTGTGGGCCACCGATGGAGACCATACTTAAGGAAAGGTTGGCAGATTATCTAGAGTAGTATGGTCTCTAGGATGTGTGATAGCATGGGTTTATGAGAGGGACAGCATGTCAAACAAATCTGATTGACTTCTTTGACTGAGTCACTAAGACAGTAGACAGGGGCAAAGCAGTGGACATCTTTTATCTGGCCTTCAGCAGGGCCTTTGACACCGTACCCCACAAGAGGTTGATCAGGAAGTTGGTGGATCTCAGGGTCAGAGAGACGATGACCAGAAGGGTGGTTGGGGGGGAGTTATCTAGTACCAGGGAGGTCACCAGTGTCGTCCCGCAGGACTCAGTGCTGGGGTCAGTGTTGTTAAATGTTTTTATCAATGATATTGGGGAAGGCACTAAGGGCAAAGGTACCTATTTATGGATTACACCAAGCTCTGTGGGAGGGTGGACACAGCCGAAGGGATACAGGACCTACAGGATGATCTGAAAAACCTTGACATGTGGTCCAGGATTCAGCAGCTTGGCTTCAGTGCCAAGAAATGCAAAGTTATGCACATTGGAGCTAGGAATCCCAGCATGGAGTATTACCTGGGAGGGGTGTAGGTATCTGCAACAGAGCAGAAGGATCTAGGAATGATGATCACTAGTGACCTGAAGCACTGCATGGAGTGCAGGAAAGGAGTGGCAAGGGCAAATAGGATGTTAGGATGTATAGCCAGGGAGGATCAGCAATAGACGAGAAGATGTTATACTGCCCTTGTACAGGTCACTGGTATGCCCCATCTAGTGTATGGAGTACAGTCTCAGTGACCACACCATAAAAAGGACATGAACCTGCTGGAGAAAGTCCAGAAGAGGGCAACAAAGATGATTGTTGGTCAGCATGGTAGAGCAAGGGTGGATAAAGAGGGTCTCTTTAAGCTAAGTGGCAGCTGAAACATGAGGGGGCACAGTCCTAAGCTGAAGGGGGGAGGTTTAGGAGAGAGGTTAAGAAGCATTTCTTCATGGAGAGGGTGGTGACCAGTTGGAATGCAGTGCCAGAAGAGGTGGGCTCACTGAAGAAGAATGGTAGCTTCAACAGAGGTTGGGCTAGTCATAAGGGGAAAGTAAGGGTCATGAGAAGGGTAAATGGAAAGAGTGAGAGGATTTGGGAGAGGAGGCAGGGTCAGTAGCTTAAGCTGTAGACCCTGCAACATGATCAGACTAGATAGACCAAATGGCCTTCTGCTGGCTTCTTCATATGTTCGTATATGAGGAAGATTTTTGGGTAGAAAGCAAGTCTCTCCTTCTTCATTTTATTTTTAGCTATTTTCAGGGATCCTACAATTTCAGTGCACATGTGTCTGAGGTTGTGTATCACGTAGGCAACTATGATGAGTCGAGGGAATATGGGACACATGTATCTTGCTAGTCACTTCTGGTCCCGAAGAAGTCACTGCCTCTGATTTCGCACTTTGTGGCTGTTTCAATTTGCTCTACAAGCAAACTAAAAATGCTCCTTACTTCCATACTAATAGCAGTGGTCACATGTGTTCCTGCTTTTTGGCAACCTGGGCATCCTCCTCACTCTTTGGGCCCTCTTTCCCTCCTCTTTGTTGTTCTAAAATCATGTTGGTCACTGTCATTTTGAAAGGGGTTAAGTGCTTCTTTAATATATGCCAGTTTTAATTTTAACTCATTTATCCCAGCTTGACTAGCTCTGACTTCCCCAGTTTCATTCCGAAGGGTATTGCCTTGTTGTTTCTTCTTTCCCTTTACATGCATGGATGCTCATTGTCAAAGCCATTGGGTGTGCTGGGCTACTGGATGAGGTTAGCTTTTGTTGTTTTTCAAGCAAGTACCATGTCCGTGTTTTACTTGTTTCTCAAGTTCGTTACCAACTGCAGTGTTTAATCATTCAAATAACACAGCCTTCATCTGAGACATCCTTGTCTTGCAGATATTTGTATTTTAAAAACTGTGACCTGGAGCCTTGCTTGAACTAAAGCAGGAAGAGGAGCTGTAGTCCTTCAGGAGTATCTGAAGACTACAACTCACAGCTAGAGTGAGAACGTTTAATTTGGGGAAGAGACACAGCACTTTCAGTGCTAAACAAGTGCTGGGGAGTGAATACTTTATTTTAAAACTTTTTATTGGAGAACTTTGTTCTCGCTCGCTCCGTGGACCCTGGAAACCATTTCCAGGTCACAGTACCTGCATATAGGTGCGCCCTGTGGCGAGCAGGGTGTGCCCGACCAGGGCAAACATGCATCAGTGTGTGTGAAGACATGCGCAAAGTCATGCAAGTCTGCATGTGTTTCACGTGTTTGGAGGGTAAGGAGGGATACCTAACCATTCTCACAGACAAATATTAGGACGAGGTAAGCTGACAAACCCATTAGTAGTTAAAGTGCAGTCAGTAAGAAATTTAGCCATTATTTGGAGAGTTGAACTCTTTATGAAAATTATTGCTGTGTTTACTGCATTGTACATAAATATTAAGAATCTTAGTAGGACATGTGAATAGTAGTATCTGTACACCATTCACACTCTCAACAAGAAATAAAGCAGTTTAGGTATCAGCAGGAATATTTTACCTTAAGTTTATCGGGAATCTTATAGTCAGTTATTGTGAAACACAAAACATATAATATCAACTAACATACCCTGAGTGTAATTTTTAGACTTCCTAGTAATACCACAGCTTGGGCCTCTAACGATAGTGAAACACTGTCAAATTTCCAGAATTTAAATTGTATATCCTGGGGTGGCCTGGCACCAAGCAGCATGGACGCTCTAAGTTTAGAGCTCTTCAACAACTGCTACAATCCATCATCATATGTAGCCATCTAAGCCAGATTATGAGATTTCATCAATAAAACTACATTAATGAAACATACTACAGCATAACTATAAGGTTATTTCAGTCATAGATCACTTTCTATGCTTACTGCATGGATTTGAAACTTCTGGGTCTTTGACTGCAGGCAATGCAACATGGCTGACTCTGAGAAATATTCAAGCCCTCTTGATAAATTAGAAGCAATGTTTACAAAACTATCTACTGATATGAATGATATTAAAAATGCCGTACAGCAAAATACTCTAACTTTGAGAACCATCGATTCAAGTCTAGCCTCTACAGAAAATAAAGCTTGTTCAAATGAAGACTCAATACAAGAATTAAAAGCCACAATCAGACAATGAGACCGCACCATCAAGGACCCCCAAAATAAAATGGATGACTTAGAGAATAGAAATCAGAGAAATAATCTCCATATATTCGACTTTCCAGAAGATGTGGAGCTCAAAAATATGACTGCATTTTTAAACCATGCTTTACCACAAGTTCTAAAACTCCCGACGGGCAAAAGCCTAATTATAGAGTACTCCCATCGCTTGTTAGGCCCCAAACCACCTCCGAGACAAAGACCAAGACCAATCATAGCCAGATTCCTTAACTTCACTGATACTGGGCTCATTTTGCAAAAATCTAGAGAACTGGGTCAAGTTATCTGGCAAGATTATAAGATTTATATCTATCACGACTACTCCAAAGAGTTATCAACAAAAAGAAGGGCTTTTACTCTGGCTAGACAGCTGATGCACCAAAAAAGGCCTAAGTTTCTCACTCAGATATCCTACGATCATGCGGGTCTTTCTTGGAGGTTTCCACAAAGACTTCAATTCCCCAGAGCCCTTAATGAGCTTTCTGCAAAACTATGATATAGCCTACACTGGAGAGTTAAATACTCAAGTGGTCCATTCTACACCAACTCTGAATGCGATCTCCTCATGCCCAGATGTAACACCTTGCAATTCAGTCACTGTTGTGAATTCTGCAACATCCGAAATCTTGGTGGTACCTCCGAGAAGACAATCAAACAGAATACAAGTTAGAGCATCCTCTAGCTCAGGGTATCCTAAACCCCAGTGCAGCAGTTCTGTAAACGCACTTGGGAATGTTCCAAAATCGTGTATTGCAGAAGACGCTATGACAAATATCCCAGTACAGAACAAATATACTTTGCTGCAGGACCTACCTTCCTCTCAAAATCCTTGTGAAGACTCTTCTGCAGATGCAAACAACCCTGTGACATCTGAAATGGACTGTACACCAGCGGACTCCTCATGGGCCAATATTGTGGCAAGCTCGCCTTTTAAAATCAATGAACCTCTGAAAAAGAAGCATCGCAGCAAGGGAAAGAATAAAGGGGACATAACACCCTCAAAACACATGCAGTGACTTCCCATAACTTTTTTCTTAACTGTTGCTATAATTGCCTAGCTCTCATCCCTTAGATCACAGATTTAAAATATTCCTTGATATGCGATCCTGTTCCTTTTGTCCCATACATAAGGCTTAGAGGTTAGAGTAACGAGCTATGAATGAGCTTGGTACATCCAGCAGACCAGACCTGGATTTGATTCTCACAGATTCCTCTTGCATACTGTGTGACTCTGAACAAGTTACTTAACTGCCCAGTGCTCCCAGGTCACCCCTGAAAACAGGCACATGTGCCTAGTGGGCCTTACCCGGTTACCAAAGACTAAAATAAAAAAAAATAAAAAATAAAACTATAAGGTACTGCTTACCCCTAGTGAATAATTAATATGGTATGGGCCTCACTATTGTGGTCTATGGGTAAAATGCTAGATCCATAAACCTCGTATTTTCAGCTAGATCTGTAATTACCGGTACTTTAACTGTTTCCACCCGGCCACAACTAATGGTAACAAGTGCTATGCCACAGTAACTATTTATCTGTGCAGGCAATTTTCACATCGCTCTGACTCAATACCTACCATTATACAGCAGGTATGTTTTTTTTTAACTCTGGCCTCATATTTATAAATATTTTGAATTCCAGCGCTACATGAAGCCTGGCGGATGTGCTTAATCAAGCGGGTTACTGATGTTACATTTTGCTCTGTGTACTAACATGATTCAACTTGCTAAACTAGGTCTGCATGCCGATGACTTGGGGGCTGGCTTTACAGTTGGATGGTTTGAGTGTCCCTGTGTTGAATCAGTGAGTGGGAGGGTATTCTCACTGGCTACTTGAAACTCTGTCCCAGGGCTTTCACAGTTACAGGGAATCATCTGTTAGGGGCTAGACGGGTTGTACTTTATTATGTGAGATGGTAGCTAATGTCCACAACTATAGCTAACCTGATCCCTTTGAGAGCAGGGCTTTGATCTTTTTGCACAGTGACGCTCTTGTACTGGTGGCTTCGTGGTGCCTCCCTCCCAGCAGGACAAGACACTGCAGGTTGATCGCATGATTTCTGGGGCATAGCGTGGCATGGCAAAAATGCATTTTACTGCTGTGCTTATTGTGTCTCATTTCTATTTGTGTCCCAGGATTTGAGATGTCACTCCCAGAGGGATTCAAACTCAACTCTGAGATGCTATGAGAATGGGATAATTAATTATTTTTTGCACAGTGTGTTTGGCCCTGCTGCAGTATTCTTTTGACTAAACCAGAATAGACACAACAATCCCTCAATATACTACCTACTCTAAGTGCTATTAATCTAGAGGGCATTACTTTATGGAAACTGTAGAAGTTGTTTATTATTTCTCTATCTACTACCACTGAAAGACAGTTCTATATTAGAATAAATAGGTTGACTGGGTAACCTTTTTGTTTTTTCTCCTCTCTTACACCCTTTCTCTATTGCTGTAGTTTTCATGACTAAACTTATTTCCTGGTTTTATTAATAATATGGATGATGGTGGATTAAGTAGGATAATTGTCAGTTAATTAAACTTCAGATTAATAACAGTGCTATAATCATAAATGCTGTTCTCTTTGCTATAGAGTTATTTACTAGTTAGATTGTGAAATTTTCTACTTTTAGTATATAGTTTTATGCCAGACGATATAATAAGGAATACTGGGCTTTACTTATTGTACTATCCAATCTCTTTAGGTTTCTAATCTGCGTCCCAGAGAACAGGGACGTGGTCTTGGTCCTTTTTCTTTCTTTTTCTGAACTGACCCTTTTCTTTCAGATGGCCTCAATGTCATGTTATTACACAGTTCTGATGTTTACAATTATTGTAGTTGAAATAATTACAGAGAGTTGCAGGAAAAGGAATCTGAAAATCCAGATAAGCTACCATCTTCTTAATAGTTTATACAGCCCTGCCTACAACCATCTTATAATCACTAATGACATCATTTTGATCTACATACCTTTGTTAATGGTGTCTGGCAATTGGTGTCCCTTAACATTACAATTATTCTATTATGATCTAACTAACTTCAGACCATATAGCTAATCTAGTACGCTACACTTGGAATGTCAATGGACAAAATGCGCCAAACAAGTGTAAGCAAGTTCTTAGTCACCTTAAAAAACATAAGGCACAAATTGCCTTTTTACAAGAGACTAAATTAATGGATGCAGATAATGAGAGACTAAAACGTGATTGGGTTAGTCAAGTATATGCAGCCTCTGTCTCCTCTAAAAATAGAGGAGTAGCTATTTTAATACATAAAAACCTAAAATGGAAACTCTCCAATATTTGAAAGGATCCTGAAGATAGATGGCTTATTGCATCTTTCAATACTTCCTCAGGTCTACTATCTCTAGTCAATATATATGCCCCAAACTCTGATGACACTCAATTGTTTCATAACCTAGCTCAGTGTTTAACTTCACAAAACTTGGTTGGCTCACCTTTACTGATTGGAGGTGATTTTAATCTCACTCTTTATGCCTATTTAGATAGAAGCAACTCTTCACAAGATGCCCACCCAAAAAGCATAGCTGAGTTGTCCCTTTTAATGAATTATCTGGGCTTATCTGATATCTGGAGGCTTTTTCACCCCAGAGACAGGGAATATACTTTTTACTCTTCACATCATAAATCATATAGTAGAATAGACTACTGGCTAGCCTCCTCCTTAGTTACGGCCAATATAACAGACTCCAGTATCCTTTCTTTACGTATCTCTGACCATTCACCAGTTAAACGTTTACTAACTTGGGACTCTCCTCCTCTAAAATCTCCATCCTGGTGCTTAGACACATTACTTCTCAAAGATCTAGACATCCTACCCTGGATCAGAACACAAATAGAAGATTTCCTGACATATAATGACACCAAACATACTTCCATGGATACTACCTGGGAAGCTCTTACAGTAACCCTCCGTGGTAAAATCATTAACTTTGCACAAACAGAGGAAAAAAGAGGGAACAACAACTTGATAACCCTGAAAATACACTCAAAACCAAGCAAGCACAATATCTAGCTAACCGCTATCCTGACCCTTCCTCCCCCTTACACTATGAAATCCTTCAATTACGTATGCAAATTAGTTAATTATTTACAAAACTGAAGTAGCAATGTTAAGAATTAAGCATAAATATTGGGAAGGAGGGGAAAAGGGGAGCAAAATATTAGCTAATTGACTAAGAAAACAACAAACAGAAAGATATATAGCAGCTTTAAAGGATACATCAAGAAAAGTTCATACAGATAATCTATCCATCAACAAAATCATGACAGCCTTCTATAGTAAACTATATTTATCTTCCTCTCCCACATCGCCCCAGAATATCAGCTCTTTTCTTGAAAAATTAACACTTCCTTGTCTCTCCCAGGACATGGTGAACTCCCTAGACATACCTTTCACTACTGAGGAAGTCAAATAGGCTCTTCTCTCTCTTAAATCTGGGTGTTCCCCTGAGGGATGTGGCTATTCTGTTGAATTTTACAAATCCCTGGCTGACTTACTAAGCCCCTCGTTATGTAAAGTATTTCACAAGTCTTCTAATATGAGTAAATTGCCCCAAACTATGACAGAGGCATTTATTACAGTACTCCCAAAGAAAGATAAAGACATTACTTCCCCATCTAACTACCATCCTATTTCCCTACTCAATAAGGATGGCAAAATCTTTGCCAAGCTTCTGGCAATCCGCTTAGAATCACTTATTCCTAAACTAGTTCATCGGTCTCAAGTGGGTTTTGTAAAAGGGCGGATGGGCTCCAACCACCTTCGCTCATTATTCAACTTAATGTATAAAGCCAAGTCTCATAAATCCCCAGCGGCAGCTATAGCGGTGGATTTCAAAAAAGCTTTTGATTCCTTAAATTGGGACTTTCATTACCTTGTGTTATCTCGTCTTGGCTTCAGTAACCCTTTTTGTTCATGGATCAAACTTCTCTATACCACACCCCAAGCCAGGGTGCTCACAAATTCCACACTATCTCAGCCATTTAAATTAGCTAGAGGCACCAGGTAAGGATGCCCATTATCCCCATCTCTCTTCATCTTAGCCCTCAAACCTCTGGCTGCTGCCTTACGTCAAAACAGTGAAATCAAAGGAATATTTACTGGCCATCTACAATATGCATCACTGTCATTTGCAGATGACGTGCTTATCTTACTAGAAGACTTAGAATCAGCTGCACAGCCACTTACTCATATACAAAATATATCTTCTAAACTCTCTGGATTAGCAGCTAATTACCAAAAAATGAGATTCTACCATTAAATGAGCACTGTAAGCTTGCCATGAATAACCCCCTTGGCTTTCACTGGTCCCCATAAGGTATTACCTACCTAGGGATAAAACTTTCATCTAATCTCGATAAAATCTGGGGAATAAATATTCCTCCCTTACTGTCAGATATCAAAACAAACTTAGACAGTTGGAAAACCTTAAACCTGTCTTTTTTGGGTAAAATAGCAGCCATAAAAATGAATGTTACACCAAAGATTCTCTATTTATTTGCTAACATCTCACTTAAGATCCTGTCTTCTTTTCTTACCAAAATTGACAAAATTGATGGAGACTTTCTTTGGGAAGACCATACTCCAAGATTTAACCATATTAAATTATGTTCCCACTGGTCACATGATGGTTTCGGTCTACCTTGGTCTCTGGCCTACCTTTGGGCATTTTGAGCCTCACAAACTGTTAAATGGTTCTCCAAACCCAATCACAACTCCCCACTATGGCTAGACATGGAAGCCTCTCTGACCCCAGCGCTAATCCCTACTAGCTTCTTATGCATAGTCCCAACCTCAAACGTAAGGAAACATCCCACAATTGCCACGTCTACCCACTATTGACTCAAAATGCACAAATGGCTCAAAACTAATCCGACTCCTAGATCTCATACTCCTATTTGGGGAACCCAAAAATTTCCTTAGAAGGCAAACCATTATTTTGCAACTCATGGAAACATATGAATATATTTTTCTTGAATTATATCTTAACTGAGAATGGCAACACTCTAAACTCCTTTAGTAACCTACAAGCAAAACGGGATATTCCTAGATGGGAATTTTGGAAATATTTACAAGTTCGCTGTCTGCTACCCTCACTATTAAACAACAAACTAACAGGCTCCTGCCGGCTCCTTCATGCATTAATATATGGACCAAGACCACATCTGGTTTAATCAGCAGAATTTACAAACTGATCAGGAACTCCCTACCAAATCAGTTCCTTGCAGCTAAAAACAATTGGAATCTTGCTTTAAAAGATAAAATAACAAATTCTCAATGGGATGAATGCTGGAGATTTTGCCATAGTACCTTCAAAGACGCAGGTAGCATGCTCATTCAATGTAAGATTCTCCATCTTTGGTATAGAGCCCCATCCCTTCTACATAAAATGGGCTTATTATCCAACAACAACTGCTGGCACTGCAACTCACCAGATGGGGATCTTTTATACATACACTGGTTATTTAAACCAATCTCTAAACTATGGCAATCAATCCATCATTTAACTTCCAATATTATTGGGCAACCTATTCCATTTGAACCTAAATACTTCCTATTAGGTGTTATAAATAAAGGTGCAAAACTATCCAAATTTCAACATAGATGGTTACATATTTTCTTCATACAAATTAAAAGATTGGTCTCAGGGCACTGGAAATCTCAGTTAACACCTGCTCTGACTAACATCCTGAACAGCTTAACCCATATAGCCTCCTTGGAACGAATTTCATACTTGGCCCAGAACCAAATGAATGAATTTAAACTTGCTGGCAGGACTATTTAAATTACCGTCAAACATCTATATGAAAGGTATTATTAGATCCCTTACCTTAATTTTTTCCATACAAATTTTCCTTCTTTCTTTTTACTTGCAACTCTCTTTGTTATTGTAATATTCATAGTTATATGCAGACTAAGTTTCATTTTGTCTTTCTTTTCTTTTTTTTTACAGTACAAGGTATTTTTACCACACATGTACATAATTACAAATGCACAGTCAGATCTCGTTAAAAAATATTATTGTAATCTATGCAATTGTATATTTACTAAATGTTATTATGTGTTGAACATATACAGTAATTCTATTTCTATATAGTATACATTGTATTACTTTCCATCTGAAGACCTTATTTGTACTGTAATTGCAATATATATGACAATGCTTTCTTTTTAATAAACAATTTAACTACAAAAAAGAAACTGTATACGCCTTGAAAAGGTATCTTTACTGACCCACATTAAAGTTTCTGCTGTATTCACAGGATACAGTTTTCCATTCTAAACACTTTTCTACTGTGAGTACAGTATTTTTGATTATACTGCTTACATATGGACACCAATTAAGGCATAGTTACGCTAACTACAGGAGAAATTGCCATGGCTTGCATTATTTGCAATAACTTTTGTCTTGAAAGCAATACTGGCTTTGAGGGATTAAAATGTAACCAGTGTCAAGAAAATGAAAGTTTAAAGGAAAAATTAAGTGAACTACAAAAAATAATTGAACAATTGCAGCAGGCTACTGTGTCACTTAGTCAGAAAGTAACCTACTTAGTATAAACTGCAGCAATGTGGAAAAATACAATGACAAACTGAAAAGGAATAGGGAGGAGGACAGTGATGACGAACATGAATAACAAATCGTGACCAATAAAAACAAATGTAAAAGGGGTAGAAGAGCCATGGAATTCATTCGTCCTACACAAAATACTTTTAGTCCTTTAACAGAGTTAGACTTAGATTCTATGGACACAAATACAGCTAATACTACTAGAAAGTCTAGCGATAGGCAGGACAGTGGGTCAACCTGTAACAACATGAATGAGAACATTCAGGTAACAGTTGTTCAAGACAAGTACACTCAGAACAACACATTACTGCTAAAGCTATTACCCTGTCAGATTCAACAGTTAGTGATTCAACTGCACAATCAACATCAGTGGCCCCTCCCACAGTGCCCATAACAGAGGAATGTGTATTAAATGGAGAACACCCAGATTTCACTTCATAGAATAGTGCAGATGTTACCACTCCTAGACAGGTTTATGTACTATATGATAGCATTATTGAATATATTAATGGCCAGGTATGCAAAAATGACAAACAAAATAGAACTTGCTCCACTTTCTGAGGAGCCTGGAGTAGAGATATTGAACAGATGGTATCAGACATACTTGCAAATGCAGGCCACAACCCCTTGGTTGTGATCCATATGGGAACAAATGATGTAAATAAATTTACAGTAGAGGATATTAAGAATAGTTATATCTTACTTGTGGAGCTATTAGAAAAGAAAGGCTGTGAGATCATTATCTCAGAGATTTTGCCAGTACCCCAAGCTAGCATCAATATATATAATAAGATAAAAGCCATTAATGAGTGGTTAAGGAAGTGGACATTAAACAAACATATTGACTGTCTAACTCATTGGGAAAGGTTTATAGATGATTACAGATTGTTTAGCTGGGATGGCTTACACCTGAGCAAAAGGGGTAGTGTGATACTTGGCAAAAGTATCCTGGCAAAAATTGAAACCAATTTAAACTAGGTACTTGGTGGAAAAAGAGGTCTAAATTGGTGCATGGCACATCAAATATTAACATACTAACATACTAACATACTATTTGCCAGCAGATTAGGCCTTATGGTCTATCGAGTCTGCTCAAACCTTAGATCCTTAGTTGGGTGCCGAGACCCTCCCATCCCTTGTGCTCCAGAAACCCCTATCATCCATCCCCACCCCCCTGGGCCAGGCCATCATCTGATACATCCACTTTCTGTGTCTGTCCCACCCTCTCTTGAAGCCCTCCACTGTGGATCTCTGAACCAGCTCACCAGGCAGTGCATTCCAAGGGTCCACCAACCTCTCAGTGAAAAACCTCCTCCTCTTTTCCCCCCTCACCCTTCCACCTTCCAACTTCAAACCATGCTCTCTGGTGATACTCCTGCTTTAGTCTAAAGATCCCTCCATGTTTACCTATTTATTCCCTTGAGGTACTTGAAGACCTCAATCATATCCCCGTCTCTCTCTCTCCAATGAAAACAGGCAGAGCTCCTCAGTCTGTCCTCATCGTCAAATCACCTAGCCCTCGTATCATCTTTGTTGCCCTCCTCTGTACCCTCTCCAGGAGCTGTATGTCCCTCTTCAAGTGTGGTCTCCAGTACTGTACACAGTACTCAAGGTGTGGTCTAACCAGTCCATTGTACAGTGGCAGAATCACTTCCTTGCTCCTAGAGGTGATCCCCCTAATGATGCATCCCAACATCCTGTTTGCCTTGGTAGCCACTCTCCTGCACTGCTCAGAGTTATTCATACATGCATCCACCATGACCCCTAGGTATTTTTCCCCTATTGAAGCCTCCAGCACCTCCCCTCCCAGGGTGTACTTGTGTTTAGGGTTTCCCCGACCAAGATGCAACACCTTGCACTTGGTGATATTGAAATTTAATTTCCATGGGTTCACCACAATATATCCAAGGCACACTGCCTTAAGGGTAGCTGGTCCATTCCACTGGGGTGTCAAACAGGCAAGGCATACTGATGAGTCCTGGTAGGATGAAACACGTGTCTATGTCTTCTGTTAGCACCCTTTGCAAACTGTGTGAGAGGCCTTTCGGGCACCATGCAATTCTGCTTAAAGTTGGACCAGCATAACATTCTGTGGTGATTTGCATTGTGGGGGCATGTGTGATTTTGTATTTTCTTGAAACTTGGCTTCCCAGCCAAATGCCCTTTGGGGGTAACCCTTGCCTCAGTGTTTGTGCACAGAGGTTCTTTGTCTTTTAATTTCCATGTGTGAGCCCAGCTTTCCAGGGTATTCCCCATAAACATTTGACCACTGTGACATCTTATAATATTCTTACAACTAATGCCAAAGTTTAAATATTACTAAGCTAAGCGAACTTGTAGCCATCAGTAGTATAAAAAAGGTTGACATCATTGCTATCACGGAAACATGATGTGATTTTCTATTAGGATGGGTTAATATACCTGGCTATAACCTTGTCTATAGTAATAGGGCTAAAAAAAAGAGGAGGAGGTGTGTGCCTCTATCTGAAAGACTCTTATCATTTTTGAAGAGACCAATACCTTGGATGATAATTTAGAGGGCTGCTTTATATGTATAAAAAATAAATCTGGGAAACCTCTTATAATAGGTAATGGGTACAGACCACCATCATTGGATGCTAGTTACAACGAGAGTCTAACTACCCTAATTACAGATTTAGCAAACAAATCTGATATACTACTTATGGGGGATCTAAACTTGCCGGGAATTAATTGGGAACAACTAATAGTGAAAAATCACGTTGAATCTACCTTTCTTGATCTCTTTATCACACTTGTCTTGCATCAATTACAGTACAAGTCACATTAAACAGTTCCACCAATGAGTTGCTTTAGCATTTCTGACTGAGTTGCATAAGTGTTGCTGGATTCGATACAAAGCCCTGCACAAACTGTTTCTTAAGAGTTACAGCTCAGTTTTGCATTGCTTTGTGATTGGGCTTCAGCTGCATTCCAACTGAGTAGCAAAAATATTTTATAAACTTTGCTGTTGAGCTGGTTAAGTGTTAAAAAATGCACTATGAGTTACCAGTGCATTTCCAACTGTAAAAAACAAGGCTATACCAACTCAATGATGGGACAGTTTAATGTGACTTGTACTATAGTAACAGAACCAACTAGGGATAAAAAATATTTTGGATGTGATCCCAACAAATATTGATTCAGAGATTGACAACATTACTGTAACTAACCCACTTAGTAACAGTGATCATAACATAATATTATTCGAGTTTGATTACCTCAAAACCATGCACAAAGTCAATTAACTTTAGATATAATTATCCAAGGGGAATGCATGATCAAATTAGAACATCACTAGACAGTTTTAATTGGGTCTCCTTATTATCTGACTTGAATGTTAATGATGGATGGAATTTATTAAAAAACATCATTCTTAATTTAGAATCATCATATGTTCCACTAAAAAAATCTAATAACAATAAGGGAAAGATCTGCATATGGCTTATGCCATCAATTACAAAACAAATAAAAAGAAAAGAAGCAGCCTATAATAAAATGAAAAAGAATAAAAATAATGATACTGCTTCAACCTTCAAATAAAACGTTAAAAAGACCAAGGCACTTATTAAAATGGAAAGAAAAAAAATGGAATTCAAACTCTCAGTTTCAAAAGGGAATACTAAAGCATTTTATGCATATGTAAACTCTCACAAAAAACTCAATCCAATTTCAACTACACAAAGGAATGGAGAGGACATAAATGATATCTTGAAAATAACAGAACTCTGTAATGAGTACTTCGGGTCAGTGTTCTCAAAAAAAGATTCTAATGTTCACCTACAAAATAATTCCCCAGATAACCATGAAGAAGTAATGCATAATGAAATAAAATCTGCAGTACTTTCCTTAAAAAATAATTCTTCATCCAGGCCAGATCATTTGAACACGTACTTATTTAAAGAAAATATTGAACAATTAGTCCATCCCTTATCTATTATATTTAACAAATCTCTTATGACTGGGGAAGTCCTGGATGATTGGCATACAGCTCATGTGGTCCCAATTTTTAAAAAGGGGGAAAAAAACTCAAAACTATAAACCTATAAGCCTAACATCTATTGGCTGTAAAATATTGGAAAAAAATCATAAAAAAATAAAATTGATACTGAAATCAAGGTCTTGGGCCTAACAGATTCAACACAACATGGTTTTCTAAGAGGAAGATCATGTTTGACCAACTTGATTTCCTTTTATGAAACAGTTAGTAGCAGTTTGGATAAAGGCATTCTAGTGGATATTATATACCTAGACTTCAAAAAGGCTTTCAATTTGATCCCACATCATTCTTTCATAAATAAAATGATTAAAATGGGTTTCAGCAGATACTTAACTATTTGAATTAATAACTGGCTGTCAAATCAATCCCAAAGGGTCAAGATGGGCAACACGCTTTCATCAGATATCGAGGTGACTAGCGGTGTTCCCCAGGGGTCTGTGCTCGGACCAACTGTTTGGAATCTATATTAGTGACCTTCACAGAGGGGTCTCTAATAATATTCATAAATTCACAGATGACACTAAACTCTCTGCAGAGGCTGATACTCCTCAAAAAATTATTTTATTAAAACAGGACCTCTGTATTATCAAAACTTGGGCATATCTTAATAAAATGTTATTTAACAATGAAAAATGTGCCATAATACATCTAGGAGCAAAAAATGTTATCTCAGATTATAACTTAAGTGGATTAAAAAAATCTCATGTTAAAATAGAAAAGGACTTAGGTATTATCATAAACAGCTCATTTATATCTACTGATCATTGCAGAAAACTTGCACAGACAGGGAATAATATACTATCGGCCATTAAACGAACATTTGTCAGCAGAAATTAATACTGTATACTACCCCTCTATAAATCCTTCATACGCCCTCATACTGACTATTAGCTTCTTTTAGAGCCCCTCAATACAAAAGAGATCAAAAATTAGTGGAAAGTGTGCAAAGAAGAATCACCAAATTGATACCTAGAGTGAATTATCTGTCATATGAACAAAGATTAGAGGTACTTGATCTATATGACCTAAAACTAAGAAAAGAGTGAGGAGATATGTTACTTCTGTAAAGCATACTAAAAGACAAACGACTTATGAGTATTACGAATATTGAAATGGCATCCAAACCCAATAACTTGAGATGTCATAATATACAGATCAAGATTCCCAATTCATGCACTAACAGAAGGCAGAATTATTTTACTATAAGAGCTGCTTCCTTATGGAATTCATTATCCTATCATATTGCAAATATGAATACATTAGAATCATTTAAAAATTAATTAGATTCCTGTTGTGCTAAGTACATAATGTACCCTGCATGTGCAGGGAAGGTGGTTACAATGGGCCCAGAGCCTCCTTCCACCTTTCATTTACTGAGTAATACAGAGTAATAAGGTTGCATAACTGTCCAAATACTGTAATTGTGCAGTCCTGTCAGCACAGAAATGGAGAAACATGTTATGAACTAACATTGGATCATATTTCAAGCCTGAATCTGCTTCTTGGGAAGCAAACAGCATCTTTTTGGTGCAAATCTATAGTGAACCAGAAAGTTCTGAGGGTTCTCTCTAGATGCCTGCACAGAATTTGCCAGTCTCAGGTTTAGTCATATTCTGTTGAGAATATGACCCTGTGACAGGGTCACCCCTGTCATGGGTGAGTGCCGTGCTAGGAAGACAAAGGTCTTTCCTTGCCCCAATAAAGTGCCTATGTTCAGAGAAATATTTAAAGGTGCCAAATGCTGAATTGATGTATAAGATGTGTAAACAAACAGAATAAAGGCTCATATTGAATAAATGTCCAGCATGATAACTGGCAGAACTTACAGTACTAATGCTGTAAAGTGCTTTGAAGACATACAAATAAAGTGCAGGAGTGCATTTAATCTCTGTGCAATTCATATAAATGCAGTGTTAGAGGATATTTTCTTAATAAGTAACCTTGGTGACCTTTTGGAAAGGCAGAGTCACCCAGGCATAGTGAATATACAATGAATAAACCCCACTAGAAAGAATAATGCAGCTGATATTATTTTACCAAAACTGCTCCATGCATGAACGTTGTATTTGTTTGATTAAAGAGTCAGGACTCAGTTGTATCACAGCACATGCACTGAAACTCTTGCTGAAATTAATTCAGTGCTGTCAGTTACTCCATACTAATATAGGGCTGCAGTCCTGAGTTAAAACGTAATGAGTAACGGACCGGCAATTTTACTTTTACCTATTGCGGCCCATGGCTCCATGTCTTTCTCTCAGCCCTTTTGCTAGGGATAAAATAATATAAAACCCTTCAGGGTCAGAAGAGAAGAGAAGAGAGTTACACTGCAAGAGAGAGAGAGAAATGGTATAAATAAAGATCAAATAGATAAGGAGTGTGTTCGCTCCTAGTTCATCCCTCCCCCCTCTCTCTAGCACACACTGGGCATCAGTCCAAGGTGGGTCGGCAATAACTTTCATTGTTTATCAGAAAAGCCACCCTGCTCTTCTAAAGAAATAAAGAAAAAAAGGGCATGCTAGTGCCCTAAAACATGGAAAAGTATGTCAAACTGATATTTTCTTGCTCAAAACTGTTTAAAATTTGGATTTGCACAAAGGTTGTATTTGGTTGAGAGCCTTCGTGGCAGACAACATAAAAGCACTTGGTGAGTTAAGTTCGTGTAAAGCATTGTGACAGCTGACTATACTTTATTATTTTTCTATGATGTAATATTGACTTTGTTATGCCTAATATTGTTTCATATACTCATAAAGTCTGTTATTGGTTGATTGCCTTATGGCAGACAATGTTAAAGCACTTGCTGGATAGGCTCTTTTGAAGCATTTTGACAGGTGTCAGTTTCATATGGAGCCAATCACATGACAGCTAGGCATTCAAATTCAGATGTCAAGAGTTTGGCAACTGATAACCACACCCACTGAAGAGGCAGCACGCCATGAAACACTGGGGCATCAGGCTGTTTTCATTACTGTATGTACTCCTTTTGAGGACAAGGCAATGGGACCTGATGGCATACATTCCAGGGTACTAAAGGAACTAAGGGTGGAACAAGCAGAACCATTATCAGAACTGTTTAGTGAGTCTCTGAGCACAGGAGAGGTCCCAGAAGACTAGCAAAAGGCTCATGTGATCCCGCTCTACAAGAGTGGTAGCAGGGAGGAGGCAGGGAACTATAGACCAGACGGTTTTACCCCAGTAGAGGGCAAGATTATGGAGGTACTCCTTAAGGAAAGGATAGTGTGACATCTGGAATCCATAGGAGCACAGGATCCAAGACAGCATAGGTTTACAACAGGAAGGTCCTGTCAAACTAATCTCATAGATTTCTTTGACTGGGTAACCAGAGTGGTGGACCAAGGGGGAGCAGTTGATGTTGCCTACCTTGACTTCAGCAAAGCTTTCAATACTGTTCCACATGGAAGATTGATTAATAAGCTGGGTAGGCTCGGGGTGGGTCAGAAGTTGGTCAACTCGGTGGCAAACTGGTTGACAAGCAAAAACAGAGAGTGGTGGTAAATGGTATACAGTCAGAAGAGATGCAAGTCACAAGTAGGGTACCTCAGGGATCAGTCCTGGGGCCAGTCCTCTTCAATATCTTCATCAGTGACATTGCAGATGGACTGGAGGGTAAGGTTTGTCAGTTTGCAGATGACACCAAGATCTGCAACAGAGTTGATGATCCAGATGGAGTGGGCAGAATGAGAAGAGATCTGGATAAACTGGAAAAATGGTCAGAAAAGTGGCAACTGGGGTTTAACGCAAAGAAGTGCAAGATCATGCACATAAGGAAGAGAAACCCTGAAGCCACCTATAGGCTGGAAGGGGAGTTGCTGGCAGTCACAAGGGAAGAGAGTTGGGCATCATCATGACAGATAACCTGAAGTCATCCAAGCAGACCACTAAAACAGTAGGTAAGGCTAGGGGGATGTTGGGGTGTATTAGTAGGGGTATCACAAGTCATAAGAGGGAGGTAATAATCCCTCTTTACAAGACACTGGTTAGGCCCCATCTGGATTACTGTGTGCAGTACTGGAGGCCACACCTTCACAAGGTCATTAACCAAATTGAGGCAGTCCAGAGAAGGGCAACCAAAATGGTGCAGGGACTGCATCAGAAAACATATGAGGACAGATTAACGGAGCTCAATATGTATACCCTAGAGAAAAGAGGGAGAGAGGTGATATGATTGAAACATTCAAACACCTTAAAGGCATTAACAAATTGAAAGAGTCTAATGTTTCAATATAAGAAAAATAGCAGGACAAGGGGACACAGCATGTCCACCTGGGAACAGAAGTAGGAGGTTGTTTAGGAAAGAGGTTTGGTTCATATTCTGTTTTAACTGAACTATTTGAATAGTTTTGTACTTGAAATTAGTTCTCTGTGTTAAAAATTACTACTTTGAGTTAGAACTGTTACTTGGGCTGTGATATTGTAACTATTGGGGCTTGTGGGAACACTTGTTTGGCACTGATAATTAGAGTGAAATTTAATGTGATGTTTGCCTGGTGTTAGGGGGAGGGATAATTACAAGAATCATCTTGTCTTTCATTGCCCATCTGGGAACAGAAGTAGAAGGTTGTTTAGGAATGAGGTTTGGTTCATATTTTGTTTTAGCTGAAATATTTCAATAGTTTTGTACTTGAAATTAGTTCTGTGTGTTAAAAATGACTACTTTGAGTTAGAACTATTACTTGGGCTGTGATATTGTAACTATTGGGGCTTGTGAGAACACTTGTTTGGCAGTGATAATTAGAGCGAAATTTAATGTGTCGTTTGCCTGGTGGTAGAGCCCTCCACCCACTTCTGTTTTGTAGGCTTTCTTAAATACTGAAAAGCCACTGGGGGTTGGGATTGAAGGGCTGTGCATTTCTGTTTGTGACTGAAATTTGAAGCAACAGGAACTGGTGGGCCTGTGACATCATACGGTATCTGATGTCTGCATACACACACTGTTAGCAGGACTGAACACACACTGGACTGTATGTGTTTGTGAGACTTGAGAACATTATTGGTGGGGTTAAAATAGGGTTCATAAACAACTGCAGTCAGTATAGACAGAGATACGGTATTCCATGGGGATGGGACTGAGAAAAGTGGTGTGTGCCATTATGAACATAGAGGGACTCACAGAGTAGCCACATTCCACCGTGACAGGCATCTTTGGAAGGGTTGTAGGCTGCACAGGCTGTGGGGTAGCAATATTTCTCAATTGGGCCTGGAGAGAGGGAGGCTGCCCACTCTGTATCTCATATCACAAGTGAAGTATATTGGTTAAGAAGTAAGCTGGGGGAGTTGGGGGGTGTGTCCAAGGATAAGGGGTGTGGATATGGGTGGCAGAAGGGTGGGGCTGAGGGGAGGCTGGGGCAATGCTCAGAAATTACAGGACATTATGTTACATCAAGCAGGAGGGGGGATATTAGGAACAGAGGACCCTTAGAGAGGAATGTTGATACTAAGGGGAAAACTTATGGGGTAAACATTCCAAATATAAAGAGAGTGGAGGGGGAAGAGTCAGAAGGGGCTGTTGTGGATAAGCCTAAAAGAGCAGACTGTGGGAAGGGAGCTCCTAAGGAGAACAGGGCAAGAGGGGAGGAAGAGGGGCAGTTTAGAGGGGCAGTCGGGGGAAGCTCAGGTTACTTGAGGGAGGCTGGCATAGAGTGTTACAATAAATTTGAGCTACTAAGCAACCTAGAGGGGGAAGAAGGGTTAGTGGAAATGAAGAAACTGATACAGAGGCCGGGGGGAGGGAGTCTGATACCCATAGGGCATCACAAACTGGCAATAGAAAGGATAGAAATAGTCCCAGAGGGAGAAGGGGAAACGTAAATGTTAAGTAGATGGGGGAGATGCAATATATTGCAGACATGAGGGAGGAGAGCACGACTGGAGAGAAACTGGGAGACAAGGAGGTGGGGGGGCCCCTTCAGGAGGGGATCTGTACCAAGGATGGGGCCCTAGATGAAGGGGACCCACAGAGGGCCTCTGGAGGTGGGGGTACTATTACAAAGGAGGAGGATGGTGGTGGTGTGGGGGAAGGGGAAACATTCAGGGCCAGGATAAATGGTTCTGATAAGAGAGGGTTAAAGGGGACACCTATTAAAGGGGGGTCTGAGTTAAGTGGGCAAAATAACAAGGGAGGCAAAGGGGTGACAAGGGGTCTTTAATTAAGGCAGGAAAACTCCCATGGAATTGAGATCACGAATAAAGGGGGATGGGGGAGTTGACAGCATAGTGGAGGTAACCATAAGGATGATGGTGTTAAGGTTCTGTTATTGGAGATTCGATGATTAGGAGTATCCATTGGGAGGGACAGGGGTAGATGCCATAGTCAGGTGAAGGTAGTGAGTATCTCTGGGCTGATGGGTGCACAGAGCAAAGCCTGTACGAACTGGTTACGGATTGTGTGGAGGAAAACTGGATTTCCTGGTGTATTTGGGAACTAACAATCTAGAGGGAAATAGCATTTTGGAAATCCAAGCAAGGTTCCGAGAACTTGCCAGAGTCTGTCGGGATAATGGATGCAACATTTCCTTTTCAGATATATTGCCAGTACCAAAGACCTCAGTGGAGAAAAAATGAAGATCACAGAGGTTAATGACTAGCTCAGGAAGTGGGGTGAAGAAAGTGGGTCGGGGTGTTAGGGAACTGGAAAGGAGTTTGGGAGGATAAGGGACTGCATGCCAAGGACAGGCTTCATCTTGCCCCATTAGGGAAGGAAGTCCTTAAACAGGGGTGGCTGACTACATTCAAGAAAAGTGGGGTTTAAACTTGTGGGGGGGAGAGATAAGGGAGGGGCTGACCAGAAGCCCTCTCCTCCAGATGAGGGGAGTAGCCTTCATACCCGGGAAGGGGGAACAGACTGAGGGAGGAGGATTCAGGAGGAGCAAAGGGTGGATGGAAGTATAAGGAACCTGGGTGGGGTTCGACAAAGGGGATCAGGGATAAGGGATGGGAGGTGGTGTTAGTAAATGCCAGGAGCTTGGGAAACAAGTTGCCAGAGTTCCAGGCCATGCTGTTCAGGGAGGAGGGGTGGATGTGGTGGCTGTCACGGAAACGTGGGCCAACAAAAACCATGACTGGGACCTAAACATGCGGGGGTACACTATGCTTAGGAAGGATAGAAAGGAGGGCAGAGGGGGTGGAGTGGCTATGTTCATTAGAGATGAAATAGAAATTGCTGGAGTAGAAGAGGCAGAGGGAAATGTGGAGGCCTTATGGGTCACCTTACGAACCCCTGCAGGAGGTAAGGTCAAGCTGAGTGTAGTATATAGGCCCCCTCGGGATGGGTGATGTTCTGAAGGATGTTTCGCTGGACAACATCATTGCCCAGTGTGGACCAAAAGGGCAGGGAGTGGTGTTGATGGGGGAACCTTAATATGACAGGTATAAACTGGGGAACCATGTCCTCTAAGGTGGCCAAGGAGCAGAGGCTGCTGGACGGCTTCCAGGATGTGTTCTTTACACAGCACGTGATGGAGCCCACAAGAGAGGGGCATGTCCTGGACGTGGTTCTGGCAGATGAGAATCTGGTAAGGGACCTGGTTTTAGATGATCCCCCGACTGGGAACGACCACAATACTGTCTGGTTTCAAACAAGCATGGGGGAAGGGGGGAGAGATCAAGGACACTAGCAGTGGACTTCAGGGGGGCAGACTTTGTGGGCATGGGAAATATTCTCAAGGACCACTTGAAGGGGATTACAACAATGACAAATGTGGAAAAGAGATGGGAGGTCATAAAACGTTGACTTCATGAGGCAGTCAGGACCTGCACTAAGGTGAAGCGTAAGGGAGCAAGGTCACATAAACCATGCTGGTGGTCCAGTGAGGTTCAGGTAGTGGTCAGAGAAAAGAAGGCTGCCCACAAAAAATATAAAACAATGAGAGGGGAAAGGGAAAAGGAAATGTACCATCTTGCATCTAGAAAAGTCACCCGGATGGTGTGGGGGGCAAAGTCCAGTAAAGAGCAGTGGCTGGCACGGGGATACGGGGTGGGGAAAAGGGGTTCTTCTGGTACATTAGGGAGTGGAGAAAAACTAAAGGCCATCTCGGCAGGTTGAGATCAGAAGGAGGGTGGGTGGAAGAGGTGAGGGACCAGGCAGAGGTATTAAACGAGTACTTCACCTCTGTGTTCACTAGGGAGGGGGATGGGATATCTACAAAGCAAGGCACGATGGGGATAGAAGTGGTAGTGAGTGGGATCAGGGGAGCAGCAGAAATGGAGCAAGAAGGAGGGAGAGGTACCCCAGGGGTGTCGCGTCAGGATAAGGATAAAAAGGCCAGTAAGATGGAGGGGACGGATGATGCTGTCTCCACTGAAAGGGTGTGGTTAGCCCTTAAGGGCCTAAAGAAAGATGTATCTCCTGGGCCGGATAGCATTCATGCGAGAGTACTATGGGAATTGTTGGACATACTGGCTGCACCCCTGGTGGAGACCTTCAACAGGTTGCTTGAGACAGGGAGGTACCTAGGGATTGGCGAGAGGCACATGTGGTGCCAATCCATAAAGGGGGGGGCTGAGGGAAGTACCATGTAACTATAGATCCATCAGTTTAACCTCAGTGGTGGGAAAATTAATGGAGAGAACACTAAAGGAACAATTGGGGGTGTACTTGGAGGAGGTGGGAGGTCTGGATAGTCGGCAACATGAGTTTGTGCCAGGTAGATCATGTCAAACCAATCTTGTGGAGTTCTATAAATGGGTATAATCAGAACTGGACAGGGGAAAGCCTGTGGATGCATTATTCTTGGACTTCAGCAAGGCATTTGACTCTGTCCCCCACAATGGTCTGGTGGAGAAACTGATGGGGTTGAGAGTAGGCCCTTTGATGGTCAGATGGATTGAAAACTGGCTAGCTGGATGCACTCAGAGAGTAGTGGTAGGTGGGGAGCTCTTGAACCCTAGAGAGGTCGGTAGTGGGGTACCTCAGGGCTCGGTCCTGGTTCCAATCCTGTTTAATGCATACATTTCGGACATCAGGGAGGGTATGGGGTGTGAAATGAGTCTCTTTGCTGACGACTCCAAGATGGGAGCAGTAGTTGAGGGGAAGAGGGAGGTTGGCCCTGCAATGGGACCTGGACACCATGGAAAGGTGGGCTCACACATGGAAATTTCAAATATCACCAAGTGCAATGTGTTACATCTTGGGTGGGAAATCCAAACACAGGTACACCCTGGGAGGGGAGGCGCTGGAGGCCTCAACAGGGGAAAAAGACCTAGGAGTCATGGTGGATGCATGTATGAATAACTCTGAGCAGTGCAGGAGAGTGGCTAGCAAAGCAAACAGGATGTTGGGATGCATCGTAAGGGGGATCATCTCTAGGAGCAGGGAAGTGATTCTGCCGCTGTACAATGGATTGGTTAGACCACACCTTGAGTACTGTGTACAGTACTGGAGACCACACTTGAGGAAGGACATACAGCTCCTGGAGAGGGTACAGAGGAGGGCAACTAAGATGATACGAGGACTAGGGGATTTGACGTATGAGGACAGACTTGAGGAACTCTGCCTGTTTTCATTGGAGGAGAGGAGAGACGGGGGGGACATGATTGAGGTCTTCAAGTACCTCAAGGGAATAAATAGGGTAAACATGGAGGGGATCTTTAGACTAAAGCAGGGAGGTATCACCAGAGAGCATGGTTTGAAGTTGGAAGGTGGAAGGGTGAGGGGGAAAAGAGGAGGAGGTTTTCACTGAGAGGGTGGTGGATCCTTGGACCGTGCTGCCTGCCGAGCTGGTTCAGAGATCCACAGTGGAGGGCTTCAAGAGAGGGTGGGACAGACACAGAAAGCGGATGTATCAGATGATGGCCTGGCCCAGGGTGGTGGGGATGGATGATAGGGGTTTCTGGAACACAAGAGGGAGGAGGGCCTCGGTACCCAACTAGGGATCTGAGGTTCGAGCAGACTCGATAGACCATAAGGCCTAATCTGCTGGCAATTAGCATGTTAGTATGTTAGCATTAGATTAGAGGGAGGCCCTATTAAGGGGTAATGTGAGGAAGTTCTTCTTCGCAGAAAGGGTGGTGGATGCATGGAACAGCCTACCTCAGGAAGTGGTGGATATGAATACAGTGCAGGGCTTCAAACAGGCATGGGATAGGCATAAGGTAGCATTACAGATGAGTCTGAATATATAGGCCATTGACAGAGCAAAGGCCAATGGCACATTCATAAGGTAGAAAAAGAAATGGGCAGACTGGATGGGCCTTACGGTCCTTATCTGCCGTCAACTTCTATGTTTCTATGTTTCTAACTTATTTTACAATCCTGGTTGTGCGTTGGTTTTTGTTCTAGTTTGTCTATTATTACTGTTTCCTTGCAGCACTTTACAAGCCTGTTTGAGTGCTCCATTTTTTCCTGTGTTAACTGCTTTAATGACTGCTTCTGTAAGCTCAGTTTCACTATAACTCTTCCTTCGTCCACTCTTAATGTGAGGTATTAAACTAGAAAATCTCAGCCTGTATTTTGTGATGCATGTCCAATTTACCAAGGATTGTTAAATCTTCCTTTACACTAGGTTCAGTTCTAGTAGTTATCTGGGTTTGTTTGGCAAGCATTAATTCAAGTTTTCATTTCACATTTGTTTTTTGTTTTAAGCTGGAGCTCCATGGATTCTATTTTCTTAGCACAGTCCTGTTGTACTGGACCACTCATGATCTCACATTCTATCTTTAAGCTCCATTGTGATTGGTTGACCATCCATGGCACTCCAGACATTACCTCATGGGTTTTAGCCCACCTGATAGGCTAGTGATGCACATGACTCTAGGATCAAATTTCTAGTATATCCAGGTCCCAGAAACCCCTGCTCTCCAGTTCAAATTGTGCAACTGATAAGGCAACAAGCACACCAGGATCTCTGTCTGCTTCACACAGAAAGGTAGGCCTCTGAACTAATTGCTATAGGGAATATATGGATATTTGGAAAATATTGGTGTTCCAAAAAAAAAAAAAAGTAAAAGAATGCAGCCCAAAGCCTAGGGTAGCAAAGCCAGCTATGTGGCTCTAAGTTTGCTCAGTTATTTCAGATCTATTAAGTTTCACTTCAATAGAATTTTGTAGGATTCACCTGATTCAGTAACAGGGAATCTAGGTCTGCAGGGCTAGCATGCTATAGCAATTTCAATTGTGTAGCTAACATTTAAGTCAGGCTTCTAGCCTGTATTTTCTCTGCATTACATTGTGGTTTTCACATGGTTTGCCAGTCTGTCTGATATACTGCTATCGTGGTTCTTTTCACATGGTTTACCAGTCTGTATCCTAGCCTGCTGTTATCAGCCCTATTGCGCTACAAATCTGTTGGTTAAAAGTAAAAAGGACTACTGGATGGCTTACCATTTTAAAATAGTATCTGTTGCTGAATCGCGCCACGCTGCTCGCATAGTATACCATCCTGCCCCATCGCTGCATCGCGAGGTAGCTCTTAGAGCAGCACGCGCCCAGCCCCCCCGCCTCTTCTTCCGAGACCCTCTCCTTGCAACAGCGATGCACTCCATGCTGCGGGAAGCGCCCTCCATGCACCGGAACTCCATTTTTTTCCTTTTCGGGAGCACGCTCTTCTAGGCCTCTGGCCTACCGCTCCCTGCAGCACTCTGCCCTCCCACCACCGTGTGGTTGGCTTTGGATGCTTGCGAGCAGCCTCCTAACTTCAGGGGCTGCACTCCAGCGGAGGATTCCACAAATGCACTGTAAGTGCTTCCGCTCTGCCTCCCAGCTAGCTCGAGACCTCTTTATGGTCTCAGCAGCTTCCAGCGTTACTGCAGGCTTGTGGCCTACATTCAGGCCTCCTTTTGCCATGCCACAGGGGATGGGGGTGGTGGCTGGGCCTATCTCTCCGCGAAGCAGTGGTTAGGCGAAGCTTCCTGCATTGCGGCCATGCATCGAGGCTTCCGTCGACACCAAGGCAGACCCCCTGTAATTCGACCACATGGTCGAGGACCTCAACATCCTGGGGATTGAGGGTTACTGACCACAACCCTTGGGGGAAGCCCATGACGCAGGGCTTTTATAAAAGGGGTGGAGAATTCCATCCAATCTGGATATGGGAGTTCAGACTCTCTTGATTCTGCATCAATAAAAAAAGAGAAAGGGGTGATCAAATGCTCCATCAGGGGAGGAAGAGATACCAGTTCTTACGAGCCCAAGGCTCCTTTGCATTTTTTATAGGGGTCCCTCACATAGCGACCTCCATATATAGACCACCAGTTACAGCTCTCCCCACTCTACACACAGGTCCCTCTCCTAGTGACCTTTGTTGTATAGGCGACAATTTCAGTTTCGCCCTAAATTTCTCTCGGGTCCCTCTCCACAGTGACCCCTATGTTCTGACCACTATACTGGAAGCCCCTCCCTATAGCGACAACCAGATTGGTACACCTATGCATGAGGGGTCCCTCCCACAGTGACCCCACAGGCTGTCTTTCCACTAAGGGAATAGCGCAGGCACCCCCAAAACGAGGTGCCAGATTATACAAATTAGGTTGGTTACTAGGGGTCACAAAGCTGTCCGCAGCACATTGCACTAGCCCTACTTATACGCTTGCCTTCTTCTTTTTCACCAGATGGTCAAGGCCAAGAAGTGTTCCTCTTGCAACTCTACCCTCTTGCCCTAAGCTCCGGGCCCCCTTTGCTCCGCCTGTCTTCTTGACGATGATGAGTTATCAATGGAGCAAACTCCAGTCATGGGTCCCAACAATCCAGGGCTCAGCGGTCCCATTTAGATGGACCCTGGTTCCCTCCTGATTCAAAACCAACAGGCCACAGTTGCGATGATGGAGAGCCAGCATAATTTCATGCTGAAGATAATGGAGAAACTCGAATCTCTTACACAGCATAGAACAGCATCACCTCTTCCAGAACCAGACAAGGTAGGGGAGCCCTCTGAGGAACATCTAGACTCCGACAACCCAGTACCAGACAATCCTCGTCCGGACTCCAGAGAAGACAAGGATATCCCAGAGGAAGAGGATGGAGTGGACACCGATGAAGAGGACATGGAACCTCAAGCCGTACCGTCTCTCACTTCAAAACTGTGTTCCTTTGACATGGTACCAGGCCTCATGAAAATTGTCAAGGCCACTATGGGGTTCGACATCGAGGAGAGTAAACCAGAGTCCAAACTTGACCCCATGATCCAGCAGAAGGCGACCACCTCTGAGACTTTCCCCGTATGCCCAGCAATTGAGGACGTCTTCAACAAAGAGTGGCAATCCACAGAGCCAGGCAGAATGTCAAACAGGAGGAACCTGAACAGGATGTATCCGGTTCAAGAGGACAAGACTGATATCTGGTGCAAAGCCCTAACCATTGACCCCCAAGTGTCGGCGCTCAGTAAGAAAACAATATTATCATGTGGGACAACAGCACTAAAAGATCCAACAGATAAGAAAGTAGAGGACATGCTAAAGAGGGCATTTGAGATCGAGGGAACTGCCGCCAAAGCTGCCACGATGGCCATTTACACAGCTCATGCACAAATCCGCTGGCTGAAGGAGCTCCAAGAGCAAGCAAACCCTAAGTCCAGAGAGGCAGAACTTTTAGAGTGCACTCTCGATGCAGCCAAATACCTGGCGGACATGGCAGTGGACACCCTGTGATTGCACGCCAGGGCCACAGCCATCACCAATCATTCCAGGAGAACATTGTGGCTGAAGTTGTGGGATGCTGACAACGAATCAAAGACACTATTACAAAATTTACCTATGAACGGAAAGCATGCTTTTGGGGAGGGCCTACAGGACTTTCTAAAACAAAAAGAGGAGGGAAGAGACCTCCTTAAGAACAAGGCCAAGTACACCTACCTCCCTTCAGCAAGGCAAAGGATTCGGGGGGGGGACAGGCTATACCAACCTCATAGGGACACACACTCACAGAACCGTTCTTTTCGAGGCAGAGAAACATCCAACAGTTACCGCAGTCCCTATTCCCACGTTTGCCAACTGTCCTCCTTTACAGCCCGTGGCCAAAAATTTGAGGGAAGAGGGAGAGGGTACAGGGGGAAACAGCAATGACTACAGACCCAGAACCAGTCAAGGTCAGGGGTCGTACCCCCCAGTGGGACAAAAACTGTCACTGTTCAAACACCAGTGGTTCAACACAACCTCGGACAGGTGGGTCCTAGAAGTGGTATCAAGGGGGTACTCCATAGAACTGTCCCACGCCCCCATCACTCACAGGTTTCTAACCTCTCCCATCACCAAAAGGAAGACAACCCCGCATCAGGTCCAACATATACTGTTGCAACTACTACAAAACAGAGCCACTCAGCCCATCCCCACACATGAGCAGAAGCTAGGGGTGTACTCCATTTTCTTTCTCATGCCCAAAAAGTCAGGAGAACTTCACCCCATTCTGGACCTGAAACACCTCAAAGAACACGTGGTGTGCCACAGGTTCAAAATGGAGACCATAAGGTCAACCCTATGCAGCATCCGGGTAGGCGATTACCTCATGTTCATAGACTTGAAGGACTCATACCTCCACATCCCAATCATATCAAAACACCGACAATTCCTCAGGTACCACATCATAGGCCATCACTACCAGTACCAAGCCTTGCCCTTCGGGCTCACCTCAGTGCCAAGGGTGTTCACCAAGGTGTCCATCATCCTTGTAGCCAGACTCCAGGAGCAGGGTCTGGATATCATACCCTACTTGGACGACTGGCTCATTCGAGCCGCTCTGAGGAGCAGGCACTCCAAGACACATCGACCGCCCTATAGGCACTCGAGGAACATGGCTGGGTAGTGAACCAGGCCGAAAGCCACCTGGTACCCACTCAATAGATCGAACATCTGGGGGCACTAATCAACATGTCACAGGGATGGGCAAAACCCTCTCAGACAAAGGTGTTCAATCTGATAGCCCTGGCTTGTCACATGAGATCCCACCATCAGACAACCATGGGATGCATAGCCCAGTTGCTAGGGTGCATGTCATCTTGCATAGACCTCATACCCTGGGCCAGATGGCACATGCGACCACTCCAGACTTACGTTCTCACTTGGGGATCACTGAACGAGTACAATCTAAAGGTCATAGTCCCTCTACCACCATCGCTGAGACACTCTCTAACATGGTGGACAGTGAAGTCCAACCTCACCAGAGGGGTACCACTAGAGGCATCTTACACGGCCACAATAGAGACAGACGTGAGCCTATCTGGCTGGGGAGTGTGCTTTGGCAACTTGACAGCTCAAGGCCTATAGATGCCAATGGAAGCCAAATTATCCATCAACATCCTAGAGATGAGGGCCATATCCCATGCCCTCGAGGCTTTCAGATCCTTCATCTACAGCTAGTCGGTTCTTATACGCTCCGACAACCTGGTAACGGTGGCGTACATCGCAAAACAGGGTGGCACCAGGAGCAGAGCCATGCTGAGGGAGACAACATCAGTCCTCAATTGGGCTCAGACCAACCTCAGCCATCTCAGCGCAGTGCATCTCACAGGCAGACTCAACATGTGAGCAGACTGGCTCAGCCGGCAACAGGTTCAACTGGGGGAATAGCGGCTACATCCCGACCTCTTCCAGATGATCCAAGAAGCCTGGGGACCGGTGCCCATGGACCTCATGGCCACAACGGAAAGCACACAGGTCCAGGTGTTCTATTCATGGTTCAGGGAAGGTCGGTCCCAGGGAACCGATGCCCTGTCACAACCGTGGTCACAGGAGCATGCGTACATGTTCCCACCCCTTCCCCTACTCCCCCAGGTACTAAGCAAGATCCGGGCATCTCACTGTACCATCATCCTAGTGGCCCCCTACTGGCCACAGAGAACATGGTTTGCCACGGTCCTCAAAATGACACTAGCCAACCTCAGATTGCCTTACCGAGCGGATATGCTCTCACAGGGCCCAGTGCTCCACCCGGCCCCACAGACTCTGAAACTCATGGCCTGGCTCCTGAAAGGAAGAGACTGATGAGAGCAGGCTACCATGAGTCCGTCATATCGATGATACTGCACTCTAGATGGGCCTCGACCACATCCACCTACAGTAGACAATGGTCTATATTCGTGAAGTGGTGTCGAGAACACGGTAAGGACCCAGAGCAAACGGGCATTTCAACCATTCTGTTATTTCTCCAACAGGAAGTAGACAAGGGGCTGGCCCACTCATCCCTCAGAGTACAACTCTCAGCCATTGGGGCAGCCATGGGTCCCATAGGGGGATACAGCCCGGGAGCACACCCCAATGCCCTATGCTTCCTAAAAGCAGTGGAGGGGCTCCGACCTAGACCCCGACCGACCATCATGCCATGGGATCTCCCACTGGTGCTCGACTCCCTCAGTTCAGCTCCCTTCGAGCCACTCCACGAGGTAGACCTATTCTGGGTTGGCCTCAAGGCTTGCTTCCTTGTCGCCATCTGCTCAGCTCAATGGATCAGAGAGCTAGGGGCACTATCTTGCAAAGAACCCTATACCATCTTCACCCCTCAAGGAGTCTGCTTACGGATGGTTCCAGCCTTCCAACCGAAGGTATCCACAAAGTTCCATAGAGAACAGCCCATCGAGCTGCCTACCTTCTCTGGAGACACACAACAGGGCATCCAGCTGATCCCACATCATCTGGATGTTGGCATCACCCTCTCCATCTACATAGCTAGGACACTGCCCCTTCATAAGATGGAAAGATTGTTTATCATCACAAGGGGACAAAGACAAGGCAAGGCAGCTTCCAAGACCACAATCGCTGGCTGGCTCAAAAGGACCATCCAGGAAGCTTATCTAGCAAAACATATGACACCCCCCGAGGGTATCAAGGCCCATTCCACTAGATCAGTAGCCACATCCTGGGGAGAAAGGGTGAACATGTCTTCAGAAGACATATGCAAAGCGGCAACATGGACTTCCATCCATACATTCACCAGACACTATAGGCTTGAGCACCTGTACAACATAAAGCCCACTTTTGCCACACAGATCCTCCTAGCAGCAACATCCACTTCTCACTCATAGACCACTCTGTTTCCCTCCCTAGGGTACAATACTGCTACTTATCTACCCATGAGGTAATGTCTAGAGTGCCATGGATGGTCAACCAATCACAATGGGTGTTCACTCACCTGGTAAAGGTGATTGTGTTGATTGACATCCACGGCACTCCAAGACCCTCCCAACAGAGTACTCAGAGTGACCAGGACTGGAACTTTCTTCCAAACATATCTCAGGAGGGGGCATGGTATATTCCCCTGTGGCCTCAGCCACGGGGGTGCAGAATTCCGACAGTCGACCTATTAGAGGTCGAGATTAGATTGTAAATAATAGGAAAATAAAAATGGGCCCATTGGCCACACAAGCTTAAGTTTCAGTTTGCATCATTATGTACAATGGTTATATTGTTTTTTCTTGCATTTGTATTTGCATTTTACTAACCTTGATTTCAGCTATGGAAGATTCGAACTGGAAAGCAGGGGTTTCTGGGACCTGGATATACTAAAAATTTGATCCTAGAGTCATGTGCATCACTAGCCTATCAGGTGGGCTAAAACTCATGAGGTAATGTCTGGAGTGCCATGGATGTCAACCAACACAATCACCTTTACCAGGTGAGTAAACACCCAATATCAGGGGTATGCCCTAATCTTCCAGCGCTTCCTTTCCACCACTTAAATGATTGTTAACATACTTAAGGGCAAAATGACTTTTCCCTGAAATATTAGCCTGAGCAATGCCAGAGATATTCAAATGATCACTAATGTCTCTGAGCTGTTCCTCCTGAATTTGGTAGAGGAGGCTCTCTACTTCAAAGTGAATATTTTTTAGTTCACTGTCAGTCATAGCAACTGAAAGTAACACAAGTTTTCCTTTACAGCATAGCCATTCACATCCTTTCCTGTAGTAGGTTTGTCTGCTGAAGAAGCATCTCATTCTAGCACATTCTCACTTTTGAATGCACCTCTTCTGGCTGGCTCATCAAATATTACACATTCACACACAGGTGTCTTGAAATTAACATGTCTTTATTCATTTGTAAAGCAGTGGACAGACACACACGTGTATATTGAAATTAACGTCTTCATTCATCTGTAAAGCAGTGGACACACATACACTCACAGCTCAACAGAGTCCGACATAGGATGTGACAAAGACTTTAACTGTATATTCATATTTGACTGCACTGATTAAATTTTATTTAGCTGATTTAACACATAACAAGCTCACATTACAATGCTTTGAACTAAAAAACTAGGAAGCATCAACTCAAATGTATAAAAACTGATGCACTTTTAAGCAAGCTTGCACAGCTAATAAGTTTTACTGTTTTTACTGTTATACTGCCTTTTACAAGTAGCAGAGATATACAACTTTGTGTAATCACAAATACACACATTCATTTATCTGCTTAATCTAGAGAACTAGTCATCTGGGCAACTTGGCAAATTCACAGTATAGCATCTAAGAATCTGCAGGGTAGACTGCTAACTTAGGACATACTAAATGTATGAAAACTGTCACGACATTATCAGATTCCAACAACAACTCTGCTTTAGAGTTATAAACTACAAAAGCTGTATAATGTTTTTAGCATGTCATCTTACAAAGAAGCCTACATCAGATAAAGTTACAGTACCTGCAAAGTAGTGGAGACGATCGCGCGCACACACACACACACACACACACACACACACAGATATGGCTCAACAGAGTCTAACACAGGGGGATTGATTCTGAACGGTTGATGGAGGGCTTTCACAAGCCCTGCATCAAGCCCTGTACTGCCTTGAACACAGTGCCACACTGTGCGCTCAATTCTCATAGGTCATGTGCATTTGCAACTCATTGCCATTTTTACAGTGACTTGCACCATATATTTTGCACAAACCCTGTAAAAAGATCTGCAAAGTTTGATCAGCAACTGCTGGTCTAACTCGGATCAAGTGGCACATGGGATCAAGGATCCTGATTGCCGGCCAGGGAATGCAGCAAGCCCCTGGTGCCGGGTGTTCAGTGCACCCAGGGATTGTAGCATTCAATCCCTTTTGAGAATTGGGCCCAGGATTTGGAATAAATCGGGTTCATTGTGGTTCAGAACTTCCTGATGCCCCTGATGTACCCCCCCATCTAGTTTCAGGAGTCACTTGCAACTTTGTTACTCAGCTTTAATGAAAGAGGGATTACAACAGATGCCTTTACTGTAGGGTCTCCCATTGTCTCTTGCATGCTTTAGGATGCATCACCATGCACCCACTTACCTTGTAACTTTTACCTACTATTCTTTGAGTGCTACACTGATGTTCCCCACTCACTGCTGTATAGCCACTGCACTGCCACCCGTGGTCACCAAGGTAGAAGAATTGTGTCAGCATAGGGTTACCACCTGTCCTGATTTTCGCAGGACAGTCCTGATTTGGGCAGCTGTGTCCTGCAAAACAACATGAAAAATACTAAATGTCCTGATTTTACAGTAGGAAAAATATTTTCTAACTTTCCACTAAATGTTCTAGAAAACTTTAATAGCTTAACTAAAACACCTTAAAATGATAAGAAACAGTATAAGCAACTAAGAAACTACAATACTTCTCCTTAATTCTGATTATATAGAGAAAACAAGTCTGTTGCATCGGTCGAGGTTAGATACTGTCCTGCGAAAAATTGTGTTTCAGTAAGAAATGTCCCACTTTGTGCTTCTTAAAAGGTGGTAACCCTATGTCAGCAACAGTTATTCTTTTTCTCTGGAGCAAAACAGCATCCTCTGGGATGCTTGATCTTCCTTCCCCCTAGCCAACCCCCAGCAACTTTGGATCACCAGCACTGTATTCAGTGCCACTGTGAGTTTTCACGTCTTTTCTTAAAGCATTCTGTTGTAACAGCCTCAGATAGCCTGTTCCACCAAGAGTAGAGGAGCAGCCTAAATAGTTTCATTGTAGACATAAAGTTAGTAGTTAAGGATGCAGGTTCAAAACCCAGAATAGGTAGAAGCTGCCAAAGTTATGTGTGGAAGTCCATGTAGTAATAGAAAGACTAAACTTAGCTTCCATAATTGTAGTACAATAAAAATCAGCAATTTAAAATGAGTTTGCTTATAAAATATGCTGTGAGCATATTATTGACTGTGACAGTGGGATGCAGCGTGGGGGGGGGGAGGAAAGGACTCCTGGCTTGCTGTTTTCTCACAAATGTGCAGTTTTACACCTAAATATAGTGAATGGCAATGTTTTGTGGAAAAATATTAATATTTTAATGGCAGAAATAGAGACTGATTTGTTCATGGCCAGTGGGCTAGTTAATGGATTGCACTGGCTACTGCCACAAGCACAGGCCAGCCAGTGTGCAATTGGGCTGCTTGAGTTGCCTGTGCCATTCCTTAAGTAATTTGTATTTTAGTTTGTTAAAATAAACACTCCTGAAAGAAGTTATGCTGCTCTGAGTAAAATAAATGTAGGCAGAGTGGCAGATGTAGGTGCTACTGGCACCAGAAACTGAGTGAGAGAAGAGTGAGAGACTGAGCGTTGGTCCCACAGCAGAGCGCTCCTTGCTCTACCTAAATTTTGGGCTTCCTCTGGGCAGCTGCCTTACTCTGAAGCTGAACGGAAAGCAGGCATTGGCCTGCCAGTGTTTCTTGCTACACGCAGGATCAAGAGGATGCAGCACACTGTGTTCCTCTGTGGCAGGATCAACCAGATAAAACAGATTTCCCTCAGTATAGTTGGCAAGGCAAAACACGCCAGGGAATGTCAAAATTAGAGACTGGCTCTGAGAAATAAAATATATATGTATGGAGCACAGTCTGGCAATTGGGGCTCATGGAGACTCCACAGTAAAGTACACAGCAGAATGAAATAAAGCTCACAGGAGCCATTTTGTGTTGGAAAACATTGCAATTAGGCACAGGAGTTCATGGTTTCACATGCAGTAAAAATACACTGAAATTAATTAAATAATTAAATAAATAGGCATGCTGAGGCCAGGGGAGTCCTGGGCACAGCACCTAGTCATTGTTTGCTCACAGAAATGTACAGAATCCAAAACTGAGCATTTTAAACATGAGGACAGTCAAAAAGTGAAGCACAAAGTCATAACACAGTGTACATATTCAGCAACACGCTGCCAAGCCAAATTTTTATGAAACTGAATCAAACTTGGCACACAGGTTCAGAATACTGTTCTACACATGGGAAAATAGCTTCAGCTGTGTAGAATTTGAAATAAGGGAGTTGCTAGCCTTTTTAGGGAGAGTGGTTCTTTGGTGAAGAAAATCCATGCATGCAGTTACTCTAGAGGTGGAGCTTAGTGTGAGAAAATGCATAACTAATGTCTGAGAAATAAAATGTGTGATCAGCACAATTGAAGAGGAAATGACTGTTTTGACAAGAAAAAAGCATAGGAAAGTGTTCAGAAGTCATTATTTAAATGGTTTATTGTCAAATAAATAGATGTCTTAGTGACTATGGTTTCCTGGGGATTATTGTGAACAGATAAAATTTAGCAGAAAGCTTAGAAAGTCAGCTGTTCAACCATTTAGTGAGAAAGTGCTTGACCCTTGAGAAAATGGTAATTCTGTGTGAAAAGAAAATGTATTTTAAAATGATCAAAAGTTAGAAAAACAGGGGAAGACTTAGATGTTCAGGAGAGCAGTTGGGCTTCAAAATGTAGGATTCCATTGTGGCTTATGCTGCTGCAGGAAGGAATTTGATTGGTACTGAGCTGCTGGACAGGTCAGTGTCCACTCAGTGACCACAGATTTAAATATGCTAATGAGATTTTGACTATATAAAGAGCTGCATAGCCAATGTGCATTCAGTCTGAGCAGGGAGAATGACCAAAGAAAAGGTGCCCATGCCAAGGGGTGTCTGTCTGAAGAGGTCTACTAAACAAAAGAAAAGAAAAGCCTGACAGAACCAGTTTAGTTTAATTACAGTGTAAGGATAAGGGATCACCTGTATCCCAGACTAGGGACAGTGCAGGGCAGTAAGTGAGAACAGGCCTAGTGTAGAAAGCTTGTTGCTTCAAGTGCCTGTTGTTCCTGTGTAACCAGATTCCTCACAGAAAAGAATCTGCAAATCTGAAGAAATCATCGTTCTCATCAGCCACCTGCTGACTCAACAGAGGGACCTCCAACTACAATAAGCTGCACCATATCTACAGAATTTCTTCAGCATTTCCAAAGGAATGTGGTATAGTAAAAAGGCATGGGGTAATAATGTTGCACAACAGATTCTTGCCATGCAACATATCTTCTTTTTCTGTGGGGGGCTGCACCCCCTGAACCCCCCCACTATAGATTCTCAACTCTGGGGGGGGTTCAAGTCAGGGAGTGTACAAAGTTGGAAAAAATAAAAGTTCCTGGGACCGGGAATCAAACCTGGACCCAGCAGCACTGCCTGGGTTCCTTGTTGCTGTGACTCAGTCCATTGAGCCACAGCAGCTGGTCAGCTGAACCCACTCCCAGCAGAGGTCTTATCCTCTGCCTGGGAGAGTGAGAATGGTGCAATACTAAGTACAGCAGTATACGCGGTATTGCACCATTCGCTCACCGGTGCAACGCTGTACCGGGTAAGCCATAATGTCTGCGCTATTAAGCGTGCAACATTATGACCCAGTAGGTAGTAAAAACCTTGTTGATACAAAACTGGGGACTATTTTAAAAGCTTCAGTGACACTGTTTTACAGAGAATTGACCTCAATCTTTCTGAATTTAGGAGATTCTGTCAAAGTGAAAGACTGAACCTGAAGGGACTAATGGGGGATTCTGTCACAGCTTTTAATGTACCAGCATGCAACATTGTTTAATGTCATTACTTAGTTTAAATGTGATTAGTAATGAATGAGTAAAAAGTGTTAACTGATTTAAATGATTTTTAGAGCATAAGCTACGGTAAAGTGAATAGGATTTGGATACCAGGGGGTATCTGGCAAAAGAGGTCAGCGGGCTGCCTGAAATAGGTAGGCCTAGTAGTCACAGTACACCCTTAAGGTCACAATAATTGGATACCAGGGAGGATACCTGGCAGATCAAGTTGGTGGACTGACTGATTGGAGGTATGGCCCAGTAGTCACTAACTGCCTTAGTTCTAAGAATACAGTGTACACAGTAATTGCATACTAGGGAGGGTATCTGGCAGAACGATTCAGTGAACTGACTGCTCGGAAGTATTGCCCAGTAGTTACTCATTGCCTTAGTTCTATAGTACAGAACGCTTGGGGATGAAGGCCATGGTGGGCACTTATCTTGGGAAAGTGTGATATCTGGAGGGCTGTTGGGAGGCTACAGTCTCCAAGGGTGTTTTAGTAGTGAATATTGTGGTGGAAGTACCCTGCTGGGATTTACAGAGTATAAGAATAAGTGACTGATGCATAAGAATTGTTGATTTTATCTGAATTTTAACTGTGCCATTTGTGGCTGTATTTGCAAACATTCAGTAAACTTTTACCTTTTTTGCTCATCTACCCAAGTGTCAGACTCTTTACTTGCAGTACCATTGGCTAATATTCCTGAAGATCTCAAGGTCAGTCGGGTGCAGATTTTTCTACTCTTGACAGCTCTTAGCTACTCCAGTTGGGGAAATAAGGTATAGTACTCAGGTAGTACCCAACTGGGGAAGTATTGTCAATGGGGAAGGAAGAAAGAATCCTTGATGTCACCTATCTCTGTGTGGAATGGTTCCATTTGTGGCCAGCGGTTACTACAGTAGTTGGTGGGTCATCACACTGTCCATGCCTGCACTTGCCACTGAGGATGCTGTTCTATCATATTTCTAAGAACAGTGTATCCTTCTATCAACACGTAATCCTCCCACCACCACCTGCAAGATTTAGCCACAAAGGTTTTCCATTTATCCTAGAAATATAAATTCAGTTCTTTAATACAAAATTTTGTACCCCATTTAATCCATCTTTCAATTCCTACACAGTCCCCCAAACAGAATACTATAAGTATATAAAAGGGCAGTTCATCTTTAAAATAAAAAAAAAGCTTAATTCAATATGACAAGTTCTTTCTTCAGCTTTAGAAAACCTTCAAGATAACATCTGTCTGAAGGATTTTGCAACACAAGATGTGTCTTCAATTAAGCCCTGTGACTAGCCTTTTAAAATAATTTGTTGTTTTAGGTTAAAATATCCAATGTTCTAGGTGGCATCTAAGTTTAACAAATGACTGTTTTAAACAGTAGATAAACACAGCACTCAGACTTTAACACGCTGTTAGTTCACCACTTTAGGCACTTGCTAAAAATGGGACTGAAGATATCTGGCATAACACAGTTCTGTACTCGGGTCTTCCCAGTTGCAAAATGAAGGCTGATAGTTAATTTCATTAACAGATATTTATTTATATATGTATGTATGTATTTATTTATTTTTTGCCACTGCACATGATGATCAATCTCACCAACCCCAAATCAGGAGGGAGCAACTGGACAACACTCTTTTAGAAAAGAGGCTGTTTCATAGTGATGAATATGATGATCATCTCAGTGTGTCTCCACCACTTTTCAGGGAGGGAAGGCAACAATGTGATGTGGGGAATGACAGCACTTCCATGTACTTGAAGAGCCTTTTAGAAAGACACATACACCCATGCATGGCAGGGGAAGACACAGTATAAAGTGTGTGAATCACTTTCACAAAAGGGCTCCTATATTTTTACATATGGTGTATGTGCACAAACAGCACATGCAAAGTACAATATAGGCAATGAATGAATAGCCATGGAGGCATCAGAACTACACAGGTTCCGTGACCTCTGTGACAGAATTAAATCCTTAACAATAGCTTTAGAGGACATATCTATCATATAGGGAAGGAGCTGAGCATCTATGGCTCCAAATAACACATGATGGGAAACAAAATATCACAATAGTGATTAATAGACTGTCATACCAGAGTGTGGGTAGGACTTGGAATTGGAAGGAGAAATTAGAAAAGCAGTTAGTCAGGGAAGAACTATATTCATTGGAAACTTCGCCCCCCCCCCAAGACATACAGTACTCTGGGATTTTCTGATGGTAATAAGCTGAACAAGTCATAAGTGTTAAGAGGTAATACAGGACTACTTTCTTGCACAATGGGTGAGAGAAGCAACCAGGTGCAAGAAGTTCTTGATATGGTAATGTCCAAAAAGGGCATTATCACAGATATCACAATTGAAAAAAAAAAACAGTTGAACAAGGTGACTGCACCAGTATTAAATGCAACATGGTGCTACAATGTCAGCAACTGAAATCTAGCACCATGGTGGCAGTCTCTAAGAAGGCTGACTTTGGCACGATAAAATAAATAACACAAAATAGTGGGGGCAGAGAAAAAGCTGGTAGCAAATAAAGGAGCAATAATTTGGAACCACCCAAACTGCATAAAGTTTATGAATAAGACCAAGAAACAAAAGAAAACACATTGGCTAGACAAGTGCAGTAGTAGCCACAGACCTGGCCAGATATTTCCAGATATTTTACAAAATTTCTGAAGAGTTTCTCTCTGGTGCCCCTACTGTGCAAATGAAGAAAGCAGATTTCTCTAGAAATACCACAGAAATTTCAGGAAATATCTCTCCATGTCTTTGGCTGTGACTGTAAGAGAGAGAGAGGCAATTTAGGATAAAAGCAGTGCTTTAAGGGTATATATATATATATATATATATATATATACACACATAAGGGGAAGTAGACTGAGACCAGCAAGGCTACATATAATGAAAAGCTAGAAAAAAGCTAAGGCCTCATAAGGAGGATGAAAGTGAATACAGAACTAAGAATAATGAAAGAGATCAAAAATAATGATAACACTTTCTTTAGATACGAAAGGTAGAAATATCAGGTAAAGGATAGCATAGAAAGAATAAGTAAAGATGGAATGAGCATTGAGGAAGACAAAGGAAAGGTAAGCAGAATAAATGAGTTCTTTGGCTCTGAAAAAATATATTTTAAATATAAATACATTAAACAATGCATCTGCATGACAAGATATAACATTAACACCACCTTTCAGTTAAAGAGAAAAAAGAAAACAAAAGAAAAAAAAAAGAAATTCACATATTCCTAAAAAAACATTATTAGGTACAATATCTACATATAATTTATACTGAATAAGTTATAAAAATCCTGTCATACACCATGCATATCCTAAAGCTGAAACCTAGAATCTAAGTCATAAGAGAAAAGAAAGAAAAAAAAAGGAAAAACTGTATTGATTATAATTTATAACCCCTCCCTTCCTCTTATATTTGAAGTAAAGGTGGTAAAGAATCAATAATCTGTTACCAGGAAAATTCCTGGTTATCCTGTATAATTTCCAACTGTTCCTACAATGCTTCATGCTGAGCGGCTTCCCTGAACATATACCACCATTTCTTTTTGTTAAACTTATCAAGATTCAGAGTATTCCAGTTTTCAAGTATTAGTCTCTTGGTCACCATTGTTCCAATAAAGAATAATCTGCTGTCTCTTACATTAATATTATTATATTTAATATTATTAAAGATCACCACATCAAAACAATATGTAGGGCTGTTAGATAAAATTTGAACCAATAACTGATATGTATCGCCCCACCAGTTCTGTATATAAGGGCAATCCCCAAAACAATGATAAAGATCCCCTAATTTCCCACAGTTGTGCCACCAATTTTTTGACCTAATTTCTTTGTATTACCTAATATTTGGGGAGTAAAATAAGCCCTATCAATATTTTTTTTTCTGAATGTTTTTATATTTTGCATAAATATAATCTTTATTTATCTGTATTCTTAAACTTTTCTATTGTTGTTCAGTAAACTTAATATTTCCTTCCTGATTCCACTAAAAATTTACTTTTTTCCAAGGATCTATAATATTATTACTCAAAAAATAATATATTTTTTGAAATATTTTATTTGACATGTTTTGAATCAAGTTGTTCTGTTGTATTTGTAGCCTCAAAAGATCTTTATATTTTTCCAAACAAATATTTTTATGAAAAATATCTTTTAAGGTCAGATAAGCAAAAATATTCTGATTATGCAAATAAGGACATATTTCTTTGAAATGTGTAAAATTCATAAACTCAATACCTTCTATTAATTGAGACCAATTAAAAATATCCTGTTGCATTTTATATCTAAATTTCTGTAAAAGTCTATTCTTTTTAACCTCCGAATTGCCCCAAATATTTAAGAATAATCAAGGATATAATTTACTTAAATGTATCTCTCTAGCTGCTTGTATAATATACTTTTTTACTGGCACAAGAATTGGGGGAAATTTTAATTTAGTTCCTATATCGTTTATCCAGTTATTTGGATCTGCTTGATTACCATTTGGCCAAAAAGTAAATTCACAGGTACCATTTTCATTTTGTTCCAAAAAAGCCCATTCCCACAATATTTTAATTTGGTAAGAGACAGCATATCTTAATGGATCAGGAGCACTACAGCCCCCTTCTTTCCTAAGGAGAGATAACTGGATCCATGGTATCCTCGGTTTCCCATCATTTCAGAGAAATTTTATAAAAATTATTTTAACATCTTGAAACCATGTAACAATAGGCATCCCTACAATATTCTGTATGACAAAAATTAAATGTGGAAGAGCCATCATCTTAATAGTTTCTATACATCCCCCTACTGATAAGAAACGTTTTTTTCCCAGTTCTCCAGTAACATTTTCATCCTGGTCCTAGCCTGTTCATAATTTGTTTTAATAACGTCTGCTTGGTTATTTGATAATGTTATTTCCAAATATCTACAAGTCTGGTTTATTGTGAAATCCTTACTAATATCTGTATTTATATTATAGTTATTTCCATATATTTCTATTAATATCGATTTTTGTTTATTAAGTACATAACCTCCCGATGATCCATAGTATTCAATTTTTTGAATTTCCAATGGAAGAGTAGTATTAATATCTTGAAGAAACATAAGAATATCATCTGCAAAAACATTAAATTTTATGTATTGATTTTGATACCATATTCCCTTAATTTCTTGATTACCTCGTATTCTAGATAACAGTGGTTCCAAGCCCAGGATTAAAAAGCACCAGAGAAAGGGGGCAACCCTGTCTAACACCATTTGTTGTTAGAAAAAATGGGCTTAAATATGAGTTTATAGCAAACCGCACTGTAGTATATGTATACAGAGTTTTTATATGGGCAGAGGGAGACAGTGAAAAGGCAGAGTTACTGAATGAATACTTTTTCTCATACTCACAAAAGAAGATGAGGAGGAGTTACCTAACTCAGAAAATAGAAGCACTCTGGGTAGGGGGGTTGACACCAGTCCATTTACAGAAGAAAGAGTCCTGAAAGAACTCCTAAACCTCAAGGTGGACAAAGCAATGGGGCCTGACGGGATTCACCCAGAATCCTAAAAGAACTAAGGGAGGACCTAATGACACCACTGACCACACTTTTTAACAAATCATGGGAGGATGGGGGTGGTACCTGAGGACTGGAGGGGGGGCAGATGTGATTCCCCTTCACAAAAGTGGGAGCAAGGCAGAAGCAGGAAACTACAGACCTGTAACTTTGACTTCAGTGGTAGGGAAAATGATGGAATCACTTCTGAAAGAAAGAATTGTTGAGTACCTAGAGGCCAGCAGGGCACAGGACCCAAAGCACCATGGATTTACAGCAGGAAGGTCATGTCAGACAAATCTAATAGATTTCTTTGACTGGGTGACCAAAGTAATAGACCAGGGAGGGGCTGTGGATATGGCCTACCTAGACGTTAGCAAGGCATTTGACACAGTCCCACACAAAAGAGTAATAATCAAGTTAGCCAGCCTGGGAGTGGGTCCCAGGGTGGTAGCCTGTGTAGCAAACTGGCTGTACAACAGAACACAGAAGGTAATAGTGAATGGAACACATTCCGAAGAAAGGGGGGTCACTAGTGGAGTACCTCAGGGCTCAGTACTAGGTCCAGTCCTCTTCAACATCTTTATAGATGACATTGCAGAGGGTCTGGAGGGAAAGGTGTGCCTCTTTGCAGATGACACAAAGATCTGTAACAGAGTTGATACACAAGGTGGGGTAGAAAGGATGAGAAGGGACTTGGCAAGGTTGGAGGAATGGTCAGACATATGGCAACTTAGATGCAATGCAAAGAAGTGCAAAGTAACGTACATGGGAAACAAAAACTCAGGAGAAGAGTACACAATAGCAGGGGAGGTACTAGCAACAACAAAAATGGAAAGGGACCTGGGGGTAGTCATATCAGATGATCTAAAGGTGGGTAAGCAATGTGAAGAGTCAGTAAGGAGAGCCAGGGGATACTGGGATGCATGAGAAGGGCATCCCAAGTAGAAAAAAGAAGTGGTTATCCCTCTGTACAGATAGTTGGTGAGACCCCATCTGGAGTACTGTGTGCAGTTTTGGAGACTTCTCTACGCAAGGACATAGACAGGATGGAAGCAGTCCAGAGGAGGGTAACTAAAATGGTGCAGGGTCTGCATCAGAAACCAAGTGAAGAGAGACTGAGAGAGCTTAATATGTATACCCTTGATGAAAGGAGGGACAGGGGGGACATGATAGAAATGTTCAAGTACCTCAAGGGAATCAACAAAGTCCAGGAGGGTAGCATTTTTCAGAAAAAGAGATGTGCAAGAACAAGGGGGCACAATTTAAAGATAGAGGGGGGATGGCCCAGGGGTAATGTGAGGACATTTTTTTCACGGAGAGAGTGGTGGATGCATGGAATCACCTTCCTGGGGAGGTTGTTGGGTCTAAAACGGTGGGGGAATTCAAACATGCATGGGACAGACATAAAGCAATTGTAGTGGGGGGTGGCAGGAAGTAGGCTGTTGGTTAACTAGAATCTGCAGCTTATCCAGTAGGTAGAGAAATGGGCAGACTGGGTGGGCCAAGTTGTCCTTATCTGCTGTCAAAGTCTATGTTTCTATGTATATTTCTATGTTGTAAGATTAGACAGTTTATTTGGTACCCCCCTGTGTTCATGGTAGAGGCTTTAGTCCCAATTACAGACTGCACAAACATTTTCAAGGGTGCAGTAGTAACAGATTAGAGATAGGGTACATAACTACGGAGATAGTTCGAAAAGGTCTGCAGAGCCTGAATATTAAGAAGTCATCAGGGCCAGATGGGCTTTAGCCAAGAATAATGAAGGAGACAGGACAGGTCCTGGCAGCCCCCTTGATGTATTTAATGAGCCACTGGCAAAATGTTAACTGCCAGTATACTGAAGAGTAGCAAAACACTGTTCTCTGCACAAGGGTGGGTGGGGGGAACCTAGGTAATTACAGGCCAGTGAACCTGAAAGAAGACGTGACCAATTTTTTTTTGACTCAATAACACAGACAATATACTGAGGCCAGGCAGTCATTGGTTTGTATCTGGACTTCAGCTCTGCCTTGGGGGATAAGGACCAGCATAGGATGCTTATACAAAGGTACAGGACATAAGTCTAGGGATAGGGTTAACTAGGTGGATTGAAAAATGTTTGATAGAAAGGACTTACAGGGTGGCCTTGAAAGGCAAATTCACTGATGTCAGGGGATCACAAATTGACTGCCACAGAGGTCTGTACTGGGGCTATTAGTATTTAAAATGTATTTAAGCAACATTGTGGTGGGAGTAAAAAAGTAAAGTGAGCCTGTTGGCAGATGACACAAAACTCTGGGAGCATGGATATTGATTAAGAGATTGACAGCATGAAAAAGGATGAAGAAAAGCAGGAGTATTGGTGCAGATTTTGGCAACTGAAGCTCAATGTCAAAAAATGAAAAGCGGTGCATATAGGGAACAAAACTCAGTTTAAACCTAAAAGAGGCTATCCTTGTGGGCAAAATTCTAAATAAATAAATCAATAAGGAATACATAATGGGTTGCGTGGAATAACACATTTATTTCTACTAATGACTGGTAAGACCCCATAATTCATAAGTGGCATAGCTTCTGCCTCTCCAAGCCCCTTCCTCTTCATCATCAGGAGCCTATTCCAGAGTGCTTAGGTTCAGTCATTCCAGGCTTCCTCCTCCTCCTCCTCAGGGGTCTACTCCACCTTGTCTAGCTTCAGTCATGTCAAGCCTCCTCCTTGTTAACTGCCCTTGCTGTACACCTCATTCTGTAAAACTATGAGCCCCAACCTCAGATCACTTTCAGTCATTTATTTTCTTCAGAGCACAATGGAGACATATGTCTAGCCTTCCTTGCTGTGTCAACAGAAACTAAGTAGCCGACTTAACTAAATAAATATCCTACTCATTCATCTAACACTGTAGGACTGGACACTGCACTGCACTTGTAAACACTTACTTGTCTTAAATACAAATACAGGTACCTAGAGGAATTCACTGAAACTGGCAGTGGGGGATTCAGGAGGGATGCCAACAAGTACTTTTTCTCCAAAATAGTGGTGTGCGAGTAGAACAGAGTGCTTGAAGATATGGTGAAGGCCAAAACAGTAGTGGGCTTCAAGGTAGGGTGGGACAGGCAAATGGCCACAGTAATAGGTAAGAGTGTGGAGGGCAGAGGTAAGAAAGAGGGTTAGCCACTAGGGCCTATGTAGGGTAATTAGGTAGAGTATACAGAATATATGGGCAACTGGACCCCTTTTTTCCATCATTTTCTATAATTTTTTGTAAAAATATGTTGCTTTATAAATGTCAGATAGGCATAGTTTAGGAAGACACTGATGGTCTACCATGTCGTCTGTTGCACATTCTGTATATCCCATGAAGCTAGAATAAAATATGCTGCTTACACATCTGACAGGCATTATGTTTGAAAACACTGATGGCCTACCACGTGGGCAGTTTTAAAGAAGCTTCTATGCACCTCATGTAGCTAGGAATCTGAAGGTTCATGGGCAGCAAATTAAAACACAGCTGTTCAACTGAAGAATGGGTACAAACCCCTAGAAATCACTAGCATTTGAAAATGTTATCAATCCTGACACATCAATGGGCAGTGATCTCACCTTTACAGGGCTAACTAATAACAGTACCAAATGTCTGTCCCCAGTATTATTGCAGGTAGGTATTGAAGGAGGAGGAGGATGTTAATCATAAGTCTTCATGACATACTGTGCAAAAATATATTACTGACTTAATAGATATGAACACTGATGAAGAGGCACTGTTGTACTGGGCTACCAAGCTTCAGAAGATTCTGGCAAAGAGTGCTGAGTTTATTAAGGGACATCATTATTAACAATTAAACAATCTGTCACCCACAAATGTGGAAATAGCATGCTCACATTCTTAACAAGCATTTGTCAATGCGGAACGTTCGCTTGCAGGTATTTGCAGTGGTGTTTGGCATGTATGGTGCTTAACCCTAATGCCCTGTGCGATTGCTGGTATTTGCTCAATAAATTTTCAGCATGACCTTTTTGTTACCCCCATTGTGCGCTACATAGGCGGAAACACGTTTGGGCAGGAAGTGAAAATGACAGCTGTACTGCTCATAAGGAAGTGTGGTAAAATGGCAATGTTGAAAATCTGGAGTGGAAATATTGAAAATTCGCAAACCTCTGAGGCGTGGGAACTGTGCAATGCATGCTAGTAAAACAGTTATTGTTAGAATTTTTCACCAAATTGTCAACATTGGCATTTAAAACCTCTGCTAATGAACAGTGTCACTGTGATTGTCTTACTGTGTGCCATACATTGATTTTGCACAAACCGACTGCGCCATTATGTGCACTACATGGGCAGAAACACGTTTTGGGCAGGATGTGAAAAGTGACAGCTGTACTGCTCATAAGGAGGTGTGGTAAAATGGCAATGTTGAAAATCTGGAGTGAAAATATTGAAATTCGCAAACTTATGGCGCAAGGAACTGCACAATGCACGTCAGAAACAGTTATTTTAGGAATTTGTTCACCAAATCAACATAGCCATTTTAAGATCTCGCTCATGAACAGTGACACTGTGATTTTCTTAATGTGTCCCATACACTGAGTTCACACAGCGACTGTGCCATTGTGCGCTACATGGGCGGAAACACGTTTTGGGCAAGATGTGAAAAATGACAGCTGCACTGCTCATAAGGAGGTGTGGTAAAATGGCAATGTGGAAAATGTGGAGTGAAAATATTGAAAATTCGCAAACTTACCAGCGTGCATAGGAACTGCGCAATGAACACTCATAAAACAGTCATTTTAAGGAATTTTGTCACCAAATTTTCAACACAGCCATTTTAAGACCTCTTCTCATGAACAGTGTCACTGTGATTTTCTTAATGTGTCCCATACATTGAGTTCGCTCACGGACTGCACCATCGTGCGCTACATGGGCGGAAACATGTTTTGGGCAGGATGTGAAATGACACTGTACTGCTCATGAGGAGGTGTGGTAAAATGGCAATGTTGAAAATCTGGAGTGAAAATATTGAAAATTGCAGGAACTTACGAGACGGCGTGAGAGAACTGCTCAATGCAGACTCGTAAAACAGTCATTTTTAGGAATTTTTTCACCAAATTTTCAACACATCCATTTTAAGACCTCTGCTCATGATCAGTGTCACTGTAATTTTCTTAATGTGTCCCATACATTGAGTTCACACACTGACTGCGCCATTGTGCGCGAAATAGGCAGAAACACATTTTGGGCAGGATGTGAAAAATGACAGCTGTACTGCTCATGAGGAGGTGTGATAAAATGGCAATGTTGAAAATCTGGAGTGTAAATATTGAAAATTCGCAAATGTACAAGCATGTGTAGGAACTGTGCAGCGCACGCTCGTCAAACAGTCATTTTTAGGAATTTTTTCACCAAATTTTCAACACAGCCATTTTAAGACCTCTACTCATGAACAGTGTCACTGTGATTTTCTTAATGTGTCCCATACATTGATTTCGCACACCGACTGTGCCATTGTGTGCTACATGGGTGGAAACACGTTTTGGGCAGGATGTAAAAAATGACAGCTGTACTGCTCATAAGGAGGTGTGGTAAAATGGCAATGTTGAAAATCTGGAGTGAAAATATTGAAAATTCATGAACTTACGAGCCTGCGTAGGAACTGCGCAACGCACGCTCTTAAAACAGTCATTTTTTGGAATTTCTGCACCAAATTTTCAACATGGGGTTTTTGGGACCCCTTCTCATGAATGATGTCACTGTCATGGCATTATTCAGGCCCAAAGGCTGATTTCACACAGTGACTGCGCAGTGACTGCAAAATCACCCTTTGGGCCCGGATAATGCCATGACAGTGATATCATTCATGAGAAGGGTTCCCAAATACCCCATGTTGAAAATTTGGTGCAAAAATTCCAACAAATGCCTGAGATATGCATGAAAGTTTAAACCCCATATCTAGCCCATTATACAGCTTAATGGGCATTTCCTCAGTTCGCGGTCGGCTTTGAAGAGTGCAGACGTGTTCCCGGGTCCACCGAAGATAGTCGCGCCGAGTCTCGGAGGTAAGTATGGGGGTGAGGTGTGGGAGGCTGGGGCGCAGTGGGTGGAGTGCGGGTTGTGGGAGGGGAATGGAGACTACATGGGACCGTTTTTCTTTACAGGTGTAAAAAAACAAAGGACTCGATGGGACGTTTGCCACACTGGAGTGGGCTCCCAGCATGGCAGAAAGATGGCTGGGGGGCCGAGGAAGCCGGCGGGATTGGGCACCCCGGCGCAACCATGGGGGGCGAGAGCTGACGGGGTTTGGGCACCCCTGTCGGCAAAACAACGGACGCCACGCTGGGGTGGGCTCCCATCATGGCAGTAGGATGGCTTGGGGGGCTGTGGAGCCACGGGGATTGGGCACCCCATCGGCAAACAACATTTGCCACGCTGGGGTGGGCTCTGGTGTGGCACCAAAGCTTTGGGGGTGGCGTGGCGCGGGGAAGTGCGTGATTCAAGGGGGTGGTGTGGCGTGGTGCTTCGGTATGACAGCGGTGGTTTTCTTTGAAGCAGAAGACCACCGCTGTCATCTGAAACTCCGCACCGGTAATTGCAGGACTGCCACGCCTGCTCAGCGGAGCACTGGATTGTAAGGAGAGGCACACCTCTAAAATGTGCTACTCTCCCAAGACGTTCCTTGCGCATGCGCGCAAGCGAACGTAAAAATGAATAGCCATCTGTTCTATCACAACATCGCAGACTAACAAAGACCTTGAATCAGAATTCTTGCCTGAATTCCTTTCTTGTTTCAATTTAGACACTGAAAATGAAGAGGGAGTTCCATTATGGAAACATAAAAAAAAGAATATGATGATGATGATGATGGCAGTGGTGGTGGTGACAAGGATGTCATTGATGTGTCCATGGGCCCAGCTGTCTTAAAAATATTTAAGAGGGCTGCTGTATCTGCCATTCTACTATCAAACATATATTGCTTTCACACATCAGACAGACATAATTTGTTCAAACTCAGGCAGACAACTTAACCCATAGGCTGCTGCATCTGCCAGTCTATCTGCAAAATATGTTATATTTAAAATGTCAGACAGGCATAATTTTAAACAATGGTTTCATACACCTTGTGGGCTGCTGTATGTACCTACATCATTTGGATAGCACTATTATGAGCCCCCGCAGCCTCAGCTCGCATCACTTCCAATCACAAATACCAGCAATGAGAGTGCAAAGTTAGTCAGTAACTGTTCAAAGGTCTCTGAAAAAACACTGTGAAACCCAAATCACATCCTAAAACTGCTCAGCGCACTGAAAATAAGCACAATATAACTGCACAAATATCTGTGCTAAAAAACACTCTTAAACCCACCTTACTTATTATTGTACAATCACACCCTAGGAGCACTCTATAGAAACTGAAAAAAAATGCTGCAGTAAATCAAGTAATGTTTCTGTCTGATCTTCTTGCCATGACTGTGAAGATACATCCCACTCCTTTAACAGTCTAGAGGCTAGAGTCATGGAAGAAATACCACACAGTAAATGCATGCTTCTTCAGGCAGCATGTGTTATTTTATACCTCCTGATTCAGGAAACCTCCCTGGGAGGAAGCAACAGCAATTAGCAGGGACACAGCAGCACTCCAGCCCAACATTGTAAGTAGCACATGCTAACTGCAGGGGCTGATCAGCTGAAGGACAGCAGGGCAGGACACCACTGCCACTAAGTACAAAAATAGTCAGCAATGCAGGCACAGTAACAAAACATGCACACATGGTCAATTCATGAGAGATGCAGACACTGCAGCACACAAAACTGCTACAAATGGAGCTGCCCTTTACTAGCATGGTCATAATTACCACACCAGAACACTGTAGCACAGCATTCAGGAAGCATACAGCACACTGTTCCTACTGTGCTAAATAAGGGGGGGGGGTGTACCCTTTAAATAGCACAGGACTGTACCAGGATGAAATAGTACCACAAAATGACAATTGTATGGCTACCTACGGTACATACTGGCAGAAGCCTATAAAGAGGAGAAAAGGGATGCACAGGTTTATTTTAAATGGTTTTATTCAGAAATTATTGACCCAGAATAGCCCAACTGAGATGCAACATATTGCTTACAGTAGATTTTGCGTCTATCCATTTCCATAACTGGATGGTCTGGAGCACTAGGATGTTAAATGGCTTGTCCAAGGTCACACAGTGTTAATTTGGTTCTAGCAGGGTTTGAATCTGTGTTCCTCAGGTTCCCAAGTCAATATGTCAAGAGCCCACCCAAGGTAAAACAACCCTGATGACCAGGAAATAGACTGACTACTGCATACTGGATGACTGTGCTTATACTGTAATGGCAGATAGCTTGTGCTCTTTCCCAGTTCTGAATCATATGGTTCTTGCATTACTGTAGGTTCCTATGTAGTACTGCCTGTGATGTCATCTTCTGCGCCTATATACAGTAATAAGTTAAAGACCTCATGAACATTAATATTCCATTTGCAAAACTGTAACACGTGATTCATGAACACAACTACTGTGCCTGTTAGCAGTGCTCCTGTTGCTTCTTGAATCTTTTGGTACTGCAAAATGGTAGTTATTACTTTATTTACTATGCACTACTTTCACTTTCATGAATCCAGCCCTAGGACTGCACCTTTTGAAGGGAAATTACATGGTCACATCCGTTTCCTTCCTGTAGTAATGTAATCATGTGATCAGCCTTTTGCACTGCATATGACGTGCCCAGTGCTTCATAGTTCTGAAAGTAGTGCTGACTTTCACCTTCCACAGCATGCCAAAGTGCATTGTGCCTCCAAATGTGACAAAGTGAAGTCACTTCACAAGGTCTCACAAAGGGCAAACTTCACAAATTCTCTACTTCTTCACTAGCACAGGAAAGCTTCAAAGCATCTATAATGATAATGCATACAAAATTTATAATCCTCCGTTCCACAATTTTTTTCATTCTCTTTTGAAGATGTACTGTACTTGTTAGCAGCTATTAATCCTAGTGCCTAAATGTATCTGCTTATAAAATGTTTTATCATGCATATATAGTGCTTATCAGGAAGGAGCTGGGTTTGAACAGAATTTCTGAAATGTCAACAGATGACAACTCAAGGCAGCTCCATCCTGAAGACAGCTGCTGTAGAAAACCAAGATAGACACTTTAATCACCATGTCCCTGTATTTGTTGTGAAGCCCTTAAGATTTATATACATGGTGCTATATAAATAAACATTACACTTTCTTTCGTCTCTTCAAGACTGTGTTTCTCTAAAACAGTCAATGGAAGCTGACAGCAAGAGGAAATCAACTTGGAGCTGTAGATGTATGCCCTTCTTTGTTGTTTAGGTCAAGTTATGGCCTGTTTTACATGTACAGTGGGTTGCTTTGCAAATATTCACACAGAGAAAATAATGTTTGAACATCATCTTAGAATTTTTTTTTCCAGGAAGTCATTGCTGTCATTGGCCAGACTAGAGCCAATATGATTAGTAGTCTGCCTAATAATGATTATTCCCATATTAGCCACCCCATTGGGTTTCTGCTAACACCAGTATTAGCAGCTGCACACAAGAAACTGCAAATCAATCTCAGCAAGCAGAAAATGGTTGAGAGCCAAGGGAATATATTTTAATGGATGCAGTTATACTATTTATGCCAACATTGATTTTGGCCTGCAGAGAAATGAAACTGCCTTATTTCTGACTGGACTCCAAATGAAATGGTTGCTTCCTTAGGGGCTTTTTAGCCCTGTCATTACAAGGAAATCCATTAGGCTAATAGACATAAATGTGTTTCATGGTAATCTTCCACTATGTGTAGTCAGTGCCTAACCTTTTCAAGTTTTTTTTCCTCCTTCATTTTCAGATTGATCTTATTCTGGAATTCAGTAGAAGAGCATTAACAGCATTAAAATACGTGTCTGAATCATCCTGTTAGTTGCTCCGCTGTATATTTTTTTATGCAACATAGAAAGAGGAGTGTAATGCTGTTTGATTCACATAAAATAATATTCCTGGGCACCCTAAATCTACTGTTTATCGCTGCCTGTCTAAATGAAGGTAAAACCACACTTTCCCATGGAATGCAACACGTCATACTGACAACTCTGCTTTGAAATGGATTGGCCAGTGTTTGCACCTAAATTCTTTCACCTTAAAAAAATGTTTGTTGGGACTTTGCAAGCTCAATGGAAAGGCTCAAGTCTATATGTAGAATACTAAATTGAAGTGCAGATTTCAATTCAATGGCTTTTATTTCATGTCTGTGATTTATCACAATTTAGCAATGTTTAAAATAGCTACAACAGATAGAACAATGTAATTATCTTTTGCATGCCCAGCCTATGTGTAATTACCACACCATGCTTGTACAGGGGCCAGTCTGTCTACATAATAAAACTATTTTATTTTAAACAAAGAAACAGTGTTTTATATATTTCTATTTCTTTAAGCAAACTTTTTAACCTGCTGATAATTCCTTTTCAATGTATATAAATATGAAATGCAAAAACGTTTACTGTTTCTGCAATTGGTTATAATTTTAGAATGAAATTGAATTACAAGTAATTTTTTAAAGTGCAATAAGACTCTTTAGGGATGTGCAATCTTGGACAACAATCTCACTTTTCTTTTTTCTATTTTGTCAACCCTGTTTGTCTCCTGGACTATGGGCAGGGGATATACTCCCTATTCAGCACCTATGCTCACCATTCCAGCATCCCCCTCCAGGTTGTCTGGACTGGGTGGCCCATAGCTTGTCCCCTGCAACAAGGCTCCCCGGGGCAGTGGAGGAGGGACCAAAATCCACCAGATGCCACAGTCGAGGCTTATGAATGAGGCATTATTTGGGAGGTGGTCCTGGGGCATCACTGAGCTCCAGGACTAGGGGTTTTCTTTCCTTGGTTCCCAAGGAGGCATGGATGTGCAATGACATCAGCGCAGGATGGGCACACTCTCTCACACCCATCCCACAGACGTCCAATGATGACTCCTTATTTTGGCAGGTGGTCCCTGCTCCTGGACACCCAGTCTCCATTGAGTATCCCTAGTGTGCCAGGACATAACCCTCCCTCCAGAGGTGGAGAGCTGTCTGTGGGATGCTCATTCAACCCCCCTCCCGTCGATCCTCTGATGCACTATGCTCGCTTCTGAACATGTGTCGTCAGCACCACAGGTGGTAACACTACTGCTGCACTGGTGGGCCAGCCAAACAATCTCACTTTTCACATACAATTAAAGGGACTCAGCTACATGTCATGCATACTGGAGGCATGTGAATACTAGCCCATAATTACACACCTTGCAGTGTCTTATTGTTTACTTATAGAATACATGAAATATAATACAAAATAAGTCACAATGTATTGCACTGTAACAGAGAGACATACGTGTTATTGATGACTGAAAGGCCACACTACTTCACAACTCAAGATCATTGTGCTATTCTCCCTTATGTGGACAGTGTAGCAGGAGACCAATAATATGAAACATCTGTAGTGGACTAAAGAGCTAGTGTACTACCTAAAACAAATATTAGTTTTTAAAAGCAGTCCACCATTACCTTTTATATCCGAGGTACTTCTACTTTTCCCTTTAGTTAATTAGAAGTTTGTGTACCTGATGTTAATAGACGTGCTATGTGGAATAGCACTCTGCCTGGCAGCTGACATAGCCAGCTCTTGTCCACCCATTACATCATCAGCATTGTGACCTCACTGACTGTGACATCACTGCTGCTTAGGAATGGCCAATCAGTAGCTGCCAGGTCAGTCACCTGTGATGTCATTGTCTATGAAATCACAATGCTGATGATGTAGTGGGGGTACGAGAGATAGATATGGCAGCTGCCAGGCTGAGATCTACTCCATGCATCCAACACAATATTATCACATAAAAAACTTTCTAATCAGCAAAAGGAAAAAGAAAACTACCTAAGAAAAAAAGTTACATTGGACCACTTCTTAAAATGTGTATCATTTTCCTGTCTGTCAGTTTTAATTCCATTAGCTTTTTAAGCTTTTGCTGAATCCTGGACCTACTGTATGGATTGTAATTAAATAACTAAACATTTAAGATGCACTACTGTTGAACTACTAGTTGACTCACGATGTTTGTTTTTTTTGGGTGGGGGATTCTTCCAATGTCCCCCAAAAGGTTTGTAAACACTATGTTTTGAGTCGGGTTATGTTGATAGTATTTTGCATTGTTTTACATAGTTGAGATAGAGGCAATAATCAACATATAAGGGACAAATACCATACCAGGTCAATATGTCACATGCTATGAAACGTACAACATTAGCGCTAATCTGAAATAGTGCTGTAGGGAACAGCGAGAGGAGCAATATCGCGAATCCTGCTGTATATGGTATTGCACCCTCTCGCTGTCCCAAGCAGAGGATAAGACCTCTGCTGGGACAGGGTTTTGCTGAGCAACTGCAGTGGCTCAATTAACTAAGCCATTGCAGCAAGGAACCTAAGCACTACATCTGGGACTGGGTTTGATTCCGGTCCCAGAACATTATTTTTGAGGGGACTTTGTGCAATTTGGTGTGACCCCAGTTGAGTATCATTATTGGGGTTGAGGTGCACCCCATAACAGGGGTGTGGGGCAGAGCCATACACAAAAGGATTCTATGCCACATGCAAAAATGCACTGTATTGGCAGCATGATTTTTGCATGCGTCATAATGTCTTGCGACATTTTGACCCCATGCCGACAAATACAACACTGTTCAAATCAATTCTCATGAATAACTGAATTACTGTTGTTACGCATTGCAGTGTCAGTGGCTCGGTAGGTAGCACTCTCATCTCTGAGGCTGGGAGATCAAAGGGCTGTGGGTTCAGTTCCCACATCTGGCATATTGGGTTAATATCCCAGTACTGACACTGTAGTGTAGCATGAGAGGGGTGCTGTTTTTTGGATGCAACATTAAACTGTGGTCCCATCTGCCAAGATTGGTGGTAGTTCAGGTGGATGTTAAAGATCCCATGGCACTTATTGAAAAGAGTAGGGGAATTTTTATTGTAACAATATCAAAAGAAACATAAATACAAACACATAATCAGAAATTGCATTAGGAAGAAATCATACAAATAAAAAAAAAACAGTGTTAAAGCACACAGAAATTACATAAAATAAGAGGGTTAAATATTGCCCAACAGGCCTAGTTATAATATGAATGCTATCCATATAATCTATTTATACTTAATAAACATTGAAAACCATTTCCACCAATTTGAAGCATTTTTAGATGAATAAACCGCTAGGTCAGAGAGATACACTTTTTCCATAGCTGATTGTATAAGAATCCCCACTGTCTCATCAGACATCAGTCTTTGATACAATACCCACTGACATCTGGCCTGCCAGAGATAAAATTTCAAACAGCAACAAAAAACAACCAATGTGTCTCTATGGTAATGATTTTCTAAAATACAAAACTGCCCCAGTACCAAATTATCATAATGTACATGCCTTAACCATCCCATTTTCCATTTAATAGCAAGGCAGTCCCAAAGGGATTTTGCATAAGAGCATTGGAACAAAAAATGCTCCATAGTTTCTTCTAGATTAATGCACGCCTCATTGGGACAATTCCTTTCTATTTTAGCTTTATACTTTGCATTTCTTCTTATGTTTATTCTTCCATAAACAGCCAACCAAAGAAATCCCCACATCTGGGTAGGGATTCTCTTATTGGTCAATTGAGATAAGACTCCTGGAATTTGGGAGGATGGACAATTCTTGAAGCATGGTTCAGCAGGATAAATTGAAGCCATTACTGCTTTATACAGCTGTGGTCCTGAATTCCTAATAACTTGATGTACCGTTAAACCCCATTTATATAGTTTTTGAGTCGCCGGTGTAAACCAATGTGGAATTTGAAGGTTACCAGACAATTTAGGAGAAGTAGTCTACCATTTGGCAAAATAGCTAGAGAAGTTAATTTTAATCCAATAAGAATATATTGTATCTCCAAGAATCAGGCCACTTTTAAGTGATTGAAAGAAGAAAAGGTGTGGAAAAACACCACTGGGTCTATCATGCCTAGTCCCCACTTTTCTTTTTGTAAATAGGTATATTGCCGTTTAATGGGGTTCAATCTATTTCCCCCTAGCATCTGAAAAAAGAGACTATATATTTTAGTTTCCAATTGTGTGGGGAGTGGAAAAATCCTGGCAGTATAAAGGATCATGGGGATGCTAAATTGTTTAATAATTTGTATACGTTTGAATTTAGTCATCCTCCAGTGTCTCCACCTTTGAACCTTAAGTTCTACTTGAGCCAAAGTGGAATCCCAATTAAAAGAGGGATTATTCTGTGCTCCAAAATAAGTACCCAAAAGTTTTAGAGGTTCTGAGGAATTTAATATCCCATCAATAGTTACAGAAGCAGTATAATTAGATCTGATGAATAGACCCTTACTTTTTGTTCTATTTAATTATGCATTAGGGAAATAGGAATAAACATTCATAAGTTCTAAAATGAGAGGCACTTGTGTGTAATCGGAAAAAAATACACAAATATCATCCGTATAAGCATGCATATGGAACCTCTTTTTACCATCCAGTCCTGATATCCCCAGCCATCTGAGATTGTCCATCAAAAGATGAATAATTGGATCAAGTATAAACATATAAAGAAGAGGACTGAGGGGGCATCCTTGCTGAACCCCTGTTTTTATGGAAAACCCTTCTGTGACCTGATGTCTAATTACGGGGTGAACAATTGCATCATGATATAATGATTTAAGCCACTGTATTACTGGTGATGGAACTCCATATTTTTCTAAGATTACAAAAAGAAAGGGGTGGTAGACCCTGTCAAAGGCTTTGTACTGATCCACAGAAATGATACACCCCTCTTCCCCCCCTTAGCGAAACATAATCAGTAAGGTCCCTTATTATCATTAAAGCATCCTGAATCTTTTGATTGGGTAAACCACAAAACTGTAGAGGGGATAAAACCAGATTTGTAAATTGTTTTTGCCTATTGTTGATAACAATAGCTAATATTTTATAATCGGAATTTAAAAGCGTAATTGTTCTCCAGTTATTAATAGAAGTCTTATCTCCGGATTTAAAAAGAAAAATTAAGAGGCCTTCTGTAAACCAAAGGGGAGTTAAGTAGGTAGTCAAAGAAACAAAAAACCTTCTCTAAACATAGTGACATTGGTTCTGAAGAGGATTTATAAAATTCATTTGTCAGGCCATCTGGACCAAGTGATGTGTCATTCTTCAAAGTTTTGATAGCATTTTCAATTTCGAGAGCAGTAATAGGTTTTGTCAAATTAGATTTGTCATCTGAGGTAGCTGAAACAGATATCTTATTCAAGAATTGCCTGAAGATGCCCTCTGATTGAAGGTCTGAAGGAGTATGAGAAGAAATAAATTCCTTTATGACTCCATTCAGTGCCTCTATAGAAGTCATCAAAGTACCCTCCTTATTAAGTAGGGATTCTAAAAAGGTGGAATCCTTGAACTTTATAAAAGCTTCGAAAAGATCCCCCTGGGGAGACTTCTTAGTTCCATTATAAAGCAAAGCATTCATAGTCTGTGCTCTATCATACTGATATTTGGTCATTTCTTTTTTAAGAAAATTGATTTGGTTTGTGTAATCCAATTTAGAAGTGTTAGCTATGGAGTACAAGTTCTGAAGCTGTTGTCTCAGTTTTAAGTACTGAAGAAATTTAGTCTTTTCTTTACATCTCCCATGGTTAAAAAAAATGACTTAAAATAAGCTTTTGAATCAGCCCACCACTCCCCCAAATCCTCATACAAAAAATTAACAGATAAATGAGCCTTCAGTATATTTGTTATTTGACTATCTATGGATCAGACAAGATGGAAGAAATTAATTTCCACCTTGGCCTTGCACATGGTTGGTCTGGAACACTCAGAAAGGAACAGAGTAATAACAGATGAGTTGAAAAATCAGTAAATATAGTTCAAAACTGAAAAGATGGTAAGGATTTAGAAATAAACATATGCTCAATGGTAGAGGTAAACTAGTTTCTGCGAAATGTGAACTTAGGTCCAGAACTCTGATAATTATTACAATGTAAAAGATCTGCCGCATCAACCAATCTCCTCAATGCATTTGAATCACAATCTGCCAGTTTGCAGTTGTCACCAAGCTAAGTGGCAGATTTTATCCTCAGGAGGTTATTTGTGAGTTAAGGAGGGACCTGGAAAGGCTCAAAAGGTATTAAAAGATCTAGGAGCTGTGCTTCAGTGCCAAGAAGTGTAAGGTCATGCATGTGTGAAACAATAATCCAGGGGAGGAGTACAGGTTATGGGATGACAATAACTGTGAATGAGGAAGAAAGGGATCTGGGGGTTGGGATCTGAAACTGCCTCAGATCATCAGAACAACTTGATTAGGCAAAAGGATGGGAAACAGGATGCTGGGTTGCACTGGTAGGGAATACAGCAGCAGAAAAATGGAAGTAATACTACACCTGTACTGGATTCTAGTGAGACTGCATGTGGAGTGCATTTCAACCCCTCACTTAAAAAGGACATCAACAGGTTGAAGTCAATGCAGAAGAGTGTAACCTAAAATTGTTTCTTGTGGACATAAAAAACACTTGCTCATGAAATAAACATCTGCTCATGACCATAATTTTTTTTGGTCACACTGGACAGCTAACCTGAAAACCTTACAACACAAAACAGTTAGTCATGACCTGAAAACAGCTCATGAAAAAATAACTTTTGGGTCATATCAGAGGGTGATCCTGAAAACCCTACAGAGCAAGCTCAGATGCCATATTCTAAAGCCTTATTAATCAAGAACTGATTAATGGTGTTTCATGAAACTTCGAAAGGCACACCCTTAGGCTAAATCAATTCCACACAGAAATATTCAGAACAAAATTCCAAACCATTTTTGCTCCACAGGTGAGCAAACAAAACAGCCCATAAGCCTTGTCACATCGGCTAGCCTGTCACTAATAATGACTCCAAGGTCACGTTTCACTACTGTAGTATTGAGTTTTACCCCACCAATTAAGTATTCTGTACTGGGATTCTTTTTTCCTAGGTGCATTACTTTGCACTTTTTGGCATTGAAATTCAACTGCCAGGCCCTCAGCCATCTCTCTACCCTCTGCAGGTCCTCTTGTAGTTCTTTAATTACTTCAGTGCTATCCACTCTTCTTCGGAGCTTTGTGTCATCTGCAAAGAGACCTAACCTGCCCCAGGCCCCTTCCCCAATGTCACTGATGAACATGATGAATATGCTTAACACTCACCCTATTCCATCTGTAAATAAGGTTAGATGTGTAGACTCTATGAGAATGAGGACAGCATTAGGCTTGAGAAACCTAAGGCACACCCCACACCTGCTCTCCTATCTGGTTTGGGATTAGGCATGTGTGAAAAAAAATACTGCCGGCAGAATTTCTGCAAAAGTAAGACTTTCGCTTCCATGAAAGTTCAGAAATCATTTCACCAACCTTCGTGGAAATTCCACCAAAAACTGTGGAATAAAAGTAAGAACTGCAGGTTAACATATTAAACTGTGGGGAAAAATTCCACAGAACTGATCACTGTCAGTGTTCAGCTCTGTGGCTCCCCCCCCCCACAGTTTAATTCATTAACACCCCCCACCAATCTTGTCAAGTCCCTCCACCCACCCGCAGATCACCCCTCCATATAATAAATAATAATATCCTCATTCCCTGGAGTATATTGCTCCAGTTATTGCTGTCTTAAGTTACTGTTAAACTGTGTTATACTGTTATACTGTGTATTTTCGTTTGTCTTACTGTGACAAGGTACCTTTGTAAATGAGCCTATGGCTCAAAGGTTTTCCGAACTGCTGTCTAAATAAATAAATAAATAAATATAGTGGCCCCCCACCCACCGATCACTGGCCTCATATAAAAAAAAATGTTGGTGTCCATCGAGTCTCCCCACCCACCTGCCAATCGCCAATCCGTATAAAAAATAGAATACCCTCATTCCCTGGTGTCCAGTAGCCCCCCAACCCACCGATCACCGACCCCATAGAAACATTTTTTTAGTGTCCAGTCCTCCTCCCCTCCACCCAGCAATCACCCCAACACATAACAAATAATAATATCCTTTCCTCACTCCCTGGTGTCTAGTGGACCCCCCCACTCTGGCAGGAAGTTCATCACCACCTCGCTCCCTCCATCCCAAATCCAAGCAGGTGACCACCACAGCCCTCCTCTCTCCTTCGTGGCCTACCACAGAGGAGAGAGGCAGCCTGTGCTGGTCACCTGGTCAGGGTTGGGATGGGGGGAGAGGGGTGGTGATCGACAACAGATCAGTTACTAGATTTTTCAATGCCCTAGATGTGGTTCCTCATAAACTGCCAATTAACAAACTTGTTTAACTAAACATAGGTAGGACACAGTCAGCTGGTTATCAAATTGTCTCATACTGTAGGCTAAACCCAGAGGGTGAGAATAAATGGAGTATTGTCTGATGTCTGATGTGGGATACATGACTAGAGGCATATCACAGGGGTCTGTTTTGAGTCCAGTCTCTTGGTATTTTTATTCAGGACCTAGACAGGGACATATAAAATTGGATTAACAAATTTGCAGATGATAATAAGATGGGAAGAACTGCTCACAGGAGAGAAGCTGTGGATCATTACAAAATTATTTCAACAACTGGTTAAATGAGCAAACAAACAAATGGAATGAATCCCAACAAGGCCGAGTGAATGCCACTGCACGTTGTAAAAATGAAGATTACAACTTACTTTTTTAAAATAATCTGCCTTTCAAAAAGTCACAGTAATGAGATAGATTTTGTTGTCATAGTAAACCCAGACCAAAAATCATTCACAGTGCTATACAGCTACTACTGACAAAAGATCCTGGGAAGCATAAGATAAGCATTTATCAGCAAATGGAGTCCATTCATTACCCAGTGTACATGTCTTACATCAGACCACATCTTCATTAATGTTCTCTTTGGCCTGCTGTAATAGAAACAATATACATAAATTAGGGAAAAATTGAGAAAAGTTACCATTAGCCGGTGACATGATTCAGAATATCCAGCTTTATCAAGATATATCACAGGAAATCCTCATTTATTTCATTTGGATTTCCACAGGTGACTGGAACAGCTCCATCCTCTTCTCTACTCCCTGAAAACTGTGCTGTAATATGACCAGGAGCTGCAAAGAATGAGCATGTGTGCTCATTCATTCAGCTCAGTGGGCGGCAGGCTGTGGAGGAGAGAGGCTGGCTGTGCTGGTCAACCGCTCAGGGTTGGGATGGGGGAGTGGGGTGGTGATCGACTACCTGCCAGGGTTGGGGGTGGGGTCTACTAGACACCAGGGCACGAAGAAAGGATACAGTTTATTTTTTATATGGAGGGGCGGTCAGCAAGTGGGAGGGGGCCACTAGACACCAGGGAATGAGGGTATTTTATTTTGATATGGATGGATAACTGGCAGGTGGGTGGGGGACTGGACACAATTGTTTTGTATATGGGTCCGGCAATCGGATGGGGGCCACTAGACATCAAGGAATGAGGATATTATTATTTATTATATAGGGCAGCAATCAGCAGGTTGGTGGGGTGACTGGACACTAATAATTTTTGTTATATGGGGCCAATGATCAGCAGGTGGGGGGCACAAGAAACCAGGGGCTAGTGATTGGCAGGGGAAGGGGGGTTGTATCACTAAATAATACATTAAATTGTGGATGGAATAAATTCTGTAGTTTAATGTATTATTACACAGTTCAGCCCAAAATTCCATGGAAAAGAGTGGAAATCTGTGGAAAATGGGTGGAAGTTTCAGATCTCGCCATAAGTGAAAGTGCAAAAACTTTTGCAGAATTTCTGAAATTCCACAAAAGTTCCACCAATGTGGAATTCACAACTTTTGCCCATCCCTATTTGGGATGGTGAGGTGTTAGAGAAACCCTAATGCCTCATTTCCCAACTTTTGTCGCTTTTACCCTAACTGGTGCATTAACAATTTTTTTGTGACTTATTTCCTCATTTTTGTTTTTGAGATAGTATAATAGTATCCTTATTTTACTGTGGGAGCCCAGGGTTCTTTGGACCCTGCACTCCCATTCCGTCATATATGCTGATATGTATGTAGCCATGGAAGCACAGGGTTAGGAAAACAGCGACTAAATTGTCAGCATAGCCATGTTATTACCCCACCTCATGTACCTGTTACAGAAAATTTTTGAATCTCCACCAAAACTTAATTCTGTGCAACTGCAATGCCATTCCATGCCACAGTTATGAAAACACATTTTGGGCAGGATTTGAAAAATAACAGCTGTGGCATACATGAGGTGGGGTCATAAGAAGGCTATGTTGAAAATCTAGAATCAAAATATTTAAAATTTCTAAAGTTATGCGCTGGCATAGCGAAATTGCAACGAATGGTCATAACTTTGGCATTTTTTATTATTTTAGCCCCAAATTTTCAGTATAGCTTTCTTATGACCCCACCTCATAAACCCTGTAGGTGAAAATTTTCAAATCTGTGCCCAAGTGCCATTTCATACCACAGGTGTGAAAATACATTTCAAATAGGATGTGAAAAATGACAGCTGTACTGTTCATGAGGTAGTGTGAAAAAATGGCTATGTTTGAAATTTGGAGTCAAAATATTGAAAATTACCAAAGTTATGTGTGTGCATAAAACATTTTCAAACAATGTTCATAACTGTCATTTAAAAAAAAAATTTCATCAGATTTCAACATGGCATTTTTGGGACTCCACCTCATGAACACTGGTGGTGAAATTTCATTATGCAGTTCTGAAAGGTGATTTCACCAAGCAACAGTGAAATCATCTTCCAGGCCTGATTAACGAAATGAAGTGGGGTTCCAAAGAGGCCATGTTGAAAATTTAGTGAAACATTTCAAAGAAATGGCAAAGTTATGAACATAAGTTCAAAACACCACTGAAATACATTTCAGTATATGGCACCTACCTTGATTACTCAGTTCACAGTTCAGCTTTGAAGAGTGCAGACATGTCTTGGTCCATAGAAAATGACAGCTTTCGACCTCCAGTGGTAAGTATAGGGCAAGGGGTGTGTGTGGGGTGATGGGTTCTCAGTGGGAGGGTCAGGATGGAGAAGGGGGATGGTCAGGATGATGAGGGACCAGTTTCTTTTTTTTCAGGTTTTAAAAAAAAAAGACATCAGGGTGACTGTTTTTTTTAATAGGATGAAAGGAAATAAATTTTTCAGGACACTGGGGGTGGGCTATCTAGTGTCCCACACTGCTGGGGGGCTTATAATGCTGACATGGGGACTGGGCCCCCCAATGTCAGCACTATCAATAAAAGAATGGGCTGTGGGGGAGGCATCTGACACCTAGGGTGGGCATCCTAGTGTCAGATGATATGAATATACGCATAAAACTGAGGGGAATGGTGATTGGAAGGTGGGGGTGCCACTAGACACCAGTAACTAAATCTTTTATTTATGGGGACAGTGAGCGGGGAGTAGGGATGTCACTAGACATCGGGTCAAGGGGGCTGACAGCTCACACTGCAGCCAGCAGAACAAGTTCAGCTGTGGCTGCAGAAGTCAAGAAAATCTGTGGTTCTCATGTAGAGAAAGTGGGGAAGCACTGCTCTCACTAAGCTGGACACCTGGGATTTCGGGTGCCCAGAAAAAGTGTTTCTGGCCCTAATTGTGAAAAACCAAACCAGAATCTATTTGTTTGATTCATAAAATTATAACACTTTTATGTATTTTCCACGCATTCTAGTTTGTGGAAAAAAAAAACCAAGATGGCAGCTTACGAAAAAGGAATTATTCTCTCACAAAAAAAGGAACAGATCTCACAAGAAAGAATCCTTTTTCATGATATCAATCCTTTATCGAACTTTCTCCCTCTATCCTGGAAAGTGATTGTTCCCTTGAAAACAATGTGAAATTAAAAACTGAATAACTTTGAAACAGATTTGTTTTTTTTTCACCAAACAAATGCATGGCAGTTCTGTTGCCCAAGTTATATGTACCATAAAGAAATCACAAAAAAGTTCCTCACCATCTGGACGTAAGGTGATGAGGAAAGAACTGCAAAAAAATGAAAATTTTTTGCACTATCTGGATCACAGAATCTGTACATCCAACCAGAGCAAAACTTGCCAAGTCAAGAGATCTACCCCAAGGGATAATGCATACCAACTTTTGTGCAAATCCATTGATAGGTTGCAAAGTTATTAATGTGCAAAATTTGAGGTTTAACATTAAACATGCTACTCAACCCTAACTATGGGGCACGACCATTCCCCTATTATATATCTGTTTGAAACTTTGTTTTCCACTTGCACAATGACAAAGGACTGGAGATGGGCTATGGTGGTTCCAATTTTCAAAATGGGATCTCAGTCTGACACCAGTGACTACAGACATATTTACCTGATCTTCATTAGATGTAAAATAATAGAGTCTTTTGCAAGGGACCATATAGACTCCAAAATAAAAAAAACATAGTAACCAAACCAACCTGGGTTTAAGAATGGAAGCTGTGTTTGACAAATTTGTTAATGTTTTATGAGTCATTTAATGCATCACTGGTTGACAACAGATCAGTTACTAGATTTTTCAATGCCCTTAGATGTGGTTCCTCATAAACTGCTAATTATACAATGGCTATGAAAATGAAGTGCTCTGACTGACTGGCTGACACCTTCTAGCTGTTGTAAATTCTAGTATCTCCCAATGGAAAAAGGTGCCAGCTGCCAGTCAGACACATCAGTAACTCCCCTGAAATCATTCTGAGCAACACAAACCCAGAACTGGTAAAGAGGAGAATCCCGGGTAAACAGCCATCTCCCAGAACAGCTGCTTTGCTCCCACTCCAATATTCAAACCCCGGTTCAAACCGCAAAACTTTTTTTTTAAAACAATCTTTCATCCATTACATCTCCCTGTTAAGTCTCTTTTTTGTTTCATTGAGTTATACTTATGAAATAGCACGTGCCCAGTACTTTGGGCAGGAGCCATCGGTTTGCACCTTGTTCACATGCTGTTAAGGTGCCATCACCAGGGGTCTTAAAAAAAACACCTGTCATCAGTTACACTGTTTCTTATCAAGCCTGCAGCAGTTAAACTCTTTTTCTCCCCCAGTGTTCTTTTCACCAAATTTTCCTTTTCCCCCATTCCGGCTCCTCCCCTTTTCCCGGTCTCTCTCTAGGGTGCTCCCTTCCTCACCTCTGCAGCTCAGTCTTCAGATGTCACTCTATTCCCTGCTAGCTCGTCTGTTTCTCCACAGACTTTCTAAAAACAAAAAGTGGAAAGAATGAAATCAATCGTCGTCTAAATGAACATCACCTGGGCTCTCCCTCCCTCACCTTGCTGACTCGGTCTTCAAACGCCTCTCTATTCCTCTCTCCTTCCACTCTCTCTCATTGCTTCCTCATTTCTCCCTAGCTCTCTTGACACCCCGAGATTACTGTAAAATAATCCCTGCCCAGGTTTCTGATTTCTGCCCCCGCCTGGGCTTTGTTAGTACAGGTAACTAAAAATGTTTCATGCTGCTTTTGCAGCATTTTGAAAGTTTTCATTTTACTGTCCACTTTCCATAACGGGCAAAATGGCCTTGCACAAACATTCCCATTATAAGCAGCTTTGACAGATTGGCTTTTCGACTGTGAGTTTTACAACTTATAATCCTTGAGTTTCCCTGGGCAGAATTCTTCCAACTTTTAAAATAGATATTCGGACAAAGTGGAAATTGTACCTGATCCTCCACTAGCTTCAGCGGCACACTAAACCACCACAATGACAAACTTTTCTAAATAACAAGCTGATGCTGTCCCAGATCACACAACAAAAATAGAGCCAGAACACAGTCAAGCTGTCTGGGCACAGATTTTTAATAGTCAAAAAAACAACCTGGGCACAGAGTTTTAACATTTTCTGGCCTCCAAAAAAGTGCTGGGCTGGGAAGCAGGAAGCAGTACTGCTCATGCCCAGTATCAATGCAGCCCAGGTAACCAAGAGCTACTTTTTCTGGCGCAGAAATAAAAACAGCAAAAAAATAAATAAATAAATAAAGAGAAAAAACACTTTTTATTTACTATTTTTCTGTGTAACAAAAAGGACATTGCATAATCGCAGTATGCTACTCGAGAGTGTTGGTTATGCCAGGATTCACCCACGCCAGGTGTGTTTTGCTCATACGGCTGCACCTCATGACCAAACAACACACCAGGCATGTGTAAATCCTGGCATCACCAACACCCTGTCGTGGTATATTGCTAAATTAAAAAACTTGCTTAACTAAACATAAGTAGGACACAGTCAGCTGGTTATCAAATTGTCTCATACTGTAGGCTGAACCCAGAGGGTGAGGATAAATGGAGTATTGTCCGATGTCTGATGTGGAATACATGACTAGAGGCATACCACAGGGTTCTGTTGTGAGTCCAGCCTTTTAGTATTTTTATTCAGGACCTAGACAGGGGCATCTAAAACTGGATTAACAAATTTGCAGATGATGATAAGAAGAGAAGAACTGCTCACAGGAGAGAAGATGTGGGATCATTACAAAATGATCTCAACAACTGGTTAAATAAGCAAACAAACACAAATGGAATGAATCCCAGTAAGAGTGAATGAATAGCACTGCATGTTGTAAAAATTAAGATTACAACTTACTTTTTTAAAATAATCCGCCTTTCAAAAAGTCACAGTAATGAGATAGACTTTGGTGTCATAGTAAACCCAGACCAAAAATCATTCACAGTGCTATACAGCTACTACTGTTAGAAGATCCTAGGAAGTATAAGATAAGCATTTATCAGCAAATGGAGTCCATTCATTACCCAGTGTACATGTCTTACATCAGACCACATCTTCATTAATGTTCTTTTTGGCCTGCTATAATAGAAACAATATGCATAAATTGGGGAAAAACTGAGAAACGCTACCATGGTAGCCGGTGACATTGTTCAGAATATCCAGCTTTATCAAGATATACCACAGGAAATCCTGATTTATTTCATATAGATTTCCAGTGATAGTTCCAGATATATCCAGATATGTAGTGCATCCAGTTAGTGGTTACCACTATATGAAACTAATTCTTCCAATTTCAAACCTATTCTCTGAGGAACAAAATAAAAACCTGAGGCCCGATATTCAAAAGAGCACAAAGCAGTGAGCAAAATCTTTTGCTGTGCTTTGCGATTGCCAAGGAATCCAAGGATGCTATATTTAGTTGAATAGCACACTGGCACTATTTGACTGAATATAGGCCATGATTGCACAGCACTAAGTCATGTGGCACTGCCCTGATATGGATTCCGAAGTACTTCGCAAGACTGGATAGTACCAGAGCCCTAGCTACAATAGTCAAAGGGACCCATGCAAATGAGCCCAATGCAAGGTGCTAAGGGTCTGTCTGCATGCCCAGTAGACACCATTTGCAACGCCATAATCCCTGCTGTCTTGCAGCCACCCCACCGTGGCACTGAACACCCACCCCCCCAGTCACCTTACCAGTTTCCTCTGTGCTGGGGGTGCATAAAGCGATCAGTGCAGCCCTCCTCACACCTCCTCGGCTGGCTGCCATATACCCAGGTAGGGAGTGCACCTCTTATTTATAGGACAGGGTGACGTGCCCTGCCCTATAAAGTAGGGGCGCACTCTCTGCCTGGACATACAGTGGCCAGCAGAGTTGGTGTGAGGAGGGCTGCGCTGGCCACTGTATGCACTTGCAGTACCAAGGGGTAAGGTGATAGGGGGGTGTTCAGTGCCACAGTGAGCGGGCCGCTAGACACCAGGGATTATGACATTTCAACTGGTGGCATCATGGATCAGTGCCCTGGGGCACCATTGGATGCCAAGGTGGGTTTACTGTTTTACTACAGGCTGACAATCGGGGGTGATCCCTAGCACCAGAGATTTTTTTTTTAATTACAGTATGGGCTGACAATTCAAGAGAGGGGGATACCACTAGCACCAGAGATTTTTTTATTACAGTACAGGCCAACAATCAAAGGGATGGGGGATCACTACCACCAATGATTTTACTTTATTACAGAATTGGCTAGCAATCGGTGGGAAGGGGGACCACTAGCACCAGGGATTTGTTTAATTAGAGTACGGGCTGGTGATCAGAGGAAGGGGGCCACTACTGCCAGAGATTTTGTTTTATTACAGTATGGGCTGGTGATCGGGGGGGGGGACTACTAGCACCAGGGAGTTTTATTCATACATTATGGACTGGCAATCAGTGTAGGGGGTGCCAGGCACCACAGAGGGTGGGTGTGCTCCCCAGCGGTTGACTAGCTAGGTGGCTGCATTGCCTCCGGCAGCCACTGGGGTTGCCCGGAGTAAGTCAGGGTTTTGTTCGGTGGCATTTGCACTGCACAAAAGGCCTGTGCTAAACCCTTTTGTGCAGTGCAAAGCTGCTGAATATGGGGTAACGTGGCTATTCATGGTGATGCCTTCCCCTTGCCCGCTCACATACATTATGTTTTGTGCAGGTGCTTACCATCTTTGCCCATGCAACAGCCTCTTTTGAATATAGGGATCCTGTGCAAAACCCATTTTGCACAGCCAAAGACCTGCTAGCACCCACACAAACTTTTGAATATTGGGCCCCTGGTCTTTTAAGTTTGGAGAGAAGAAGACTAAAAGGGGACTTCAGTAAAGCATTTGGCACAGTCCCACATAGACACCTCTTAAAAAAGCTAGAAGACCTTGAGGCAGAAGAACAGATAGTAAAGTGGGTATGGATTTGGCTGAGGGACAGAAAACAAAGGGTGGTAGTAAATGGGGTGAAATCAAATGAGAGGCAGGTCACTAGTGGGGTGCCTCAGGGGTCGGTCATGGGGCCAATCCTCTTCAATGTATTCATTAGTGACATCAGCGAGGGCATAAATGGCAACATCGCTCTGTTTGCGGATGACACGAAACTCAGCAGAAGAGTGGATATTACAGAGGGAGTCGGACAACTGCAGGAGGACCTTAAGAAGTTGGAAAGGTGGTCACAAATATGGCAATTAAACTTCAATGCTAAGAAGTATAAAATGATGCACCTGGGTAGGGCCAACCCCAAAGAAGAATACTGGCTAAACGGAGTCCAGCTGAGTTCCTGTGCTGAGGAACGTGATCTGGGAGTCATCATTAGGGATGACCTCAAGCAAACAAAATCAGTGCAATAAGGCTTACAGCAGGGCTAGCAGGGTGTTAGGATGCATTGGCAGGGGAATAGACAGCAGGGACAGGGAGGTGATACTACCACTTTACCAGTCATTAGTGAGGCCTCATCTGGAGTACTGTATACAGTTCTGGAAGCCTCACCTAAGAAAGAACATTGATAGGTTGGAAGTGGTCCAGAGAAGGGAACCAAAAATGATACATGGCCATCAGGAAATCACCAATGAAGAGAGACTTGGGGCTCAGAAATTGCACTTGCTAGTGACTAGGAGGAAAAAGGGGCATCAACAAGGTGCCAGAAGTGTAGCTTTTTACCAGGAACATCAATTCTACTACAAGAGGGCACAAGTGGATACTGAGGGGTGGAGTGATCAAGAGGGACATCAGGAAGTATTATTTCTCAGAGAGGGTGGTGGAACCTTGGCATATATTACCTCCAAAAGTGGTGGCTGCAAAGTCAGTATCAAGTTTTAAGCATGGGTGGGACAAGTACTGGGAACAAACACATGGCAATGGCAAGGGCTAGGCTGGGTGTCTAACACAGAACACCAGTGCACAATAGGTCCCAGGATGCCTCGCTTGGGCAGACTCGGACCACAGGTCCCATTCTGCCATCCTCTTCTATGTTTCTGTGTACTCCTGATATACAGAATAGTGACAGGTGACTAGTTTGTCAAGAACTCAATCTTCAGTTTAAAAAAAATAACCAACATAATATCAGGAGTCACCAATATCAACTGTAGCGCATACCCTTCAGATCTGTGCCAAGAATATATTTCAAAGAGGATAATCAGAATATAGAATGCCTGCTGGGGGAACAAGTGTAAGCTGGTACTTTTAACAGATTCAGAAAGAATCCAGACATTTACATGAGGGATGGAAATCTAACATGATACTATGACTGTTAGTGGGAGAATGGTCTAGATGGGATTATTGCCTTACTCAGTCCCTAAAACTGTAGTACGAACCATAGTAGCAGTAGTACTGTGCTAGTAATAGTAGTAGTAGTAGTAGTAGTAGTAGTAGGATGAACTTTATAACCATTTCAGCCAAAGATAAAATAAACTTTTTCAGGTACAGGAGTTGGTTCCAGGAGCTAAGGTAAAAATCTAAAGATTCCTGTCCTTCATTGTGCAGAATATTAATGTACAGGCTCATTTGTCATCTCTGTCTATAGTAGATTGTCAAGGGTCAGGATAATATCTGCTATACCTTTAACATATAAACCCAATACACTGACAAGCTCTTTCAAAAAGGAGTCCACATATATTAAGAGAAGCTGTCTTGAGCAGTGGTGTCACCACGTTGATTTTGGGTAGGCTACAGCCCCCCCCAATCTAAGTTAAAGCCCCCCCAATCATTTTCAGTAAATATAAATAAATAGCAGCCATACTTTTTTTTTTTGATTGTGTGTCTGACTTGCTGCACTTGTGACTCGCTATCGCTACTGAAGTCTAGGAGAAAAAAATCTGACTGATTCCGTGACTCACTGACTGGAGAGACAGAGTAGCGAGCCACTCGCACAGACGCAAGGCAGCAGCGCGAGCCCTAAGTTACTAACATTTCTGAGAAATGTGCAGCTTGCCAATGCCTGGTTGCCAGCTTAAGGAAGAAGTCAAGAAGATGCCTGCCCCTGCTGGCTGGACTCTCTGGAGAGTCAGGACTGAGGACTGGAGTTGGACGAGAATGACAGATGACTAGACTCAGTGAGTGTGGCAGGCTGCCAGTGACTTGAGTGCAGTGCAGGTGTACTCTGTGTGCACTAGCAGTGGAGCAGACGCCCCGACTCCTCGGCTCCCTGACAGAACCTGTGAGTCCAACTCTCCGACCAATTCTCCTGTCCTCTCCTAGTCTCTCTCTCCTCTGCTCTCTCTCTCTCTAGTAGTCTGTCTCTCTCTCTCTCTCTCTCTCTCCTCCTGGGCCGGGTGACTGTGGGGTCTTCTGAATCTTATCTCTGATGGAGTCATCATTGACCCGGACTTTTTTTTTTTTTCATTTCGCTCCGGTCGGACTCGGGTCACATCTCATCTCAGCATCCGCTGATGGTGGGGAATTCTAGTGGCACTGGATGGCGGCTGACTGGCAGGAAGGTATGGTACTGTGTGTGGCTTGGCTTGGCTGGCTGGGGGGTTGGCAGCAAGAACAATATTTTTTTTGTGTGAACTGGAACATGAAAGGTTCTTAGGCAGCAACAACAAACAAGGGCACTGCAGACTAGGGCAGGCAGGCAGGTTCAACTTATACTTGGTAGTCAGCAGCACATGGCTGTTCTGGTCTCTTATTTGCTCTGGGGTCCTCCTGTCACCTTCCCAGCAGATCTGCTGGTATAATGGCTGTTCTGGTGTCTTATTTGCCGTGGGGTCCTCCGACTTCTCCTGCAACCTTCCCAGCAGATCTGCTAGGATGATGGTGTCTAGCTGTTGTGTTCTGGTCTCTTATTTGCTCTAGGGTCCTCCTGTAACCTGTTCTCAGTGGTCCAGTAACCAAATTTTTCCACATGTACCATTAAATAGATGGCTGATAACTAGGCTTCTCAAACATATTTTTCACCACTAAAATGCAGAAAAAGCCACTATTTGAAGGTAAAATTTCAAACTTTTCTGGGGGGGGGGGGCAAGTCCCCAGACCCCCTAGCTTTGTTAGGATTTTGACTAAGGGGCATTAGCCCCCCCCCAACTTTGTACCCCTGGTGACACCCCTGGTCTTGAAGAGACAATCCTAGATATAATGGGCCTCCGCAGGGGGTCTTGAGATATGAACCTTAGGTAAAATGTAAACTGCAGACCTCAGGGGGAAATCTAGCATCAAAAATTGCTTTACCTGTAAAGAAATTACACCTTTGGTGAAAGACTTTAATTAGAGCATTGGTTATTTTCTTATACTCTAATGTAGAATCTCTAGATCGCTTCATATGAAATTTCTCATCACCAAGCTGTCCTTCTACCTCTACAGTGCATTTATCTGTCTAATACCACTACACTGCCATCTTTGTCCACCGGCTGTGTTGTCTGTTTTTGTTTTTTGGCCAAGTTCATGCAATGCTCCCTCTTTGTCAAATTATAATATACCAGTGGTTGTGTACAGTAGAATAATTTATCTTATTCTAATTCACAAGTCTTTATAAGTGTACAAATCATATCATTTAGGCAAGGAAGTTTATTTATTAGTATCAAATCCCAGATGACTCTGGGCACCATACTATAAAACAACAAATCACAGGAAATCACAATGAGGCCAGATGTCAAACAGCAGTATAAGTATAATAAAAATACTATCAGCTGACTGGGTAATCTTTTTAGTCAGATCAAAAAACTAAATTAAAAACATAAGTCTTTAATAAAAACCTGGAACTCCCAGGATCTTAGATGGGAGTGAGCTCCACAACAATGGGGCTGCAACCCCAAAAGCCAGAATCCCCAAAGACTTCAATTGGGGATGTGGAACTGTGATGAGGCCTGCATTAGAGGAGTGAAGGTGGCAGAAGGGAGTGCATTCAGACAGAAGATCTTTTAAGTAGCCCAGACCCAAATCATGTAGGACTTTGTATTTCAACTGATAAATCTTGAAGATGATATGCCACCACCCTGGCAGGCACCGCAGCTCATGCAGTACTGGCATGATGTGCTCACCAGGAAATCCCAGCAATCAACCAGGCTACCACATTCTGGACTAGTTGCAGCAATGCACTGTACCAACCCCACAGGTAGCTCTAGGTATACAGTATTGCAGTAATCCAATCTTGAGGTAATCAATGCATGAACAAGAGTCACCAGGTCAGTAAGTGCCAAGTAGCTTTTAATCCAGGTGATATTATTCAATTGGTAAAAGCTGCTCCAGATGACAGACAACATCTGGTGTTCCAGCATCAGTCTGTAGTCTCCAGTGATGTCCAGATTTCACTCCCTACCCACAGTTTATTGTGTAGTTCCACTCACAGGTGATAAAAGGGCACTATCACTGTATATTACTACCCCTACTCTGACTGATTTCACTTGCAACATCTCTGTGTTTGATGGGTTAAATCTGAACCAGCTGGAGGCCATCCAGTCTTGAATTTCAACCAGACACTCATTTAACGCTGCTATAGCATTCTCCCCATCAGGTGCACAAGACGAGTACATCTGGGTGTCATGTGCATAAGAGTGTGCAACCCCTTGGGGAGTGCACAATATTTTGTGCACTGTAGGGCTTTGGGAGTTATTTTAGCCTGGTGAAAAAATAGTTAATCCATCTGCCACATAGCAGGACCTGCTGCAGGTCAGGAGGTCACCTCAGGTGTGCAGGAGTATTTCACTGTGAGTTTTGGCGGGAGAGGGAGTCATTCCCAGGGTAGAGAGAGAGACAGAGAGAGAGACATGGGAGGAGAGAGAAAGGGCCAGAGAGGGGCAATTGCCCACTCAGACTCATGGCCGGCAGCTGCGATGAATCCAGAGAGAGGTGGTAGCACTAGAGGAGTTCAGGGATGGAAGAGGATGGCCGCAAGTGTAGCACCAGCTGCAGAGAGAGAGAGAGAGAGACACCAGAGAGAGAGAGAGAGAGAGAGAGAGAGAGAGAGAGAGAGAAGGTTGAGAGAGGAGGTCTGCTGGCAAGTAAGGAGGCAGTGAAGGCCTCATCAAAAAGCCCTGGAGTATAATAGAGAACCCCGTGACTCCAAGGGATGTCACCCTCTGTTTTGGGGGACAGTTGCCATTGGAGCCAGAGGAGTTTTAGCCCAGGAGGTTGAGAGAAAGCAAGTAGCCTCAAATTGTGAGGTCTGTCGGTTCCTAAGGGATACCTGTGGAAGAGCCATTGGGAGCACAAGTTAAAGGGCAGAGCAGAAGTGCCAGTGTTGTCTCTGGGATGCCTGAAGCATGTCCCACAATGTAGGCTGCCAGAGAGAGATAGATGTTACAGTGGTGATCTGTGCTACCTAACAACTCTGAGACCATAGTGGTCCAGAACAAATCTTCCCAAAGACTGTGAGACTACAGTGATCCAGGGAAAGCTGCCTAAACTACAAGACCATATCGGTCTGAAATGTGCTGCTGAACCCCCACGTATTAACTTTTGCTTCATGAGAAGTGTTTTTTATTGGTTCAAAATTAAATGGATCCCACTGTTTGTTCAACTTTGTGTGGGCTGCAGTTATTTAATTGGAATGCCAGTGCAAATTAACCTGCTTTCTTGCAGCCCAGCACCAGAATGAGGCCAGCACCCCACTGGACACAATGAACTTCACCAAACATAAGCCATTCAGTAAGGTTTCTGCTGTGGACACCCCACTCCCCACGAACTGCATTCCACCTCCTGCCCCTAGATGCTGGGGGGGGGGCTCATCCGAGATGTGTTTGGGGTGCAGGACAGCCTTTTTGAACTTTGGAAGAGTGCTGGGTGAATGTAGTGTGGGAGAAATTGGCCCCTGGCCATTTGAGATTGTATGGCAGGCAAGTAAAGGAATTTCATGCCCTGAGAGGGAAGTTGCAGTGCCAGTTGGTCTGGAGTTGGCACAGATGGTCAAACATGTGAGGACTATGTAAATGTGCTGAGGTTCTGCCTGTATGATTGGGCCATGGACATTCTGCTAGGTGGAGAATGATGAGCCCTGGAGAGTTTGGAACTTGCTGATGGGCAGATTGTGGTGGCACCTGGTGAAGCAAGCAGTTCAGTGTGACTCTGTGTTATATCCGAAAGAAACGGTAACTTAAAAAATGTCTCAAGCTCCTGTGGCATCCAACATAATGGTCCCCTCCACCATGCTCTGATAGATGTGGGAGGTAGTGGAGAAGTCAATAGTGATCAAGTGTGCCCTGTGCCAGTTCGAGAGGCCAGGAGTGATGATGACAGTCTGTGCCATGTGCCAGAGGAAAGCCCCAGCAGATTTCGGACCACTGTCTCACCCCAGACTCAGTGGGTTGGTCACCTCCACTGAATCAGACTTTGAAGGCTGAGAAGAGTTGAGTGCCCAGCAGAATTTGCCACCAGTTGCTGAAAGCATGGAGTCAAGTGCTCAAGGATCCCCTATACCCAGCAAAGTGGTGCAGCTTCGAGTGCCAGGAGCCTGTGGATGGGGCCATGGTTGTGGAATGCCCCACCAGACAAATCAAGGCTGTTGGCACCAAAGGACTTTATGACACCTGCATGGCCTACAGCTAGTGAGCCAGAGTCAACTACGTTGACCGTTCCAGTGTTGCCTGAGATACCTAAGGAACTGGTGCTGTCAGCAGACAGCAGAGCCAGAAAGCCCCGACCAGCCTGGTGAATTGGTAGGTGCTGGTTTGACCGACTTTGCAGCTAAAGAAGCAGGATAGATCAGTGACAAGAACCTGGAAAGGAATTTTCCATCCTTGTATAAGTTGGTCTTTTTGACTTCAAGGAAGGATCAGCCCAGTCTCCCCGCAAAATGTCACTGAAAGAGGGAGATGTATGACTAGGCCCACGGTAGTGACCCCAATGTAAGACATTACCGGGAAGGTGTGTGGCTTCCAGATGGACAGGCCACCCGTATCACTGTTCATAGCTTGTCTGAATGATCTTGGGCTAAGGTAATAGTGTAGCACATGATCTGGCAGGAACACCTTTGCCAGGTATATCCCTATTTGCCAGAAAGACTGTGGGAAATGATCATGGAGCACAGGCAAAATTGGGTCTACCATTGGCATCCTCGATAAACTTTTCAAAAAGCACAAGTTGAGTTCCATCATGACTATCCAAGAGGTACAACAGATCGCAAAGTGGGTATGTTCCTGTCATGCCTATAAAAGACTGACCCTTTTCAAAACATTCGCTCTGGTGCAGGACTTAGATGGAAGGCACACTAAGCATTATGTGCCTGGAGTTGATTCCTTTGGCCAGGTGACAACTAAATCAGATCTACAGTATTATTTCTCCCACCAGTGAGCTGGGTGTTTCTGGCCTGTGAACCCCTGAATAGACTCTGTCACCCACTGTGAACAGTTTTCCTTCCCTGGAGGTCATGACTGATATTCAAACAGAGACTTTGGAACTACTACAAGAAGCTCAGTGTGAATCGGGTGAGATCAGCCTTTCTCTTTATTTCATTTTGACCTAAAGTGAATTTATGAACTTTGGGCACACAGCACATTCTGTTTCTGAGCTGTATAAACTGCATGATGGACCCTGGGGGGAGTGGGTTTCAGAGTATCCATCCACAGGTCACAACTGTTCAGTGTTACTGTTTCCATTGTTAAAGTATTCACCAGTACTGGTATGCTTATTGTTGCTTAAAGATAAAGTAGCACTTAGAACCTATTGTTGCATTGTTTATTATTCATTTGGTGTAAGATTTGCTGGGGTGTGGCTTGGGCAGCTTGGCAGCATAGTAGGTAGACTAGGCAGTGGTCTGGGTATAGACATGTACTATTTGGGACTGGAACGCTGCCCCTGTTTAGCCAGGCAATCCGACCAGGGTGGTACAGGTGGTTGAGTCAACAGGGTGTGGGTTTAGTAGCACAGCAGAGTTGAGTTTGGGTCTTAGTTATTTTTCGGGATTGAGAGTCACCATTTCAGCAGTGTGACCAGCCTAGTCAGGCCATGCTGAGTGGGGAGGGAGTATGTATACTTCTCCATTTGATTTTCAGTGGGGTAGCTGTTTAAAGCAGGGTAGGAATATAACACCTCTTTGGGGAGTGTACAATATCTTATGCACTGTAGGGCTTTGGGAGTTATTTTGGCCCTGTGAAAAATGGTTAATCCCCCAGCCACACAGCGGGACTTGCTGTGGGTCGGGAGATAACCGCGAGTACTTGGGGGTACTTAACTGTGAGTTTTAGTGGAAGAGAGGAGTCATCCCTGGGGAAGAGAGAGAGAGATGGGGAGGAGAGTGAAAGGGCTGGGCAGGGGTGATTGCCAGCCCCAGCACATGGTCATCAGCTGCGACGAACCCAGAGAGACGTGGGAGCACCAGAGGGGTCCAGGGATGGAGGTAGATGGCCATGAGTGTAGCTCCAACTGTGAAGGGAGACACCAGGGAGAGAGAGGTAGCTGAGAAAGGAGGTCTGCAGGCAAGTAAGTAGGCAGTGAAGGCATTGTTGAAAAACCCTGCAGTCACATAGAGAATGGAGCAGTGTCAGAACCCTGTAACCCCAAGGGACATGCCGCTCCCTCTGTTTTTGGAGTCAGTCACCACTGGACCCAGAGGATTTTCACCCAAGAGGTCAAAAGGGAGCAAGTAGCCCTGAACTGTGAGGTCTGCTGGTACCTGAGGGATGCCTGTCGGAGAGCCAGTGGGAACACAAGTTAAAGATCAGAGCAGAAGTGCCAGTATTGTCTTGTGGATGCCTGAATTGTGTCCAACAGTGTAGGCTGCCAGAGAGAGAGATATGTGGGAACAGTGATCTGTGCTGCCTAAAGACTGTGAGACCATAGCAGTCAAGGGAAAGCTGCCTTAACTGCAAGACCATATCAGTCAGAAATGTGTTGTTGAACCCACAAGTATTAACTCTTGCTCCATGACTAATGTTTTTTATTGGTTCAGAATTAAATGGATCCCACCATTTGTTCAACCTTGTGTGGACAGCAGTTATTTAATTAGAATGCCAGTGCAAGTCACCACTGGACCCAGAGGATTTTCACCCAGGTATTAACTGTTGCTCCATAGGACTCAAATGATGGCAATGTCATACCCATGAGTCCTACATATAGTGGAGCCAGCCACAGTGCAATGCAGTAACTTGCAGTAAGTGACATGTCGTAAAACACTCTATGAAGGGCTTAATTGCCATTAATTTACATTGTTCCCTGCACTGCACTGCAGCATTTTGTGATACATAGCAGCATAACTATGTTGCATCCTGGATGGTACCACTGTAGTGCCCTAGTCAAATCAATAGCATCCCATGGTCCACCATGTCCAGTGCTGAGGAAAGATCCAGCAGTACCAAAATGCAACAGCTACTGTCTCTTGAAAAGATTTTAATGTTTTTGCTGTACCTTTTCAGGTCCCCTGCCCTCTTCTTGACCTCATTTCTGCAACTGCCTCGGCCACGCACAGCATTAACAGTCTCTATGATGGTTTCCCATGCTTGTCTTATCTTGGATCTGGTCCCCCTTCTTCTGTTGACCAGGTCTTCATGGTCCACATATGCTTGGGCCAGGGCAAGAAACTCCTCTTTTGAGAACATTCATTTTTCTCCATGAATCATCTTTCATCTTTGAACCTGTTTGAGATAGGGAGGACAGAAACCATTGAGCACTGTAGTAGTAGTCGTAGATTTTATTTCTTTTCAGCACCCTTCCCTGAAGGCTCAGGGCACCCTTACAAAATATAAAAACCCAGAGACAGCATATAAGCATAATCAAACAATAATATAAACATAGAATTTGACGGCAGATAAGGACCGCTTGGCCCACCCAGTCCACCCATTTCCCTACCTAATGGATAAGCTGCAGATCCTAGTTAACCAGCAGCCTACTTCTTCCTACCCCCACCCCCTAGAATTGCCTTATGACTGTCCCATGCATGCTTGAATTCCACCACTGTTTTTGACTCCACAACCTCCTCTGGAAGGCCGTTCCATGCATCCACAACCCTCTCTGTGAAAAAATACTTCCTTAAATTACTACTGAGCCACCCCCCCACCTTCAAATTGTGCCCCCTTGTTCTTGCACACCTTTTTTTGAAAGATGCTACCCTCTTGGACTTTGTTGATTCCTTGAGGTACTTGAAAGTTTCTATCATGTCCCCTCTCCTCCTTTCCTTGAGGCTATACTATTAAGCTCCTTAAGTCTCTCTCTCATATGTCTTCCGTGCAGACCCTGCACCATTTTAGTTGCCCTCCTCTGGACAGCTTCCATCCTGTCTATGTCTCTCTGGAGATTGGGTCTCCAGAACTGCACGCTAGTACTCCAGATGGGGTCTGACCAGCTGTCTGTACAGAGGGATAATAACTTCCTGTTTTCACTGGTGATGCCTCTCCCTATGCATCCCAGTATCCCCCAGCCTCCCTGCTGCCCTCTCACATTGCTTGCCCACCTTTAGGTCATCTGATATGACTACCCCCAGGTCCCTTTCCATTTTTGTTGTTGTTAGTATCTCACCCCTCATCGTGTACTCTTCCTCTGGGTTTTTGTTTCCCAGTTGCATTACCTTGCACTTCTTAGCATTGAATCTAAGCTGCCATACATTTGACCATTCCTCTAACCTTGCCAAGTCCCTTCTCATCCTTCCCACCCCACCTTGTGCATCAACTCTGTTGCAGTTCTTTGTGTCATCTGCAAAAAGACATACTTTTCCTTTCAGTCCTTCTGCAATGTCGCTTATAAAGACATTGAAGAGGACCGGTCCTAATACTGAACCCTGTGGTACCCCACTAGTAACCCCCCATTTTCTTCAGAGTGGACTCCATTTACTAGTCTATTACTCTCTGTGTCCTATTCTCCAGCCAATTCTTTACCCAGGCTATCATCTTGGGACCCACTCCCAGGCCGGCTAACTTGTATATTAATCTTTTGTGTGGGACTGTGTCAAATGCCTTGCTAAAGTCTAGGTAGGCCATGTCCACAGCCCCTCCCTGATCTACTACTTTGGTCACCCAGTCAAATAAATCTATCAGATTCGTCTGGCATGACCTTCCCGCTGTGAATCCATGCTGCCTTGGGTCCTGTGCCCCTCTGGCCTCTAGATACTGGACAATTCTTTCCTTCAGAAGTGATTCCATCATTTTCCCTATCACTGAGGTTAAACTAACAGGTCTGTAGTTTCCTGCTTCTGCCTTGCTCCCACTTTTGTGAAGGGGAATCACATCTGCCCTCCTCCAGTCCTCAGGTACCACCCCATCCTCCCATGATTTGTTAAAGAGGGTAGTCAGTGGTGTCACTAGTTCTACCCTTAGTTCTTTTAGAATTCTGGGATGAATCCCATCAGTCCTCATTGCTTTGTCCACCTTCGGTTTTAAGAGTTCTTTCAGAACCCTTTCTTCTGTAAATGGGCTGGTATCAACTTCTGTATCCAGAGTGTTTCTACTGTTTGTTTTAGGTACCTCCACCTCTTCATTTGTAAATACTGAGCAAAAATATTTATTTAGTATCTCTGCCTTTTCACAGTCACCCTCTGCCCACCCTCCTTCCCTTTTATTAAGCCTCACTATTCCTCCCTTGGTCTTCCTTCACTCCCTGATGTACCTATAAAAGGTTTTATCCCCCTTCTTAACTGAGTTGGCTATCTTTTCCTCGGTTTGGGCCCTTGCTGTTCTGACTGCCTTCCCAGCTTCCTTTTGCTTTAACTGATACAGTTCTCTGTCCTGCTCCTTCTGTGATTCCTTGTACTTCCTGAATGCTTTCTTTTTCTCTTGAACCTTCACTGCCACTTCCTTTGAGAACCATAGTGGTTTCTTACATCGTTTTGTTTTGTTTATTTGCTTCACACAAAGGCTTGTTACCTCTGTGATGGCAGTTTTATTATTCCCCATTGTTCTTCCACCCCTTCTTCCTGCCCATTTGCTAGTGCATTCCTTAGGTACTCACCCATTTTGGCAAAGTCAGTCCTCCTAAAGTCCAGTACTTTTGCCTTTGTACGGCTCGACTCTATTGCTGTTTATTGTGAACCATACTGTTCGATTGTCGCTAGTTCCCAGATGGCTACCCACTTCTACATCTGTGATCCTCTCTCCATCTCCATTTGAGAGAACCAGGTCTAAGATTGCTCCCTCTCGAGTGGGCTCCAATACTAGTTGTCTAAGGTATGCCCCCTGTAGGGCATCTAGAATAACCCACTCTTGAGTGGCTGCTGCAACTGCACTCCAGTTCACATCTGGCATATTCAGATCACCCATCAGCAATATCTCCCTTTTGTCTGCCATTCTAAGTATACTTTCATCATTTCTGTCCATTTCCTCCCCTGAGAAGGGGTCTGTATATAACCCTATTGCGGATTGTGGTGCCATTGCCTGTCTCCAAATTTCCCACAGTGCTTCTTCTCCTCCCTGTTTACCCTTTTGTTCTGTTGCTTTGATTTCTTCCCTTATGTAAAGAGCTACTCCTCCTCCTCTTTTACCCTCCCTGTCCCTCCTGTAGATAGTGTATCCTGGTATGTTTACGTCCCAGTCATGGTTTTGTGTGTACCATGTTTCTGTGACTGCCACGATATCCAGATGTTCCTCCTCCATCAAGGCCACTAATTCAGGAAGCTTGTTACTCAGACTATGGGCATTGGTAAGCAAAGCCCCGTTTTCCGCGATTCAGCGGATGCGGTAAACCGCGGAAATATCCATGGAATTTGCCATCACCCGTGGAATTGCGCCGCCCATGGAACAAGCGTCCGCTTCATTTGCCGGCACGGGGTGCCCAACTCTGCCGGCTTCACTGTCCCTCCAACAGCGATATGCCACGCTGGGAGCCTCACCCAGCGTGGGCAAACGTGCCCATATTTTTTTTTTTTTCCGACGGAGGTGCCCAACTCCGCCGGCTGAATGCCCCTCAGTCGCTAGTGCCACGCTGGGAGCCCACCCCAGTGTGGCAAGCGTCCCACATCTTTTTTTTTTCCTGTAAAACAAAAACTGTCCCACGGCGTCCTCCCGAGCCCCTCCCACATCCCGCACCCACCCACTGCGCACCCAGCCTCCCCACACCCCACCCCATACTTACCTCCGGACTCCGGCGCGACGATCTTCGGTGGACCGGGAACACGTCTGCACTCTTCAAAGGCGACTGCGAACTGAGGAAATGCCGGTAAGCTGTATAATGGGCTAGATAGGAGGGGTTCAACTTTATTGCATATCTCAGGCATTTTGGGAATTTTTGCACCAAATTTTCAACATGGGGTTTTTGGGACCCCTTCTCATGAATGATGTCACTGTCATGGTGTTATTCATGCTCGAAGGGTGATTTCGCGCAGTGACTGCACAGTGACTGTGAAATCACCCTTTGGGACTGAATACCACCATGACAGTGACATCATTCATGAGAAGGGGCCCCAAAACCCCCATGTTGAAAATTTGGTGCCAAAATTCCAAAAAATGACTGTTTAACGAGCGTGTGTTGCGCAGTTCCTACGCAGGCTCGTAAGTTCGTGAAATTTCAATATTTTCACTCCAGAATTTCAACATTGCCATTTTACCACACTGTCTTATAAGTAGTACAGCTGTCATTTTTCACATCTCACCCAAAATGTGTTTTCACCCTTGTAGCGCAGAATGGCACAGTCGGTGTGCGAAATCAATGTTCCAGACAGATTAATAAAATCACAGTGATACTGTTCATGAGCAGAGGTCTTGAAATGGCTATGTTGAAAATTTGGTGAAAAATTCCAAAAAAATGACTGTTTTAGCGTGCGTTACGCGGTTCTCATGAGCACAAATAAGTTCGCGAAATTTCAATATTTTCACTCCAGGTTTCAACATTGCCATTTCACCACACTGTCTTATGAGTAGTACAGCTGTCATTTTTCACATCTCACCCAAAATGTGTTTCCACCCTTGTAGCGCAGAATGGCGCAGTCGGTGTGCGAAATCAATGTTCCTTCATGAGCAGAGGTCTTGAAATGGCTATGTTGAAAATTTGGTGAAAAAATTCCAAAAAATGACTGTTTAACGAGCGTGTGTTGCGCAGTTCCTACGCAGGCTCGTAAGTTCGTGAAATTTCAATATTTTCAGTCCAGAGTTTCATCATTGCCATTTCACCACACTGTCTTATGAGTAGTATAGCTGTCATTTTTCACATCTCACCCAAAATGTGTTTTCACCCTTGTAGCGCAGAATGGCGCGGTCGGTGTGCAAAATCAATGTTCTGGACAGATTAATAAAATCACACTGATACTGTTCATGAGCAGAGGTCTTAAACTGGCTATGTTGAAAATTTGGTGACAAACACCCATAAAATGACTGTGTTACCAGCGTGCATTGTGTCAGATATGGCAAAAAAAAAAAAAGGAAAAGAATTAAGGGTAAAAATGTGCCGCAGAATTGCCGCAGAAATTGGTGTTGAGTGCCGCAGAAGTTCTGCGGCAAATGAGAACCCTGCCACAGAACTTTGCTCCGATGTGCAGCAGAAAAATCAGGGCCCTGTTGGTAAGTAAGCAATAACTCATGACAGGGTGTGCAGTTATTGGGGATTAATCAACACCCTGGGTGCATTGTGAGGCATGAGGCCACAGGCCGAGCATCCTCATAGCACATGGGGTGTTGATTAATCCCCAACAACCGCACACCCTGTAGTGGGTTATTTTGCTTATAACATGGGCCATATGTGGAGAGAAATAGACCAAGACAACTGGTATAAGAGGAAAAACGTGGGAACTCTTTTGTGTTCGTCCACTTTTTCTGGTTGTAGTACCACACTTTTCTGTGTTCTGCCACAAGAAAAATAGCTCTACAAGCAGAATTGTGTGATAAACAGGCATGCAATTTAAGATCAAGGAGCAGACTGATCTTATTGTACTGTCAAAAATGCTTAGTTATAACAGTGTGCTGCTTTCAAATTAATACAGAGAGAGAGAGACACACACACAGTAAGATAGGACCGATGGTTCACTTGACACTGCCTGTACAGTAATGACTCTCTCTCTCTCTGCAGCGCATACACTGCAGTGGTTCCTGTCACTGCTGGTGCTGGAAGCACAATTTCAGCTTCTCACTTGGGAGAAAACCCTAATTATTCAGGATACACTATCGAGTGTTGAGAACTGTTTTAGATGTCTGCCGTTATTTGTGAACAACTACATTTGGTGGGGAGCATGGAGTTGCGCTGGGTGAGTGGGTGGCAGGTATCCACAGCATATGGACAGACTGTAAGAATTTGTGGTGGCCCACTGATATATTTACCAGCATGGTGTGCCACAGGGAAGCATGGAGTTCTGCTGGGTGGGTGGGTGGGTGGGAAGTGTCATGTTATCCATGGCAATATGTGACTTGCAGCGCACTGGCAAGAAGGTGGCTTGTGACGCAAGGCACTTTCATGTTGGGGCAATGGATGTCTGTCTCACTCTTCCAGCATGGATTGCTGGCAGCGCGGGAGTAGGAAAATGCAGCGACCTGCTGCTGAGCTGCACAGCTACTACAGAGGAGGCAAAAGGTAACTTTTTGCTCACTTACTACATGTCTGTTACAATGTGAATATTAACAGTCTGTTCGATAGTCAAGGTGAGCCGGGTGGGTGGGTGGCTGGAGACAGTCACTTCGGTATAGAAAAGCATGGCTGCCTTTCAGAAACATTCAGAGGCTCAAATGACTAGCGTTATGTAGTGCTTGATATGTTTTTCTCAGGATTGTTTACCACACAGAGATATTGTGAGGTTAACAGAGATTAATGAATGGTCACCTGGTGAGGCTGCACCACTCACCTCACAGAAACATCCTTTCCCATGTTATATTTATTTAGTTTTTGTTAACCGGGTAAATGCTCTAGCCAACAGGTGACTATTTTCAGGCACGACCTGGGAGGCACAGTAACAATACAGAGTACAGTTTAAATACAAAGAGGCACAGCAACAATATAAAAGTACAGTTTCAAAGACAATGAGGCAGGGTTACAGGTCAAAGTGTGACAACTGATTTACAGTTTACAGGTAGCATGAGAGAACGGGTACTGGTATCAAATGTAAATAACACCCTCTAACCGCAGTATAGTGCAGTGGTTTAAGGCTCTGAGCTGCAAATCTGGAGAACTGGGTTTGAATCCCACAGTCCCCACTTGTATACTGCGTTACCCTGAGCAAGTCACTTAACTTCCCTGTGCTCCCAGGTTGCACCTGTAAACAAGCTTTAAGCTTAGTGTGTCTCATCTGGTTAAACAATTGGAAAAAAAAAACCCTACTAATCTAAAACATTAAAATTACTAGTCATACTCAGTTACTACTTAGACCCCAAAAGCTTGTTGAAAGAAAAAAGATTTCAACTGTCTTTTAAATATCTCTAGGGAGGGAGCCTCCCACAGGAACACTGGCAAAGAGTTATAGAGGATAAGAGCAGCCCCTTCAAATGCCTGATCGCCTGAAGACTTTAACCTTGCTCTGGGGACCTCCAGGAGGGCCTCCCCTGCTGATCAGAGAGTGTTCTGGAGTGTACGGATGCAGAGGCTCCCCTCAGGTAACCCAGCCCCAGCCCATGCAGGGCCTTATAGATCAGCAGACCTATTTTTATTGAGATTTGGCAGCTCACCGGCAACCAGTGCAGTTTGCACAGCACTGGCGTAATATGACGGGACCTCGGTAGGCCCCGTCATTAGCAATGCTGCAGTGTTCTGCAACAGCTGCAGGTGCTGGATTGCACTCCCTCAAACCCCAAGGTAGAGGACGTTACAGTAGTTGAGCCTTGAGGTAACAAATGCATGTATCAGTGTGGACAGATTGTCAGGGGGGGGATAAGGGATTTAATTTGGGTGATATCTCATAGATGGTAAACTCCATTCTGGACAGCTGACAACACCTGAGCATCAAGTATTAGATCATTGTCCAGAAGGATGCCTAAATTTCTTCCCTTGGTGGAGGCCTCTAGTTTGGCTGAGCCAATAAAAAGCCCTAAATCCTTTCCAGAGGCCCCCCCCGACAACCTGGCTCAACCATCAGTACTTCAGTCTTCCCCAGGTTGAGTCCCAACCAATTAGATGACATCCATGACCGGATCTTGGACAAGCACTTATTCAGCATGTTGACCGCATCTGATCTTCCCAGTGCAAAAGACAGGAAGAGCTGGGTATCATTGGCATAGCAATGAAACCCAATATCAAACCACCTTATGACCTCACCGAGGTTCAGCATATATACACTGCAAATAAAACGGGGGAGAGGACAGAACTTTATGGCACTCCACAGGACAGGGCCATTGAGCTTGAGAAATAATTCCCCAGAACCACCCTTTGGGACCTGCCCTCAAGGAAGGACTCAAACAAGCTGGTGACCTTGCCAGTGAGTCCAACATACTCCCTCAGCCTGTCCAACAACATCCTATGACCCACAGGGTCGAATGCTGATGAGAGACTGAGGAGGACGAGAACAGATCACTCTCCCCATCTCTCACCCTGAGCAAGTCATTCAGCACCCGTACTAATGCAGTCTTCATCCTGTACATAGCCCTAAATCCGGACTGGAGTGGCTTGTAAATCTGGAAGTCCGTGAGGTGACTCTCAAGCTGCTCCACAACTACCTTCTCAAGAACCTTCCCCAAAAAGGAAAAATTCAAGACAGGTCGATAATTTGCCAAGATGTTGGGGTTCAAAGATGGTTTCTTCAACAGGGGCTTCACAAAAGCCTGTTTAAGAGGCTCAGGAAATACCCCCATTGCTAAAGAACTCTTAATGATTTTGGCAAAAACCAGGCCCAGAGCTTCAATGCAATCAACAAATAATCATGTCAGGCACAGGGTCCAGGCTGCAGAAAGTTGGTTTCAGCTTCAAGATCATCCCATAGACCTCCACCGTCATTATCAGTCAGAACTCTCCCAAGGGAGACCAAATGTCCACGTCTCCCCAAGATCCAACCATGTTGGATGATAACAATCCAACAGGAGAAATCCCAGCTCTAACAGAGGACACTCTGTCTGAGAAGGCCCAAGTGAACTCATATTTTTGAGCTGAAAAAGCTCTGTTGTACAGTACATACACAGCTGAGTGCAGAGCTAAGGTGCAGTGGCGTGCAGGCCCCTTGTCCCCCCTGGCCAGGACCTGAATATGTTCTTGCATGACTGGGTCAAACACACATCTAGCTGCCTGCCTATCACTGCACCCAGCCAAGTGCAGATACAGCAATAATCGAGTCATGATACAGCAGCACATACCCAGTGCTATGATCAGCCATGTCCTTATTGTCAGTTGTATGGTTGCGTTGTGTTTGCAAAAGAAATTCACTTGAGCCTTCAGATTTCTTCTAAGAGTTTATTGTGGTTATTCAGGATCACATGCATGCTCTTTCCTTCATCTATTTTGGAGCTGCTTATTTATTTTACATACTGGCCCAGATATTCAAACTGCGCCCAAAAAGTGCGCAATAGCAGGAGCAAGCACAAGTCCATTGCGCCCATGTGCAAGAGACGCGATATTCAAAAACGGAGCAGGCCAAACTGCGCCTACAGCCGATGACTGAATATCGCACCACCTGCACCATAGTGCAACTAGGGAGGGGAAGCTGAGCAGATCTGATGCGCCATAGCGCAACAAGGGATGTGCAGCTGAGCAGTCCAGAGGTGCCATAGCGCAACCAGGGATGCCCCTCAGCAGCAGAGCAATGCAACTGCACAACCAGTGAGGCAGGGGCCCACCACCCATACCACAGATGGGCACAGGAACACACAGCAGAACAGACATCGTCCCCCCCACACCCCATGCACTGCACAACTGGGGGAGGGCTGGAATAACCACCAGCCCATGGAGACAAGCAAACAACACACAGCCGGGCCATGGCGCCCCATCACACACCCCCAGCAAGCTGTGACTGGCACACAAGGAGGGCTGACCACCCCATGCCACACCATCCCCCAATGCAGAGCACACCCTGCACCGTGACCCACAGACACCCCCCCAGGAGCAGCGACCACCACTACTGGAAACCCCATGCATGCCACCACCCCCACTGTGACTCTGCAACCCTGTGCACCACAGAACCATGCAAGGCAGCCCCACCACAAGCACCCATCAGCGGGTGGCAGCACACAGCAATGCAACAACGGCATACACAGTGCCACCACACACAGTCCCCCTGAGATACTGCTGAGAGACCAACCATGCGTCGGCACATGAGTTAACCCACACGGGACAGGGCTTGCCCCAGACACCAACACCAGTGGTACAGCACCCTGCACAGTATTACAATGACACACCCCGACCCACCACTGGCCACAACAGCCAGCACAGACACCCACAGTGGTGCGTGGAAGCATGCACCACACCGGATGCCACACAGTGCATGGACAGACACCCACCTATACCCAAGGGCACAACAACACAGGGACGCAGTGGTGGGGCAACCAAGCCCCCAGCATGGGCCCATGTAAACTGTGTACACACAACCCACAGTCCTCCATGGCACTGGAGTGCCAGCCACCCTGTGCAGGCACTGTGGACCCGTACACCACCATCATTTGCCCGGAGCACAAGTCACAGACAGTGGTGCACATCCCCTGCAACACACACAAGGCACAGCATGGAGGTGGGGCAACAACTGTGGAGGCCACAGTGTCACCCGAGACAGACATGCACCACACCAGTGACAGGAGGCAACCCAGCATTGTGACGGGTACAGTGGCTGCCCTGCAGGGACTGCCACCACTGACATGTCAGCAGACCGTGCAGGTCACAGACATGCATGTGTGTCAGCTGCACAGGCCATGGATGGGCTGATAGGGGTGCCATGGACACAGAGCACACACCATGGACCACTACACACAGTCATCCAGTTCACATGGCACATAACACACACCACAGACACTGACTGATAGCTACCCCCACACCATAGTCACCTCCACACGGACACACACACATACCCATGACCGCACCACCCCTGACGCCATGCACACCACTGCAGCTGAGTACCTATAGCCCGCTGCAAATCAGAGACCACCACAGTAGTCATATCAAAATAACTGTATTGAACAAACATAGAAAAGTTAACTATTTACAAAATATATACAAGGTGGGGGGAAGGGCCACAAACAAGGTGGGGGTGGGTAAGGGGCAGGAATGGACAAATGGGATGGGAAAGGAGGGTGTGAGGGTGTGTCCAGGGGGTAGGGTATTACAGGGCTGAGGGACTACCAGCGGAGAGTCCGCCTCCCCACTCCACCCTTCTTGGTCGGTGCTCCCAAGAGACCCCAGTGTCAGTTAATCCCAAGTGGAGGATGTCCAGCACGCCCCTGCCACCTGGAGTATCTCCTGCAGCACCTCCCTTATCTCCTGGACATGGCGTGTACCTAGGACAAGGGAGCACAGTCAATAGGTGTGAATGCACAGCCCCATACAGCCCACCCACTGTGCATGGCATACGGCCATGGGACATACCTCTGTGATGGTGTGTGACCACCCACAGTGATCACGTCCACATGACCTGCCCACCCAGGTGCATACAGCCATGCAGAACGCTGCACACACCCACTGGCCTAGTCATGCACAGCACCACCGTGGCCGTTTAGTGACATGGCTATGTGGTGCAAAGGCAGTGGCACAACCATGTACCTGGTGCACGCATGGGCCACCACCGATGCACTCCCAGACACGCATTGCCACTGGACAGTGTTGACTGTAACAAGTCGCGTGCATGGCAGTGGTGTCGATGGATGGTGGCCATGCCCCGCTGCCCACCCTGTTACACAGCATGCTATAGTAATCATGGAGGTATGGCACTCACCTTCATCGGGCCGGTCCAGTGGGCAGTGAGGGCCCTCGCCCTGCCTGGCTTCCCTCTGCTTCTCCTGCTGCTGAAGATTGCGGGCACGGAGGCGTTCCTCCAGGCCTGTGGTGCAAACATGGAAAGATGAACATCAGTACAATCCCATAGCAAAGTCCCCTTGCCCCCAGGTGTGTGCCCTCCCACCAAGCCAGACCCACCCACCCCCACACCCTGATAACACCACCACAGCCAACCCTGGATGGTCCCTCCCCCATGTGCTGGACACATACAACAGTGTTACCCATATGGAAGATAAAAGTGTGTTGACGTAACGCCTACCTGGCTGTGGCACCGTGCCCCTCCTGGCATGTGCCCGCAGGTGTGCTAGCAGCTCCGGCACCCTCCGCTGCAGGTCCCCATACCTGTGGCGGCACTGCTCAGTGCTTCTCCCCCATTCTGGGGCCTTCTCAAGCACAGTGGCCACCTCTTCCCACACCTGGGTCCTAACCCTGTCCAGGGGTGCCTCCCTGAACAGTGGCCCATGGAGTGGCTCCACAATGGCCACTAGGTTGGTCAGCTGTATTGCCGACCAATGAGCTGCCCTCCTGCGTGCCATGCTCTCTGCTTGATTTGCCAATATGGCACTCTGCAGCATGGCTCCCCACGTGCAGATGCTGCGCGCTGCCATTCCCTATCGCACTGTCACCGAACAGCGCGATAGAGGTGCATCCATGCCTGACACATGGCACCTAGGGGGCAAAGGTCAGGCACAGTGTCAAGGGTCTCTGGCGCACGGATGAGCACAGTGCCATTGGAACCCAATGCTTGTAGTGTGATTGGCTGCCTGTGTGCTACCGTGCAGTTGGCCCAGTGCTCCTATGATGGCCCAGTGCCACAGCGCCATGTAGTGACCATCGCTATAGCACCACTGGCATAATGGTGGCCATGCCCTGCATTGCCTACCACGCACAGCATGTCAGAAGCATGGCAGACGCCTGCATCAACAACCCGGGCATGTGCAGTGAGGTGTGTACTACGCATGTTACAGAACTGCGCCATTGGCTCAGCACGTTCAACACAATTGCTCAAAGCGCAAAAGCGCAATATTCAGCCGTCATATGCAAATCATCTAATCAGCCGTTCAATGGTGCAGCACTGCAATTTGCATCCACTTAAAGTTGCGCCTCACTTCATTTGCATGGGTTGCGCTATAAAAGTGTGACATTGGGCTGCAGTGGCCATAGTCAGTTACTGCAGTCTATTGGTGAGTTGCATGCTGTTTGGGAGTGTGGACTGTGGATTTAGGGACATGCATGGACTGCACAGTCACAGGTAACAACTGCCATTCTTACAGGCTAAATAATGACCAAGCAAGTTGTGGGAGAGGAGGAACACAGTGGTGGGAGGAGGAGGAGGAGGCCTAACTTACCAAGGCCGAGACCAAGCCCTGTTTGATGCCTACCTGGATCAGGAGCCACTTCTCAGCGGATGGCAGGGAACATCTCAAGCCCGTGCTGCTGCATGGGAGGAGGTGGCACGTGTTGTGAACCTGCATGGCAGCCACCAGTGCTCCATGCAGGAGTGTAAGAAAAAGATGGGCATGGACAGGAGGAGGAGAAAGGAGAAGGTGGCTGCCATCAGGGCAGTACAAGCTGCAACAGGTGGGGGACAGCCAGAGGTGGTACAGCTGACCCCACAGGAGGAGAGGCTTGCTGGAAGCATGCAGTGTAGTGCCATTGAGGGTGTTCCGGGTGGTGGCTTCCAGATGGGTGGTGGCCCATCACTGCATGGTAAGTCATGGTCTGTCTATGGGGGGGGCAGGGTAGGTCACATGCAGTAAAGCGACTTTGCTTTCCCTTACAGATCCTGAGTGTCTGCATGGGTCAGCGGTGGTAGGCCTGTCCACTGAGGACAGTCAGCTGGAGATGGAGGAGGGCCCATCCACCTCCACAGGTATATGTGGATCAGTGCGACAGTGGGGCTGCCTGGCTCTCCACACTGATGTTGTTGTAACAGGTGCGGAGGAAGCCCTGCCTCTGTCCCAGAGTGCCAGAATCCACCGATGCCAGTATGCTGTGACTGGGGCCGGTGCAGAGTCCGTCACCGATGATGATGTTGCTAACATCATGGGCAGTGACACATGTGTGCCACGGGATGGCCACACAGCAGGACACATCGCAGCCATGGCTGTAGGTGGTGCTGCTGTGGAGGCCTGCATGTCATCACAGTCACAACCTGTGCCTGTCAGCACCAGTGGGGCAGCACTGGTGTTTGTTCATGACAGTGGGACTGTTGCGGCCACTGCGGCAGCACTACTGAGCCCTGGGGATCGGCAGCCGGAGGGGCAGCATCAGCAGTCGGCCAATGGGCTTGGGGGTACAGGGTTCAGCAGTGGCATCTGTGTACCACCTGTGGACCTGCCAAGACCTGGTCCTGGTGTGCAGCACCCACCCTAAAGGGGTGCTGAGCATTAGGGCTGCACACACCCTGAGGAACTGGATGCCGAGGAGGCAGATGACCTCTTGGATGAGCACACCCACCTACTGCAAGCATCAGTCCAGCAGCAGATGTGGCTTGTGACATCGGTGGATGCACTGTGTGGGGCTCTGGAGTGGGCAGAGGAGCGTCGCAGCAGGGACACTGCTCTGATCCTGGCAGGGATGGACCGGTTGCGGGAGGATGTGACTGCTGCCATTGACAGGCATGCACAGGCATTCACTGCTGTCATGGCCACAATGAGCACACAGTCAGGTGCCCATGCATTGCAGACACCACGCAGTGCACTGTCCACCCCCCATTCCCGGCGTCATGCGACTCCCTCCCTGTCGACACCGGGTTCAGCTGTGGGCATCCTGAGCACTCCTGGTGCAGGCATGTTCGGTGTGCTGCAGACCCCTGCATGAGCATGGTCACATTCACACAGTGGAACCCCTGGGGGACTATCAGTGCCACCCCATGAGGCCAGTGGTCAGCCTGTCAGTGCTGGCGGGTCTCGGCAGGGTCACCAACGCATCCGTGGCAGCCGGGGCACTGTGTCGCATGACTGACCTGTCTCCCAGTGCAGCTACTGTCTGGTGCTGCCCTGTGTGCATTGTGTCTTTCAGTGGGCAGTGCACGGGTGGGTACCCGGCCCTGTACGCGGACACACAGTCCACCTGCACACCCTCCCAGCTGCTGTCCACAGTTGCATGTGCATGATGATGCCTGCATTGCGCTGTACACCAATGTGCAATGGTGCTCAGCATCTGACACATGCACATGGACAGGCAGTGGGCGTGGTGGCCTGTGGACATGTGTGTGGCTAGGGTTGGCATTCTGGGTCGGTGTGCCTCCTGCCCTCTGTGCAAGTTGGGTGCGTTGTGTGTGTGCATGTGTGTGTGTGTCCATCCACATGGCATGTTAGTCCTCACCCATCCCTAGTTGTGTGTGTGCTTCTGTGTCCTGCCACTTCCCTTGACAGCATGCACCCCTGGTGTGTGTCCATGCATGTTTGTGGGTTGTGCCTTAGCCACTGTTGGCCACACATGGCCCCATGACTTATCTGCGTTGGCCGAAGTGCTCCTCCATGATGGTGTCCCGGTGCAGCTGTGCCAGCTGGATCAGTCGGTGGTCCCGTCGCCCAAGGGGGGGGCTGCCCATCACCATCATCACCGGCATCCTCATCATCCCCATCGCTGTCCCCCTCTTTGACCTGTACGACTATCCCACATTCATTGGCCATGTTATGCAGGATGCAACAGGCCAGGAATAGCCCGCAGGCCTTTGAGGGCCTGTACTGTAGGGCACCGCCGGAGGTGTCCAGGCAATGGAAATGTGCCTTCAGCATCCCGAACACCCGCTCAATGACATTACATGTGGTGGCGTGTGCCTCATTGTAGCGTTGCTGCGATGGGGTTGAGGGCCGCCGGTAGGGTGTGAGCAGCCAGGGATGGAGTGGGTATCCACTGTCACCTGTGTGTAGAGGGTGGAGGTTAGTTTGGTGATCAGCATCGCCTGTCCCGGCCATGTAGGCCACTCACCATGTCACCTCTGGCCATGCCCCCAGGCCCTAGTGATTGTCCATGTGGTTTGCATACTCACCCACTAGGTGGCCAGTGGGGATGTCCCCATTCTCAAATCTGTGGCACAGTGCCGACTGGTGCCAGATGAAGGCATTGTGTGCTTCCCCAGGGTGCATGGCACAGACATTGATTATGCACCCCCTGACATCACACACCACCTGGCAGTTGATGCTGGCATAGCCCTTGCGATTTATGTATGCAGCCCCTTCGGGGCCAGGTGGTGTGTGTATGGCCACATGGATGCAGTCTATTGCCCCTAGCATACCAGGCATTCATGCTACCCTGTGGAACTCCTGTATGTTTGCTGTGTGTTCCGCCGGTGTGCTGGGGAAATGTATGTACTCTGCAGCATGTGGCAGCAGTGCGCTGAGGAATTGGGTGAGGTGGCGTGACGTGGCCAACTGGGTTATGCCTGTGGTGTCCCCAGTTGGTCTCTGGAAGGTACCCGTGGTGAGCAAGCACATGCAAGCTGTTACTTTAGTCTCCACTGACAGGGCATGGTCTGGCTGTGGTGGGTGCCTGCATCACATCACTGCACAGCTCACAGAGCCACCTCAGAATTGCCCTATTCAGGTGGTACCAGCCCACAATCTCAGTATCACTGTACAGCTCAAGCTGGTGTGGGCTCGGCATTGCCTGTTGGGGCATACCACCCACGGGCCCTTCCATGTCCACGCCCCTGCCACTCGCCTCTCACCCCTCATAATGGCCTCCATCTGAAGGTGGCACTGGCCATGTCCCTGGCTTGTGTTCACCCCCCGCAGCTGTTACTGTATCTCCGCTGTCCTCACTGCTACTTCCCCTGCACCAGGAACACCTGCCTGTGGTGGCCTCTGTGCTGTGTGGCACTTCCCCCTTCTGCACTGGCTGTGGCTCCCCACACCTTCCCTGTGCCTCTGTGTTCAGGGAACCCTTTCCCTGGCCTGCCCTGTGTGTTCCTCCTGCCCTGTCTGTGTGGCTAGAGTTCTTCCTCATGTGCCTTCCCTATAGCGTTCTTGTGCCTCTCCCTTGCTCCTTTTTATTTTGGATCATTTCCGCTATGGCGCAACTTCTGCTTGCTCCCCTATTGCACATGGCGCAAGTTGTTGAATATCGCACTGCGCCATTTATGCAAGGTTCCTCCCCCTTCAGTTGCACATGCCTTCATTATCATTGCGCTGCTGCTCAGCATGATTTCGGGGGCACAACTTCCTCCTGCTGAATATCGCAGAATGGCGCAATTTCGGACTTGCACAGGCGCAACCCTATTACGCATGGCTCAACTCTTTTGAATATCTGGGCCACTGTGTTTATATAAAGATTCCATATCTTAATTTAATGCCAACACCCCATTATAAGCCAATCATATAACAAATAACCTATTAATCTTAGGGTGTGGGGAATTTCACTCAAAACATAGGTATGACTTCATTTCTTACACAACATCATAGGTGTTTACTACATTGCTTACACAATATTCTACAACCTTCTCTGTTGCACACCTTCCTTAACAGGTGTATACCATCCTAATAAGGGCACACCATCCTGATAAGTTTATTATAGGACATTTGATATTAAATATTGTGAAATATAAAGTGTTGTGAAATGATAGGGTTATTACAAGACATTTGATTATATTGTAAAAGGTTATACTTAAGTAAAAATTACACTTTAGTAAAATGTTACACTACATTCCCCCCTTTGTGACTCTCTATAATTGGAGATCACATAGAATGTTGTTGCCATTGTAACATTTGTATTTGTTGAATCACGTGTCTCATTTTATGATACAATAACACTTGTACAATAATAAGAACACAGATTAGTGCAATACCGCATACTACCACTATCAGGGTTGGACTAGTACCCAAAACAGCCAAACCCCAATCCTACCAGGATATAATAGGGATATATGATGATTGCTTCTCTACCTCCTTACCAGAGGCCTTTTGTGAGAAAATAAGTCCCTCAGTTTGTTGATGCTACAACAAGGCTCCAAGTGTCATTTTATCAATTTTGGGTAATTTGAAATGAGGTGGAGTTGCCAAATCAGTGAGTAAATCCAAGGCCATACTGGAACCATTGATATGGGTAACATTTGTTTGGCTATAGGCAGGATGTTCCCGGAGGGTCCAGTTTGCAGCCCACCAGGTCATGTCACTACACCCCCATACATTCCAAGGTTGACCTGCGATTACACACCACGACTGGTTCCATCTCATAGCTTGGGGGTATTCATTTTCAGACGTTAGGGTAAATTTACATTGTTCAGGAACCCATGGGGCGGTTGATGTCTCTTTCTCACATATTAAGGTTTCATGTTCTTGTACACACTGTTGCTTAGGTAAGACAACATATTCATTGTGTACTGTGATAGTAGTAACACCTGGTATTTGGAGTCTTATGATCTGGTCATGTATTAATACTCCCAAATTACTAATTTGCCACGATATTTTCAGTGGTTCAAAACATACAGGTAGTATCACTAGTATGGGAATCACATGTCGCAGCACATTTGCATATTGATTTGGTGAGTTCCATACTTTTACCATAGCTAAGGATGGTAGGAATACAGTGGGATGATCCAATAATCTAGTTACATTGTTCTCACCTATTCCTAAAGGTAACCTATTTGTTTCAATTCTATTTAATTCATTGACTAGTTAAGAATGTGCTTCAGCAGCTAATTGAGAGCAAGCCAGTTCTATATAGCTTTCACTAGACATATTAGAAAGTGAGTTATAAAAACAGACTGCTATCTGAGCAATAATTTTAAAATTCTGTAAGGTTTCTCTAAATGCAAACCAATCAATTTCTTCATTGTCAGCTGCTAATTTCACAGTAGTTGATAATGGTCCAGTAGCCATATCCTTTAAAGTTGTTTCTAAAGAGCGAATATGACCCTTTAGAACCATAGAATCAATACCATTAGCAATCCCTAATCCTGAGCCTAACCAGACCCACACGTCTCTTTTACGACAAAATAAGCCTGGTGATGCTTCTACAAGAATTTTAAATGACCATATTTTGTGTTTATCATGATGCTGATTTAAAGTATTATTATAATACTGTTGCCACAATACTACTGAAGCCCGATCCTTACATTGAAGCGGTAATCATGGAAAAGGCAAATGTAGCAAAATATTATAATACTCCAACTTACATGGATAATACATAGGATATACATTTTGCATCAAGATAATACCATCTGATGGGGCAAGAATTTTTGCCCTGATATACCTTGGCTTTGGTATTGTAACTCCCATACGGCAGATTTACTAGTTAAACATACATTGCAGGCCATTTCAGGCCATCGTGCATTTGTAGTATACGTTAACAAAGAATAGTTATTTGTTAAAGGCAATACTGCAAAAAATTGCTTTAACCCTAGAGTATAATTTGCTATAATAGATGTATTATATAAAAAATGCCACATGTTACGTTATGACGAATTTATACCCCAATACGATGCATTTAGCAATGTCATATTAGATGGATATTGTAACATGTCCTTTAATTTCATTCGAAACAATGTTTGTTGCTCTTTCATTAAATTGCTGGTATCACCCAAGGTAGAATGGATGTAGATCCCTTTCTGGGCTGTTGTGTTTACTACACACATCGCCGTGCCAGGCCAGGCTTCTGGCGAACATCCCCACGTTGCATCTTGACATTGTCCATAGCAAATTAAGTACCATTTGATAAGAAGATAACCAGTGTGTTCATGTCGTTCTCCCAACATCACTGGGAGACCCCACACTGTATGATTGACATAATTCTTGTTGTATAAACTGTTCCATATGTGCCCTGGGCATCCTTTGTATCTGTCAGAAGTTGCCAGGATCAATAAGATACTACACAGTATAAGTACAGGAAACATCATTGTACTGTACTTCACCTATTGGGAGAAACAGAGCAGTATCAGTTGTTATCATTTAAAGGCTGATACAATTTATATTGGTCCACATGGACCCATTTGGTCTCTGTAGACCCTTGCCGGATTTGATGGGCCTGAATGACTCATGGCCCCAAGACATTAATAACGGTAGAGGGCCCCATCCAATTAGAATCCCACGGTCCCTTTTGACCAAAGTTTTTCACCATGACGTGATGACCCCTTTCAATGGGTTGTATCACTTTTTCATCACGTCTCTGTTTATTTTTCCAATGAGCATGTGCCATATCTCTGGCAGCATGGGGAAAATACAGAGCTAACTGCTTCTGTATTTGTGGTAAAAATACATCAGTTTTGATGCAGTCTAACACAGGTGTTGATAAATCTGGATCCGATGGATAATACAGCTGCATATCCCATCCAGTCATCAATTGATATGGGCTATAGCCAGTACTCTTGTTTTCCATACCTCTAATACCCATTAGAATTCCTGGTAAGTGTGTCACCCACCCTTTAGCAGTATCCAACACTGCTTTTTAAGTGCATTTTTCAGAGTGCGATTCAACCTTTCTACCATTCCCGAAGATTGTGGATGGTAGGGTAAATGCAAATGTTGAGTGATACCTAAGATATCACACAAGGTTGTCATTATTTTTGCTGTAAAATGAGTCCCTCTATCACTTTCAAGGACTCTGGGAAAACCCCAATGTGAGAATACTTGTTCCCATAATGCTTTTGCAGTAGCTTGTGCACTATCATTGCGTACTGGTAGTGTTTCTACCCATTTGGAAAATATATCAACAATGGCTAGTAAATATTGAAACCCCCCTTTACAGCAGGCAAGGGCCCCACATAATCAATTTGTAAGCTGGACCAAGGACCGTCCGCCAGTGGTATACGCCCTAACGGAACCCTCTTACCAGGCACTGGAGGATTCATCTGTACACAGATGAGACAAGCCTCCAGGCATTGTTTGACATCTTTTCCCATTTTTGGCCACCAATATTTTTGTGCCAACATTTTACAAGTTTTTTGGAGTCCACAATGACCTCCAATTTGATGATTATCCATGATAATATCTTTTCAAAATGAAGTGGGTGGTATCCACTTCCTAAATCCAGGTTGTCGGTCCCATACTACCATATATTCCCATATGGTAACATGTTTGGTTGCACACTGTCCAGTGTTCTTCCATTGGTTCTGACAACACACTATCCAAGTATCTGTATCTTGGATACGGCCCAAACTTGGGACTTGTGAGACGGCAGCTATCCATTTAATTTGGTGTTTGTCAAATTCGTCCATCTCCCACAATTGTGTAGAATCACCTCCTAGAGGGTCTACCCATACGTTTGATTGTTTTGCTGCTATTTTAGCCAGGTTATCCACCAGATTATTATTTAATTCATGGATATCCTTTGGATCTTTTTGATGAGCTCAAACTTTACAAATAGCAATTCTCAGCAGCGTTTGAGCTCCTATATCCCATATATGTTGTAATGTGGGAGCAAAAGCCATGGGTTCACTGGTGGCTGTTCACATTCCTCTTTTCGTCCAAATAGGAAGAAAATCTAACAAGGAATTGACAACAAAAGCACAGTCCAAAAAGATATTAATGACTTCCTGTGGATACGTCATAATAGCTCTGCAGACTGCCTCCAATTCCACTCGAGGGGCAGAAAACAATGATGGATATCGTACTAATGTTTTCTGATTTGTTCCAGGAGTCCAAATAGCATATCCGGTATGGAAATGGCCATCATCCCAAAAGCGGGAGCCATCCACATACACATCAATACCCATAAAATTAGGTTTAGCAGCAAAAATTGGTTTATATGACTTCCCCACAGTCATGCGCATCTCCCTCCCATGTCATTAATTCTACTAAAATAGGGAAGGTACATTTCTCCACAGTAACATTTTTCCCTTGTAGGGCTAATTCCCATTTCACCAGTCTCTGAGAGGACACTCCCCATACATCCCTTTCTAAGAGAAATTTTACAGGTGTGTGTGAAGTTTGCAAAACAATGTGATTAAACCCCACAATGTGTTCAGTAGCTTGTATTGCCCAAAATACAGCCAATAAGTGTTTTACACAGTCTTCATAGGTTTCTTCTACTGGTATTAATACCCAAGAAAAATATCCCACTGGACGTAAAGTCTCTGATTGCTTCTGTAACAGTACTGCATTGATTACTTGATCAGTCCCATGTACCTGTATTGCAAAATCTGATGACTCAGAAGGACTAATGAGGGCAGGAGCCATCATTAGTGCTTGTTTAAGAGCCATAAAAGACTGCTGATGTTCTGGTTCCCACTTGAGAATATCTATCTCTTTTCCCCCCTTTAACAAATTGTACAGCGGTTTTGACATACAAGAAAATGCTTCTATAAAATCTCCACAGAAGCCTACCATACCCAAAAACTGTTGAAGTGCTGTTTTCATTTTAGGTCTGGGTAACTGTTGTATGACCCGATTCTTATCTGGGTCTACAGTATGTCCTTCCTGATTAATACAAATCCCTAAAAAGGTGACTTGTGATTGTCCAATTTGAGCTTTGCTTGGGTTCAGTTTTAACCCTCCTTTCTGTAGTACAATTAACAGCTCATTTAATAAACTGACCTGTTCCTGGTATGAGTCAGTCTGTAACAATATGTCATCCACATATTAAATTATTGCCTCAGGGTGAGAAAATCCTAACAATATCTCAGCTAGACATTGATGGAATAAAGTTGGTGAGGAATGAAAACCCTGGGGTAAACATTGAAAAGTATACTGTTTATCCTGAAAAGTAAATGCAAATTTATACTGACTATCAGGATGGACAGGGATGGCCCAAAAGCCATTTGACACATCTAGTACAGTATAAACTGTAGCTGTAGGAGACAGCCGAGATATCAAGTCAGGAAGCCTCGATACCACTGGGGTGCCCAAGGGCGTGACCTTATTTAACACCCTATAGTCCACTGTTAATCGCCAGGTACCGTTGGATTTATGTACCAGCCAAAGAGGACTGTTCACTGTTGAACATATAGGTCTAATGACCTTTTGTGACTGTAACTGTCTCAGTATCACACATATTTCTTCATAAGCTTCTTTAGGAAAAGCATATTGTTTTTGTGGAGGGGGGTTTAGTCCTTCAATTTGGACTTCCATATTAGACACCTTGCCACACTCTGTAGCATTTTTAGCCCATATTGTTTCATGTTGTTTAATCACAGATACTATCCATTGAGGTATGTGTTTCCATAATTCCTCTAAATGGTAGATTTTCAAAGATTTTACAGTATATATACTATGCGAATCATCCACATTTGGTCATGGGTTAGTAGTACTTCCTTTCCATAAAATTATATTACTGAGATCTACTACCAAACCATGTTGTGCCAAAATGTCCATACCCATAATGGTACCTTCATGTGTATCACATTTCCAAAACATACATTTTAATTGCTTTTCTCCAATCTGGACCATAACTAGTTTTGTTAAGTATGCTGTTAACTTCCCCCCCCCCACCGAGAAGCCCAGAAAACTTATTTACTGCTTCCCATGGGTTGTTAAGGGCATATCACTATCTTTAATGCTAACTGTAGCTCCAGTATCGACCAATATCAGTCTGGCAGCCCCTGACCATAGCCGATACAGTAGGATGACTCTCCCAGTCTTCTATTAATTTATCTAGGACTTGGAAGGTGGGGGCTTCGTCCCATCATTGCCCTAATTGTTTCAGTTCCTCTTCATCAGGTTCCCTTTTAATGGTTGCCACAGCCTGGGTATTGACCAAATTACTGAGCATTTCAATACATTTTTGTAAGTCTGCCTTACCACCTGGTTTAGTATCATTACCAAGAGCTTGTGCTCGTCTCCTTTCCAATACCTGTTTTTGTTTTCCCTCCATGGTTCCACCTTTTGCCCAACAATCTCGTTTGTAGTGTCCTTCTTTGCTACAATTATTACAGGTATATCTACTCTTTCCTTCTGTTTTTACAATAGCAGCTAGTCTCCGCTTGTCCTTTCCCATTTCTGGGCTTTGATCATCCTGTTGCATCCACCACCAATCTGTCAGCACCTCTTCTTTTGCTGCACATGTAAGCGCTCATTTACACAATGTGCGTATTGACGCAGGGAGTAAAGTAAGCTGCCGATCTATGAAACTAAGAAATGGCTCTTTATCTTTACTGGGGTAGCCCACACCTCCATAGGTGGTGTATGCAGCATATAGTCTGTTAATAAACATAACCTGAGATTCCTCAGGAAGTAATTGTACTTCATAAATCTTTCCCCAATCTGTGTGGGACACACCATGCATTGACTGTAAAGCAACTTGGATCTCATCTATACTTGCCCAAGTGTCGTTGTTATCAGGATTAGCCTGCGCCAACCATGTTAGCCGGAAGGCTCTGGAGTAACACGGCAGGTGGGGGAGTGTCACTACTTTACATGCATCTTTGTTGGTCAGATTAAAATTAGCTACTAATGTTTTTAGCTTTGCACAATAGGGGACCGGATTCTGTCCAGGCTCCCATTTGCCTAACTGATCTACCAACTGCATAGACTCTTGTATAGTCAAATCTTGTTGGGAGAAATTTTGTACATAGTCCACCTTTTCGATAGCCTCTTGTACCTCCTTTTCTAGGGTGTGTGCATCACAATCCTCCTTCAACCTTTGTAGTTTGTGCTGTTTGTACCTTTTGTAATCTGCTATGTTTTCCTTTAACCTTTTCTCATGCTGCTTATTTTCTGCTTTCACAATATGAGCTGTGTAATTTTCAATATTTATTGTAAGTAACCTTATCTCCTCCTCTAATCCCACCGAGGCTTAGGAGTTAACTTTTTCATCCGTTTATTTGGACAGGGCAATTTTGAACTTTCCCCAGTCATCTTTGTAAAAAAAGGGAGCCATTTTTCCTCACCTCTTTCGACTTGGTTCTTCCTCACTCTCAGAACTACTGGAGCTTGAGGAACTGTCCGCAACCATTTTGCAGCTACGACAATGTTATCGTTGAAAAGGATGTTTAACCTGCATAGGTGACATTTTTTATTTTTGGACGTCTTCACCCAATGAGGTAATTTAGTGTCTTAATTCTAAGGAGATTTGACACTGCAGCTGTGCCTGTGCTTGTAATGTATACAAGGACTGTTCTTTATATGAGAGGTCTTGGTCATATTCTTGATTTGCCTGATCGAATCTTTCTATTGCCTTCTGCAATTGTCTGATCAGTGCATTAATTTGAGCCTGACTCTGTTTATTTATAAATGTAATATTCTCTTCTAAGTGATTATTCTTCATTTGTAACCAACAAACCTCCCCTTGTGCTACATTTAATTTATACTCCATTTCTTTGGTATCAGTGGCACATTTTTGTATCTCTTTCTCTAATTTCTCCTCCATACTTTCTGTTTCTGTAACACATTTTTCTGACTCCTTTTCTTGGAGAGCTAAACCTTCCATCCATTTCTCTTCATTTTCTAACATCTGCCTTTTCATGTTACACATTCTAGCTGTTATTTCATACTGGTATTGTACATACATTTGACAGATGTTGGCTAACTTAGTTCTATCCACTTTAACATTCTCATTTCTGTCTGTACATTGCTTAGTAAAACATAAGTACACATCTTCCTTTTGTTCAGAAGAGTGGAACGGACCTTCCCTTAAATGTGTTTCTAGAAATTTATGTAAAATGGTATCCATACTTACATCTATCTTGTGGCTGGCAAATCACATCTGACTTCACACCAGTCCCTCCTAAGTCCCTTGTTCAACTCCCTTCTGTACTTGATTGATCAGGTTAGGTGCAGTAAGGCATTCCCCACAACTTGGACCCTTCAGTCCGATTGATGTCATCAGCAACTGTATAGACTGTCTTTAGACATCCGAGTCATGGCATCAATTGTAAGGTTGCATAGTGTTCACAAAAGAAATTCACTCGAGCCTTCAGATTTCTTCTAAGAGTTTATTGCGGGTTATTCAGGATCACATGCATGTTCATTCCTTCATCCATTTTGGAGCTGCTCATTTAATTTACATACTGGCCCAGATATTCAAACTGCACCAGGCTGTGGTGCAAGCTTGGGCGCAGCTCAACTCGGCTGCGCAGGGGTGTGGACTAAGTGATATTCAAAGAAGCTGCGCCATGGCTCAGCAGCTTTGAATATCGCACCCTGGCCACCCCCAGTGTGCATGGCACAGTGGCACTGTGCCAGCACAAGTGGCCAGAGTGGAGCATGGAGATGCACTAGCACAAGTTCCATTGCGCCATGCACAGCACCCGCGATATTCAAAAAGTTGACATGAAAATGGAGCCATATTTTATGCAAGGTACACATGGGGCAATTTGCATGTCATTATGTCCCCATTTGCATGCAGGTGTGCCAATCCCCGATGACTTGTGCCTGGCGCCCTGCCAGGCAGCAGCCATCAGGGACCCACACCCCTTGCAGCCCGATCGCGGGCATCTGTAAAAATAAAAAACCCCGTCCAATATCCATGGTGGTTCAGTGGACCATTTTCTGCCCTATCGTGGGCATCTGTGTAATAATAGAAAAGTGTCCTATATCCCTGGTGGTCCAGTGGACTGCTATGTGCCTGATCGCAGGCATTTGTAAAGAAAACAAAAGGTCCAATATCCCTGGTGGTCTAGGGTACCCCCCTCCCCACCTGCCCACTGAGCCCCACTGCCCTGCTCCCCCCCCGGTCAGCCGGAGGGCGACATCACCCCACCCACCTGCCACTCCGCCGCCCACCGACTGACACCTTGGTAGGGCTGCACGCCCATTGGTTCACAGCGTGAGCCAATGGGCATGGAGCTCCATATTGCATTGATATTAATTCCAGATATGTGAATGATTCATTCACATATCTGGAATGTGTAGGAATGAAGGTTGCATGCCCATTGGCTCACACTGTAAACCAAATGGGTGCAGTCCACCGAGGTGTCAGTCGGTAGGCAGTGGGGCAGCAGGTGGGGTGCTGCCACCGCTGGCTGACTTGGGGGGGAGTGGGGCAGTGGGGCACAGTGGTTGGGGGAAGGGGGTACTCTAGACCACCAGGGATATTGAACCTTTTGTTTTCTTTACAAATGCCAGTGATCGGGCACATAGCGGTCCACTGTCCACCAGGGGTATAGGAACTTCTCTCTTCTTTATACACAGATGCCCATAATTGGGCACATAGTGGTCCACTGGACCACCAGGGATATAGGAACTTCTCTCTTCTTTATACACAGATGCCCGCGATCAGGCTCATAGCGGTCCACTGGACCACCAGGGACATAGGACGTATTTCTATTTTTACACAGATGCCCACGATCGGGCATGGGGGGGTGCTGCCAGGTGCGGCGGGAACTCGGGTGGCCACCCACAGGTGGCAGCTGCCGTGTTGCACCCTGCAATGTGGCAGCTCACCTGTGGGTGGCCATCAGTTGTTCCTTTTTTTTTTGGTTTTACTTTGTGCTGGCGTAGGTAGGGGTTGCACATGCATGGCTCTGCACATCCCAGGCTGAATATCAAGCTGTGCAGGTTATGCATGGGCACACCCCCACCACTTGTGCCTGCATACATTACTGATGCGCTCCGGTGCATTGGGATTTGTGCTCGCACTTCTTTCCCTTGAATATCACGCCAGGGAATAGTAGGTTGCGAATGGTGCAACACTGTTGCGCCATGCACAACCCTTTTGAATATCTGGGCCACTGTGTTTATATAAAGATTTCTTATCTTAAATTAATGGCAACACCCCATTATAAGCCAATCATATAACAAAATAACCTATTAATCTTAGGGTGTGGTGACTTTCACTCAAAACATAGGTATGACTTCATTTCTTACACAACATCATAGGTGTTTACTACATTTTCTAGACAATATTCTACAACCTTCTCTGTTGCACACCTTCCTTAACAGGTTTATACCATCCTAATAAGGGCACACCATCCTGATAAGTTTATTATAGGATATTTGACATTAAATATTGTGAAATATAAAGGGTTGTGAAATTATAAGGTTATTACAAGACATTTGATTATATTGTGAAAGGTTATACTTAAGTAAAAATTACACTTTAGTAGAATGTTACACTACATCAGTCATTCCACAAAACACCTACCTCTAGCCCCCTGCATTTCTGCTATGGAATCTTAGTGTGCACTTTGTTCCTTTTATATGCTCCATTTGCAATTAGGCATGCTAATGAATGAATACATTCTACTAATGACATCCTAATGGAGATGTTTCCCTTGGAAAGCAAAATTAGCTATTTGCACACTCTGAATATTACAGGTTTGCTTCAAGCACTATCATATTTACATTAGTGCTAGCACTAACACTGAGATTACGCTAGCACAACATCTGTATGCAGCACTGACATGATGTTACACATGATGGACTGCATCAGCATACTGGGCAGGCATGCACACTATGCTGTTGTGCAATGATATTGTACAAATCTGCACAGGCCTGCACATGTGAGCACAGTACATGAACACACTCCACATGTGCCACCCCATGCTTTGTGCATGACGAAGGACCCACCCCTCCACCAGAAGTACATATTGCACTTTGCTCATCAATGTTATCATGGTGCTGACACAGAAACATACTGTGCAAACACAAAAGATACATCCCCATAAAGCCCAGAAACTTTCAAGAGCTTGAAGCTTCAAGAGATGGCTAGGACTAGGTAGGGAGCAAATATGTCTGGCAGAAAGAGCAGGACTGTACTGCAGCAGGACCAGAGGTGATCTACAGCAGAGCTGGCCAACCTGGTAGACCTAATGGTGGCTGGGGAAAACCAGTTACTGGATGAGGGGACAGGGTCTGATAGGCCAAGGTGTGAGGTGTAGGCATCACTGGGGTGCTCCCTCACAAGACGTACAGGGGTCACATGCACCAGTGACCAATGTCACCACAGATATAGTGACCCCCAACCGAGGGAGACATGCTTCCTGCAACAACAGTGGGCAATGGTAGAGAGTGGCACCATTCCAAGGCCAGGGCAGTGCAGATGGCTCCTTGCATGGTTTGGGTAATGTACTGAGTGCAGTACTGTTTCCATGATAATATATCTGCAGGGTACTGTACCTGAGGGAATGTGCAATGTACTTGTGTGTACTTGTTATGTGCCCTCTGTCCTGTGGTACCTGTTCCACTGTATAGCTTGAGCTTACAGATGATGGTGTATTGGCCCACACTCCCAATTGATGTCCCCAGCACCCTGTACAGTACATTACAGGACTCACTGCAGATCCCAGAGGCATGCACCTGCCATGGCAGCATGGTTGTGTGCTATCACAGTGATATGGCTGTAGTGTCAGGGTGGATGACTGTTAATGTAGGTATTCATTTTATTTATGTTGTTCTACTGGATAAGGTACATGAGACAAGTAAATGCCTATTGTCAGGTATGACCAGGGAGGATGCAACTTGTTCTACATGTAGCTGTCATGGTAGGCATGCCCAACAGCACTTGGATGTGACCACTGTCTGTTTTGTGTACACTGTCCATGTTTTGCAGCAGGGGTACCAGTATGTTTTATTTATTTATTTCATTGTTCAGAAAAAACCTTTGAGTGAAAGCTCTTTTGCAAAGGTTCCACGTCAAGTCCATGGCATATACAGTACAACAGAAGGGGAATTGCCCCTCTGCGGTTCACACCTCATGGGAAGGAGTGTACACAATAAGAACAACTCAGGGAATATTTAAACAAACAGTGCAATGGTAATACAAACAGAGACATAATGCAGAATGTAAGTACAGATTAACAAGTAACCAGCTACTGAAGCTATTCCAAAATCCTTAAACAGAGTACGACTATGAGCTTACAGGGGAACACATAGACAAGGACCTCAGCAGACCATAATACAGGCTTTGTTCTGGAACCAGGGATGGGGACTGAAAATAGCCAACTCAGTGGGGGGAAGGGGATGGCTATGAGGGAGCAGATAGTACCAGGCATGTCCTCCAATAAGACAGTAAGTGCTAAAACAGGGCAGAGTGCAAGCCTGTAGAGGAGAGAGCCAAGTCAGGCTCATCTAATTTCAGGGGCAATTAGTATGGAGGGCAGGTGAGGAAACTCTGTCCACTGCTAAGGCCAGCTACGACAGTTACGATGTGGGGCAGGTGAGGGAGGGGCCTGGGGTATCAACACTCACACATTTTAGGAGATGGGTAGAGAGGGACTGGTAGTACACCATCTATCTGAAACAACAGGCCCTGGATGCATTAAGGTGCCATTTCAACTCTGACTTAAATGTGGGGAGGCTGTCAGTAAATAATAGGTGAGCAGGGGTCTCGTTTAGCCACAAGGGAGCTCTATAGGTGAAGAACTGCTGTCCAGGAGATGCTCCTAAATGGGACAGCCAACAAGCCCTGAGCCTGGCCCCTGGTCTGGTATCCTGAAGAACAGGTATGGAGCAATTTGCTGAGACATGGAGGAGCTTTGCCTATAAGTGATTTCTTGCCTAACAGGCATGTCTGGAATGTAATCCTATTGGCTAGCATGAGCCAGTTGGTTTGCTCATAAAGGGATCAGGAGTAGGTGAGTCAGTCAGTTCCAACAGTCAGCCTACAGGCCTTATTGAGGGCTTTGACCACATGTTTGAATGCCATGTACGAGGCTGTTCCATACACTACAAGGCCATAGTCTATAACTGACAGGATGGAGGAGGAAACAGAGAGTCATAGGACAGCAGGTGTGAGATAATGCCTATGTCTATAAAGGACTCCCAATTTAGAGTGAACCACCCTTATGACCAGGTCAATATGCTGCACAAAGGAGAGGGTGTCATCAATGATGACCCCAAAGTACTGGAATGATTGCATCTACTCTAGCGTGGCACCCACTTTATTGGTGATAGTCAAGGTTGGGATGGATTTCTTTAGCTGTCGACTGAATAACAGCATTATCTTCATCTTTTTTGTAATTAAGTAACAGTTTCTGGGATCTGTACCAGTCCTCCAGGTGATCGAAGGAGCACTGTAACTCATCCTGCAGAAGATGCAACTGGGTGCTGCTACTAAGGATAACCGCATCATCGGCATAAAGGATGACTTTGTTATTGAAAGCTTCAGGGAGACGGTTAATAAACAGACTTAAAAGGAGAGGGCCCAATATGGACCCTTTTTGGACCCCGAGCTTAATTTCCCTAGAGGAATAAATTGCTGTCATGATTTTTACAATCTGGACTCTGCTGGCTAGATAGTCCTTAAACCAGAGGACAGCTGCGGGGGCAAGACTTATATCAAGAAGCTGACCCAGCAAGATGGGGTGATTGACTGTGTCAAAGGCTTTAGTGAGATCTATGAAAATAGATCCCACTAAATTACCACCATCCAAGGCCTTGTGGATGAAGTCCATGAATTCGACTAGGGCTGTGGCACTTACAGAAAGCATGTTGCTGTGGGCACTGGAGACCGTACTTCAAGAGGTACTCAGATAGCTGGTCAGCCACAATCCTATCAAGCGCCTTAGAGAGGGGGAGAGGTTTGAGATCGGCCTGTAGTTGAATGTGATGGATCAGTCCCCACTTTTTAGCACAGGAGTGACAAGTGCCAACTTCTAAACAGCTGGGAACTTTGCAAGAGCGAGCGATTTAGTAAAGAGTTTAGTGATAGGAACCACAAGCTCATCCAGTGCAACTGCCACCAACTTCATATCGATGGTGCCACTACCAAGCCTAGTTTTTCTGAGCACCTTATTTATATAGGTTCTGGCTTCCTTGGTCGTGACACACTTAAAATAGAAATTTGGGTGGGAGGGGTTGACACGAGGTCTTGGCTGTGGAGGTGCCAGAGAGTTAAGATAGTCAGGAGGGAGTACAGAGCTGAGATCAGAAAAAGCCTGGTTAAAGGATTCAGCAATTGAGAGAGGATCAAGGGTAGGGGAGCCATTGACACTAAGCATAGTTGGGTGCCTTCAGTCCTCCTTGCCAAGCAGGTCCTTAATATTATCCCAGAAGCATTTCCCATTGCCCACCTCTTCTCAAGTTGCTGTTTATAAAATTTTGCTTTGGCTAACCTTGTGAGTTTGGTGCATTTGTTCCTAGTAGCCCAGTACTTTTGAAGGTCAGCAGGGTTACCAGAGTTTCTGGCCAAATTCTATAGATTGTCCCACTCCCTCATCTTCATTTTGTATACTCAAAAATGCATGGTATACTATTATATTGCAGGGGTGTGCCACTCTTGTACCAACCCCTGTATTGGCCTACACATGTGGTACCATATCTTCCCCCAACACTTGTACAAGTGTGCCTCTTGTGCCCCTGTTGCATGAGACCTGGTGCTCCATGTAACCTAATGCATACTATGAGATCAACATGGCCTGCAGCTGGCATGTTTGGGTATGTTGGACAAAGGTGGAGAGGATGGCTGTACAGGGGAACTTCATGGGCTGTTGTACACTGTGCTAGACCATACTTGCAACAGTGGGATATAACATTCCTGCTTCAACTGGGCCATGGCACACCTATCTGTGTGTGGTGCCAGAGCTGTACACAGTGGTAAGATGTGGCCCTGCACAATCCTGTCACTTCACACTATGCAAGTGTGACAGCTGGTGCACAGTACAGTACCGGCATATGGGCATGCATACTGTTTAGGATTTATGGTACTGTGCAATGTGTTCTGCTGCATGACACTGATTACGTCTACTTTGTCCTCCACAGACCTCAGCAGCCAGCAGGGTCAGGCCAGGGCTGGGAACAACAGCAATGCAGACATGAACGGTCACAGGAAACACAAGGCCATGATGGGGCTGAGCGCAGCCAGTCTACAGACATGCATTCATGTAAGTACCCTGTTTTGTGTGTTGCACTCTCTGGATTGCATGTCTACACTATGCTGCATGCTTCTGCAGTTGGAGACAGATGTCCATACATGACTCATCATGCTGTACGCATGCCTGTGGGGGCAACACTTATGCTGCGGTATTGTCCCACCACTGACACAGTGGTGCATCATGGTCTGTGCAATCTACTGTTCTGCATGTCCTTGCAGCAGGCATGCTGCCCTGTATGTGTACTGTGCCTGGCATGCATTACACCATGCAGTGGTGTGTCTCCTATGCCACTGACCAGTTGCACCAGGGAGTTTGCTATGATGCTCACAGCCTGGATTGGTACACTTATAATTGTCAGTTGGGTCTGTTGCACCACATGGTCATGACTATGTATGCATATGTATCCTGCGGAGGTAGACATGGGACAATGTTGTACTAGTACACTGCTGTGTCATGCTATGTACATCATACAGCACCAGTGCTATCTCCAGTGCCATATGCACTGGGTGTTATGACACTGCATCTCAACAGAGCAGGCCTTATGTGGTATGGGATCAGCAGCAGAGAAGCACTGGTGGGTGTTGCATGTACTTTACCATATGTGATCAACACTGTGATGCATTACTCCACTGTACACAGGTAGGGCCATGCATACATTCAGACACAACTGTGTCTTCACAGGGCCACTGTCCTGCACTGGCTTTGCATGAGTGGCAACCCTGTACCTAGGATGGAGTCAGAAGCTGCTGTGATGGGGGTGCCTCCAGGCAGCTCAACATCCCACGTTGATGTTGTTTACTGACTGTAGTACTGTGTGTACAGTGCACAGCTACATGCAACACTGCTGCACACATGTATTACCCTGGCTGCTGCACACAGTGCTGCATGACAGTCATATCCATATACTACTGTACTGTGTGAGCCACGTGTGTGCTTGGACTTTCCCCTGTAGCTGATCAGGGTGGCTCATGGATATCTGTTGTCCTGCACACCTGTGTTGGCCTATGTACTGTATGGTTGGTCTGCAGAGTTCTGGGTGTATGTGCATAGCTCCAAGTCACTTGAACCATTGCACTGCCTACCAGGCTCTGATTTTGTGTGGTGGTATGTGTGCTGTGTTCCCACATCTGGCATGGCTACCATTGTTTTGTGTCCCTTGAACATCTTGGTCATGCTCTGTCACATCATGACACCCTCATTGTATGTTCAGTCCTTTATTGTTCAGGTCAACCGTGCTGTCTTTGGTATGCCTCACACATTCCATTGGGGCTGTTTGACTACCTAGACCTATGTGTGGCATGGTGTCCCATGTGTCTGCTGGTCGTACTTCTATGATGCACATTATGCCATGTCATGTCCCTCCCCCTGTCTGCATAGCTGGCTTGGTTCAGTGCATTTGCTTTCCACAGGTACCCAGAGGAATGCAGGAGCATTCATGGGTCAGCGGAATGCAAGTTAGACCTAGGGCTGGGATGACCTTGTTTGACGACAAGTCCAGCTGTTATGCCTGATAGTGTGGCATGTGGGAGACTGAACCCATGTGGTTGAAGAATGCACCAACTCTATCCAGAGACTGCCAGCAGCATTGGTACAGGAACTGTGCCGGTAGCCACCACCTGCAGTCCCTTGATGGAGCATCTGGCTTTATATTTGCATTTTGTAATGGGTAGATGTCCTTTATTTATTAGGGACTGTTGATTGGTGGTTGCCCTTGATGTTTTCTCCCTCCCCCTTTATATGGGCAGTTGAGCTTAATGTTTTGTTCCTCTCTCCCTTTATATGGCTAGTTACCCTTAATGTTTTGTTTCCCTGCTCACCCTTTATACAGGCAGTTGCCCTTACTGTTTTGTTTCCCCTCTTCCCCTTTATATGAGTGGTTGGCCTTAATGTTTTGTTCCTCCTCCTTAATACTGGCAGTTGCTCTTAATGTTTTGTCCAACGTCATATGAGCAGTTGCCCTTTTTCTTTTGATTCCCCCATATGGGCAGGTGCCCTTTTTCTATGGTTCCCCCCAAGAGAGGTTGCCCTTTATCTTTTGCTTCTTCCCTCCATGGGCAGTTGTCCTTTTTCTTTTGTTCCCCATAGAGGAGGTTGCCCTTTTTCTTTTGTTTCTCCTCCATGGGTGGTTGCCCTTTTTCTTTTGCTTCTCCATACATAAGCAGTTGTCCTTTTTCTTTAGTTTTTCTCCTATTGATGATTGCCCTTTTTCTTTTGTATCTCCCTTGAAAGGTGGTTGCCCTTTTTCTTTTGTTTCTCCCCCATGGGCAGGTACTCCTTTTCTTTCTTTTTTACACCCCACCCCATATGGGTGGTTGCCCTTTTATTTTGTTTCTTCCCGCTACCCCTTGTTGTTGTTCTTATTTTTCTTGTTGTTGTTTGTAAGGTTTGTTGCCATTTTTGTAAGGGAAATCTATATTTGATATGTTGCTGTGTTGTGTGTCTTCTCACATACACCTCTGCCCCTTGTGCTCAGCACTATCCTCAGTGTTATATTCAGTGCTAAGCAAATGCAGGTAGTTGAAATAGTAAATAATATAAGGACATTTAGCTAAGAACAATTTGTGAAAGTAAATTGCCTGAAGGATTTAGATTCCCAGTCACTTGTTTTGCAGGTTATGAAATAACTGCTGCACCATAGGAAATGTGACTCTTGCATGCAGTTCAGTGACACACTGAATGTGTGTTTTATTAGCAGACAAAAGATCAGTGATTTACATTTGGGTAGCCATAGTTTAATCCTGTCAATGACCTAAACACTTCGTTCAACTTTTTTTGTAGGATGGAAACTCAGTTGAGTAGCGATTCTTGGTGGTGTGGAGCAGAATAGTAGATTACATGAGAAATAAATTTAGCTAAGAACAACAATTTGGGAAGGTTAATCACCTTCTGGGATTAGATACCCAGTCACCTGTTTTGCAGAAGTAACATAACCTCTACATCATAGAAACTGCAACTTACTTACCTGCACTTCAGTGGTGTACTGAATGTGTGTTTTCTTAGCAGGCAAAGGACCAGTGGTTCAATTCTGAGCAGAGACATAAGCATATTTCTAAAGATGGAAACTCCCGTGAGTAGCAATTCGTGTTGGTGTGGAGTGTAATAGTAAATTATATGAGAAATAAATTTAGCTAAGAAAAAACATTTTAAAGGCAAATCATCTGCTGAGCTTAGGTCCTTAGTCATCTTTTTTGCAGGTTGTGAGATAACCTCTACTCCATAGAAAATGAAACTCACTTATTTGCAGCTTAGTGACACACTGTATGTGTGTTTGTTTATCAGGCAACGAATCAGTGGTTTAAATTCAGGTAGACATAGTTTGAATCCAAGCAGTTACTAGTGTTGCAGCGAAGTTTAATCTCGCCAGTGAAATTCTGACAAAATCACAAATTTCGCCATATGAAATGTTTCATGAAATTTGCGCATTTTGCCGTGAATTTCACAGGTGCTATTAAATCAAAAGACCTGGACAAATACCTCTGCATGTACATGAAAATTTAAACAAAAATCAAATGAAAAGAAAAATGCAACTGTTTGCTAAAATATTAATGAAAGAGCTAAACCAAAGAATTTGGGATCTGTACTAAATCCCGACTTTTAGAATGACAGCTGTTTGCCTGACTCTGAATGACTGATGTGGTCAGAATACCAACACTTTAAATCCCGACTCTTCAAAGCCCAATTTTTAAAATACCAATGCAATCGGTAAAGCTTTTGCAGCTGTTGCTACAATGAAGTGCCCACTGTCCATGTACTTCATGTCTAATCCCCACAACACCATACAGTGCAACCACTGAGATACCCATGTCACCACTGCAGCTTGTCAGATGTAGTACAGACCATGTGCATGTCTTCCTCTTCCCATCTACCTGTGCTTGCAGTTGTCAATGGCATGCCATGTCATGTGGCACAGTTGTACACAGATGCAACAGATACAGGTCAACAGCCACTGGGACCACACAGTGATGTGTGACTTCTGCTCTGAATCATTGGAGCCTCACAGTTGTTTGACACAGTGGATAGTTGTACAGGAGAAGGCAGCTGCACGGAGCTGAAGATGTTGCAGAGGTCACGCAAGCCAGTGATACTATGGGTCCATGCTACTGCAGCTTTTCCTTTGACATTCCAACTTAGTGGCATGTTTTCAGAATATTTTTTTGAGCCGCACAGTGTGCATCGCCCTCATTTAGCCAATGGACACGCATGAAGCCACATAATTGTCGGCATAGTTGTCATCACAGTTGTGCACACAGTGGCATGGAGCCACACACTCTATACACTACTGGCATTGTATCCTTATGAGTACTGCAGGCGCACATGGTGCTGCACTTATCTATTTTATATGGGAGCAGAGCTTTTCCAGCAGCATCATTGTTGTTACCATGCTTCACACTGTAGTCATGCAGAAAGCCACATTGAACTGCACACTCTGGACAGTAGCAGCATTGTTTCTGCATGATTCCATCAGCAGCACATATGTAGGCACCCACATTATTCACCCACCCTTGCTCACATGTAACTTTAGGATCCAGTGTACCATGGATAAAATATATATAGTTAAACTGACTCAGTAATGCTCCATTAATCCCGCCTCACAAACCATGTCTCACTGTGTAATGCTTTTACCAGTACACTGCACCACCTATCCAGTCCCTCAATGGAACATTTGTTCTGTCTCACAATCCAGAGACCACCAATCAAACTGGTTTCATCAGTTCAACCTGGGATGGGGTTGCTGTGGGTTGCAGTTGGGGGTGAGGTTGCCATTGAGCCACTTTGCACAGCCAGTGACTCATTTGCATGCTGACACCTTCATTATGCTGGTCTCCCCCCCCCCCCAAATTTCCTTTTCGTGCTGTAGCAGGGCCTATTATGTGGCCCTTTTGTGTATAGTACAAAGGGCTCCCAGTTTGTACAGTGGTGCAAAATGAATGATGTGGCCACTTTGCTCCACTGAATTGCAACCATGTGTGCGATCACAGTTCTTTAAGATTTATGACGTTTCAAAGGAAATAGAAAAAATAATTTTTGGACTTTGTATAAGGAGTGGCACATTATTTGTGTGTCCAGTTCCCCCATAGTAGAGGACTGTGAAAAGGATATGCAAATGAAACGTACTGTACTGTACTGGTAATCAGAGCTGCATGTCGATACTGTAACAAAAATCAACGTTGGAAACACTGTTGCCTTGTACTGCTGAATATGACAACATTGTCACTGGAGTGGGAAAACAAAACTGTATGTAAAGGCAAAAAGGAAAAAATAATGTCTGCATAATAATTCCTTTTTACCTGGACAACTCATAAGACTTGAAATGTGATTTTTTTTTCTTTCAAAGATAGGCCTGAGCAAGAGGAGGTAACAAATACAATATATTTGGCATCATGCAACACATATTGTCTTTCCTTTTTGAAACCAATTGCATCCTTACTCTTAGCGTAAGTCACAGGGTGGGTCTCTGAGACAGCGCAGTCAATGGGCTGTGTATTTGAACACAAAATGCTATGCATGGACTATTGATGGCATATACTGAGATTTTATCCCATTAAGGGAAACATCATCACCACATACAACTTCCACATCCTGCAGTAGTTCTGTGCTCTGACTTAACATAATACTGCATCAAAGGAACAATCTCAGAGCTTGTAAACAGTATTTATTTAGCTGTAAACTGCATAAAAATCATTGCAATTGTAACCAGGTTCTCATCCCCTACCTGTTCGATCCTGGTTACCAACAGTTTAAATGAGTGAAAACAGAAGCACTTGGACCTGGAAGATTCCAGGTTCCAGTCTCCCCAGAATTTGATAATCTGTTCAGTCACCATGCATGTCCTGATATGTTCTCAGTGGCAATACAAATGTTGAAGCTGCCTGCCACTCCCATTCTTAATAAGTGGGGAGGTGTGTACATGGAGTCAGTTCTTCCCTAAGTCATTAGCTAGGAGGTGAGAAGACAGCCTGACCAGAGAGACAGAGAAGCACCCAAATAGAGACATGCAACTTCCTTCCCCTCCCTTCCCCTAGGGGTGGAGGAATATCCTCAGTTCAACAGCAGCCCTGAGGATGAAGATGAAGAACAAAGAGAAACATCTATAAAACAGGAAGGAAGACATTTGAGAACAGAGTAAAAGAGTGAATGAGGTGGTGGGCTACCCTCAACAGAGTTGCCTGGGGTTTGTGAGACCCCAACCCAGGTCTTGTGGTGGAGAAGGAAAAACATCCTAGCCTATGCAACGGTGTTATGGGGAGGTGTAGGAGTAATCTTTCATGGAACAGCTGTTGAAGTGCTCTAACTAACAGAGGTCAGCACATGTGTGCAGTGTATGACCCGTCATGTACAGGTATGTGTCTGCCTCGAGACAGTCTAGAGAGCTCACCCTACAGTGTGCTAGAGCTGAGGGTATGGTATTTGGAAGGCTGAGGAGAGGTAACTAGTTAACATCAGGCTTCCCAAGGGAAAGAACAAACATTAGCCCTAGAGGGCATTCCCGAAGGAGGGAATGTTGGGAAGAATGTGAAGTCTGTGGGCAGAAGGAATGGTAATAGATCTGTTTAGCCTTGCTCTGCTAGCCATTGTCCTCCAGTGTTTGGGACTATTGTTAATTGCAACTTGTTAGTCTGGGGGTTATTTCAGATGAATGTGATAACAGTTACTCTGTCTCTTTTGCATGGAACTAGGAGTGGGTGACCATTAGGAGGAACTAATAACTGTAGGTGGGCCCAGGTGTATGGCCAAAATCCCTTTGGTGCCCATTACAGGTACAGCCATTTAAGTGTTGGAGCCCACAGACCGGGAAGTGTTGAAGCCATGTGGATTTGGTATAGCAACTGAGGTGAGCATTCCAGTTCCTGCATGACAGTGGCATCTTCTGCAGAGAGGCTGCACCCCGAGTCTATTTATATATGCCCTGGGTATGGAAGGTGAGAGGGGGAATTTTACCCTATAGCACTGTTCCTATCCCAGATAGTAAATTGTCCACTATAAGAGTATCTGTAGACCCTAAGAAGGGTGTAAAGGGCTAAAACATTTTGCAGAGATTTCCTTGGACATCTTGGACCCGATGTGAAAGCCCTGAGGATGTGTTTATAACTGTAAATCTGTAGTATCCCCTACAAAGTCACATTTCAGAACATTTGATCAGCACTGATTTCATTCTCTCATTATATTTATTATATATCTGCTCATGGTATGCTTAACTTCAATAGTTGTCAGACATAAAAAAAATCAATTTTCCACTTTTTTAAACCTAATGAACTGAAGAAAGAAACTATGGTGACAGGAATGTATGAAATAATCATTTCCTGTAGTTACAGTGTCATCTTCCTGAAAGTCTGTGAATGAAAGAAATGGCTGCAGCAGCTGTTGTATATCACAGATTCTCATTGAATTATAAGCTGAAAAGAAAGATTATATCATATTTTATTTCATCAACGCAATGTGCAATATTGGTAGCTTCTCTGCAGTCCATATGGCTTGCAATCTGGCTTAAAAAGCCGATTTTAAACAAACCCAGATTCATTTTAGAAATATAATGTCAGCTTCAAAAAAGAACACAAATCTTTTTTTTTTCTCAGATACAGTATGCCCTATGACTCCAGTCTGTCCACCAACTCACTAAAGATGAGGCTTGCATGGTGGAACAAAGCAGCCAATAACCTGAGATCCAAGTGCAGCAAGAGACCAAGGCCTCATTCTCAGCTCTGCCATCCCTTTTTGATGTCCCAATGCACCAAGGAAAGAAGGGTCATTCAAAAGCTGAATACCAAAACAGATGGCTACAATCCCATGTGCTGACATCCCCCCATGGGCAGGTCAGATTCTGATTCCATGGGAAGAGTAGGGTCCCTATGTCATTAATCACTTCTGAACTCTATGGTAGTTGACACCAACCATCTCCAAGTTCACAAGGTAAATGTCAGGATGAACAGAAGAATGAAAGAAGAAATCCTCTTCTTTACAAGCAGGTACCAAAATACATTACAGGAGTGGGACTCCATAGAGATATGAAACCCTTAAACAGTTATAAAAAATGTTAATAATTAATTACTGTGCTTACAGAATACAGTTTGTTCTGAGACCCCCAAACAGTTCTTAACAACAATAATTAATTAGCATGCCCACAGAACACAATTTATTTTATTCCAGGGATAATGGTAGCAACTCAAGTGAAGCCCTTAGAAATGACTTTTTTTTTGTACAAAGGAGGGAGATGCCCTTCTCAATTATAATGAATGCAATATCTTTTTTACTGGAGGAAGGCATGTCAAAATTACATGTTTTGGGATTTATAAATGAATGAGTCACACCTGAAGAGGGTCTGTGAGCAGTTGGCTAGGGAGGATATACAGTGCAGTAATGGGACCTCAGACACAACTGTGTCAATATGTGGCTAATGCAGTGGCAAAGTACAGGCAAGTGGTATACAGAAACATACAGATGACAGTGCAGTATATATAGTACTGTATATGCATTTTTTACAGGCATCAGACAACTCTTGAGATCTCATCTGGCTCACTACAGTTCCTCAGGGGGTGGGTGAAAATATAACCTGACTTACGTCAGGTTACCTACCAGCGGCAGGAGTCTTGGCTGTCCATTGGCTACTAAGATCTATTTACCAACCTGCACCACCCTCAATCAGTCCACCAAGGGCCAGGCCCATTGTCTTAACCTTCAGGATGGCACACACACTGCCCTGAGTTGAGCTGCACAGCACTGTTTATGAGCTGTGCAGAACTGTTGAACCGTTCTTAGCCTGGCATCTCACACAGTAAACATGTGCCTGCATAGTTAACCTCCTGCTTTGAACTGACACTGGCACATTCTAATTTAATAGCCCTTACACTAATTAGGTGATTAGTAAGGTCAGAACAGGAGTTGTATTTTCCCCCATAAGCACTTTACCCCAACCACAGTATAACAGAGATTCTGCATGAGGATGGGCTTGCCCTTTCCTGACAGAAGTCTCACACTTCAACATGAATACCTGCATGTGCTCTCAGGAGTTTGCAAGCTCCAAACATTTAGAGGACCAGAAATAACTTACCCTGAAGTCCAAATTTATTACTCATGATCAAGTAAGTGTCTATATTTTAAATGGTATTAATATTTAGTGGTTCATAAAAGCAGACTTCCACTTACCTTGCAAATAAAGATTATACAATTGTATGAAAAATTCTAGTGCTCTGATTGGCCAGACTACCCTAGAGATAGTGATGTTACCTGACTGTTACATCACTGTATCTAGGACAGGCACACATGACGTGATTAAATGAAGACAGTATTTTAGAGATCAGTACACACATGCCTGTCAGCACCCCGTCCCTGTAGTTAAACTGACACTTTTTTTTTCAGTCCTCTGGCCTAATATACTGTACCTTTCATATGCTTCCTGACTGTCCCCAAACTTCATTCACAACCAGAAATCGAAAAGTAAAAGTAAATTGAAGCTGCTGGAATTGGTTTCTTAGTCCGCGCAATCACCAACACGATTGTCAGAATGAATGCGTATTTGACAGAGCCATGCATGCTTCACTATTGACATCCACACTGAAATGTCTTTCTTTCTTTCTTTCTTTCTTTCTTTCTTTCTTTCTTTCTTTCTTTCTTTCTTTCTTTCTTTCTTTCTTTCTTTCCTGCTGTCTTGCTTGCATGGCTGCAACTGTGTACAGCATCAACAGACACATGCAGAAACTCTGAGCGAGCTGCATTTGAAAAGCAGACCACACAGCTGTAGGCTTCACATACCACTAACTCAGCAAAGCAATTGAAAATCAGCAGGGTGGGGGATTTGAAAAACACAGTTGGTGGGCTTGAAGAGAGACAGGGGGTGAGAGAGAGCTTATGTGACAGCAACAGAAGAATACAGGGGGCTTCAGACAATACAGAGGGAGTGAGAAAGACAGACCTCAAAATGGATAGAGGACAAATATGTATCAGCAGCTCTGTCTACTGGACAAAACAGAAACTATGGACTCTTTTGAATAAGCATACCTGTTCTAACAAAAAGTTTAAAAAAAGTATTTTACACATATGTTTCCCTACTTTCCTTTATTTCCCAACAAAGGAGTGATTGTATAATAGCAATACGGCACTCCAGGGATGTGTGTTGTTGTGTAATAACATAATTTCTTAGGTGCTGAACATACTCAGCCTGTGGCTTTGTGCTTCAACCCACTCGAGGCATGACATTATTACACAACATCACACACCCTGTCATGCCTTATTTCTTAAATAATAAATACTCAGGTGCTGTCTTAAACCAAACAGTCAAACATACCGTTGAAGCCTTTATATCTGCAGCCTCTATCTGGTTCACAGCCAAACCACAAATTATAGTATTTTACCAGTTCTAGGTTACAGCAATTTTCCAAATAAAATGTGGCTGTGCCCAGCTACATGTGTGGTTTATAAAGAAGTTAATGCCTTAGCAACCCCTTTTACTTCCCAGGAAACTTCAGGCAACTAGCCAACCATGAGGCTTCTGTGTCAGAAGACACAGGGCCATTTGGTGTGCTTCGTCTTTGAAAATTAGTTTCCTTAAAACTGGTAAAATTATTTTTTCCTATTTTCTAGTTTATCCAAATCACCCTTTTTCTCTAGTAGTCCATTTATGATTCAGCTATATTGGCCTCCTCATGCTCTGTGACCTTTTATACTGATGTCCTGCATATGTCAGTCAACAGTCATGATGCAATATGGTACCATATTTGAGCATTATAATATGGTAAGGGAAAATCCTGAAATATGATTGGCTGTTGTTCATGTAGCGATTATGTTCCATGCATGGAAAATGAAAAGTGCTGCCAAATGTGCACTGATCACCACTGGAATTATTACGCTAATAGAATGTTAAGACTTCAACTGGCAGCCATTGTTTTTTGCCCTGTAACTGTAAGCATCACATTTATTTGCACTGGGCCCTAAAAATAAAACTACCGTAAATACAAAATAAAACAGATTAATACAATTTTGTTTCCCAGATCATCACGTTCTCCTTACACATATAAACAAATTAGAAACATCAAGTATTGTTTATAGTTTTCATTACAACTGTTTCTTTGCTAACAATGAAAAATCCTCCTTCTACCGTTACCTGCTCATCAGGGAAATCTCTTCTCTTTGCCCTGACAGTGAGATAATTGAGTTTCTGGCTGTAACAGAGGCCTTTGTTGTGTGTGTATAGTATATTAGGAGACTAACATTCTAGCAGTGAAACTGAGCAGAATTTTGAATCTATGTATTCCATGGTAAACAGTCCTTTACAAACATTCCATATCTTGAATGTGGGTAAAAACAGAAAAAAAAACAGGAAGAAGAAAGTAGGCAACAATACAATGACATCATCAATGATATCATTTATAGTGGGTGGAAGGACTATTTTATCATAAATACACACAAGTAAATCTATTGTTTCTACATATAAACATGCTTTTCCTAACTGTAAAAAGTTTTTAAGAAAGGAGCCCATTTTATAAGTGTAATAAGGCACTCCGGGATGTGTGTGGAACATACTGCACAACCAACAGCTAAAGTAACTTGGCCTTCAGCCTCGTGCCTTACTACACCCTAGCCATGCAGTAAAATGTGTTCCACATACACCCCATCATGTCTTACTGCTTATGTAGCTCACTGGTGAATAAGTGTCCCATAATTGAGTACAAAATGCAGTATTCAGGATTATATCTTGTACCCTTTATAGTACTCCGCAGTCAAAACCGATAGGATATTCTCCATCCATTCCATAGGTTGATGCATGATCCAATCAAATTTGAGTTGGCTGTGGGCCAACCTTCTTGTCTATCCCAGTTGCTCCAGTTTACTTCATGCATCCAGGGAGGCAGGTCATGATCCAAATCTGCTCCCACCATCTATATAGTAAGGTACATCAGTGCTTACTTGTTTTTAACTTCAACATGATTGATTAACCAAATCTGCATGATAGCCAGCTAAGGGTGTAGTTACTATGGTGAGCTACCCCACTGCTAGCCCTTATTTGTAGATATTGTTCTGTTCTATATATGTTTTTTTATGTAATTCTATCAGCAAAGACACATAGAGAAAAGACTGTTTTTTTTAAAGGGGTTTGACCTTCGTCTAACCTACAAGGCCAGCATTGCTTGCAGGAATATGACAAGTTCTTGTCAAAAAGTTTGTGGAAACATGATCAAGGAGTATTCCTCTAATTTTAACTGGCCAAGAGAAACAGAGGTAATAAAATCAGCTTGTATACTCATATAACTTACAGGATCTTCCTTATAACTAATTAAATTAAGCCAGTTCAAAATCCTAGGATGAGAGAAGCTATTTCCACTGTTGTAAACCATTAAGATCAGAAGGGAAATGATCTTAGACAAGAGGAGACAGAAAAGGTTCCCACAGTACACTGACATTTTTTTGTATAAGTTGCAGGAAACATCCTTCTAACAGGACTGTGTAAGATTGTAATGCCAGGTGACAGAAGAGGTTCCCATAGTACACTGACATTCTTTCTAAGTGCCAAGACTTTGGGGAAGTGCAAGAGTGACATCCGGTAGCCTAAAGTAGAAGGGCCAGCCTTTATTCACAGAAGGACCAGTCTTTATTCACAGACTGGGGGGGAGTCTTCTATATAAACTCTTCAGCACAGACACTAAGATCCATTTTTCCATTCTGTTTGGACTCTTTCTCCTAAGACAAGTGAACAGCTGCTAGCACAGAGACTGCCTAAGAGCCAAAGGCTGCTACAGACAAGACTGAAATATTTTGCAAACCAGTGATTCTCTGGACTTTGAAATATTTATACCTAAAATAGAGACCTATCTAACATGTTTTAGCACATTTTTTTCTGTATACTTTTCCTTTTGTTTCTTATACTGTAACCTAAATCAGTATATGTCCTCTTTTAGTTGTAACTGCATTTTTTAATTATTTTAGTAAAACCTTTTGTTTTCCTAAAGAAATTTTGCCTGAGTGAGAATTTCTCTATTTGTGTGTGAATTTTGGAAACAGTATTAATAATCTGTGACAACTTTTACTTGCTTGGAGGGGCCACCATAAGCAACCAAATTGAGAAAAGGGTATGTAAGGGACATCTGTAAGGACAGGGAGAATACCAGTGTCTCATACCATAGTCTGCAGGATTTTGAACCAGGCTGTTGCATGTCCTGTAGGGAGAAGCTCAGATCAGGTGTTACACTGCTACCCCTGAAGAGAGTGTGATGCCTGGGTCTTCCTCCTTTATGTAATAGACAAGGGAGGGTTCATATTTGGCCACAAGACTCAAGACTGGTATTGTGCCCTTATCTTCATAGCAGAGGTGCAGTCGTGACCTCAGCCAGCATTTTAAAGGATGAGAAGTGTTCCAGTTAGCATGAGGTTTAGAATTTTTTTTTATGCTTAATTTCTATGTACTAAGGCTTCTATTCTACAACACGATGGGAAGATAATACATAGTCAGATAGCATCTTTGTTTGCATTGCCTTGTATGTAATTGGTAGTGTCTGTAACTTGAAAAACAGCACAGCTGGTCAGGAACCCCTCCAGCAGCATTACCTGCCCTCTTGATAACCAAGCTGGTTCCCCCTCCCCCCTTTACCCTCAGAGCACCTACTGCACATAGGACTCGGGGGAAGGCCCCTCCCAGAGTGACCTTGCATTGCATTTCACTAAGGGGGAACCACAGTTGCTGAGAGATCCCTCCTGGAACACTCTCGCAGCTATTGGAAAAATGCCCCCTCAACAGGCAAGATAAAAAGTGACTAGGGATCTCCTGTAGCTCCCACAGATCCTCACAGCAGTAAACAAATGCCTTCAAAAATCATTCTGCCTACCTCCTTTTAAAGGCCCTCCCAATCTGGCTAAGTGCAGGAATTTGATTCTCCCACCACTCCAGGAGCCTGTCCTCCATCTTCTGACCCAATGAGGAGTTCTCCACCCACCGAGGTGATCTGCAGCCATGTTGGTTCCTCCCTTGTGGCTGCTACTCCTAAAGTCCTGTGAATCTCGAGAGAATAGAGCCCCCATTACAAACATAGAAGCTGTGCTAATCTCGCTAGCAACTCTTATGAGACTGGGGTGGCCATTTTGCCTGGGACCACTTTACACTGACAAAGGTCTGTCCCAATCTCACCGGTACTCTCACAAGATTTTGGTGGCCATCTTACCTGGGGCTAAGCCTTTATTTACAGCAGACACTACAAAGGCTTTTTAAACAAAGGCAAAATCACTGCATTTTCTCTAGGAGGAGTGACCATTTCACAAGGGGATTGGTCAGATATCTCAAACCGAGATCACCACTCCCCAACCCAGCAATTCAATACTTAAAGGACCAGTTAACTATTTTGAGCATGCATGAACTATCTAAAATAAGACAAATGGCATTCACCATGAAGAGCCCATATCTCATCCAGTTCTTTCTCTCAAAAATTCACAGATCAAAAAAGCCTATCAGAACCATGAGAAAATGCAGGGAATGTGGTACCATGTTCCCAGAAGCACATGAAAGGGACACTGTCTGTGCAGTTTACATCATTACAGAGAATGGGGTACCCCAAAGCTCTGATGGGGCAGCTACCCACTGCCATTGGCCCCATTGGCCCTAGACACTAGCCAAGCACAACTGATCCTTCAATTCCTGGAAACACTTAAAGCCTACACTCCAACACCATCACCAAAGAAACTAACCCAAGATACAACAATGGGAGAATTGATCCAAAAGAAAAGCAGGGAGGATACAGAGAGCATGACTACCGAGGCTCCAACAGAGGCCGAGGAAGAAGTGCTGGATAATTCCAAGAGAATGTGTCACGGAGATAATATAGAGGAACTAATTAGGATGGTTAAGGAGGCACTCAGAATCCTGGAAGAATCCACTTAACCATCCACATCCAAAGATTCACTATTATTGTCTGGCCAACCAGACTACAAAACACATTTCCCATCCTGTCAGGCAATTGACTCTATTGTCAACAAAGAATATGATGCCACCGAACCAATAAGAATGCCAGAAAAAAATATGGTCAATAACTGGTACCCACTTTCTGAGGCAAGAAGAGAAGCCTGGTGTAAGGTGCCAAAGGTGGATCAACCAGTATCCAAACTCTCAAAGCATACGACTATCCCGATCGAAAGCATAGCAGCAGTGAAACAGTCAATGGACAAAAAAAATAGAAGAACAATTAAGAAAGATACACAAAACATCAGGGATGTTACATTTCATGGATACAGCAATCTGGTTCATCAGCAGAGCACTCCTAAGATGGATGGAGTCTCTGACATAGTCCACACCAGAAAAGTCACCACAGGCAAACACAGCAGAATGTGCATTGCAGGTAATAAGATGCATCATGGATGCCTCCTCTGATATTCTGAGGTTCGTCTCCAGGATGACCATACTAGCAAACAGAGCCAGACATGCCTCTGGCTTGAACGCTGGCAGGCAGACACCCTCTTTTTAAAAAGCAGATTGGAAGCCAACCCAGTGGTGCTGAGGATTGAGGCGCTGGACGGCACACCTCGTGTCATGCCAGCAACCCGGGTTTGGGAATGAGCCCGGGCTGCCTGGGGTCAGCAGGGTCAAGAGAGGATTGAGTGTCCTCCGGACTGCTCTCCTCTCTTGGAGGAGGGAGGTTTGCCATACCACTCGCTGACTGCCCTCTAGCGATGGATGGAGGCCAGTATGGTTTGGGAGGGGAAGTGTTAGCATGCCCATGTTGGTGGGAGAAGGAGAAAATGGAAAAAGTAGCCATCAGGCTCCATGATGGCCACACCAGTGCCCCGACCAGCCCCCCAAAGTCTGGATTTTGCTCTGGGGTGGGGATAAAGCTGGTGCCCCTTAACCCCAGCCCTGCCATGGGGGAGGGAACCCATGGGGGAATTAGGGAGGTGTCAGGCCAAGGAATGGTGTGGCTGGAGACTGAGTCCCTCCAAGGGAGGGTCCAGAGCTGCCTGCCTGGGGGAGCAAAAAAACCTATATAGGGGAAAAAAAAGCAGATTGGGGGAAAGCAAGGTCAAGCAGACAAGAATGTACACCTGCCTTTGGATGGGCCCTTTCAGCCAAAGTCAAAGACCTTTGTACCCAAGACCCAGCATTACAATTCGCAAAACACCAGACAGTGAACCATGAGACCCAAATTCCAACACAGGGTGTCTGGAAACAAAAAACACACCAACACCAACAAGCCCCATGGCAATGGAGGTTACAAGCCCAACTTCAGAAACACAGGCAAGAAACAATGTGACAACATGGGCCCAGACAAAGCCACCTCCAGTAGCAGGGAGGCTTCAGCAGTTTGCATCTCAATGGGCCCACATAACTTCTGACAAATGGGTGAGGGAGATAATCCCTAAGGGCTATGCCACTGAATTGCAATGCAAGTCATTACCACACAAAATGCTCTCCTCATCCATCCCAAACTCTCCAGAGAAAAGTCAAGCTATAGACTTAGCAATTGCAGATTTAATACGAAATGGGGCTATTTCTTCAGTTCCGCAAGAGGAGAGAAACTCATTGTTTTTTTGTAGTCCCAAAGAAGATGGGGGGCATGCACCCCATGCTAGACATGAAGTTTCTAAACAAATTTGTAATTTACAAAAAATTCAAAATGGAGACACTTCACTCAACAATACTAGCCATTCAACCCAGAGATTTCCTCACATCAATAGATCTGAAGGATGCATACCTTCACATTCTGATATGCAAAGCTCACCAAAAATACCTCAGGTTCACCATAAAAGGGGAACATTAGCAGTACACTTGCCTACCCTTCAGACTAGCCTCAGCACCCAGGGTATTTACCAAGACCCTAGTAGTCCTAGCAGCATACCTATACAGAAAGGGTGTACATGTCATTCCTTACCTAGACGACTTGCTGCTTCGAGCAAGGACAGCAGCACAAGCACAACACAACACGACCTTAGTGGTACAGTACCTACAGAAACACATATAGGTGATCAACTGGAAAAAGAGTCAACTAACACCATCACAATCCATCTCACACCTTGGGGCATCAAAAGACACAATAAAAGATCAAGTGACACCCACAGAGGACAAGATGCACAACATATGCACACACATCAGTCAAATTATACCACACCCCTGCAGGGCAGTATGGGACTACTTTCAGATCCTGGGCTTCATTGCAGCTACAATAGACACAGTCTCATGGGCCAGATTGTGCATGCATCTATTACAGAGACACGTGCTAGACTGCTAGACATGTGGAATCAGACAACCCAGAACTTCCAATTCAGGATATCACCGCCCACCAAAATTCTAAACAGCCTGCGATAGTGGACAGTCAAAGAGAACCTAATACAAGGTAGACCACTATCTCAGCCGAGCATGTCAGTGATCACAAGGGATGCCAGCCTAATGGGATGGGGGAAACATACAACTGTCATGTCACACAGGGATTATGGTCTCCAATGGAGTCATCACTCCCGATCAATGTCCTGGAGATGAGGACAGTATTTCTCGCCTTAAAATACTGCAGCCCACTGATCAACATATCTGAACAAACAAGGGAGGACATGCAGCAGGGCCATGATCACAGAGTCACTAAAAGTGCTACACTGGGCAGAATGACACCTCTTATTAATATCGGTGATATATCTGGAGGGGAAGGCAAACATAGAGGCAGACTGGCAAAGCAGAGTGACACTAAATCAATCAGAATGGAAGCTCAACCAGAAAGCCTTCCTGAGGATCCAACACAAGTGGGGCCCTCTTCAGATAGACCTTATGGCAACATGCGAAAACACACAGTTGCCACAGTTCCAGTGCAGGTTCAGAGATCAACTGGCACAAGATGTCGACACCCTGTCAGCACCTTGGAAATTCTGCAGAACTTATGTCTTCCCGCAAACTACAATGATTTACAAAATACTCCACAAGATATATACCACAGGATCAACGGTAGTGATGGTTGTGCCAGTCTGGCCCGGAAGACCTTGGTACTCCCTAATTCAGGCAATGACAATAGAATCTCCAATGCCCTTACCACAATGGATGGACCTTTTGATCCAAGGCTCAGTTCTGCCCCCCAACCCATCATCTCTCAAGTAGATGGCATGGCTACTGAAAAGTAGCGACTGTTGAATCTGGCTCACCACCTGAGGGTGGTAGAATGACTTATTCAATCAAGAAGACAATCCACCAATGTGACTTATCACAGACAGTGGCAGATTTTCTGCAGATGGTGCCTAGAGAAAGGGACTTCACCACGGTGGCAGAACTTCACAAATCCTAGACTTTTTAAATGATGGAGCTAGCAAGGGACTCAGTCCCTCTTCTCTCAGGGTCCAAACATCAGCTATCTCTTCCATCAGGGGCCCATTAACAGGGATAGGCCTCATTGGGGCACATCTGGATGTAATCTGTCTCATGAGAGCAGTCATAATATCAACACTCAGAGAAAGATAGGTATGCACTCCAAGCCAACTCAACATTGTCCTTGAGACCTTCCAGAGACCCCTGTTTCAACAGGAATCTCTTTATTGGTGTACACTGAAAACTGTGTTCTTGGTAGCAATATGTTCAGCCAGAAGAATAGGGGAACTGCAGGCGCTATCCTGCAGGGAACCATTCTTGCCATTTCACAATGACAGGGTTACATTGAGGACCGTAACCACCTTCATTCCAAAGATCGCTACCCCTTTTCACTCAGAACAGGAAGTCTACCTCCCAGTGTTAAACCTTGAGCCAGAAAATATGGGAGGCAACCCACGTCCACTGGATGTCGGTCAGCAGCTGAGGGAATACCTTGCTAAGACCAACGATACCCACAAATCAGACAGGTTGTTCATCTTGACTGCAGGAAAGAAAGTGAGACAGACAGCCTCGAAAGATACCACAGCCAGGTGGCTCAAATATACCATTTCCGAAGCCTACCATGAAGCTGGCTGGGAACCTCCGGACAGCATCAAGGCACACTCCACTCAAACTGTGGCTACTTCTTGGTCAGAGAAGGGCCAGGTTTCAATAGCTGACATATGTTCAGCATACATGTGGTACTCCATTCATACCTTCACCAAACATTACCATCTGGATGTGACTTCTACAGATAGAGCTTCATTCGGCAGGGCAGTGTTGCGAGGGGGGCGTCCACTCTTTGTGACACAATCTGCAACCTTCCCTCTCAGAAAAAGATATATGGCACTGCTTTTAAGGTCCCATTGGATTTGACTGCAGAATACTATAAAGGGTACTAGATATAATTGTATTTACTCACCTGGTAAAGATGATTATTTGAGTACGATTTATAGTACTCCACAGCTCCACCCACAGCAGCAGATGGTCAGCACAGGGCATTATTATGAGGAACAACCCCCCCCAACTGTCCTTTACTACCAAGGGCCACCCAAACAGAATCACTATTTCAGGGCTCAACACACAGTATTCACACTGAAGTATGGGATGACAAAACCTGCAGAGACTATGTATGGTTTATTCTTTACTGACATACTGTTTAGGAGTGTATTAATAAAATACATAATCATCCCAATGGAGTGTGTGTCCTATACTGATACAAAATAGATTACTAAGGGCTACCAGGCATTGCCTGGAGAGACTGGCTTGTCTTTCTCTCTCTCTCTCTCTCTCTCTCTCTCTCTCTCTCTCTACTTTTTCTATCTGCTAAGGAAGTATCATACTGGAGCTACTAGGCTAGACAAGGGGGTTGGCCCAAGGGTGTAGACAGGCATACTCACTGTACACATTTGTGTACAGTTTTGTCGAGTGCCTGTCACAAACTGTAAGCCACTCTGTTAATATTATCATTCTAATCTGTAGTACTTGGGTTAGTGTAGGCCACTGAGGAGGGTCCGATACATGTATAACCTCTTTAGAGAGTAGAGGAATCATCTGACAACAATCTGACTTGTTTAGAAGGGGGTGCCATTTGGAAGGGATGTTTAAATTTTTTAATTGGGGGGGTTGTAACTGTTGGAGATTGTGTACAAAATGGAAATTTCTGGCTACACTCCTGGGTTGGCCCACAGCCAACTTGAATTTGATTGGATCATGCATCAGCTTATAGGATGTGTGGGAAATATCCCATCAGTTTTGACTGTGGAGTACTATAAAAGGTACTCAAATAATCACCTTTACCAGATGAGTAAATACCATTCTTCCACATAAGCAAAAAGGAAATTATAAGCAAAAGCTGTCAAGAGTCATCTAACTTGAGCAAGCATGTTTGTTAGTATTATGACATGTTAAGTAGTTGATAGCGGTGGACATACGATGACTACGCACTTCTGTGCTGGGGACCCATGTTCAGGAGTGGATTTAGGGAGACATGAGTAAAGTGGCCAGTGCTGGAGAGTGCTCCCACCCACAGCGCAAGCTAGCCTGGGGAGCAGACATCAATACATGCAAGCACAGTGCCTCTTGCTAAGGACCATGGAACCTTGCTCCCTCTGAAAGGGGTTGTGCATGCATATGTTGTACAATGTCATGTGATGCTGCCTGGTGGAAGTGGTAGGGCAACATCAGAGAGAGGTGTGCTCCCAGGCCTGAGGAATGAGCTGGAAACAATGGTGGAGAAAAAGCCTAGTTAAAAAGGTAGTTGTTATTGAGTAGGGATGTACTAATAATTTGGGGAGTGTAAGAGACCGAGGATCATGTGGACCATGGAACAAGAAGACAGTGACTTCAAAGGCATCTGCCAGAACTTTGCTGGTCCACAGGAAACTCTGACCATTTATCTCCTCACCTAAGGTAATATCCCTTTGGTTTTATTGATTAAGGGATTTTGTTTGCTGGTAATTTTAACATACAACTGTTTGTAGTTTCTCTAGTGGGATACTTGCAGGTGAGTGGGTAAGAGAAGTATCAACAAAACCCTGAGTTACCTAGACAGATAAGGTATTTTGGTAGGGGTACAGGACCATAACAAAACAAATCCCTATCTAAGTTACTTCACACTAAGTGTATTGCAGTGGGGCAGTGGTGTTGCAGGAATGTATAGTTCCACAGGAAATCCCTATCATGGTGTGGGTATTTAAGGAGTGTACTAAATCCTTAAGTGGTGTACCTCAAAATCAAAGTATTGAACTAACTGTGCTACCACCAAGAAAGGGAATTCAAGTTGGGTATAGATCTATAGTGAATTCCTACCTATGGTATCTAGAGTAATGCAGTGCTAAAGAGATGGGGATAGGTCATAAACAGTCATATATAGTGGCCAGGTACATGGAGCATGGGTGGATTAATTAGTTGCAGGAACTGTGTTGTCACACTCTTCCAGGACACACTGTGGAGGTGTGGAGGTGTGGAGGCTGCTCAGTCTACAGGGGGCTGGCAGTACTCCACTCCGAGTTAACTGCAGCTGGGGCTGAAAAACACTAGCTGCTGAGCAGGGTCAGAGTGGAGCTGGGAATGCCTACTGCAGCTTCATTTCCACAGTAGCCACCAAAAGTTGGGGGTTGCATGCTAGTGGGTAGGGTGGGAGTCATAGGGTGGCAATGACTGTGGGAGGGGTCCTGGCATTGCAATATGTAACAGATTCACAATCATGAGTGAAGCAATTCATGCTACTCCTCATTGGGGGTATCCTGTTGCAACCAAATGCCCCAGGCCACTATTGGAGTGACACCTACAAGACAGGACAGCAGGCAGAGTGGGAGTGCTAGGAAGAGGGTACTCATTTTAAGGTATTCCATAGTGAGGGGTACTGAGAATGTGGTCTGTGCCTCAGACCTGTTCTTTTCAGTAAGTTCACCAGTGGCATTGGAGAAGGAATACAGGGCAGGATTTGTCTCTTCATAGTTGACACTAAGCTCTGTGATATGGTAGACATCTAGGAGGAGGTAAGGGAGATGCAGAAGGAACTGCAAACATTAGAAAGGTGGTCCAAAATCTAGCAATTGAAATTCAACACCAAAATGTGCAAAGTGATGTACATAGGAAACAAGAACCCCAGGGCAGAATATTGGATAGGAGGGGTGAATCTGGATACTACTTCTGAGAAAAGGGACCCGGGAGTTAAGCAACTCCCTAAAACAATCCAGGCAAAGCAACAAGGCCTACAACAAGCTGATCAGAGTGTCTGGGTGTATTAGGAGGGTTTCAGTAGCAGGAGGAAAGAGGTAATACTACCTCTATATATAACCTTGGTGAGGCCACATATGGAATACCGTGCACAGTTTACCTACTATGAGGAAGGACAAAGACAGACTTTAGACAGTGCAGCATAGGGTATCCAAAATGATTCAGCGCCAACAGGCCAGAGCCTGTGTGTAACAGTTAATGTCACTGAACCTGTAGGCCAGAAGGAAGAGAGAAGACATGACAGAGATACAATACATAGATGCATAGATACATAGATGTTTTTGGCAGATAAGGGCCTTGTGGCCCATCCAGTCTGCCCTATCTCTGTTTCTAATGCTTAAGGTACCCTAAGTGCTATGACATGTTTCCCCCCTTTTGCCCAAGGTTGATAATTCCCATGTGCCTATTCCACGCATTCTTGAATCCCTGAACCGTGGCCGCCCCCACCACTTCCTGGGGGACACTGTTCCATCTCTCGACCACCCTTTCAGTGAAGTAGAACTTCCTCAAGTTCCCACCAAGTTTTTCCCATTTTAGTCTCATACTGTGCCCCCTTTTTCTGCTATTTCCCTTCATGTGAAAGATGATTTCCTAGGTGATGTGCCACATATGGGTACTGCTTCACATATGGGTACTGCTGTGTGACAACACAGACCCAGGACACACAAAAAAAATGGTGTACTCCAAAGAGATGAGTTCAATATTTAATTTCAAAACTACCATGAAGAAGATGCAGGATGCCTTGAAGTGCTGGAGCATGTGGTGGCCATTTTGCATTAATGTTGTCATTCTGCACATGGGCTTTGAATAAGATTATTGAACTTATCTTCTTGAAGTGCACTGTGTTTCTGCTTTGTTTGTGTCAGAAACATCGTAGAGACCTTCAAGTTCTTGAAAAGAATGGGGAATGTAAACCATGATGAACTAGTCAGCAGGAGTGGCACATCAAAGACACAGAAGCATGAGTGGAAGCTGATGAAGGGAGATTCAGATGGGACATGAAAAAAGTTTTACTTTTTAATTCAGTTGAACTTAAAATTCAGTTCTTTATTTGAACAACAATATAGTTGATACAGAAGGAGTTAAAACAAAAAAGATATACTGTACTTACAGTATATGTAAATAAAAATTCCACACAAAAAGGCATATCAAAACATTTAAAAACTTTTGTTATATATATTTTATATGTATTTCAGGGACACAGTACTAGCATGGACAAACTGGAGCACAGCTGGAAATGAGCCATATCAATAACAGTGGATAAAGTTTGATCATTTGTTCCGAAGTAAATATTCAATGTATTTAGCTCATTCATGGCTAGTTCATGAATGAAACAGGCATGCTGGGTGCTTTGGGTATGGTTACCTACACGCAATCCCAGTGTATTGACTTTAATCTCATATCCCTCTGGATAAATGGTCCATGGACCCTAAAAGCAGTCCAAACTATTACCCCTGGTCACCCCTATTTGGATCTCTAGAGACACTTCTTCCTATAGATTTTAAAACATCTGGCATTAAATAGATAATCTGAGGATCTTCAGAGTTCAAAAATCTTTTTAATAATTTATAATTAAATTATCTTAACGTCAATAAAATGTTACCCAAGTATATGTTCTTTTGCACATCATAGAAAGGTCATGTCATTGTAATGTTATATAAGTCATCATATACTTTAAGATTACATTTACAGTGTGGAGAACTAGTTTACTTATTATACTATGTAACTGCTAGCACTCCTAGCTTAGGTATGGTTGCTACATATCAAATACCTGTATATTCTAATACCTGCCTCAGTATATTGTTGTATTTATGCATGCTCTTGTAACCACTCAGTCCCCTAGGATTACTAGAATCCTATCAGTGTTATTGTTAGGAAGCTAGCAGGCAGCTGGTACGGAGCTCATTAGGGGCTTCTTACACATTGACATCATTGTTTACTCAGCTAGCCTGAGGGAAGAATGATTAGGTGATTCAGAACTCTGGCAACAGCATAAGCCGCACTGTGTGGACAGCTGCTCTGGGGAGCTTAGAATGTTTGGTCTGTGGTAGTGAGAGCTTAAGTAAGGAGGTAAGAGTGGCAGAAGGCCTGCCAGTTGGGCTGTGAGGTGAGGGCCTAGCATTTCTCACCATAGTGGAGTGTCATTTCCAGCTTCCAGTGAAGTGGTGGAGACCAGTGCTACAGCAGGGTTTCCTGATTTGTACTCCCAGTGAAGTGGAAGGAACTGCTTGTTCTCAGTGGGCTCAAGGGGCAAGCACCTGAAGGTTCTGTGTGTGTTTCAGATGCCTTGGAAAGGAATTTTAGGGACTATTTGATTTACTACCTAAGAGAATGCCTTTTCATTCATTGTCCCATGCCCAGTGGATGGGACAACCAGTTGTGAGTATTGTTCTAGGAGACAAGATCTCCACATACTTTAAGGGAATCATAGTCTGGAGTGTGTGTGCCAATAGATAAAGCTGGATCGCACCAGTCAGTGCCCCTAGTTCACCCAAGAAAGTGAAGCTTCTGTTAAACTGTTCACTCAGGAAAGTGCAGTTTATTCTTTGCTCACCCCAGTGTGTGACAAATTTAAAGTGTGGGACCACTAACATTTCAGTGGGAAATGGGGGTTTCAATGGTGTAACCCTCAAGAATGGCAGAGACTGTCAGTTGGGGCCAAGGGTGGAGGAACGCCATCTAAGTGCTTACAAGGCACTGCTTCCTGGTTCGTAAAGGGCACCAGAGGAAGGGCCAAGCTGCAGGTTAAAGTGTGTGGCTGAGTTTCATATAATTGCACCTATGTTCACAGTAGAGTTCTGAGTGTGTGGCTTAGATTCACAAAATGGCACTCATGGGAGGAAAATATTCGGGTGCATTGCCAGATGTCCACTAATTACAACATTGGGAAATGGGAAGAAGATGTTCTGTTGTGTGTTCATGAACTGTACTGCATGCAGGGAGAGTTTATGAAATGTACCTGTCCTGCCTAGACTGACTCTTGAGGGTCCACTTCTGCTTTAAATTTCCATCTGTTGAATAAAGCCATACTGCACAATCCCAGTCACTGTTCTGGACATTCCGATTATTGCTTCTGGTTGTTGGATTTACTGGGGCCCCCTCAGCAGGTTAGATCTAGCATATGCCTAGCAGCCTCCACTCAGGACCTGGGTTGTGATTTTTACACAAGGTTTCATGTTGTTTTGATTCTGTACCCCAACCCCTCTCTTTCTCTAGAAAATGAATCAGGTATACATCCTAATGCCAAGGGTGGTACCAACCTTTTGTAAAGTAAAATGCTATGCCAGTATGTGGGTACCAGTGTTCCAGATTTTAATGGGGAGTGTGCTAACTTGTAATAAGTGGCCGGGGGTGGGTGCGCTTTTAACCCAACATGACAATTCATCTAGCTCATGCTAGGAACCTGGCTAAACTACCTACCTGGGGCTTGACTCCTTGCCAGATTTAATCAATAGTAATCCTATGTTCTACAATTATTAGAGAGCTGGTCTACTCCCTAGCTAGGGTTTGCCCTGTTCTCTGATTAGTACTGGTAGCTGGTGCACTCCAACTGATGGTAAAAAGGAATTATTCGCAACTATGTTTTGTTCTTGCTTTATTATCTTGTAACGTTAATATGTTTTCAGTGCAGTTTCATACTGTTCTGTTTGTACTGATCTATATTAGGACCATATATCTCTCTGACTTATAGTTGGGTATGTTATTTCTTGAAGCCAGCTATAGACACTTAGTTACAAGTTTTACATTTTGTCATAGTACCAATATAACTGAAACTGAACTGGTTTGCTTTGATTTAGCTATTGTAAAATGGGCTCTTGCTTTGCTACTCTCTTTCCTAACTGGTAACATTCCACCCAATCCTGGTCCTTACTCAGGTGACCATGATGCAGATACAGTGAAACACAAACACCCTTTTTCCACTGTTCAAGCAAACATTAGAAGTTTATTACCAAAATTAGATGAACACAGTACATGAGTGTTGAGGAATGATTTTGATCTGGTCCCAGAGTCTGAGAAATGGTTATCTAACAGCATAGCCAACTCAGAAATTATAATTCCAAATGATTACTTATCAAGACGAGACAGGCTAACAGAATGTGGGAGTGAGGTCCTAATCTATTAAAAGTCTTGCTTTTCTTCGGTGGCTGATGATTTCACTAATACTTACTTGTCTTGTGATTTTATTTCTGTCATTTTATGTTCGGGAGGGCAAGCAGCTATTGTTAGCTACCTTTTACATTCATTTGAGTTTTTCGGAGGATGGACTTGCTTTATTGACTGAGTTCAGGCAGTCCAAATGCAACACAAAAGAAATCCTTCTCCTGGGAGACCCATTATAAACTGCAATGATACAGCAAATTGGAAATGTAGAGACCACGTTGAGAGTTTGAACCTTAAGCAAGTGATTTCCTGATCTACCAGACTTAATAGTAAGGCTGTCACTGAGTCCTTAATAGACAACATAGTCACTTCTAGGCCAGATCATATCCATCAAGCCCATCCTTTACCCAATAGTTTAAGTGATCATTCTCTGATTATTTGCTATTGGAGTACTCACAGGCCTCATCCCCCTCCTCTACATGTGACCTCCAAATCTGTTCATAATCTGAACATTAGTGAAGTCAGGAATGCTGTTTCACAGATCAGCTGGTCTCCTTTGCATGCTATCCCCGCATTAGACTTGATGTTGGATTATTTTATACATGAATTTAACAAGGTTCTTCTAAAAATGGAAGTCAGGAATGGATCACTCTTTTTCTGGTACAGTTGATGCAGGGGAGAGACAGATCTTGGAAAGCTTTTAGGAAACAATATACTGGTTAATCCTGTGTGCACTTTGTGCAACCATTCATTTGCTACTGGCAAGGTCCCTAGATTATGGAAGCAGGCAACTGTGGTTCCTATTTTTAAATCAAGAGAGTGAACCCTAACCAAAAACTATTGACTAATATCCTTACTCCCCCTGCATCATCCCTCTGTGTGCCATCCACCCACCCTCTTTTCTCAGTCCCAGTGTGCAAAATCCAAACCTTCCAACTTCCTCCCTCTGTATGCTGTCCAAGTCCACCCTCTGTTCCCCATTCAAGTTTTCGTGGTATCCTCCACCACCCAACCCAGTCTTTAAATATAACTTGCAGCATGTGCCCACCCCTGCTGTCTGTATCTCCCCTCCCACCTGACCCAATCTTTAAAAGTAACCAGTAGTGGGTGCTTAACTCCACCACTAACATTTCCCATCTCACCTGACCCAATCTTTAAATGTAATCAATGGTGGTTGCCCAACTCCACTGCTGGTATCCCCCTCCACCCCCAACATCATGTGACACTGGGGTGCCCACTACCAGTGCTGTCAAACAACAAACCTACACTAGGATGCCCAATCTAATTGGTGCATGATTGGTGCAGATGTTGAGAAAAGCACTGGCAAATGATTCCTAGCCACCAGCTATTGAGGTAATAAGGCTGATACAGTCCCATCTCATGGCAGACAAGCCTGCACAGAAGACTCCAGCATGAAATGTCAATACAAACAAGCATACCTCCCAACCTCTTGCCTCATGAATCAGGGACAGAGCTTAAAAAAATCAGGGACAAAGATCCAAAATCAGGGACACATCTTAAAAATTGATACTATTCACTCAGAAAACTGGTAGAATAAAGGGATGTGTATTAAGATGCATTTTCTGAAGAAGAATAAGTCTATAACTTTAATGTTTGACATTAATTTGTGATTTTAGTCCCCACTGTTCTGTCAAAAAAACACAAATTTTATGAGGGACAAAGGACAATTTTGAGGCAAAATCAGGGACGTCCCTGAAAATCAGGGACAGTTGAGAGGTATGCAAACAAGCTGTGATGATTTTTTGAGGAGAGTTTTTGCTACAAATTTGGCAGACAGAAAAGGTAATGGAATTAACACTGAAACAATCTGAAAGTAAACCAGAAGTTGAAATTCTAAAAGGGAAATTAAGAAGAATCCATTTCAGAAGGCTGTGATTTCTGGTGGTATGCTTGAGTCTCATGGGTAGCGTGATAATTTTGGGGAGGTTTAAGTTAGAAAGAGCATGTCTGTATTTGTATGAGTCCTTTCCCAATCAGTTAAGGTTAAGGTCACTGAACAGGAATGTCTCAAGGTTGTACCTACTGACAATGGAGCCCAATGCACCAAAAAAGTTGTCGAGTTATAAGACCCCTTTAGTGGTTTACAATTGCATCCATTGGCATCATTCAAGGCACTTTACATACATGTCTGTCTGCCTTTGCTTTCTCTGTTTCTTTTATATTAAAGTCCTTCTCATTCTGCATGTACTTTTGAATTGTTTGAATGACTTTCGAGCAAGTTTTATTTTTTAATTAGGATTTTTCCATTATTTTTGTCCTGAGTCAGCCGCCTTTGAAACTGCTACTTTGAAAGCAGGTATAAGCAAAAGAAGCACAACAACCCCTATATTTCATTTTGTTGCTATATTCACAGCCATGTTCTACATCTATCAAAAAAGCTGTGTGAAAATTGTAGGTGTTTGAAATTATTTTATGCATAAAAACATACAAATATTTCCCCCGATTTGGGAAAGGTAATTTCAAGAGGGTGTCATAGTATTGGTAAGAAACTTACTTTTTTTTGGAAAAACTGAAGCAAACATTATGATAAACGATGTGTCCTTGTTTTACGTTTTCTTTCACACTCATGTTCACACCAAAAACATTGGTGTTATAACTATATAAAACAATCTGACCCCTCATGGATTTGTTTCATAAAGAAGGATTAGGTCTTGCCTTGTAACTCAAAAACAAGCATGGCAACCCATGTTTTTGTTGTGGATTTTGTTTAGATGACCACCATGTACTGGGCAAACAACAAATATGATTTTGACATGGGTTTGCTGAAACACCAGAGAATGTCCTTAATGGACTACCACAAAATGGTGAGTAATCAAACACTATTTTGTACACAATGTTGTAATATACTCAACTGCAAAGGATGTGTTTATTTTAAACAGAAACTTATATTCCGAGTATTAAAAAGTTTATGATTGGTTTTGTAAAAATGTATTAATTCGAGCAGAAAGAAAACAAAGACTGTGCTCTTTTGTACTCCACAAAAATATAAACAAAACATAGATGCTTTTAAAATTGTGATAAATGATAGTGTCCCACTAGACATTGTTGACACATGTATGTACTTCGGTAAAACTATTGCATCAGGTCTAACTTATGAAGGACACGTTAACAATGTGACCCTTCAAATTCATAGAAAGTTGGGTTCCTTGTACAGGTTAATACATTTACTGATGGATGATACTAAAAAAGTTACAGTACAAAGTATCTTGTTGCCAAGTCTTGATTATGCAAATGTAGTATCAGGTGCAGTCTCAGCTATAGTGCAGTCAAAACATAAAATATTAGGCAGTGCTATTTGTAGATTCACTTTGAGAGCAAGAAAAAGTGAACATCATTGTAATCTATATGTTAGGCTCCACTTACTTCCATTGCATGAGAGGGACAGTCCAGGCCTGGAACTTCTAGCATGTAAAGTTTTTGCCACAGTCTCAGGGAGTCCATTAGTAGATCTGTTAGAAATCCAAAAACTGGAACAAATGCTGAGATCATCTGATAAAAAAAATTCTGTTTGTTCCTACTTGCAAATACAAAATTGGCCAAAGGGCATTTTTTATAATGGTGCTCCAAATCTGGAGTAGTATTCCTCCAAATGTGAAGTAAACTTTTACATACTAACATACTAAAATGCCAGCAGAATAGGCCTAACGGTCTTTCGCGTCTGCTCGTTTGGTCAGCCCCCACCCTGGGAGCTGACCTTGCTGCCCCCCTCGCCTTCTCTGGCTTCTCCCTTCCCAGTTCCGGATATTCTCGCTGCATTGAATTTTGCTTCCAGAACCCTTCCCCTGTACCTGTCCCACCCCCTCTTAAACCCCTCCACCATCTCTGCCTCCACCAGCCCCCTAGGCAGCACATTCCATGGCTCCACCACCCTCTCAGTGAAGTAGCACCTCCTCCTTTCTCCCTGAATCTTCCCCCCTCCAGCTTCCACCCATGCCCTCGAGTGGCCCCCTCCTCCTTCCTTCGAAGCACCCTGACTGTTCCTCCCCTATTTACCCTGTTCATGTACCTGAAGACCTCTATCATGTCCCCCCAGTCCCTTCTCTCTTGCAATGTGTACATATTTAGCTCTTCGAGCCTCTCCTCATAGGTCCTGTCCCCAAGCCCCAAATCATTTTGGTTGCCCTCCTCTGGACCCTCTCCAGGAGTTTAATGTCCTTCTTTAAATGTGGCCTCCAAAACTGCACACAGTACTCGAGGTGCGGCCTCACCAAGCAGTTATACAGAGGGAGTATCACGTCCCTCCTTCTGGAGGTGATCCCCCTAGCGATGCATCCCAGAATCCTGTTGGCCTTGGCTGCTGCCCTCCTACAAGTTTCCGAGTTGTTCATCTTGACATCCACCACCACCCCCAGGTTCCTCTCAGCCATCGAGACTTGTAGCATTCCCCCCCCCAAGGTGTACACTTGGCCCAGGTTTCTGGCCCCCAGGTGCAGTACCCTGCATTTCCCTGCATTGAACCTCAGCTTCCACTTTCTAGACCATCTTTCCAGAGCCTCCAGATCCCCCTGTAGGGCCACCCTCCCCTCCTCCCCATCCACCACCACCCCCAGTTTTGAGTCATCCACAAAGATATTCATCTCACTCCTGATACCTGTCCTTATGTCAGAGACGTAGGTGTTGAACAGGAGGGGCCCAAGGACTGATCCCTGTGGGACCCCACTAATGACCCTCCTTGGGGATGAGACTATCCCACCAACTATGACCCTCTAGGTCCAGTCCTGGAGCCAATTGCCTATCCATCTGATCATCTTGTTCTCCACCCCCATTTCTCCCAGCTTATCCAACAGGCCCACGTGAGGAATAGAGTCAAATGCCTTGCTGAAGTCTAGAAAGAGGACGTCCACTGGTCTGCCCAGGTCCAAGGCACTCATCACCCAGTCATAGAACTCCACAAGGTTTGTCTGACATGATTTCCCCAGGATGAATCCATGCTGTCTATCGTCCAGGCACCCTGACTTTTCCAGGTCCCCCCTAGCCTCTCCTTGACAATGCCCTCCATCACCTTGCCCACCATCGATGTCAGGCTGACAGGCCTGTAGTTTCCTGCCACCTCCCTTGATCCCCCCTTGTGGATAGGCACTATATGCACCACCTTCCAGTCCTGGGGCACCCACCCTGTCCTCAGAGAGATGGTGAAAATCTCCACCTGGGGTTTCGCCAGGACATGCGCAAGTTCCTTCAGCACTCTGGGATGTAATTTATCCAGCCCGGGTGCTTTCTCCATCTTAAGGGACCTGAGGGCTTCCCTCACTCTCTCTGCTGTGATTTCCACTTCTGCTACCTCTTCTCCTTGCTTAGCCTTCCCCCCTCCTGCCAGTGATGCCTCCCCCTCTCCCCAGACCCGCCGATCGGTAAGGGTCCCCCCTCCTCAGTATCACTGTCTCCTCCCATGTATGATGCAGCACCCCCATTTTCCTTGGTGAAAACTGAGGTGAAGTACTCATTTAGTACCTCAGCCTGCTCCCCCGGGTCTTGTGCCCATCTCTCCCCCATTTTAATCCTGCTAATCTGCCCCTTCACCCTTCGTTTTTTCCCAATGTATCTAAAGAACCCCTTGTTCCATCTCCTAATTTTCCTGGCCAGGTTCTGCTCCTTCCTTGCCTTAGCCACCCTCACCACCCTAGTGGCCCTTGTAGCCATCAGCTCATACTCCCCTCGATCCCTTTCACTCCTTGAGCACTTGAATTGCCTATAGACTGCCTTCTTTCCCCGCACCACCTCCTGGATCTCCCTGGTCCACCAGCAGGGTTTTCGGACCCTACCGCATTTTCATCTTACTCTTGCACAGGTGCTGGTATCATCCTGCACCCCTCTCCTGATGATTTCCCACCTACTATCAGCGTCCATGTCTGACCCAATCCCATCCATATACTCCTTAAGGATCCTTGCTATTTCCTTAAAATCCGCCCCCCTGAAGTCAGCTACCTCCGTCTTTGTGCAGCCTTCTTCCCCTCCTAGGTCCAGGCAGAACCAGACCGTGGCATGGTCACTCCCCACCAACGGGTCCCTTACCTCCAGGCCCCCAATCTGGTCACTGTCTGCCAGGACCACATGCAGTACCCGTGCCTCCCTGGTTGGTTCCCCCACCTGCTGAGTTAGGAACGTGTCTTGAAAGACATCCAACAACCTCTGTTCCCTGGCCACCGAGGATGTCATAGTCTCCCAGTCTGTTCCTGGCATGTTTAAGTCCCCCAACACCACCACCCTTCCCCTGCTCAGTCTGCAGTGTCTCCCAACATCTGCCACCAGACTCTCCTCCAGCTCCTCTGCCAGTGCAGGGGGTCTATACACCACTCCTATTTTTACTCTCTTGCCCCCCCTTGTTATCAAGGTGACCCAAATTGCCTCCACAGTTCCCACCGCCTCTTCTACTCCCCCTATGTCAATGCAGTTTTTGACTATCATTGCTACCCCTCCTCCCCTTCCCTCCCCCTGTCCTTCTTGAACATAGTGTAACCCTCCAGGTTCAGGTCCCAGTCGTGTCCTGTGGTGGCCCAGGTCTCAGTGACCGCTGCCACATCCACCGCTCCCTCAGTTAGCATCACCTGGAGCTCAGGCATTTTATTGCCCAAGCTCCTGGCATTTAGCAGGACTACCTTCCACCCTTTCTCTATACTTCCATTTCCCTTGCTCATGTTCCCATGGGGATTCTGTTTTTCCCTGGTCTGCACTTTACCAGTCGGCCTTTTTCCGCATTCCTCCAGCTCCCCGGGGGGGGGTGGAGACAGAGTCCCTCCTTTATCGGCACCCCCTCGACAGCCTTTTCTCCCATCCCTCCCCCCTTCACAAGTTTAAACCCCACTTTCACCAATGAACCCTCTATTTTCAACTTAAGGATTCCTCTCCTCCAAATTGAGATGGATCCTATCTCTAGCATATAGCTCCTTATCCTCCCAGGTCTCCCCCCAATCCCCCATCAACCCATACCCTCTGGCCTCACACCACTCATTGAGCCACTGGTTTATTTCCCTAATCTTCCTTTTGTGTTCCCCACTAGCCCTTGGCACCGGCAGGATTTCTGAGAAGGAAACTGTGCATCCTATGTCATGACAGACTCTGGCAAGCTCCCTGAATCTTACCTGTTTCTCTAGCTCGCTATTTCCCTCAATGTCATTTGTACCCAGGTGGACCAGTATGTCTGGGGAACCCCCACAATCCTTTGCCAGGTGATATACCTTGTGCTTGGCCCTGTGCACCGTTAATCCATGGAAGCATTTTGTTCTAACTGGCCAGGCTTCTCCCTCCCTATCCCATTTGATACCCCTGATCATAGAATGCCCCAACAGGAGCACTCTGACCGCTCCTTTTCCTCCATTTCCCCCCCCTTCCATGTCCCTCATCCTTTCTACCAGCCCCTCCACCCAGCTGGCTCCTTGTTCCTCCCCCTATCTGGGTGTCACATGCCGCTCCCTCCTTATTTACCCTGGCCACCCCTTCCCTTCCGATCCTATGCCTCTCCTCCTCCCGAGTATCCTTCTGTACCTCGCTAACTCCCCCCTCACTGCTCACGACTGGTCCTTCTCCCCCATCTGCTAAACTAGCCTGGCTCGTCCTCCCTTCCTTCCTGTCTCCGTTTAGTCCATCCTTGCTTGTCGTGCTCCCCTGGCCTAAACTCTCAGCTCCCTTTACTGTATCCTCCTTGCACTTCTGGTCCTTCTCCTTGCCCTTTCCTCCCAACTGGTCCTTCTCCTTGCACTTTCCTTCCTCTTACCCCTGCCCCTCCTGCTCTGATTCACTGCTCCCCCCATTTTCCTTCATTCCAGGTTCCCCCCTTTTCCTCCTGCTATCCGGCTCCTGCCTCCCGCCTCCTGCCCCCCACTCCCTTTCCATCTCTAACCACCCCTGTCATGGCTACATCACCCCCTCATCCTCAAGCAGAAGAAGAGAATTGAAGTGGTTACTGAGTGTAAGGTCTGATCCACCTCCCCGCCTTGCTTCCTTCTGTCCAGCCCCAGCCATCTGCCTACTTCCCTGAGAATGTTGTCCCTCTGGCCCCACTTTGTGAGGGTCCCCAGTTACCTGCCTGCTTCCTTGGTAGTGTCCTCCTTTTGGGCCCTCTCTGCTAGGGTCCCTATGTGACCCCCGAGTATTCTTTTGCACTCCTTTTCCTATGCCCCCGCCTCTAGTACTTGGTGCAACCCCGTGAGAGATCCCCTGCCCCCTTCCCCAACCATACTCCCCCCCTTCCCCCAGCTGTCACCTAATCCCCGCAACCTCCTCCCTAAGCTGTGCTTACAATATTTTTCATGCTCATCTGACGCAATATCTATTTACCTTGGCTGGTTGTGATTGTTTTTAAATATGTTTGTATTGTTAGTAGAGGATTATTGTATTGTGTGTCATGTGATAAATAGTTAATTTGTAAGTACTGTACCATATGTAACCCAGGTTGTGCCTGTAATGGGCCACGTGGCCTAGCGTACCTACTCAGTAACCACATACTAAAGTAAAATAAATAAATAAACAAACATGTCCCCCACTGCCTCAGAAACTATAAAATTGTCCATGATATAGGGAGCAAAACCATGCCATGCTTGTTTTTACATGTATGTTGCTTGTACACTGAGGCCGGAATATTCAAAGCAGTTGCACATGGCGCAACCGAGTTGCACCGACGTAAGTGCGGACTTGCGCCAAGGAGCGATATTCAGCAGGAGCTATTGTACAGCACAAATCCCATTGTGCCAATGCACAACTATAATGAATGCATGTGCAAGAGCAGGGGGCATGCCCATGAATATTTGGCACAGTGCGATATTCAACCGTGGAACCATGGCGCAAGTGTGGAGCAAAACCTGGATGTGCCGAGCAGACTTGAGCCTATAAATACAGGGCACAAGCACACAGACAGCACTTGTGCCAGGCGAAAGGGAGAGAGAGAAAGAGAGAGAGAGGCAAGAGATGGTGGAGAGATAGAGAAAGAGACAGAGCAAGAGAGACAGAGCCAGTGAGGGACAGAGTGCCTGTCACAGGTAGCCACAGGGGTAGAAGGACAGAGGTGGCAGTGGAGAGTGAGCCAGGGGCTGAGAGAGTGAGAGGGACAAGGCAGGCATAGTGCCATGCAGTGCACCAGGGTGGCATACAGCCCACAGTAGCCAACCACCCAGGGGAGACAGGACATCAGAGGCCATGGATAGTGCACCCTTCCTAATGGAGGCCGTAATGAGGGGTGTGAGAGGGCAGGAGGAACAGCGATGTGGCCATGGAAGGGCCCGTCGTCGGTATGCCCGGAAGAGATGGTACCGTGCCCACACCACCTTCGAGAATTACACTGATATGGAGATTGTGGGATGGTATCACCTGAACAGGACCATTCTGAGGCAGCTCTGTGAGCTGTGCAGTGAGGAGACGCAGGCACCCACAAGGTGGAGCCATGCAATGTCTGTGGAGACAAAGGTGACAGCAGTCATGTGCCTGCTCACCACGGGCACCTTCCAGAGACCAACAGGGGACACCACAGGCATAACCCAGTTGTCCTCGTCATGCCTCCTCACACAGTTCCTCAATGCCCTGCTGCCACATGCTTCAGAATACATCCATTTCCCCAGCACACAGGCAGAGCATACAGCAGCCATGCAGGACTTTCACAGGGTACCAAGCATGCCTGGCATGCTTGGGGCCATTGACTGCACCCATGTGGGCATCTGCATGCCACCTAGCCCTGAGGTTGTGGCCTATGTGAACAGGAAGGGGTTCCCAAGTGTGAACTGCCAGGTGGTGTGCGATGCCAAGGAGTGCATCACCAATGTCTGTTCCACACACCCTGGGAGTGCACATGATGCATTCATCTGGCACAGCTCTACACTGTGCCACAGGTTAGAGTGTGAGGACATCCCCATGGGCCACCTAGTAGGTGAGAATGGGATGGTCAAGGGGTGCCGGGCAGAGCAGGCCATGGGATGGGGGACGGCAGAGTGGATGTGCTGGCGAGGGCACCAGGAACAGGCAAGGGGCACAGTAACAGAGGACACAGGGCTAACCATGTCATTATACACACAGGAGACAGCGCCCTGGCTGCTCACCCCCTATCGGCGCCTGTCATCCCCAGCAGAGGAATGCGACAATGAGGCACATGCCAGCATGTGAAACATCATTGAGCGTGTATTTGGGATGCTGAAGGCATGGTTCTGTTGCCTAGACAGGTCTGGTGGTGCCCTAAAGTACAGCCCCTTGGAAGGCTGTGGCCTATTCCTGTACTGCTGCATACTGCACAACATGACCATTGACCGTGGGATAGCTGTCGAAGCTGATGAGGACAACAGTAGTGGGGACGATGAGGGCAATGGGCCAGAGGATGGTGGACAGCCCCCCCGGGTGGAGGGATCCCCGGCTGCAGAGGATGGCTCAGCAACATTGGGACACCAGCACACAGGAGCACTATGGTGCACGCAGGTAGGTGGTGCCACACCCACGCACTGTCCACACACACAGGTACAGCACACAGGCAGGAGTGTGCATGGCAATGGGCATGCACACACAGAGGCGTGGTGCAGGGGTGAGGGAGTCAGTGGCACACATCCACACACAACTGCACACAGCAGTGAACAGCAACACACACACACACACACACACACACACACACACACACACACACATACACACACACGTGCCCAGGCACTGGCTAGTGGCAGGGACCAGATGCATTGCACCAGTGCACAGGCGCAACTGGTGCAGAACTGCTCTCATCACACCCATGCCACATGGGTCAGCAGCTGGGCAGGCATGCACACAGGCAGCACATGGTGCGACACACAGGTGCCACACCAGTGGTATGCACACATACACACCACCCATGCGCACACAGGGCAGCGGCAGCAGACTGCGGTCAGGGCGGCATGCACATCAGGTCCACTGCGTGGTACCATGGCCACCATGGCCATGGAGCAGCCACACTGGAACCGATCAGCAGCCGCAGGCTGCTCTTCAGCCTCAGGAGGTACTTGCAACAGCCTCCCAGGGGTTGTACTGTGGGACCGTGACCGGGTCCACGCAGGGCTGTGTAGGTGCCCAAACAGGCCCACCCCAGGTGTGCCTGGGATGCCAACAGCAGAGCTCAGCGTCAACAGGGAGGGTGTCACTCGATGCTGGGATCATGGGGTGGACAGTGCACTAGGCGGTGCCCGTGATGGCTGGGTACACCCTGTGGCAACCAGCAGTGCAAGACCATCTGTGATCGCATTGGCTATGCGATCCTGGGATGTGGTCATGTCCTCCTGCAAGTGATGTATAGTCACCAGGAGCTGCGCAGTGCCCCTCTCACACTGCTCAGCCACCTGGCGTACCTCCACGTGCAGTGCATACACCCCAGTGGCAAGCAGCACCTGTTGCTCCACGGAGGCCCGCAGCAAATGGATGTGCTCTGCCAATGGGTCGGCACCCAGGGGAACCTGGGTGGGGCGCCGACCCTCATGTGGTGAACAACCACACTGCACAACCCTCTACTCAGGTGGATGCTGCACAGTGGGGTTCCCATGGGGTAAGTCCCTATCAGGTGCCCCTGTAGTGGACCCCATGTCCGGCTACCCTGTGACCCCTACTGCCTGCTGCTGCCACCCATCCAGCCACTGAGCACTGCCCAGCGCCTGAGTGGCCACACCACCACATGGCGCTGCTGTGGCGGTGCACACAGCAGCACCTGCAGTGGCTGCGGGCAGCTGTCCCACCACTGTCAGGCTGTTGGGTGTGCTGCCTGTGATGGTACCTGGTCTGGGCATCTCCCCCACAACACCTCCCATGCTGTCCATGATCATGGTCAGGTCGTCATCAGAGTTCGACCCTGCCCTGATCTGTGCCTCCACACAGAGGACGCTGAGGGTGGCATCCTATAGAAACACATCCAGAGCTTCATCTGATCCCATGTCCAGGACATCTGGCTGGACAGTGGTGGTGTACTGCAGCCGATCAGGTCCCCGGATGCCCAGGGAGGTGGATGGCTGGTCTTCCGGGGCTGGGCCTGCCTCTACTGCTGCTGCTGGCACCCCATCCTCTGCATGCAGGCATGCTGGTGCTGAAAGGGAAGACAGATGTGTCAGTGATGCAAGGCCCCCTTTCCCTCCCAGGCCCCCAACACAGCCACTGCATGCTGTGCTTGCCCAACATACGTACCATTCAGCGATGGGCTACCATCCATCTGAAATCCTCCACCTGGCACACCTTCCATAGTGCTGTGGTGCATGGTGGCTGCTACCAACTCCTCCTGCGCCGTGAGCTGTGGTGCATCAGCAGGCCCCCCTCCAGTGGCTGTCCAGGCTGCACGGATGACCACCACCTTCTCTTTGATGTGCCACTTATCAGTGCCCACCTTCTTGTGGCACTCCTGCACTGAGCACTGGTGGCTGCCCTGCTGGTTGACACATGCCGCCACCTCCTCGCAGGCCCCAGCCCTGGTCTGTGGTGTACCCGTGGCACCACTCAGCATTGCTACTGTTGAGGCTGGCCTCAAACAGGGCCTCTACCTCTGCCTTTGTGAAGGTGGGCCTGTGTTTGAGAGCAGGCCCGTGCTCCTCATCCTCCTCATGTTCCAATATGTTGCTACCTGTGGACATGGACAGCACAGTGTGTCAGTGTCAGCAGCACCCTACTATGTCCCCCCTGCTGTGCTGCCTGGGCTCAGCAGCATGCGCAACTTACCTCAGATGGTTGCAATATCAGTCCATGGTCTGTGCCAGTCTGTGGCACTTGTATAGCACAACGCATGCAAATGAGCATTGGCGCAATGGTAATGACATGTTAATTTCCCCAGTGCACCATGCATTGGTTGATGAGCTCATTTGCATGTGGTGGCCAAATATCACAAATTTGCTCCATGCACAATGGGATTGCTTCTGAGCAAGTCGCGGTGCAATGCCCAGGCATGTGCACTGCACAGGACTGCAGTGCGCATGCACCAGTCAGTGTGCTCCTGCCTATTATGCACTGTGTGCCCACTGCGCAATAGTGACTGTGGCACACAGTGTGCCATGCCTGCTATGGCACACCGGCACACTGTGCAGTGGCTGACCCCTGACCCCTGGTGTGACCCCTTGTCACTCCCCTGCCATGTGCCAGTCTGGCCATGCCCATGTCACGCATCTCCAGCATTGCACGATGGGCAGACACAGTGCATGTATCCACGAAGCGTGCATCTGACGCAAGCTGTGCACACATGCACCTCCAGCCACCATATTGCTTCACCACATTGCAGTTGGCACTATAGCGCAGTGTGGAGTTCACCGGGCATGGAACTGGTCACAAGGGGAACTTGTGAATCTGGTAGCATGTGTGCAGCCCCATGCCCCACAGCTCTGTGGCCAGGTGCCCCTGCAGCAGCCACGGACTGATGTCTGGCAGGGGTTTGCTTCCAGACTGCAGCAATGCATTGGGGTGGCTAGAACTGGGTAGCAATGCTGCCACAGGTATGGTGACCTCATGCAGTGGGACCCAGAGTGCCTGCAATGGCTGTAGGCATGTGTCCAGCAAGAGGCCAATGCCATGGCCAGGTAAGTCAGCCCATTCTGCATGTGTGCCCTAGTGCTGTACTGTGTTGATGGCTTGGCTGCCTGGCATACCCTGCAGAGGGGTACACTGTCATCATGCGCATTGCAGTGTGGCATTGCCAGCCACAGCTTGTGTTGCGATACAGCTGTGCAGGACGTGTTGGGCAGGGGCACACCCTGTGCACAGGAGTGGGGGTTTTGGGCACATGCTGTGGATGATTCCTGATGTGTACCTGTCTTTGTTCCATTCCCAGGACCTGAGGATCACTGCTGAGTGAGGGCAGCCCAGCAGGCTGCGGCAGGCCACGGAGATGGTGCAGAAGCAGGACTGGCTGCAGAGGGCAGGTAGGCACAGTTTTGGTCCTGTGCACTTTACAGTGGGGTCAATGGGGGAGTGGGTGCAGCCATGGCCACCTGTGCTGTGTGCCGTGGCAGCTGTATGTGTCGAACTGTGCATGGTGCATGCCACTGTGGGGCGGCCATTGCACACATGTGCCAGCTGTTGTTGGGGTGGGTGTGTGCCTGGCTGCCACTGGTGTTTCTGTGGTGCTGCTAGTGCCTTGTGCCATATGACTGTTATTGCACAGTCGAGTGGCCATTGGGCAGTGGTGACCACCTCTGGGCACTGTCATGGTGTGCTGGGTTGCTGGCAGGCATTGGCCCACCACCCTGTGGGTGGCTGAGGTGGCCACTCCAACTGTGTGTGTTCCCACTGCCCATTGCACACAGTGGGTGGGCATGGTACCTTGGGACATTTCACTGATCACCTGTCCTGTTCCTTGTCATAAGTATCCTGTGAAGAGGTGGATGCCGTTGTACTGTAGGCTGCTCCACCAGATCATCTTGATCACGTCCACCACCATGGAGGTGGTCATGCAGGTGCACCGACTTTTGATGACAGACCAGTGGCAGAGAGGGCACCAAGGAGAGGCAGGGCATGGCCACCATTAGTTCATGCCCCAGCATTCCCCTGTTTCCCCTGCTGTACCTCTTCCATCTGTCCCCTTTCCCACTGTACAGTCCCTGCTCCCTGTCCCCTTCCCTCACTTTCCTATCCTTTCCCTCCCTCTTGATCTTGTAAATAGTTCTCCTGTTCAATATATATTTTTTGACTTACCTGACTGTGTTGGTGTCTGCTTTACAGCTGGCGTGGGGAGCCATGCTGCAGTGGCGCGGTGTATGTCTGTGTGGTGTGCGCGTGTCGGTGCACGTGTCCTGCATCTGTGATGCACTACTGTGTGTTGTGGTGTGTCCCACTGTGGTGGTGTCCTGCCCCCTTGGTCAGTGGCTGTGCCTTGGGGTGCCCATGGGGCGGCTGTCAGGGGTGTGTGGCATGTGTGTGCTTGGCAGCATGGTCCTGGGTGTGGCTTCTGGCATCTGGGTGGGTGGGGGCACAGCATGCAGCCTGTGGGGGGGACTCCATTGGTGGCCTTCCATTGGCCATTGGTGCCAACTGTTTCCTGCTTTCTGTGCCACTGTTGTGTTCTGGGGTGGGGTGTTTGGGTGCCTGTGTGTGCCCTTTTGGTGGTGGCCACCTATGGCCTGACACTGTGCTTCCCTGGCACTGTCCCTGGGTCTGTTCCTGTGTTGTGCCCCCCTCTGTTGCTCTGCTGCTGTGCTCCCACGATTGCCTGGGGCATCTCTTTCTGCGCCATGGCGTAGGTCTGTTTGCACCATGGTGCAAGTCTGGTTGCGCCATGGCGCAACTATGGTTGTGTCATGGTGCATCTCTTCCAAATTCAGCAGGGTTGCGCTGGTGCAGTTTGACATACGCATCCCCTAAATATGGCACTCATTGCACCATGGGCATCGGTTTTGCACTGCGCCAGACTTGTGCCGGCCTTTGGCGCATTTCTGAATATCTGGCCCTGAGTATCCTTGTATTAGTACATAAATGTGTGTAAATCTGGGAATTCTGTAGTTAAGCTACATTTCCAGCAATTAAATTATATTAGACTTATGAACTGTAGGCTCTCATCTCACACAGTTTTGAAACCAGATGCCTGATGTTATTATGGAATAGCTTCAGACCTTTGCATGTAAAAGGAATGGCAGAGTCATATGGGGGCAATGTAGAGTGGGTTTGAGAGGGTAAATTAGGGCAAGAATTCCTCTCAATGTCAGCACACAGCAGGAGAAGGTAGACTAATACAATGTAGACTGGCTTCATGCTGAACAAGTGTTTAAAGAGTTTGTTTACTGCTCAATAGACGAATGCAAGCCTCAGTCCAGCATAAACATATGAAATATCTTGTCTAGCAGGCCCGGTGGCACTGAGGGTTAAGGCACTGGATGCCACACCTCGCATCATGCAGTCGACCCGTGTTTGGGAACAGACGTGGGCCATCGGGGGTCGGCAGGGGCAGAGAAGAATGGAGCATTCTGAGGACTGCTCTCCTTCCCTGGGGAGGGGGGTGATCACGGCACTGGCACCTGTGTGCCCCCTAGCAGAGGCTGGGAACAAGGTGTATGGGCGCATACATGGGGGGGGTCAGGTACAGACATCTCGAGGGGAGCGTGCACGGGAGCATGCACGGGCCACCTTGGCCGACATCATTGCATGCATCTGGCTCCAGAGGGAGCTTAAGCAGAAAATCCCCACCGCAGCGCCTACATGAAGCCGCCTCGCCATCCCTTATAGCTCTCAGGCTGACTCCTGTTCCAGACCTGTGTCCATGACACCTTGGCCGGTGGCATGGTCCTGCCCTGAGGGGCAAGCCAGGGGGCAGGGAGGACAGCCAATCTGAGAGTGGGAACGACGGGGGCCATGACTGGGCTGATAACTGGCACTGGAGCGGATCAAAAAAAAAGAAATATCTTGTCTAAAATGACCTTCACTGCCTCCAAAACTATGAAATTTACCCATTTGCAAAGTGGTCCATGTTGTATGTGATTGTATTTAAATATTTGTTGTAGTTATTATTTTATTGTGTATGTAATAGTATTATTTTAATGTAGCTCCATTTTCCATATACAGGATGGTCCTGAAAACTGGCTTGTGCCTAATACCCAGTCCTGTTGAAACATAAATAACCTTCAACATATACTACAACAAGAAGTACAAGGGTGTAGTAGCACCCCTATATTAAGGCTGAGTAAGCAGTTTATTGTTAAACTCTGATTTTTACACCTTAATTATGCATCTGGCCCCAGATGAAATAGCCTGAAATTTGGCATGCATGTAGTAGGTGCCAGGATATCTGGATCCTGTAAATTTGGCAAGGGATGGTTCAGCATTTTAATGGTTCTAGAAGGTTGAAATACCCTTAAACATATTTTTTTTTAAACTCTTTCTGCTCACTGATAGGACATAAATTTGATTTATTTATTCAATTTTGTTAACCGGGTAGGCCCACTGAGACCAGAGGATCCCTGTTTCAGGGGTGTCCCAGAGTTAGTTACATATAATCATTTGACAGTGCACACAGTAAGCAGAGATCATACAATGATGCATCCATAGGTCAAAAAACTTAAGCTATACAGGACATAGTACATAAGGACTAGACACTATCAGGGATAATTTAGTAAAGGGCAGATAATACATAACATTGATAGATACATTCACAGAATTGAAGCACTTGAGTTGGGTTAAGCTCTGGCATAAATATTTAGAGCAGTTTGAAGTAACTGTTGTCCCTGCATCATTCTTGTTCAGCCTAGCCTCTGTTCAGGTGCAGGTGCACTTTCTACTATTTAACAGGTGTTCTTGGAGCCCTGTGCATAAAGAGCCGAAGGAGCTGGCTGACTGCAGGACAGCAGGGAGCTTATTCCAGAGCAAGGGTGTAGAGTGGGAGAAGGATCTGCTACCAGCAGTCGTCCTTGTCCTGGGTACTTCCAGTAAATTTCTGCTGGAGGTCCTGAGCACTCTGCCTGTCCCCATGGGTTTAAGTAGACAGGCAAGACTCCCAGATGGAGGGTCATGCATTAGTTTGAAAGTGTGGCACAGTAGTTGGCATTGGAGTCGATGGTCAAGCGAAGGCCATTTTAGGGAGGCTTGCACATCACAGTGGTGACTCCTGGGGTGGGACTTGGCAGAGAAGTGGGCTATCTTATTATAGAGTGCCTGCATCCTGTTAATCTCCTGTTTTGGTAGCAAGTGCAAGATAGGAGCAGCATAAAGTAGGTTAGGGAGTAGGATACTGTTGGTTATGGCTATGGTTATCCTTGTTTCTGGTATCATTTGCAGGCTCAGCCTATATAGTAGCCCCAGTTTCTGATGGGTTGATCTAGTGATCATATCTACGTGGAGTTTCATGGAGATGCTCTGGTCCAGTACCAGGCCAAGATATTTGAATTGGCTAACTACTTTAATTCCTGAGCCAGATGAGGAGGTGAGGGACAGGAGAGAGCTCCTGTCTGGGCCAAATGATCTGGAGCCAAACAACATGGCTTTTGATTTAGAGGTGTTGAGATGCAGCAGGTTTGCCTGGAGCCATCTCTCTAAGGTTAAGGAGTCTTCCTGGAGATGTCTGGTTAGGTTAGTTACACTAGTTGCAGTTCTACAGATCACCGCATCATCTACATATTGGATTATCGAACTGTCCCCACGGTTTCTACTGAGATTATTCATGAGTAGTGAAAACGGGAGGTGGCCCAAGATTGAACCTTGAGGCACCCCGTCCTTAATGGAGTGCTTCTCTGACAAGGACCCCCTCAACCTCACCTGCTGGGTTTGGTCAGTCAGGTAATTGGCAAAACAGACAAGGGAGTGCTGATCCAGTCCAAGGCACTTCAGCTTAGCCAGAAGAAGAGCATGGTCCATCAGGTCGAAGGCCTTGGTTAGATCTATAAATACAGCCCCAGTGGGTGTGCTGTTGTTGAGGGCCTCGAGGACATCCATAGAGAATTTGATGAGGGCTGTGTTTGTTCCATGTTTTTGTCTAAACCCATGTTGGGCACTAGCAAGCAGTTGGTTGGACTCCAGATAGTCACAGAGTTGACCATAGATAAGTCTCTCCTGAATTTTAGCTAGCGGGCACAGTAGGGAGGTCGGCCTGTGATTTTTGACCGGCTCCTTGGGGCCTCCCTTGTGAATGGGTACAACATAGGCCTGCTTCCACTTGAGGGGAACTACTCCTTCAAGGAAGGATCTGTTTATGAGCCATGTTATAGGCAGGGCTATAGCTGGGGCAGCAGCTCACAGGAGTCAAGGGTCAAGGTTATCCATGCCCACAGAGCCTTCTGCCTTAATGGTCTTCAATAGTGGTAGCACATCCCTAGGGTGTATTAACTTTAGATGAAATTCAGGGTGTTGATGTGTCTGTTTTTCAGGGCCCTGCTCTCTGGAGGACAGGGGGTGGAGGATGGCTTTGTATTTTTCTAGGTCTCTGAAGAACCTGTTGAAGAAGTTAGCCACTTCCTGGACATCACTAAAGGTTTGTCCCTCAAAAGTGATGGGGCCCTGGGACGGTTTGCTGTTGCCTTTCAGTAAACCATTAATTTGAGACCAAAAGGACTTTGAGTCTGTTAGGTTTGCCTGTTGTACGGATTTAACTTATTCCCTTTCAGCCTCCTTGATCATTTTTTTACACTGGTTCCGTAGTGCTACGTAGATAGACCAGTCAGAGGAGAGGCCTGAGGACTTGTGTTTGTTCCAGGCTTTATTACACTGGATCATCAGCTGTTTTAATTCAGGGGTGATCCATTTGTAACAACTCCTCTTTACTCTGAGCTTTCCATCAGGGGAGAATAAGTTGACCGCAGAGGTGAAGGCACACTGGAAGAAGTCCAGGGCTTCATCGATAGAGGGAAGGAGATTTAGAGGGATCCAATCTTGGCCATATACATGCCTTTAGAAGGCAGCAGCTGAGAACTTGGAGACATCTCTGGCTGTAAGTAGTCTAGGGGGGAATTTAGGTGGGTGATTTTTCCATCGACAGAAAATTGGGGAGTGATCACTCAGGGCATCTGCAAACAACCCAGTTACCTGGATATTAAGTGGATTGGATACCAGGACCCAGTCAAAGGTAGTGTGGTTTCCAGTTTTTGCATTGTGCCTAGTGGGCATAGTGATGATTGTGAACAGGCGGGCATCCAGAAGGGATGCTTTTAGATCCTGTTCCAGATCAGGTGCCCAGTTAATGTTGAAGTCTCCTAGTAGTATCATTTCAGAGGAAGGGAGTTCAGCCAGTTCCTTGGTGACAGCCTCTAGGGTGTGGGAGGACACTTTAGGGGGACTGTGTAGACAGCCAACCAATATTGTCTTAGCATGTCCTAAGATGACCTTAACAAATAGTGATTCGCTCCCATTGCAGCCAAAGTAGGGTAGCGAGACAGGAGACACATGGAGGGAGTCTTTGGTGTATATAATCACTCCACCTCCTTTCTGTCCATCTTTATCCTTCCTGAAGGCTTTAAATCCCTGTAGATCAACTTTGTGTGGTAAGATATGGGGGCTTTAGCCAGGTCTCTGATACTTCTAGTACATTGGGCTTGTAGAGATTTATGCAGCCCTGTAGCTCAGAGATTTTTGGGCGCAAACTACAGACATTCATATGAGCTAGTTTTTGACCTTTGGGAGAGACCCAGTTGGGGTTGTGGGGGAGCTAATGGCAAAATTGTCAACTGGGGAGAAAGGGTTCAGCTGGATATCCCCAGCTAGTAGGAGCAGGAGGAGCAAGATCAGTTTCATTCCCTTAATGGTCTTGAAGAATAATTCCTTTCCCCTCCTCAGTTTGGAGGAGTGTGATACTGTAAAACTGTTAATTTCTTTTTTTAATTCAATATGGTTTTATTAACATACATAATAAGTTTTCAGTACAAACTTGGGCAACCGTTAGGCAAACAGGAGAATTACCCCCCAAACAATGTACATAAGAATCTTAAATTCTAACAGTTTGAACTAATATATTTTCCCAAAACCCAGCCCTCCCATCCTCCCTCCACAATCTATAAAACACCCCTCTATCCCACCCTCCATCAAGTATGTACACACTCAGTCATCAAAATATGTTTTCAGACCATAAATTATCATGGCTTCCGTACAGTAAGTAAGGCATCTAAAGGACCCCATCTAGTCTGGTAGACCTGTGAACGGTTATTCATGGTTAGAATGTGTCTCTCTAACCAGAGGGCAAATAACATTTCTTTATGCCATTCTATAACTGACAGGACTGAGCCATCCATCCAATGTCTCATGATAATTAACTTGGCAATTGCTGAGATCAAAGCCAAATGTGCTTTTCTAAGATTGGAAATACCCTCTGGAAATAAATATAATAAACAAATCTCTGGAGTAATATAGGAATCCAGGCCCAACAAGGGGTCAAGCATTCTTCTAATGGCTTGCCAAAACCTCTGGACTGACGGGCAGGTCCACAGCATATGGTATAGCATCCCAGTACGGTTTGTACATCTAGGACAATCAGGGGAAGGCCTACTTCCTAGTCTACAAAGTTTGAACGGCGTATAATATAAATTATGCACGATATTGAAGTGTATTAAACGCAATCTATCTTGCTTTAAAAACTTATACAAGATCGGCCATAGCTTGGTCCAGAGGTTTTGTTCAATACTAAGAGAAAATACCTGTAACCAATAATAACATACTCCCTCTGGCAGTCCAGGATCAACCGAATGGATTACTTTATATGTTGCGGAGACTGCATGGGGTTCTCCAGCTGCCTACAGAAGATTATTAAAAACATCAGCAGACCCCTGATTCATTCCCCCTCGTCCCAAATGAGCAACAATAGCCTTCTTGAGCTGTTCATACTTAAAAAAGGCTGTTACAGGCACCTTAAACTGATGTCTGAAAAGGGCAAAAGGAATTATTCTACCTTCTGCATATATGTCCATGACTCTTATGCTGCCAAGAAGAGGCCAAAAGGTCAGGGAAATGGGTCTGTGTCCAATTTGAAAATGGGGATTTCCCACTACAGGCTGTTCCAACAGAAAATGCCAATTATGGGATAAGTGAGTTTGCAGCTGATGTAAGGCCCTAATGGACCAATCTAGTGAAATATTCCTAAGAGGTTTTGGAATTGCTTTGAGACTAGTGTATAACAGGGCAGATAGGGAACAATGATACTGAGCTGCTAAAAATTGTTCAATATCTAACCACAAGGGTATATATATTTGTCGCTCTTCCCTTGATATCTCCCTTGACCAGTATGACAGCCTACTAAGGTGATGGGCACAAAAGTATGAGAAAAAGGAAGGGACTGCTAGTCCACCCTGCTTTTTAGGTGCAGAGAGCTTCAAGTAAGAGTGTCTAACACTCTTACCCTTCCAAAGGAAGGCGGTTAACATTTGATGGAATTTACAAAACCACCTTTTAGGAAGAAACAAGCCTAACATTCCCAAGGAATATAGTACTCGGGGCAAAACATTCAACTTGACAATATTTATTCTTCCCCATAAAGAAAGAGGGAGGTCTCCCCATCTGTTTAAATCTAATTTAATCGTCTCAATAAATGCATAAGATTTAGTTTAAACATGGTAGGAATCTCTCTGGCAACTTTAATTCCAAGATATGTGAGGCACTTGGACTCCAATATCAGATTAGTGTTTCCAAGCACTGACCTGGATATATTATTATTTAGGGGGAAAACTTTTGTCTTAGATTCATTGAGCTTGTAGTGGGAAATGACAGAAAACCGCTCGATCTCAGCCAAAAGCTCTGGAATACCTTTTACAGGGTGTTGGAGATGTAAAAGAAGGTCATCTGCATATGCAGAGAGGGACTACTTTTGTGCTCCTATTTTAATTCCCTGGAGTTTTGGGGAGATTAACAGCCTCCTGATCAGGGGTTCTAAATAGAGATTAAATAGTAATGGGGAGAGGGGGCAACCCTGTCTGATCCCCCTCTGGAGCAGAAAGGGAGCAGACAGTATCCCGTTGGACCAAATCTGGGCTGATGGGGATGTATATAACAATCTAACCCATCGAAGAAAACTCAAGGGGAGACCCAGATGGGCCAATATTACAAAAAGAAAATCCCAAGATACTCTATCAAAGGCCTTCTCGGCATCCAGGGAGATCAGGACAGAAGGAATATCTGAGTCCCTGGATGCTGAGAGGATATACAATAACTTACGCATGTGATCCACAGAAGATCTACCTTTCATGAAGCCTATTTGCTCTCTACTTATGAGTGTGGGAAGAAGTGGATCCAATCTCATAGACAGGATCTTAGCTAAAACATTGACATCCGTATTAATTAAAGAAATAGGTCTATAACTTTTCGGGTACATGGGATCTTTGCCAGACTTGGGAATAAGAATAATTAAACCATCAAGGAAGTTTGATTCCGACATTCTTTCAAACCAGTAGTTATAGACTTCAGCCAGAAAGGAAGCAAGCTCCTGTGAACAGCTTTTGTATAGGTTATTAGAAATGCCATCTGGGTCAGGGGACTTATCAAGTGAAAGCTGCTCAATTGCTGTTACAACTTCTGTACTGTAATCAGATTTCCAAGATAATCACCTTGAGATGCCTCTAGTTTAGGAAGATCAGTAGCATTAAGGTATTCAGCCATATCAGAAGCTACAGGTCTATCCTCCTGAGCCTCAGAATAAAGCTTTTGGTAATAAGAGCATAAAACCTCAGACACTTCTCTGGGGGATATAACCAGGTTGTCATCAGCAACCGATTTGATGCATGGAATGGCTCGAGAAGCTGTATTTTTCTTGAGTCGGATAGCTAGTAGTTTACCAGCCTTCTCACCCGCAACAAGGTATTTCATTTTTGCACATTTCAATGCAAGTTCTGCCTTTTGGTACATAAGATCAGAGTATTGACTTTGCAATTGGTGCAAAGTTGTCCACTCAGCATCTGGGGAGTGCCTAGTGAGGGTACGCTCTATGGACCGTATCTCCTGGAGCATGGCAGTTTGCTTGGCACGAAACTGATGACATCTCATTGTCAATAACCTAAAGCACTCACCCCTAAGAGAACATTTTAGGGCTGCCCAAATCATGTCTGTTCTAGCAACCGATTCCCTGTTATCTAGTAAAAATCTAGAGAGAACATTTTTGATGTATTGAAGAGAGTCCGGTTTTTGGAGCAACTAATTGTTCAACCTACAGAGAGCATCCCTTTGGATGCCTGGCCCAAGGAGATATGCAAGGGAAATTGGAGCATGATCTGATATAACTCTTGTGTATATATCTGCATATATTACCCCAGGCAATGCAGAGGAGCTAAAAAGAAAAAAAATCAATACGGGAAAAGGATTTATGCGGGGCCGAAAAAAAAGTATATTGGCGTTCCCCATGATGTAGAACTCGCCATACATCTAGGAGATCAGCACCTTTCATGAGGTCATGTAGTGCCCTTTGTGAGGGGGATAACCCCCGCCTTCGGGAATCAGATCTGTCTATATGCATGTAGGGCACAACATTCCAATCTCCTCCCAATATAGTTAAAATGGGTGGATCTGCAACAAGTAGGCTCAATAAATGGGTAAAGAAATGAGGAGACTCAGAATTTGGTCCATATATGGCTCCTAAAACAATTTGTCGCATTTCCAAGGATCCATGTAATATTATGTATCTGCCTTCAGGATCCCAGATTTCTTTATCAAGTTTGAAAGGAATTTTTTTTTCTATCAATATTACAACTCCCCCACTAGACGTAGACTTCCCTGCTCCATATGCCTGTCCCACCCAAGTCTTAAGGAATAGGCTAACATCTTGTCTTCGAAGATGCGTCTCTTGGAGACAAGCAATCCCAGCTTGTAACTGGCGAAGCTGTCTAAGAATAACCTGTCTCTTTACATTTGTTCTGTGCACCTTTAATATTCCTGCTTACAATCTTATAATGATTAGCCATCATTTGGTTTTACGAACAATACCAAGGATAGAATGACCAGTCCTGGTATACATAAGATCCAATGAATATCTGACTGAGCACAAATAGAAGTTTAACCCTAAAAAAATAAGTCGACACACTTGATTTACTACCCCCTATTCCCCTAATAACAATAAAAAAAGGAAATTTATCTGTCCCCATTATCCCTTAGTCCTAATCCCCCACAAGCTACAACAAAATTCTAATGATTATATAGTATCTTACCCCCAGTTCCAATCAACTGCACCACAATTCAGTCTCAGGTGAGTGATGTCTTGGTGCAGATAATGAGTTGCACCAGAGACCCCCTCTACCTCTCTTATGCCTCCACTCTGCCCCCGCCACTTATCTAGCGATTATAGGATCAATATGGACAACTCTAAAAAATCCAATTTACAGAACACCATATATACAGTATATCTCTACTAAGGCTTATTTACCTTGGTAGATTGTGAAAACATAATAACAACCTTTAACTATAACATGAGGTAAGTAATACACACATGGCACCTTAAGGTACTAGGAACACCTCCTACTGTAACCCTTTCTAGCTGTAGACCATATCCAGAATCCTTTTAAATACCCAAAATCAGAGCATCCAGGTATGAAGACTGTTAGGGATCTATTAACAGTTACTCTCCATCCCAGGCTTTTTTTTTTTTTTTTTAGGACAAAAGAGGAAAAATAAAAAGTAACAAGCCCCCAGTATTTTGAGTTCAGATAAACAAACGTAAATAGTCTGAGGAGCAGATAATCTATGCCTTTGCAGATAACAAATCCGGTAAGCAGATAGTCTGTGTCTTCATCCAAAATCAACCGCATATTAACGCCTGAGTCGAACGTCATTTCCGACTTCCTCCGTGAAACCTCCCCAGGCTTCTACACTGCCCCTAAGGAAAAAGAAATAAATACTGCACCAGTAATGCTCCATTGTAAGATGTTACCAGATGATTCAGGATATGTCCAACCCAAAATCAGCGAAGGCATCCATCCTGTAAGAACCAAGCAGCTCCTTTACATATCAGAGCAGACCGATTACAAATAACAGGCATTTACGTACAACCTTCTCATCCCTTTCACTTAAAGAGGTTCGGGAAAAGACTTTTAAGCTTTTGATGTGCTTGTTCTTGCGATTCAAAAGAAAACCACTTATCTCCTGCTTTCACCTGAAGGACCGCTGGATACTTCATGTGAAACGGGGTTCCTGCAGCGATAAGCTTCATCACAATTGGATGCAATCCTTGTCGCTTCACCCGCACAGACTGTGGAAGATCCTGTGTGATCCGAATTCTATGCCCTTCCCACAGAACCTCCTGCAAATCACACACTTTTGCAAGCACATGCTGCTTATCTAAAAAATTAAGCATTTTGTAAATAAGAGGTCTAGGTGGGGAATCGGGCAGTGGAGAAGGTCGAAGAGCACGATGGGCCCTTTCGATAACATAAGATGCTTCATTCAGTGAGGGGCCAGCAATTCGTTCACATAGTTTCTGGAGAAAAAGAATAGGCATTGCTCCTTCTTCCTTTTTGGGAATTCCAATCACCAGGAGATTATTTCTTCTACTCCTCCCTTCTAAGTCTTCCAACTTCTCCTCTAGTTTTTTAATTCTCCACCCATAGATCATCATGGCCAGTTCATTTTTATTCTGCTTCTTTTCCAAAGACACCAGTTTGGCCTCAGAATCGGTTACACGGGTGGTTAGAGAGTGAACAGAGGACTTGACCTACTGCAGATCATCATAAATCTCAGAGATTTTGTCCTGCAACGGTTGCATTACTTCTAAAAAACGTTCCTCTGAGAGTGCACCCATTGCGGTTGTAAATTTACTAGATCCTGCTGTCTGATGCTTCAGGCACTTTGCGGCCTTGTCCTTTTCTGGGGTGGGTGGTGGTGAATGCCTCGGTGGTGCCCTTCTCATGTAAACCTCCATTTCTTAAGTTAGGATACTGTAGCCTCAGGTGTTCCACAGTTGAAATACTGTAATCTTAATTTACTCACTAGCAGAAAAACTGTACCCGAGAACTGAACTAAGTAGCGGAGACACAGAGCAATGGAGGGCTGCTGCTGTTTCTCAAATTGCCATCATGTGACTCCCAAAACTGTTAATTTCTAAGGATATTTATTCTCACTATAGTCGCTCTACTTCTACATGTGCGAACAATCATTTGCAGCAAAAAATCTTAAGCAGTATTTTATATATACACAATTTTATTTGTTTCAACAATATGCAGTTAAAAAATGCTTTCACTGTTGCTTTCAATGTTCATCCATGAGCATTTCATTCAGCAAGCAGAACCTACAAAAAGAAAAGGAAACACAACTTGGTGTCTGCAATTGCCGTAACAAATAAGCAGGATAATACAAGATTGAGAGGCTTACTTTAAAACTACTGTGTTCCTCTTAAGTCCCTCGCTGTGCTTCTAGTCATTGTCAGTGGAAAAAGAACAAAGTAAGAACAGTATGCTGTTTTCAGTAAATCAGTGAACAGTCTGCTAACCTCTTCTTTCCCTCTCAGTAGGCACCATCTCTCTTGGTTCTTGATCTTCGATCACAGGTACTGGTGCTGTCATTTCCTGTTCATCTGGTTCTGTCTCAGTGATTACCAAGTTCTCTAGGACCCCAGAAACCTCAGATACCTAAAAAGTTTAATTTACTTTACTGTTACAGTTACTATACTCACAATACTCTCCAAACAGGTATCATGGGCAGTTTTTATCCCTGCCTCAGCGAACCCACAGAGACAATCTTCTGTTCGCAGTTCCTGGAATGATTTTAATAACCATCTGGCATGCTGAATTTTTATGGTGCTCATGCAGAGATCAACGTTAATTTTTTCTCTTGGTGGGCCCAGATTTAGCTTGTCCATAATCTTAGCAGCATACCATTCTGTAAAGCATGCCTTTAGATTGTCCTTATAGATTTTATTGATGGAGATATCGAGGGGTTGTAACAAGTCCGTACTTGATGCTGGGATAAATATGGGTATGATCTCTGCATTCTCCAGTTTATCAAGTACAGGTCTGGTGTTATGCGCTCTGTAAAGATCCAGAATGAGGATGGATCTTTGCTCAACAGGTAGATCGTTATTTTTTATTACTGATGAAATGTATGGAATCAGAATGGCATTAATATACTGCATCATTGTGTCAGTATTTGTCCAGTGGTTGTCGGAATGAGTTATGTGCCATTCTGCTGGAAACTCAAAGGTGAGATGGCTATGGTTGGTTTTGCTCTGGTATATCACCTGGGGGGGCAGGTACTCTCCTACCAGAGTACATCCCAGTAACATAGAGACCTGATGCTTGTCTCCCAGGCCAGTTACCTCAACCTGCTTTGCTCCCACTGTCTCCATTGTCCACTGGGAGCATGGGACAAAATTGACACCAGTTTCATCAATATTAATGATGAGTTCTGCAGGAATAAGCTCCTGCATACTGGCAGTGCTGATGCGTTTTAGGAAGGTCTCCTTCTATGTGGAAAATCAAGGTGTGTTTTTCTACTTGATTTGGTGCCCTTCCTCTTGCAAACCCCAAGTCTATTAAGGAATTGCCAAGCCCACTGCCTAGAAAATAAAAGTGGGCCACCAATCTGAAACAGCATTTTGTGATTATGGGATTTCACCACACCCACTGCAACTGCGACAACAATGCAGGCATTGACAACTGTCCCCTCAGCTCTCAAGCTTTTAATTATCATTTTTAGCTCTATTTCCACGTCCTCCATCAAGAGTGTAGGACGACCTCTGGGTTTGGTGGGCAATACAGAGGGAAGAAAGGGATGGATCAGGAACTGTTTTTAGTTTGTCAGTGTAGTCTTTCGTAAATTTACGTATAGTGCTTTCATTAATGGGGTTGTTGTACTTGCCCTGATAATGCCTAACTGCATTCATAACCCCATGAGTGGCTGCATATTTCCCTAGCTCAAACCGTACCTCAGGAGAGTAAGTAGTGTACTCTGTTCTCCTTCACTTTCCTGGGGGTGTTGCATTTTTAATTTCTTTTACAACGCTGTCTGCAGTTTTATGTGACACCCCAGCATAGTCACTAAGTGTGTCTGCCCTTAATTCCTCCAGCACTGAGCAGTCATACTTCTGAGGTCTGCTCCGTTGTAGCCACTGAATCAGTGACATTGCAAAAATCACTGCAGCAAGATGGGATGGTAAAAAATGGTATCGCTAGGTAGGTAGGCTAAAGAAAGCACAGCAAAGTAAGCAGCAACCACAAGACAGAACGGTAAAAACTGGTATCGCAAGGTAGGTAGGTTAAAGCAAAGCACAGCAAAGTAAACAGTAACTGCAACAACACTACACTAGGAGCAGAACCGAACCAGCACCGGAACCACTCACACTGCATGTTATAAAGGAATGTCATCAGAATGTTAATCCTGGGAGAGGCGGCTAATTGAAAGCATACAGGGGTTACTGGAGGTTGATGCACGATTTTTCTTTAGCGCTCAAATGTACAGGAATGCCTACCTGCGAAATTTGCTTTGCATTTCATTTAACAGTTTTACAGTATTAACTAACAGGCTCCCTTATGGGTTAGGTCATACATAATCAGTAACAGGTCAATTACTTTGGCTGGCTCATGTTGCTGCTGGACTGGTCATTGTTGGGTTGGTAGGTCCTTAGGGGGGCCTCCTACTGTACCAGTAATTAGACAATTAGTGCAAATGATCAGACAGATGTAGATAAGAGCCAGGATAGGACCCCAGAGAGGCAATTTCCTATGAGAGCCTTGCTTAGTAGGTGGGGTGACTGGGCACAGGAGTTCACAAGACATTGCACAGGCAGAGGCAGCCACCATGGAATGGAAGTGTTGATGGGAGAGGAAATTGGTTACACCATCTGGTTAGGCACCTCCGGAGAGATCCCCGGGGTCTGGTACTGCAGAAACCCTGCTTTGGCTTTAGTGACTTTAGTACCAAGGGTTACAGAATAATGGTGGATTCAGAGGGCTATACCTTAAAGCCCAGGGAAAAAAGCTAAATATCAAGTAAAAGCCTTATCAGAGTACTTAAAAATAGCTTAGGCCCTGGATAGCAATAATTATATAACTATCAGCAGTCAAACTGGTGGGATAGTTATGAGACGGTGAGACAACGTCATAGGCAGAGTTCTATGAACCAGCACAGGGAGCAGACTCAATACACTGAGAACTATGCTACTTCAGTGGCCTTATTCAGCAAGACAGCTTAGATATTAAGCAATTGGTGACCAGGACAGAGCCACAGCTAATCCAGAAGATGCAACACAATGGTAATTACCCAGGTCGGAGAGAAGATTGCCCTACCTGAAAGTCTATTCTTAATTAGCAAAACTGCACTCAAGGGAAAACCACCAGAAAAATATTGTCTTTGAAGGCTGGATCCAGGATCAGTTCTATGAGGGAAACACAGCGCATATCAGTTTGTAATGAGTCAATTTGGTTAAGAAAAGGTATTCAGTAATGCAGTCTGCTGGGGGGAAATTACCCGGATTGATTGCCTCAGGGGCTGGTTGGTGAGGTCACTGTAGCACTGCCTTCCTCCCAAGTCCCTCTGATACTCAGCTCCTCCCTGAGAGTATTTAAAAAGTAGCGGAGGCAGGAGGCGGGCAAAATACTTCTGTGGGAGCAGGTATGCTGAGGCAGGCTCTTGATGCGGTGGCAGTCTCCTGGTTCAGCAGCATCCTCTGCTGTGGGGGGAGGGCAGGATAGTAGCATCAGAGCTGCCCTCAGACCCTGGCGACCCATCCGGAAAGTTCTTTGGTGCTGAAGTAAGCTCCGGTTGGCAGTCCGCTTAAAAAGCCAAGCCGGAGCTGAAGCAGATAATTACAATTCTGGTGCCCTTTTTCTGTGTCCTGGTTAGCTGAGGGTCTGGAAACTCAGCAGCCGACCCCCAGCTCAAGCAGTGAAAGGACTTCCCTGGGAGCAGGTACTCTGAGGCAGGCTCCCAATGTAGTGGCAGTCTCCTGGTTCAACGGCATCCTCGGCTGTGGGGGGAAGGCAGGACAGTAGCAGCACAGCTGCCCTCAGACCCCTGGCATCCCCTCCAGAAGCTTCTTTGGCTCTGAGTTAAAAACAGAAACTTTCAGATTCATTATAGTTTGACACGTTTGATTTTTTAAAAGCTGATTTTTACTGAAAAATTTGTAAATTTTTAAATTATTGAGAAAATAAAGTGCCATTTTTGCATATGTGCAGTTCATTTTTGCAACGATCTATTCATAACTGGATTTTTGCTAAACTGATACATTTTTTTGGGGGGTAACTTTATGTGTGTGAATTTAGAGCTTTTGAAAGGTGCTGGACTGACAGCACTGGGACCTGAAGTCCTCTGCTTACCCACATGACAGGTACAGCACAGGTGATCACAGTGCAAGCTTCCCCACATTGCCTTGCCAGTGTGTCTCAGCTCTGTTATGGAGGGACCACCACATAGGTGAAAGGGTAATTCAGACTCCATGCCCATTCAGTCCTGGGCCCCTCATGTGAGTTCACAATGAAAGGTGCCAATTAGTGCCAGTTGTGTTATTGGTTTTGTGATGTGAACACCTCCCCACTGTAAACTGAACTGAGACCAACACAACTCATATCACATAGGCCACTGAACAGCCCTCGGGTGATAATGGCTTGTAACCACTACCGACCTGTACTGGATTTGAACCAGTGACCTAGAGGTGAAAGGCTTCTTAACCCACTACAAATCTACTGAGCCATTCAGTTCTCCTACTAAACTGACGTATGCCATCTGCATGAGCCAGAAGCCACTTTTGTGAGATAAGAGCCTTGACAGTCATGAAAATAGGAAAAAGAAGAGAAGCCTTTATGCATATAAAACAAAAAAATGTGTTGCAATTTAATGTACTGCAAGTCTGAAACTTATGATAGTGTAGGGTGTAAGGTTGACTCTTCAAGTGATTCATTATTAAAAAGCAATACTTTTAAAATATAAATTCAGACTATTGCAAGTCATGAAATCAAGCTCTGCTTTAATGAGTCTTAGCTGTCATGAAAGTGGGGAAAAGAACAAACAACTTTGCATATAGCAAATAAGAAAATCTGTTGGAAGTTAAGTCTGAAACTTATGTGGTCAACAGTGTAAGGTGTAAATGTAATTCTTAAAGTGTTTTTTTTTTTTAAACGATAGTTTTTAAATTATTGATGAAATTACATTGTTCAGTGCCATGAAAACAGGGCCTTTTTTCCTAACTTGAAAACCAGATTTAATGACTCACAACCCCATTTTCATGAAATACAACCTCTGCTTTGATGACAGTACTATAACAAGAAAAAATATGGATGGATTTATGCAAGACAAGCTGTAGGTTTGGTGCAATGTGTGTGATGCTGTAGCTGCTTTGCAAGTAGCCCACAGGCGCACTCATTAGGTTTACTACAGGTCTTTTGCCATGCATGTGATGATGCAGCTGCTTCATGAGTGGCCTGCAGGGCTACTCACAATGCAAGCTGCAAGTCTGGCACAGTGAGCATTACTATGAAGCTGCTTCATAAGTGGCCTGCAGAGCTACTTGTGAAACAAGCTACAGGTCTGGTGCAGTATTCATCACTGTGTAGCTGCATGGTGAGTGGTCCCAGGGCCACTCATGAAATAAGTTACAGGTCTGGAGCAATGTGTGTGATGTTGCAGCTGCTTTGCGAGTAGCCCGCAGGCCCACTTATTAGGCTTACTACAGTTTTTTTGCCATGCATGTGATGATGCAGCTGCTTCATGAGTGGCCTGCAGGGCTATTCACAATGCAAGCTGCAAGTCTGGTGCAGTGAGCATTACTATGAAGCTGCTTTATAAGTGGCCTGCAGAACTACTTGTGAAACAAGCTACAGGTCTGGTGCAGTATGCATCACTGTGTAGCTGCATGGTGAGTGGTCCCAAGGCTACTTATGAAGTAAGCTACAGGTCTGGTGCAGTGAGCATCACTATGCAGCTGCTTTATGAGTAAGCTAAAAAGACAAAGTACCTCAGCACAAAAGCACTGAGGCAAGGGTTACCCAAAAAGGACATTGACAACTGAAGTCAGGTTTCAAAGAAATACAAAATTACACATACCGCTATAATGTAAAGCATCATGGGATATACAATACATGCAAATCACCAAGAACATTTAGACTGATTCTGCTTTAAGAAAGAATGCATGGTACCAAAGGGCCTCTCACACAGTCTGCAAAAGGTGAGAACAGAAGACACAGACACATGTTTAATCCTACACAGGACTGGTTCACCCATGCCACAGTGATAGCAAAGTTAGCGGTGTAAACTACAGCACCAGCAATTCATCAACACCAGCCACTGTGCTCTGACAATCTGCCACGTGGCAGTAGGAGTGACCCCCGAACCCACAGCACCACCAGATATTTTATAACATGCTCTGGGTCATGCCCCAGTGGACAGTAGGGGGAACAGTGGAACAGCAACATTGTTCTGCTGGCAAAAAATCAATGTCACAGCAGAAGTGGGTGACATGATTCTGTCTGCAACATCGCAGTGGCAATAATCTGTCAGCACATTAACGGGTTACCCACAGGACTCATCACTGTGCCTCATCTATATCTCTCCCCAGAGGAAAACGAACTAGTCCTAATGTGGTCTTACCAGTTTGGGTCATGGTGCGCCAAATATAAGAAATCAAGCTAAGAAGACATTCTTATTTCGGTCACATCATGACCCAGTCCTGTTAGACCACATTAGCGCTGGCGAATATTCCCCTGGAATGACATACAGACAAGGCACACTGATGAGTTCTGTATAGGGCAAAATATGTATATGTGCCTTCTGTTCTCACCCTTTGCAGATTGTGTGAGAGGCCCTTTGGCATCATGCATTCCTGCTTAAAGCAAAACCAGCCAAAATGTTCCATGTTCTTGGTGATTTGTGTATGTATCCCGTGATACTTTTTCATTATGGGAGTATGTGTGAGTTTGTATTGCTTTGTGAGTAGCCTAGACACTCACAAAGTAAGCTACTGGCCTGGTGCAGTGGGTATCACTATGCTGCTGCATCCTATGTGGACAACAGGGCCAGTCATGAAGAGAGCTACAGGTCTGATGCACTGAGCATCACTATGCAACTGATTCATGGGTGGCCTGCAGGGCCACTTGTGAAACAGTCTACAGGTCTGGTGTAGTTAGAGTGACTATGTAGCTGCTTCATGAGTGGCGCATAGGGCTGCTCACAAAGCAAACTACAGATCTGGCACAGTGAGTATCACTAAGCAATGTTTAGCACACACGAGCTGGTGTCTCTGGGCTTGCAGCCCTCCTGAACCTTCTTGCACCTCTTTTACCCACAAGTGACTCCATTCTTGTAGAGGATTTCAATATTGACTGGGACACAAACCCACTCTCTCACTGCAACTCCATCATACAGTAACACAATCTCATCCAGCTAATTACCTCTCATATGCACCTCAGCAATCGGCCCAGCAAACACACCACCCTGGACTGGATACTGACAACTTGAGCAGACAAAGTTGCCCATGCTAGCACATTGTCTGACGCCATTAGTGAACACTCCCCCTTCTACAGTGTCTGGTGTACCAACCCCCCATCCCCCACCTACCTTTCTGACCTTCCACAATTTCTCTAATTTTGACCCACTCAGGCTTCAAGATGACCTCAGAGCCCTAATGACATTGTGAATGCACTTAATGAACATTTCTCAAACCTTAGCATCTAGCTGGCTAAGCTCCCCCATCCACCCCCTTGCCTCTTCCTCCACCATCCTCTCCTACTAGCCCCACTTTTTATTTTAAGACCATTTCTCCAACTAGGACTCTTAAGCTCCTTCTCAGCCTACCATCTCAAGGGAGTGCTGGTAGTGATGGTCTATCCCCCTGCTTCTTAAAACTAGTGGCCCAGGACATTGTCTATCCAAATTGTCAAATTGTCAAATTTTATTGAAATACAGTGTATAACAAATAATGTTTCACACCAATTAAAAACAAAAAATACAATAAAATTAATATATCATTACCTATTTAAAAATGCTATATACAGCAATCATATATCTATACAAACAGTATAAAACTTTTATATTTTCAGAATTCAATAAATATACTATTTTTTCTTGATCTGAGAAAAAGTGCAATAGCACTTAAAAATATTGCAAAGCCATTTATCTCTAATCTGCTGTAAATGGATGCATTCTAATAATATATGGCTAGTTGTTAATTTCCCTGAGCATCCACTCTTAAATCTAATCCTTTTTGGAAACTGAGACAGTTTAGTGAATATGACTATATTCCGTAATTCACATTAAATCTTAATCTTACCAACACCTTTACATGTAGATTGTTTTGACAATAGTTAATATAAGCTTCTCTTCTGTGTTTATTTTTTAGGCTAGCATATAATCTCACATTTTTTGTTGTTGTTAAAGTGTTCCATATCTCTTTGTTTATTCATATCTGGTATTTTTATCTTTGAAGCTTCACAAGAAAGGTTCAAATCTTGTATAGTTCTATTTTTAATTAGTGTTTTCTTCTCTTTCACTTTAAATTTCTTATCTAATAAACTCAGCCATGTCCAACATTTTTATCTGTTTCTGTTATTCTGGCCAACAACCTCTATACTATCATCCCAGCATGATTTTATCAATTCATTTCCTGAATTTTTGAATGCCCGTTGAAAGTATTTAAGTGGCGAATTTCAATCTGAGATTGTATTGATAATATTCCTGTCTCCATCCTTAACATTTCCACTGGGATAAATTGTGGAAGACCTACAGTAATATCAGACGTATTTATAAATTTTGTATTGGGTCAAGTATATTAATCCATCTATCAGTAGCACAGATTTCACTTCCATATAAAATCGTGGAATTTACTTTTATACAATATATATATAACATAGCTTTAGCCAAGTTATTAATGTGTTTTTTGGAAAATTTATTTATTGCCAGAACTGTTTGTCTAGCTTTTGTTTTGATTATTTCTGCACGTTTCCCAACCATTTTTTACATCTATCATAATCCCTAAATAATTATGCTGTTCTATTTCTTCTAATCTCTCATTCCCTAGAAACTAATGCACTTTTAAGATTTTTTGGTTGATTAATTACCATTATTTTAGTCTTATTTTTATTTAGGCTTAATTTTAATTTATTCAATGTTTATTTAATTTTATCTAGAGCCAGTTGTAGTCTTTTTGATGATTTTGCAATTAAAATTGCATCATCTGCATACATTAGTATATTAATCTTATTTCCCTTGACTATCAGGGCATCAGTGTCATAAATATCTAAATTATATATGATCTGATCACTATATACTGTATATTAAACAAAAGTGGTGATAATAAACAGCCCTGTTTAACACCCCTTTATGTTTTTATTCTATTTGTCAAGTGACCTATAACACTATATCGAATTTGTATTTCCGTATTGGTATATAACTTCTGTATAAGAGCAAATAATGTACTATCAATCAACACATTTTTAAGAATATCCCATAACATCAATCTATCCTTTCTATCAAAAGTGGAAGTTATATCTAGGAAGGCAAAATATAATTGCTGTCTGTCACTGGCATTAGTTTTTCTTATTAAATGATCTAAAAAACAAGTACAGTCTATAGTTTAGTAATTTTGTCTAAAACCAATTGTCTAGTACTTAAAATAGTACCAGTTTCTATCCATCTATTCAATTGTTCTAAAAGATAGCGAGTGAATATCTTTGAAGAGACACATTTTAAAACTATAGGCCTATAATAAGATGGGTCTTGTCTATTACCTTTTTTATATATTGTAATAAATTTCCACTATACGCCACACCTCTGGTATAATCTCTGTCTTGAATATATGTAAATAAAGTTTATTTAGTGTTTCTGTCCACCAATCTACATTAACATGGAACAACTCAGCAGGGATTCAATCTATTCCCAGTGCCTTATTTTTCCTCTGCCTTAATATATAATTCTTATTTTTTTCTACGGTCAGTGTCTCACACATTTTATCTTCATTTGGAGGAAAATAAGTTCTTTTAGTGATACCTTTGAATGTCTCCATTTGTACCTCTGTTTGAATACTGTACATTTCACTATAGTAGTTCTCCCATTTGGGATGCTGGAATATTCCCATCTATATTTATAGAGTTTATTCATTATGCTTTAGAAATAATACTCCAGAATGTATGACTATCTTTATTCTTAATTGATTCCTATAATTCTTGCCAGAGAAAATTGTAAGAATTTCCTTTTTTTCTTCCTTACTAGAACCCTGTATTCCTTTCTCAAGGATATTAGAGCTCTACAGCAATCCAAATCTTGCATTTCTTTAGCCTTATGAGCAATCTTATTTATTAAATGTTTCATACTAGTATATTCATTGTCATACCAAGGTGTTTTTTTTGCAAATTGTGTATTTCTAGATCTATTTCTAGCACCATGTGTGATATTATTTTTGAAATAATCCATTAGTTTCTCATACAACAGGAATATATCAGAATCCATACCACTTAAAAACTGCTCTTTTAGATCAAATCCTTCCTTTTTATTTTGCAAATCTGTAACTTTTTCTCTTTTTAATAAATCCCATTTTATTTTCTTATTATTTAATAATACCAAATGTTCATCAGCCTCTATATCCTCCTTGGATTTATTTACAGATTTATCTAAGTTCCTCTGTGTACAATCACCTCTTAATGCTAAACTAACTTTTATTGGGAGATGATCAGAGATTGCCTCTTGTAGAATTTTCAATCATTTGGCATTATCATAAAAAGCATTGTCTATTGCTACTAAATCAGTTGTTGTGCCACCATTATTTGTTGGGTGTGTATCCACTCACCTTCATCTTTAACCTCTCCCTTACTACAACCTCTGTCCCCTCTGTCTGGAAGCAGGCCAAAATTGTCCCCACTCATAAATCAGGTGATCCTAGTCTTATGGACAACTACTGTCCCATCTCCATTCTGCCCCATCTTGGTAAGCTCCTAGAAAAGGCAGTAAACTACCAAAATACAGAGCATATTTCCAAATATAATCTCCGTTGCCCTCAGCAACATGGTTTCAATAAGGGGCAGTGCACTACCACAGTCCTTGCCCTCTTCACTGACCATGTGCTGAGGTATATGGATGAAGGGAAGCTAACTGGTGCAGTGTTTGTTGATTTGTCCAAGACATTTGGCCTTGTAAATCACAACATCCTGATAGCAAAACTCGATGCCCTTGGTTTCTCCCCTGCCTCCACAGCCTAGCTCACTAATTACCTCTCTGGTAGAACACAGATGATCTGCCCTGGTGGTGTCACCTCCCCCCTCTTGCCTGTCTCTATGGGTGTCCCCCAGGGATCTGTTCTTGGCCCCCTTCTCTTTTCCCTCTTCATTAAATCTCTCCTATTGGAGGGCCTATCCTGTAAATCACTCCTCTATGCCGACAACTTAATACTATGCCAAAGTGACCCCTCCACCTCCTCTCTATCTGCCATTCTTACTGATGATTTCTGCAAGGCACATTGTTGGTTCTCCACCAACAAACTGTTGGTCAATGCTGCCAAAACAAAAGCCATGCTTTTTGGTTCCAAACCAAAACACTTTGCCTTAGCCCATAACAGTGGCCTTCTCACTGTCAAATCCCCAGATGGATCTCCCCTTGACACTGTTCCCACCTTCAAGTATCTGGAGGTAATCTTGGAACCATTCCTAACTTACACTGACCACATAGCCTCACTGATGAGGCACATCAATCAGAAGATAGGGCTCTGCTATCACATGATTGTCCACCCCTTGCCAGAAGCCCACCTTGCTATTGCCAGTGGCAACCTCCTTCCCCTCCTTGACTATGGCTGCCCGGTGTACTCCTTCACCTCCATTACCAATCTTAACCACTTGGATGCTACCTACAATTGTATATGTTACCTTACCCTCCACACCCGAGGTCTGGCATAGTTGCTTCACTATACAGTGCTCATCACAGGATAATTAAAGACACATCATTCCTAGCTCTATTGAGAATAGCTAAAGCAATACATTCCACACACACTTGTCTATTTGCAAGTAATTTCAAACAGAAACTATTTTTCAGTATCAAAGGACACTGCCATGTGTTGAACACCAACACTGGTAATGACAGAATAATTAAACAGCTGTGTATAACAGTAAGATGCATTTTTTTAATTCTCAAAACAGCATATAACTATTTAAGAGTCACAGTACTGGAGTAGGTAGTATAGTTAGTAGTGGGTGCTTGCTGGACAGAATGAAGAAGCCCATCTGGTCTCCATCCCCATACATACAGTATGTAACCAGGGTGAACCAGGGAGTAGCATTTCTGTGAAAATCTCTGCAAGTAACAAAAATAAGAGAAAATCTAGTTATAGTGAAAAAAAACAGCTCTAACTAGGACTTCAACTTAGATGAAAGCAGCAGGAAAAGAGTGCAAAAAAATGCAAGTGAATTCAGCAGCAGTAAATCAGCAAAGTCTACAAACAGCAGCAACAGCAAATTGTCTAAAAAAAACATAAATCATTAAATGAGGAGATTCCAAAATAAACATAATTTTTCCAAACAATTCCTGCAAAAACCTCAGAGTGCCCACTCCTTCTCATAGTCTGAAGCCATGCCTATGACATAAGTGCATGCTGATGTTGCCAAGGTAAATTGCTTCTTTAGAGCAGTGGTGTCAAACAACACAGTGCTGGTGTTACCCTAATATTGGCACTGCCTTGTTACACTGAGTAAATGACACAGTACTGCATGTACATAGGATGCCGAAATTAAGGTGATATCAACACTGTGTCACCTGATCATTCAAACCCCAAGAAATAATATACCACCAAGATTCCAGGGACTTTGAATCATATTTTTTCATTTACGTTTTTTTTATATATTTATTTATTTATTTATACATCAGTTTACAACCTTTGAGCCAGAGGCTCGTTTCCAAAGGTACCTCGTCACAAAGAGGACAATACAAAGCACACATTTCATTACATCATTGTAGGTAACATTTTTTTTTTACATCTTAGCAGGCAACAGTATGGCAGATATATACTGTAAATGACTTTGTTTACAGTAACAGTGTAACAGGTTAGGTATTGACAGGTATAACAGTTATTCAGATAAGATTGAGAGGAAAGCAAGCTTTTGGTTGAGCAGACAAATTAGTCTTGAGTTGGGACTGCTAGGTTAAGTAAGAACAGGTGGCTTTGGGACAGGGCAGGTGATAGATTGAGGGGGCAAGCCACTCTAGGAGTTTTGTCAGTTGTTGATTGAGAATCTACTCAGAGAGTTTTGTCGGTTACAATGAGCTTGAAACACCTACGGCTGGGGACAGGCACAGCTACATAGTTGAATAGCTGACTTCTAAGCGCGGTTTAAAACCAAGATTGAACGGATATCGTGATGGAACTGGGGAGAATATTGTACCAGGTAGGGGCTCTGTAGTAGAAGGACCGTTGACCATGTGTGGTCCTGGATCTAGGGATGGACAGGGTGGCCTTGGAGGAGCTACGAGTTTGGACTAAGGGTTGTGCTAGGTGAATAGAGGCTGTCAGACTGGGAGGGGGATAGACCAAGGAGTGTTTTTTTCGTTAGGAGGCAAGTTTGATATCTGAGCGGTTCATCCAGGTTGAGCAGCTTTGCGAAGTCATATAGCTGGCAGGTATGGGTTAATCTGGTGGCTCCTGTGATTAACCTACAGGCCTTGTTCAAGGTGTGTCGAAGTTTATTGAGGGCAGTCGTATCCGCAGCACCATAGACAGGCAGGCCATAATCAACAAGGGACAGGACTGAGGAGGTGACTGCTAGTCGGAGGGCCTCGGGGGGGGGGAGGCAGTGCTTGTAGCGATAAAGGATACCTAGCCGTGTATTTGCAGTGGAGGCTAGAGTATCAATGTGGTCGTGGAAAGTGAGTGCAGAGTCAAAGGAGACCCCAAGGTACTTGTACAGGCAGACTTGCTCGAGAGGAAGATTAGAGCCAGGGAGGATAGGTGGGAAATTACTGAGTTTGTTTTGGGGATGTGCAAAGAACATGGATTTGTTTTTTTAGATTAACTACAAGTCTGTGCTTTTTGAACCAGGCTTCAGCATCATTGAAAGCTAGTTGCAAGGAATCTTGAAGAGAGATGGGGTTTCGTGGGTGGCTAAGATAACGGCATCATCTGCGTACAGCAGGATTTTTCCCGTGCAAGCACTGGGCAAGGTATTGAGGTATAGAGAGAAGAGAAGTGGGCCTAGAATGGAACCCTGGGGGACTCCGGATCGGATAGGACATGTATTGGAGAGGGTCCCATTAATTCTAACACGCTGAGAGCGGTCCGACAAGTAGCTGGAACACCAGGAGACTGGGCCGGCGGCAAAGCCAATGCGATAGAGGGCATCCAACAGTAGGGGGTGGGAGACAGTGTCAAAAGCCTTTGAGAGGTCAATAAACACTGCCCCTGCTAGTGAGCCTGAGTCAAGGGAAGAATGCAGAAAATTTGAGAACTCAATAAGGGCAGTGCTGGTGCTGTGACCTGCACGGAAACCATGCTGTTCATGGCAGAGGATGTTGTATTTGGTCAGATAATCTGTGATTTGGGTTGCCACCAGTTTTCAAGGGCTTTGGAGAGGGGTGAAGGATTGAGATAAGTCGGTAGTTCCGGCTGAGGACCTGTCACCTCCTTTGTGTATGGGCAAGACTGTGGCTGTTTTCCAGCCAGAGGAATTGACCCAGGCAAAGGGACTTGTTGAGCAGGGTAGTTAGGGGGCAAGGACCTGATCCAGGACCAGCGGAGGATACTGGGATCCAGGGTACGCTGCCAATATAATTGCCCTTAAGAGCTTGAAGTAGGTGTGGCTAGCTTCCTGGGGGGTCACCCTGCATGGTGAAGCTAGATATTGGAAGTCAGCGGCATGAAGGAGGTCAAAGATATCTCTGGGGAGGACCGTGCTGAGGTCTATAAATGATGAGTTGAGGAAGTTGGCTATGTGGGCAGGGTCAGTGGAGACAGTACCTTGATGGTGATCTGGGAGGGGGGAGAGAGCGAGCCCCATTTAGTTGCTTAATGTTGTCCCAAAACTTACCACTGCGTTCCCAGGAGGAGGTAAGTGCCGCTTGATAGTGATCGCTTTTGCTTTCCTGATGGCCCATGTGCATTTGTTTCTAGCGGCGTTGTAGGCCTGTCTGTCCACAGCATGGCCTGTTTCTATTAGCCAGGTGCCACAGGTTATCCCTGTGTTTTAGGAGTTGCAGCAGGGACAGGGTAATCCAGGGCATTTGGACTTTGGTCCGGACTGCTGTCATGGGAGCGAAACGCCACAGGCTTTGTTGAAGGTTTGGGTGAAGAAGGTAAGGGCGCTGCCAACATCAGAGGCCTGGTGTGAGGGAGACCAGTTAATTTGGGCAAGATGTAGCTTAAGACCTTTAAGCCCACCTGGTCTGAGGCGCCGACGAAGAGTGGGATGAGCCGTGGGTTTGGGAGTGGGGGTGGCCCAGTGGAAAATGATAGGAGAGTGGTCACTAATAGAGTCTGGAAGGACCTGGGTATCATGGATTTGTTGATTCGTACACTTTGCACTTCAACCCCTATAGATGCATTAACTTAGTTTTTTGCAATTAATAAGCATACTACAGGATACAGAATACATTATACATGTAATATAAGTGTTCATGTACCATAAGTAAGGCATTTGCAATTGTACAGAGTTCCAAGGTGCAGCCTGAGTATTTCAAATGAGCAGTAGAGTTGCATATTAACAGGTTTAGTGGTAGCAAACATATGTAAGCATGATTGGTCTCCAGTTTAGCAGAGCCACATTAAAAATATGCGATAACTCTGTAGAACGGTATGAAGCTTACATAATGAAAATTTATAACAACATATTAATATGTCTAGACACTAGAGGAGAGCATGTGGCAACCCTAAAAGACAAGTTGCAGTTCTCCTCTCAGCACTGAGTCTAGCAGAAAAGCTTCCTGAATGAAAATATTTCGACTACATCTACCCTTTGTTTGGCAAGCCACATCTGGAAACTCACTGCATGCATGCTATTTTCAAATATCTATGTACCACAGGTGGAAAATAAACCTGAAAAAGTACAAAACAAAGTAAAATACGTTGTTCTGTGCCTTTTTGACATTCGCAAGCAGGCTTCTCAAAAAAACACAGCATGGTTCAGTAAGCTCTTCTCCAGATAAAATCAGCCAGTCCAGTACCTTGAGTTGTCAAAAATAATGTTTTGGGACTCACTTGCCATCCCTATTCATGTTAGATCCCACTGTACCTTTAAAATTACAACGTTTTAATGACAGCATAGACAAACAATGAGCCTACAATATGTGAAAACAGTTTATGCTTTTTAAAATACAGAAACTTAGTAATAGCTCCCGATAGAGGTTAATTTGGGATTCAGTAAGCAGATTATGCATTATTTGTATCTGTTATCATGTCTGGAGAGACTAGACAACCGGGTGCTGCTAGTAATTTGCCATTAAAGGCACCAGATGTTGCAAAGCAGCATCAGGTGAAAAACTAATAAAGAACAAAGGTAAATCATTTTTTTTAATTATGGAATTCAGCTCAGGGAATCAATACTTTCAACATTCTTACATTGAATGAGGAATAATGAATTCTCTAAGACATGGAAATAGCAGTGAGAACTCCATGAAGCACATATAAAATTGTCAGAGCTATAGCCTTTAGAACTATTTAGTTTTTAAGTGGTGTGAGATAAAAGGCCTTTTGTTTCCTGAGAGTAGAACAGAAAAATGGAGGCATTTTTGCCCATGCGCCCGGTCTTTATTACACATGGAGAATGTCACACAGCTAACATCAGCCACAGGGGGAATGGATGGTTGTCTACTGTATTTATGTATTTATTGTTTTATGGATGTATAATTTTTTGAAATGTTAATTTCCATATAAACCCCAGGTGTTTGCAGCCTTACTATCAGTGAGATCATACAGTGTGTCACAAACAAACACAGGAATTCACTGACAGTAAGGCTATAAACAAGAAGTTCCTGTATCACTCCAGCCTCAGGCACCAAATATTAACATAACCTTGCACCTGAACAGACACAAGTAGGCAACAATTCACAAAAACACATAACAAATAAAACATGTCATAAGTATACAACTACGACTATAATGGCATGTTTGTGTTCTGGTGACACATATAAACAATTCGTGCTTCACACTCATGGTTTATAAATGTCACCAGAACCCCTCAATGCCAGTAAAGCCTTATTATGTACAATTAGATGCCTTTAATTTCTTATACACAGGTACCATAAATAATGGGCAGGAAAGCACACTGCTCTCAGAATACCTTATTTCCTTGTGTGACCTGGCTGGGGGCAGAGCAAGAAACATACTGTATTAAATAACATGTTTCTTACTGTACTAAGCTGCTGTACTATATACTAACTGTTGGATGATTATTTGCATAGTATTTTGATTTCAAGTACTAGAAATAAAAACACTCTGCAAACAATCCTCCCCTAGTTAATGCACAGTACAACAGCTCAGTGCAGTAAGAAACACTTCAGTAGCATTGTCACTATCAGTAGTATGAGGAAACAAAGATTGTGAGAACATTTTTTTAATACAATTCAATTTTATTTTTACCAGGATAACACCATTGAGACAGCTCATTTGCGAGGTGGCCCTGGAAGGACTAACATACATAGGGGTACATAGGATTAAAAATCACAATGGCTAATGCAAAAACAGTAAAGACAATACCAGTCATACAAAACAAGTAATATGCAGGTACAGCTTTCTTACAGTAGGTTCTACACATAAAAACCAGGGCGGCAGATACAAAAAACAATGTTAACAGTACAAGGGATACGAGACAGATAATGTGCAGATGCAACTTACAGTAAATACAGAGAAGAAACTAACGCTAAAAAGAGTGGGAGGACAGGAACAGTTGCTGCGATAAGGTGCAACAGTATGGGGAAGGGGCAATGAGACAGCTAGAGACAGGTAGGGGACAGGGGTATATCTACAATACCTTAACAATTTTACCTCACCTGACACTACAGCAACGACAGTGCCAGGTCACTGTAGTGTCAGCACGGGACCCTGGTACCACTTTCTGGGGGTATTGCACCCCCTCCCCAAAACAACTCCAACTCAGAGTTGATTATTTAAGTAGCAGAGGGTGCAGGGGGAAAAGCCCCTAGAAGAAAACAAAGTTTGTTATGAATCCCTTTATGCTTACTGCAAATGCAGTCGACATAAAGGAGTTGGTGCAACATCAGTCATCAACTAAACTGTCGACTGACTGACACAGATCCAGAGACAGGGGGGTAGGAAATAATGGGAGGGTGTAGGGATAGGCAAAATTAGGAAAATGAGGGTGCAGAGAATAGGGAGTAAGCACAAGGTAGTTAGGATATGTATAAGAAGCAGGTTAGGTAAAGAGGAATATATTGCGGGATCCCTCCACTGGAGAAGAATAAAAGAATAGGCAGTGTGGAACACACGCCACCATGGTAGCAATAAGTGCAGTTGAGCCTCTTTAGAAAATGGGCCCGTTATTTTGCAAAGCAAGAGCACTTGTCCTTTGTCTGCAAAGTGAGTTTAAGCAGGAACCTAAAGGTACATATCTCAATGGTATGAATACGTTTTAATGTTTTTTGTAGGGTATTCCACAGAGTGGGTAGTGCATATCCCATGGATGTGGAACTAAAGTGGGTTCTTATCTTGGGGGTATCAAATGTAATATAGGAAAGTTTTCTGAGGGAATACCTGCAAGGGGAGCATTTAAATAGGTTGCAGATGTAAGGGGGAAGCTTCAGGGTGATGGCTCTACACACCCAGAGGGATGCATTGTGCCACCTCTTGGTATTGAGAGAGGGCCAATTAATCTGTAGGTAAAGAGAACAGAGTTGAAAGGTGCATTTAAGATAAATCTTAAGGCTTTGTGATACAGTGTGTCTAGAGTAGAGAGGGCTATTTTACGGCATTGGCTGTAGAGGAAATTCGCAAGGTCAATTAGGGGGAGGAAGGTTGTCTGGACCAATCTTACTTTGGCTTCATAAGTAAGTAGGTGCTTGATGCGGTAAAAGAGTCCCAATTCTTTGGCACAGTTTTTTAGCTAGATCCTCGATATGGGTAACAAAGGAAAGTTTACAGTCCAGTCAGAAACTTAGATATTTGAATTTCTCTATTAGTTCAAGTGGTTCCCCCAGAATTGTGACGATCTGTAGGTTGGTTTTCGAGGAATGGGGAACTGGCTCTTTGGAATAAGAGAAGAGAAGCATAACTTTGGTATTTTTGGCATTGACAAGTAGTTTCAGGTGAAGCAGATTTTGTTGGAGAAGGTCAAATTTGTGCTGTAACTCAATGCAGGTGAGTTGTAAGGAGGGCCTAGTGGCATAGAGCATGGTGTCATCCGCAAAGAGGTGGATGTTTGCAGTGTTAATATTATGGTCAATGTTATTGATATAAATAGCAAATAATAGTGGTCTCAGGATGGACCACTGGGGATCTCCTCTCTGCAGTGTTTTTAGAGGAGAGAACATGCTGTGACCTTTTACCCTCTGCTGTCTACCAGTAAGGTAGCAGGAGAACCATTGTATAGCAACATTGTCCAACCCAAGGTTAAATAGCATTGTTAAAAGTATTTGGTGGTCAACAGTGTCAAAATCCTTGCAATAAAAAGAGCACCTACATCATTTTTGACATCAAGGGAGGTTTGTCAATCATTGGTGACTTTTGCCAGAGCCAAAACTGTGCTATGTTTAGTCCTGAATCCAGACTGGAGGGGATTCAGTAGATTTGTGGATTCAAGGTGATCTCTAAGTTGGGAGCTGACCAGTTTTTCAAGAAGTTTGGATAGGATGGGTAGCAAAGAGATTGGCCTATAATTATTAAGATCACTTGGATCACGAGATTTGAAAAAGAGGAATAACATGCGCTATTTTCCAATTGAAGGGAAGTGCACCTTGAGTAAGGGACAGATTGAAGAGGTGGGTAATAGTTGGGGACAGAGTATAATAACTTAATTTTAAGAAAAAAGGTTCAAGCTGATCAGCCCCAGAACTCTTCTTTTCATCCAGGGCAATTAAAAGATCTTCAACTTGTTTGAGAGTAACCGGCTTGAAACTGAATTGGTTTTGGTGATGTTGGATGTTAGATGGTAGGTGCTGAGGGTCACCAACAGAAGGTGGGGGGAGAAGCTTGCTAGCAGGTGACAAGTCAAAGGCTAGCCCAGCGGTAGAAAAATGGTTGTTTAGTTGGTCCAGTGTGTCATGGTTGCTTGTGTAGGTATAAGCCCCTGATGCTATTTTAGCTGGGAGGGACAATGGTGGTTTATGTCTTTCGACTTCCTTAAGGACTTGCCAGAATTTGGCAACATTGTATTTTGAGGATTCCAGGGCTGACTGGAAGTATTTAGACTTCTTGCCTGAACAAGTCTAGTACAGTGGTTCCTGGTTGCTCTGAAAGCAGCCCAATCAGAATTTACAAGCTTTCTTCCATAACTTGTCCCTGTAGAGTAGAGAGGTTTTTAGTGTGTGGGCATGTTATTTTGCTTACTCTAACTTTAGTCATTGGGGCATGTTTGTTAATCACTTGCAAAACAAAGTTTTGGAAATCATTGCAGGCCTCAGAGACTGTGGGGGCCATGTAGAAGTCCTGCCACTTAATCTTGCTAAGATCAGCCAAGAAATCAGAAAAACTGAATTTATGGAAACTTCTTTTAAATGAAAAGACCGGTGAGTAGGTGGTCTTGGGTAGGAGCCTCACACAAACTATAGCTGTGTGGTTGCTAATATCATTATTGAATACCCCAGTGCATGAAATTTTATGCGGTCTATTAGTAAGTATCAAATTAAGGAGGGTGCTGTGTTTAGGATTTTTAAGGTTAGAACGGGTGAAGCCACAAATTAGTTGAGTAAGACCAAGAGTGTTGTATGAGATTTTTAAACGTTCGGAGCAGTTCAAGATCCAGTCTAGGTTAAAGTCCCCCAAAACTAACATTCAGAGTTGGTGGCTTTGATGATCCTATGGAGGTGATAGAGTATCCCAAATCCTCCTGAGGGCAGTCTATAGCAGGTGGAAATGAAAAAGGACTCATCAGAAAGAAAGGATATTTTTAAGGTGAGGCTTTCGAATTCCTTGGGTGAGGAGATGGAGTTGAAAACAGAGACTGAAAGCTTGCCTGAGACATAGATTGCAACCCCCTCCCCATCCCTGGTAGTCCTATCGGCCCTAAATACATTATAAGAAGGGATATTAACAGTGTGGTCTGTGGTAGACACTTTCAGCCAGGATTCAGTGACAACTAGTACATCTGGGGAGGAATGGAGGGCCCAGGCCTGTATAACATTTAACTTTTTAAGCAGGCTGCAGGCATTAATATGCAGAAAGCTGAGACCTTTTAAGTGGGTAAGGTCTGAGGGGTCGCAATGAATGTGGGGGGTCTAGGATTTAATTCAATATTACCAGAACATAACAACAGTAGTAGGATAAGTTTCTTGAGTCCACTAAATACGAATTTAAGGAGCAAAAGACAGCCCTATTTAGAGGGTGGGGTCCTGGAGGAGGAAGGGGAGGAGAGAGGAGCAGAGTATAGTCAGTAGAGAGATAGCACACACAGTGCCACACAAGCAGGGATACTTGGTGGCTCATAGATGTAAGGAGAGGATAACGCAGTAAGAAGTAGCATGCAATGTTCCTGGGGTGCGGTGCCAGAATAGCAGAAAGGTTGTAAATACATAACTAGTTTCTGTAGAAGTGGGGGGCAGCAAAATTGAGACGGGGGGCCCTAACTGAACTGGTGTCTAGGAGATCCCTCAAGACTGAGTGTTCCGTAAATAAATCTAAGGAACACAGGTGAATAAGGGAGTGGAGAAAGAGGCATAGTGGAAGGGGATGCATATTAAACTAGGATTAAGAGAAAGCAGTAATGGGAAGGTAGTGAACATGTAGAGATGTAGCTCTCTAGTGGCTAGAAGTTATAAACTGCTAATGGAAAAGTCAATACTTGTGAGAGGAGGGGGATGTATGAACCCATGTGACACCTTTTTACCTTTGTTTTTGTGCATATAAATAAAAAAACACTGAGCAGGGTGACCGGCTGCGCTGGCTAGCAGTCGGGGCAGTTCACCATGGAAAAGCTGCCAGAGAAGGCACAGTTCCTATGGGAGAAGTTGGAGGCGGATGCCCATTCAAGAAAAGTGGCCAGTGGAGAGGAGAATGGACAGTCAATTCAAAGCAATAAATACAAAGGCAATGGCAGCTAATCCCCTTGGCACCAGGCAGGTGGGAAGGTGGATTGCATAACAAAGGCTCTGCATAAAAGGAGCTCTAAAATTAAGCCACAAAAGAGCTGTAACACCTTGGGCTATGGGGGGGGGGATGATTAGCAGCACAAGGAAAGGCACAGGGAAAAAAGAAAGAAAAATCAGAGCAAAGGACAGAGATAGGTAGCAGTGCTAAAATGCAGGACACTTATTTCAAATAGTAGAAATTTAAAGAGAGGACATAGGGTACCATGGAGTGAGAGTGACAGCAATATGACATAAAAATTCAGTGCAATACATTCTTCCAAAAACGAAAGTTTGCTACATTTATCATTGAAGGCAACAGTTAAGATAAAGTGGTTACAGGGTGCAAAGAGAAGACTGGAGACTGTAGAACACTTAGGGAAGAAATGGGTTGCAGCCCAACCTCACTGGTAAAAATATGTTGCATTTTATCTGAGATATCCTGAGTAAATACACTAAAATAAAAAGGAGTCAAGAAGGTCATACACAGCAGCACGTATTTTAGACTGTTCTGAATCGCTAGCCACAGCATCAAAAAGTCAGGTGAGCTTATGAAACTGTATTTTCCGGGCAAGCTGAGAAGAACGGCACCTTAGCATGTGTGAGAAGTGTTCCACAGCTCAGGGATTCTATATGGGCATTCTGCCCAACAACTCTTTTTTATCAGTGGCATGGTGAGAAGGGTATGTTAGAATTCTTTAGGGAGTGGGGGGAGTGTAAGGAGGTCTCCTCCAAGACCTCACCAAATCTCACTTGGAACATGGTCACTGAGGGTCCTTCAGAGGGATGCACTCTACCCCCCACCCCACCACCACCACCCAATAAGCTGTGGTAAATGTAATGCTGTCTTCACAGAATAGTGGAAATTGAAAAGGGAAGACTACCTGAGCTGATACTAAGTGCATACTGACCTTTTCCTGGGGCTTCTTTGATCGTTTCTTTAAAACAAGACTGATAAATCTCATAAGGTTACTGTGCTTTCAATTTTGGCATTCTGGAGTGCTGCAGACCTGCTACTGTATTATGTTGGATGCAAAATATTGAGGTTTATGCATCTAGTTGTGAACTTGGATTTCAGTTTGCATTTTTGTTTTCTTGTGCATGACAGTGTATAACACATCTTTGGAATTTTGTTTTCCATACAGCCCTCTCCCTGTGCCACTAGCATTTACACAGACTAATCAAGATGAAAAGCTTTAAACGGGTAGAATTTTGAAAAGCACTGCAAGAAAACCTGTAAACACATTCAGACTAGGGGTAGAAGTAGTGTAAAAATTTAACATGCATGCAGTTTTGCCACAGGGTGTGCAATGTCAGCAAGTTTTTCCCTTTGCAAAGTCTGTACTTCCAGTACGCAGTAAAAATTACAATTGGCATCAGCACAAAATTCCCCCTAATTTGAATTTCAGGGCCACGCAGTTTTATGTTTCCTTGTGTGTGCACAAGAAACATTTTGCTTTACTTCAGAGAATGGCATTTCAGAGGTGTGTCATGGACTAGCCCAATGCAGAGCAATCTACATTAGGCTCATCCCTGACAGACCAATGACCACACAAGCAGAGTATGACAGTGGTCACAGTTTCATGAGTGTAAACTTTGTGTACTTGAAAGGACTGAAACGCTCTAATGAGAGAGCACTTCATTACTTTCATTTGCATAAAGCCAGCCAGCAAGCAGATCTGCAGCGCGGGGAGAATGACAGCGACATACTGTGCCTCCTTTTGTTTTCCCACTTGCTCATTTCATTTTGCTCCCTGCCCAGTGCCTATTGCCCTTCTCCTTCATTCCCTTCCCTTTTCTGTTTGATGCACTTTTTTTTCCTTTCGTCAGTTTGGTCCTCCCCAGCTCACCCTGCTTCTTTTTTGTTATTACCCCCCACTTCCTGTTGTCTCCCTTGTACTTCCCCTTCTCCCAGTTTTTCTCCTCACTCCTACCTTTCTTTGTGTTTCCCCCCATTTATTTTCTTCCCGTTCCTCTGCGTTTTGCCTTGGAGCTCTCTAGTTTAGCAGATAGAAATTGCACTATACTGTTTTTTATCCATTTTATGTTCTTTCTCACTGTTTTTGAAGTGAAAGTGCAGTCACCTTCAAAACTTCTCCATCTGTGATGGTTAAGTTGGTCTCTGTACCATCAGTTGTCAGTATACAAATTGAGGCATTGTTTTATGGGAATATAAATAAAAAGTTAAAATAAGCAGTATTCCCATTGATTTTATGCCACAATCTTGGATGCAGACAGTCAAGCTCATTAGCCTTTCAGAGATGGAGTGTGGGAACAATGCTACGATTGTCAGTTCACTGTATGGAAGCCTCCCTCTGCATGTCCTGCTCTAAACCGTTATATTTGCCGCCGAATCAGCAGCTCGCATAGGAGAAGGGAGACACTCCTACACTGGTCTCCTTCACATGAGATCCTGTCACCCCAGCTCCCACCAGCATGGATCAGGCCACAGCCTGAGCTCCATAAAGGCTAGAAGTGGAAAGCTGCCGCCTGACACTTTCTATTGGTAGTGTGGTCACTCGCATTAACTGCAGCAGTACCCAAAGCTTGTCCTCTTCACAGTGCATCTCAAATGTGCCTAAACAAATCCCTCTCAACATTTCACCCCCACACTGTGGAACTTTATGCCAAATGTGGGTGAAGTTCACAAAGTATGCTGTTAATACAATAATACGGTTCTCACATTCATTGCTAGGAATTTTTGCATTAAAATTCTAACACTGAATGTGGGCTGATCCACTCAGTTTGTAACAGAGAGCTTTGATGAGGTAAAATGAGGAACAGCATTGGGTCCTCCCCCCTCCCACTACACAGCAGGGAAGAGATTTTTTTAATACTTTGGCCACTAGAAAAACTAGCGCAGTAGTGAGTGAGCCACCAGGATTCTGGTGTGTGTTGAACAGGAGTTCCTTCCGGCATGGTGCCCAAGTTGGTGTAGTTGTTCCCATTGCCCTTACATCATATTGCATTGCATCATATTACAGTACTTTTATAAGCCGGGGGCTATCGATTTTGTTTCAGCATCCCATTGCCCTAAAGATTTTGCTGAACACAAGCACTGGTCTGAAAGCAATCTGAGGCACACGTGGAAATGGCTGGTGCTTGGACCTTTTTTGGATTGCTATGCAGAGACTTGCTAACCTTTTTTTTTTTTTTAATGAATGGCTGTCGGTTGATTTGTTGATTTCAGGATGAACAAGGCACGCATTATCTTTATATCGCGTGCCCTTGCCTTGCACGTTTGTAGCAAGAATTTGACAGCCCTTGCCCAGTGGGAGCCTCTTGTTCCTGTCAGTTTTCTTGCCATCAAGAACCACTTTTTGTCAACCCAAGAACTGAGTAATGACATGAAATTTGTGCTGTCTATTTGATAAAGTCACCTTTGACCTCTTGAGGCAATGTGTTTAAATGTCATCTTCATTGGGAGTCGAAAATGCATTTGCAGTAACAGATTAGACCCCTTCCCCTTATTCTGCTGCCAGGTTTGCTGTAATTTTCAGCTTTATAAACTGTATGTTTGGTTTCAGGTGAATTTTCAGCTAATTGTTCAGACTCACATAGTGAAATGTAAATTTACAATGTATATGTGGGATGGTTCCAGGAGAAGCAACATCTGAGGTAGATCCCTTGGTGCAAGGTGAACATGCAGTGTGAGCAAAGTAAGGGTGGTAAACCTACTGCTGGGGGAGGAGAAAGCTGGGGTACTTTTTTCTACATAAAACTTTTATTGAAACACTGTTCACATAACAAACTAACAAACAGAATGAGTACACATAACTGTACAGCTTAGGAAAACTATACTGTAGATTTCCTTCCTGGATTACCAGGAAGATAGATCAAGAGAGAGCAGTGGATGTGGCCTGTCTGGATTTCAGTAAGGCTTTTGACACTGCCACACAGGAGGCTAGTTAAGAAACTAGGCATCCTGGGGGTGGCGGAGAAAGTGGAAAGCTGGGTGTCAAACTGATTAAGGGATAGGAAGCAAAGGGTGGCAGTAAACAGTAGCCACTCAGGTAATAGGAGAGTGATTAGTGGGGTGCCACAGGGTTCAGTGCTGGGACTGATCCTTTTCAGTGTCTTCATAAGTGACATTGCGGAGGAGCTTGAGGGTAAAGTCTGTCTCTTTGTGAATAATACAAAAATCTGCAACAGGGTTGACACTCGGGTGAAGAGAATGTAATGGGATCTGAGGAAACTAGAGGAATGGTCTAGGTGGTGGCAGCTGGGTTTCAGTGCCAAAAAGGGCAAGATTATGCACTTAAGGCTGCAGAATGCACAGGCTGTGTATAAGATGGGGGTAAAGGAACTTACAGTCCATGCAAGAAAGAAACCTAGGGGTCATCATATCTGATTACCTCAGGGTAGCTCGGTAGTGGGGAAAGGCTAACAGGATGCTGAGGTGCATAGGGAGAGGAATTTCTGGCAGGAGGAGGGAGGTGGTGCTGTTGTTGTATTGCTCACTGGTGAGACCCCACCTTGAATACTGTGTCCAGTTCTTGAGGCTGCACCTCCACAAGGACATGGAAAAAGTAGAAGCAGTACAAGGAGGGCAACCAAAATGGTGAGGGGGTTGCACGGGAAGCCATATGAGGAATGGCTGCAGGAACTCAACATGCACACCATGGAAGAGAGGACAGTGAGAGGGAACATGATTTAAACCTGCAAGTACCTCACAAGAATGAATAAGGTGCAAGTGGAGGGTCTATTTCAAAGAAAAGAAGGCATTAGAGCAAGGGGGCATGCAATGAGGCTAAGAAGGGGAAAGTCTGAGTGAGATGTTTGGAGATACTTCTTCATGGAAAAGGGTGGTGGATGACTGGAACAGTCTGCCAGAGGAGATGGTAGGGGTAAAGACTGTGAGGAGCTTCAAGCATGTGTGGAATATGCAGAGAGGCATGAGTGGGGGGAGGTAGTGACACTTACGACCAACTAGGGTCAGTGATGACAGAATAGGCAGGGACAAAGGGCAGACTGGATGGGCCCAAAGGTCCTTTTCTGTCAACAAAATCTGTTTCTATGACAACTTTAGTCCCTGGATCACCAATGATAAACTATTTTAATTATGCTGGGCCACTAGCCCAAATTTCCCACTACCACCCCGGATAGCCGCTTTCTTTAACTCCCATGTTGTCCTATACCCCCTTTGTATATCTCTACTCTTGCTAATGTATTTTTTCCATATTAACCTGTTTTCTCTTTCCTTTAACAGGTCTGGCATGATGCCGACTGCTTCTGCATCAGATAAGCATTATTCTATGTCTTATCTGTCCTATCCTTCCTATTTACTCCCTAAGAACTATGGGTACTTTGTGACCAATTTCCTACATTTTATTTTACAGATTCAATGGACTTCATCCTTTCATGTCCTACTTCTGACTCCATAGCACCCAGGTGAGAGACCCTCTACATATTACCTACACTGATTGGGTTTACTGTAATGGTTTGGTTGTGCCCATTACAGTGTGTGTGTGTGTGTGTGTGTGTGTGTGTGTGTGTGTGTGTGTGTGTATGTGTGTGTGTTTGTGAGAATTAAAGGGGAATCCCCACCTCCCCTACAGGAATGCTGCAGGACGTTTAGGTCCTCTTTAAGAGAAATGCATTTAAAGTACTTTTTTCTATGTACTTAATAGTCTGTAAGTAATTTTTGTGTCTGGTTGATCCTGCGATCCTCCTCCCACCATACTTCATCACTATGTGTCACACAGTCACCCACAGCAAGCCCTCTGTTGACATGACTGATGGACAGCACTGCAGGGGATCTCTATGTGCCAGCAAGTCAGATAGGAGTGTATCAGTATGAATGTGCATGATCGCGCTTATTCTGCCAGTGCTGATCGTGCATTGATACCAGTAGAATAAGCACAATCATGCACTCATTCACACTGATACAATCCTAACTGACTTGCCAGCATGTAGAGGTCCCCTCCAACACTGTCTGTCAGTCATGTCATCAGAGGGCTGGCCACAAAGGACTGTGGGAAACGTAGTGATGAAGTATGGTGGGAGGAGGATTGCAAGATTGACCAGATACAAAAATTAATTGCAAACTAGTAAGTACATAGGAAAATGCACTTTAATTGTGTTTCTCTTAATCGGGACATAAAGGTCCCGCAGCATTCCTGCAGGGGAGGTGGGGATTCCCCTATAAGGTTACACATACCATAGTACTTATTTTTTTCCATAAAGCTTTTTGTCTTTGCAGTCAACGCATGTGAGATCTCAGCCCTGTCCCCGCTTTTTCCATCCGATACTCACCTCCCTCAGACTGTCAAACCCAAAGTTCCCTCATGGATTGCCCCCTGTGCTGGGACCAGGAAGGGAAGGCAGTCCTCCCGCCACATGGTGACTCCCAGCCAGAACTGTGCTGGAGGTCCATGTGGTGGCACAGACTCTGTCCAGGCTCTACTTGTGTTGTTCTAACTTCTTCACAAGTGAAGTTCCACAGCAGTAGCTCTGAGTCTGAGTGACTGGCACTTTGACTTAAGGCAAGTTTTTATATTTTTAAAGTTATAATTCATTTAAAAGAAATGTTTCATCATATTATGATGATGATGATGATGAATAAGGTTTTTTTTATGGAATAAACTTTGTGTCTCCTTAAGAGGATTCCCATTTCTTCATTGTAGGTAGTGGCGGGGATCATCACTGTGCCTGTTGAAACCACAACACAGTATCAATGCTGTACCTTTTGAAACAGCCAGCAGTGAGGGGATCAAAAGTCCAAAGTGATGGAAGCCTTCCTCCTTATATGTGTAAACCCGCTTTGGGAGGCTTACTTGTGAGCCCCTGAAAAGACTTAGTTTTCACCAGGGTTTTGGTCCATCCTCATTCTTTTTTCCCTTTGGGTCCTGGTTTTCCTGCTTTGTCCCTGTGTCCTCATCCTCTCCTGCCAGTCCCTGCATGTTTTTTTGGGAGAGTGGGGCCAGAGGAGCTGGTTGGCATAGCCACCACCCATTTATAATGGCACTTTGGTGCCGAGTGGGCTGAGCGCATGTGCGAATGGCGCATTTTCATTCGGCTGTTATGGCAGCCAGTTAGTGCTGTCTCTCTGGTGGTCCCAGTCCCAGGGCAAGGCAAGAGAGGGGTCAGAGACCTTGGCAGAACCGGAGAGGTGGCAAGAGAGAGAGAGAAAGGAGCTTGAGTTTTGTGAGTTCCAATCAGGCTGCAGCATTTGGGAGCTGCCTCATGAATACTATTGAGGCGGCATCCCTTTGAAGCCACAGGAGTTCTGTAGGAATCGGCATTAGCAAAAGAAGGGGAAAGAGATAAATTAAATAAATATTAAAGTAGTGTGCAAGAGAAAAGGAGAGGCTGCCAGTCCATGGGGGTGTAAATAAACAAAAGGGTCTACACGGACTGCAGCAAGAGATTGTAGATGTGATATGTGTAAACTGGCATTGGGACTGTGTACAGGCTGCCTATAGGATATGTAAAACGGCAGCAGTGACTGGATAAGGGCTTGACTGAAGTGTTAAAATGTACAGTCACTTGACAGTGCACAAGGGTGACTACACATGTATGGGGCTAATGTAAAATAAAAGTTTACAGTTTGGCTGCACAGGAACATTGAACTTGGGACACTGGCAAACTATGTGGGATTGTTTACTCCAGCAAGCATGTCACTGCAGCCATGTGACATCATCCAACCAACCACTGAGCCAGGATAATCAGAGAGGATTCTGGGGCTTGTGAAAGGACTGTTGAGGAAAAAAACAGGGGGAATATTTAAGCGTCTTTTTCTGCATCAATGAGACATCGAGAGAGCTTCACACATATTAATTTTTCTTAAGGACAGTGGCTACAGCCAATGGGGAGCTTCCAAAAAGCTCCCAAAAGCAAAGAATGTTTGGATTTTGAGTCAATTCAATAGGAGCCCCTCCAGAGGGAGGGGGGACTCTTGCCCCTGGAGAGAATGGGGCTGCAGGATGGGCCTGCCAGGGGACTGCCAGCAATTTGTACCGAAGGGCAGGTAGTGCCTGCCCCACCAGGAAAAGGAAAAAGGAAAGAGGAAGCAAGGAAAAAAAGGGTTTATTGAGAAGCAGCTTTAAAGAGAAAGGAGAAAAGCTGCAGGGTGATGGAATATGCATTGTTTAAAGTTGCACCACAGTGGTGAGATAGAGGCAGCTCATATGACAAAGGGAAAAGCTGCAGGTTAAAATAATTTGCGTTGAAGTGAAAATGCACCAGAGCAGTGGGAAGAGGAGAATAGAGGTTGTGTCCTGAACCTGGAAAAGGGACAAAGGTTATGTCTTGATCCTAGAAAAAGAAAAAGATTATGTCCTGAGATAGGTAAAAGGGCAAAGGTTGCGTCTAAGCCTGGAAAAAGACAGAATACAGAGGAATAATGAGAAACAAGAGAATAAATGTTGAGAGAAGAAAAGGAAGAGTGAGCCTCTTCAATTCAGAGAATTGCTATGCACCTGCATGGTGAGAAAATGGACTTTGAGTGCAGGAGTTAAGTGTAAGCCAGAGTGTAAAAGTGGCTATGTTAAGGTTGAAAGACTGTGAAAGCAGAAGGATCGGCAGGTGCTTTTCAGGGGTTTGGGTACCTGTTGTCTGCTCCTGAGATACAGCGAGAAAAAGAGACTGTTGTGGTAGATTCTGAATCTTCAGACTCTGAACAACTCCCCAGAGCCTGATGTTCAGGAAAAGAAACAGATTGCTTTGGCTACACACCGTGGCAAGAAAGATAGAGGAGAAGAGAATGTGCTGAATGTTTCTGTTGACACCCAGGGCCAGGTGGGGAACTCGCTAACAACCATCAAGTGGGGTCTGCCGCTGCAGGGGATCCCGGGTCTTGTACCCGAGTGCTAGGGTGCTCTGATCAGAGGGAGCTGGGCTGTGGGGCCTCTCCTGGGTCTGGGTCCTCTGTAGTTGGCAGGACATGTGCACATGCCCTGTAACAGGCCTGTAATGGGCTGAAAGGGACAGGCTGCAAGATCCGCAAGCAAGAGAGAGGAAGGAAGAAAGAGCAAGCTGCAGTCTCTTTGCCCCCTGTTCCAAGCATCAAGCCCTGTTCTGCCTGTGCTGCCATCCACCCCCAGGACTTAAGCGAACTGTGCCATCCAAGGACTGATTCTGCAGAACCATGAGTAAAGAGCAGGAATTACCCTGCTCCTGGGGACTGTAAATAGTTAAAGCATGCACACCAGGGCTGGAGATGGAACCGATGGTTAAGCAAGGGAAAGGATCGTAAAAAGTTAAAGTCAAATCCTTTAAGCGCGCCACTGCCAGCTACCAGCTGCACTTCAGGCCTGCAACTTAAAATTTGGGTACTCAGTGACAGGACTTTGGGGTTTCCATCAGACTGGGACCTGTGGGTCTGGGCTTGGGCTACACCTGCAGCAGTTAGCTAGTTAGACAGATCTAGTGGCTGCATTGATTAAAATCTGGGGTTTGAATCAAAAGGGAAATGTGATTTTGGGAAATTCAAATCTTCAAAAATGCAATTGCTAAATGTTGTGCTTAAACTCTGTTCCACTTACCCCATCCTAACCTTCCCCATGTAAATAAATTGTGATGTAATTTTATTGCAGCAGAACTGAATCTATAACCTAATTTTAGAGAGCATGATATTAGCTGACATAGGAAATGTAAATGGTTTAATTGGATATGGGGAGGTTTGATTCCTGCTAAATCCATGTCTGGGGTAACTGTTGGGGAGGTGGGTTGGTACAACCTCCCAGGGAGTTGTACTGCAGGTAATCTGACCCACTAAATATATACTCTGGGTGGAGACACCACCATTTTAGTTTATCTTTGGGAAAGGACCCCATGTATCAGCTATATGGGAACCGAGTCCCCTTAACCTGGCTAGTGGCCACCCAAACTCCCTCCCTCTCCTATCACTCTCTTAATCCCTTTCTACTGATCTTCCCCAACCCCCTTGCAGGGTACCCCTCATCCTGAAGGGTCCTTTCTTGGGTTAGGTCCTATTCCCCCTCCTAGCATTGTCACATCTCCACCTTCTCTCTCCTCCCTCTTTAAATCCCTACAGCCTTATCCCCCTTTCTATCTAGCCCCACAGCCCCCTTGCAGGGTTCCCCACATCCTGAAGGGGTCTCTCTGGGACACTGTCTTATCCCCTTCTCTCTGGTCCCCCAGTTCCCTTGCAGGGTTCCTTGCATCCTGAAGGGGTCTCCAGGGACACGACTCTTCCCCGGCCCCCACCTCACCCCTCCCTCTCCTTTCCCCCTTTTCTTTCATGTAAGCACTTGTTTTCTTATTAACCTGGCACTTATTATTGTCCACTTTTTCTACCTATTATGCACAACACTGTTGTAACACTTTGTAAGACATGCCTTACAACTGTATGTTAGTGTTGCTCTTGTCTCATACCTATTGTACCTCTACCTCCCAGGTCACACCAGGAGATGAGCGATTTGTCATTTAGTGTGCCTTCCTGTTGAAACATTTCAATAAATAAATAAATAAAACTCTCAAGTACAAGTTTAAAATTCCTGGCTACACCCCTGTGTAAGAGGGAAAGGGAACACAAAGGATGAGATAAACTGGTGGAAAAGGAGAATGGTTTGGCAGTGGGTAGTGAAGAGAAAACAGAGGTACTTAACAAGTACTTCTGTTCAGTTGTCACTGGACTGAAGGACAAACCAGTACCACAATGGAACAGGGGGGTGGGGACTGGATGGGGGGAAGTCACGGATGGTGTCATTCAAGCTGACAGGGTACTTAAGGGCCTAAAGGCCTTGAAGGTGACTAAATCCTCAGGGCCAGCTGGCATGCATGCATCCAAGGGTCCTAAGGGAACTGGTGGAGGTTCTGGCGGATCCCCTGGCAGACCTGTTTAACACCTCTCTGGAGTCAGGGATCATGCCTCAGGATTGGAGAACTGCACATGTGATGCCTCTCCATAAAAGTGAGCCAAAGGATGGACCAGGGAATTGTAGAAAAGTCAGTCAGCTTGACTTAAATAGTGGGCAGACTGATGGAGACCATCCTGAAAGAGAGACTGGTGAGCTATTTGGAGGAAAAGGGGCTCCAGGAAAGGAGGCAGTATAGGATTGTACAGAGGAAGTCCTGCCAGACTAACTTAATTGGCTTCTTCAACTGGGTCATCAGGACAGTGGACAAGGGGCTAGCGGTTGAAGTCCTGTATCTGGACTTTAGCTAGGCCTTTGACTCTGTACCACACAGGACAATAGTCATGAAGCTAGAAGACCTGAGAGTGGGGGGCTAAGCTTATTGGGTGGGTCAGAAGTTGGCTGCAGGACAGAAGCTAAAAGGTGGTAGTCGGGACAATTCTCAGAAGTGAGACCTGTGAACAGTGGAGTCCCAAAATCTGTGCTTGGTCTGATGTTGTTCAACATATTGGAAAGTGATATTGCAAATGGGATCAAGAGTAAGATCTTCCTGTTCGTGGATAACACAAAGTTCTGTAGGAGGGTGGGCTTGGAGGAAGAGAGACAGGAACTCAGGGAAGACCTGGCTAAGCTAGAGAAATGGTCTGGCATTTTGCAACTGCAGTACATTGCTAAAAAGTGTAAAGTTACACACTTAGGGGGGTGAAAAATCCATGGACTAAATGCTGAATGAGTGGTGTGCAGGTAACCAAGTCAGAGGAAGAAAATGACTTGGATGTAATTATCATGAGTGAACTGAAACACTCAGCACACTGCAGGAAAGCTATGGGCAAAACAAAATGGATGCTGGTATGCATAGCCAGGGTAATTACCAGCAGGAAGGTGGAGCTCATTCTGCCACTATACAGGTCTCTAGTGAGACGCATCTAGAGTACAGCGTGCAGTATTTTGCCTTTAGCTTAAGAAGGATAACAAATTGTTGGAAACCCTCCATAGAAGGCAACCAAGATGATCCAGGGCCAGCAAGGTAATGCCTATGAGGAGAGGTTCAGGGAGCTCAACATGTACTCTCTTGAGAACAGAAGGGAAAGGGGTGACAAGACTGAGATCTTCAAGTATCTTAAATGTAAAAACAGAGTGAACACCAAGGGCCTCTTCAGCCTTAGTTCAGCTCAGACACAAAGGGCAACCCTTGGAGGCATATGCCAAGTGAGATTCAGCCCCTAGCCTTACTGTTTGCTGAGCTTCACTGATTTTCACCCACTGGGAGAAAGAGACCACTCATGGAGGGAAGGCAGACTCTGACAGGTGCAGAGGCAGGGATTTCTTGACAGCAGTTCTACCTGAATCCTCCTAGGAGTGCACAGTCCAGTCTCCTTCCTCCACTGAGGCAGCTTCTCTCCTCGCTCGCTGTGCTCAGACCTAGCCAGTGGCTATTCTCTCAGCATAAGAAGCTGTTGGAACACTTACCCAGAATACCTGGCTGTGGTATGTAAATCAGCTGTGCCCACTACTGAAATAGTGCTCAGCTAATAGAAAGCTCTCAGCTGGAAGCAACAGCTCAGACACAAAGGGCACCCCTAGGAGGCATATGCTAAGAGCATTCCAGCCCCTGGCCTTACTGTCTACTGATCTTCACCGACTGCTGTACCCACTACTGAAATAGGGGTCAGCTAATAGAAAGCTTTCAGCCAGAAACAACCAGCAGCAACAGCTCAGACACAAAGGTCAACCCTAGAAGGCATATGCCAAGTGTGGTTTGTCCCTTAGCCTTACTGTCTGCTGAGCTTCACTGATCTTCACCAACTAGGAGAAAGAGACCACTCACGGAGGGAAGGCAGACTCCGACAGGTGTAGAAGCAGGGATTCCTTGACAGCAGTTCTACCTGAATCCTCCTTGGAGTGCACAGTCTGGGCTCTTTTCTCCACTGAGGCAGCTTCTCTCCTCACTCACTCTGCTCAAACCCAGCCAGTGGCTGCTTTCTCAGCATAAGGAGCTGTTGGAACACTTGCTCCACACGCCCTTGATATAAAAACAAGTTTCCTTTCCATCCTATCAGTTCTGAGTGTACATTGATTTTATGTGCAGTTGATGTACCAAGGGCTTGGTACATCTAAAAGGCGGAACATCACTGATTGTTTTACAGGTAGCAGAAACAAAGGTTCTGCCCACCCACCCTACCCTCTAATCCCACCCACCCCAGGTTATCCTCCTTTATAGGTCTACATTGCTCTGCCCTATTCCTGCCTCTCCAAATTACTAATTACAAAGGTGGGGCATACATACTTACAGCTCAAACACAAAGGGCTCGACACAAAGTGCACCCCTAGGAGGCATATGCCAAGAGCAGTCCAGCCCCTAGCCTTACTGTCTGCTGAGCTTCACGGATCTTCATTAATTGCTGTACCCACTACTGTAATAGTGGTCAGCTAATAGAAAGCTCTCAGCCAGAAACAATCAGCAGCAACAGCTCAGACACAAAGGGCAACCCTAGGAGGCATATGCCAAGTGCGGTCCAGCCCTTAGCCTTACTGCCTGTTGAGCTTCACTGATCACTGATCTATGTGTATATATACATTTTTTGGTCCACTCACAGCCTCTGCCTCTAGTTGTCCATATATTCCTTTCGACCATAACAGCCCAGGACAACAACCACCTCCTACCCTTCCCCCCCCCCGCTGAGCAGATACACACCACAGCAAAATAGCAGGCATCTCTTTTCTTTTGTCTGAAGATTGCCTCTTGGCAATCTACTTCTCTCACCAGGAACTTAAACAGAGAAATAAAGGCCACTATTAACCTCTTGAATTGCAATAATTGTGGCACACTTTTTACCAAGGACTTCATTTACAGAGTGGGGCACTGTCCAACTTGCTCCACAATCACAGACCTCTGATCACAGCTTCATGCAGCATGGGCTGAGATAAAATACCTCCATGATATATTAAATCAGCCCCAATTGGGCAACAGCATAAAACCTTTAGTTTCAAGGTGCACGACACCAGTACCCCTACCCCAAAGGACAAACAGACCAGGGGGGCTGGCAACAGGTCAGATCTAATACAACGGGCACAAAATCCTCAATACAGGAAGGTACCAAACCTACTCAAACATCGAATAGGTAAACTGCACTATCTACCAAGACAAATAGCATAACAAACGTAAAAAATTCTATGACCCCAAAGCAGCACACGGAGGTACAGCACACAACTAAACCCACTAAAAAGGACAAAAAGAAACTGGTACTAATAATTGGTGACTCAATGATTAGGGGTGTAAAGACTCACCTCCAGCAGGGCCATGCTTCAACTAAGGTAAGGTGCCTCCCCGGAAAATCGGCATGGAGGGACACCAATTGCACAGAGGAAATCATTTGAGGCATTGATTGAGACACACATGTTATTCTCCACATAGGTAGAAATGACCTAACCAGTATGTCAGTAGAGGAAATGAAACAAAACCTCACCAGGCTGGGCAACAGACTTGCTTCCATTTCATCCACTATCACCTTCTCTGAAATTCTGCCAGTCTGGGAAAAAAAGGAGACAGCATGCAGAAGATCAGGGAAGGGGACATCTCCAAGCTAAACACCTGGCTAAAAGACTGGTGCCATGAAAAAGATCACCACTTTAATTGGAAATTGGCAGGACTTCTGGGAACAGGAGTTCTTTAAATTCAATGGCCTACACCTCTCAAAGGAGAGGACCCAAGCCCTAGGGCAAAAATTCAATGTTCACACCGGTCAGTTAAACTAGTGGATGGGGGGAGGCACAGGCACCCCAGCACAAAAAGGGTTACCAAATGTTCCTCCCCTATCACCAACTAGTTCAGCACAAGGATGTGCCAATCATACTCAGACCAAACATGGCACAAACATACTCAGACCAAGCACTTCAACAAAATTGCACAACCAAAACATTAAAAATGCAAATGAACAAAACAGAACAGGATGGAAGGCAATGTGTGTCAATGCTCGTAGTCTGCCAAACAAAATCCCTGATCTCACAGCTATAATGGCAGACACACAATTAGACTGAGTCGCTGTTACAGAAACATGGTTTACTGGGAACCACTCCTGGGAGGTCACCATCCCAGGGTATGCATTATTCTGGAAAGATCGTGAGGGAAAGAAAGGGGGGGGAGGTGGCATTGTATGTCAGAGGTGATGTATGCACAACAGAAATCCAGGGAAAGCACAGTAAAGCAGAGGCCCTTTGGGTTACACTAGGAGCCGGGGACAAAACCCCTATCTGCACAGGAGTCATATACAGACCCCTTCCCAGGAGGCCAATGTAGACAAAGAGCTCTTGGAAACCATCTCGATGAAGGCAGATGGGTGAGTTGTTGCTTGTGGGGGACTTCAATCTACCGGATGTGGATTGGTCCTCATACACAGCATCCTCAGATCAGAGTAAAGAGTTCCTTTTGCACTAAGGGGAGCAGGTTTGTGTCAGCTGGTGAATTCACTCACCAGAGACAAAGCAATATTGGATCTAGTGCTGACAAGCAGCACAAGGATCCAGAAGCAGAGGTGGGAGCCAGTCTAGGGACCAGTGATCACAGTTCAGTCTGGTTTACTGTGAACAATATGGAGGAAAATAGTCACGCCAAAATCAAGGTACTAGATTTCAGAAAAGCCAGCTTCCCCAAAATGAGAACTACTGTATGATCGCATCCATGCTGGAGGGAGGAATCACAGAAGATGTAGAGGACTGCTGGAACACTCTGAAGGCTGTTCTGCATACAGTAACAAGTGTATGCACTAAGCTGATCAGCAAGTCCAAAAGAAGGAAAAGATCTCTCTGGTTCTTTCACAAAGTAGCATCCAAAATCAAAGAGAGAAAAAAGTCTTTTACACAATTCAAGCAAACAAAACATGAAGCAGACATGGAAGAATACAAGAACAAATTAAAGGAGGCAGGGAAAGCTGTTACAAGGGCAAAAGCACAGACGGAAGAGAAAATAGCACAGGGTGTTAAGGAGGGAGACAAAACCTTCTATAGATACATAAGAGAAAAGGAAAAACTAAGGGAGGAATAGTCTGACTAGCAACCAAGGAAGGTAAGATGGCAGAGAGTGATGAGGACAAGGCAGAAGTGCTAAACGAGTTCTTTTGCTCTGTCTTCACCATAGAAGACAGTGGCAAAGGTCCCACACTGAGCAGAACAAAGGAAGATACTCAGGGAGTAGATACTAGCCCCTTCACAAGGGAGAGGATCCTAAAAGAGCTTAATAAACTGAAAGTGGAAAAAGCCATGGGACAGGACGGCATACACCCTAGGATATTGAAGGCACTCCAAGAGGAACTGGCCGCACCGCTCCCTGAGCTCTTCAACAAGTCACTAGACAGCAGGAAAATACCTCAGGACTGGAAAAAGGCAACTGTTGTGCCCTTACACAAGAGCGGAAACAAGGAAGAGGCAGGAAATTACCACCCTGTCAGTTTGACTCTAGTTGTGGGGAAAATGATGGCGTCACTACTAAAATAGAGGATAGTGGCATACCTAACAGATACTGGAAAAATGGACCCAAAGCAACATGGCTTCACAGCAGGATAGTCTTGTCAAACCAACTTGATCAACTTCTTTGACTGGGTAACCAGAACATTGGATCAGGGAGAGGCAGTGGACGTTGTATACCTACATTTCAGCAAGGCCTTTGACACCGTCCCGCACAGAAGGCTAACCAACAAGCTGAAACATATGGGAGTTGGCCAGAAGATGGTCAGCTGGATCAGTAACTGACTGAACGATAGGACCCAGAGAGTGCTAGTCAATAGATCATTCTCAAGGGAGGGTAGGGTGACCAGTGGTGTCCAGCAGGGATCGGTACTGGGACCGATCCTAATTAACATATTTATAGCAGACATACAAATGGACTAACAGGGAAGGTTTGCCTGTTCGCAAATGATACAAAACTCTGCAACAGATTGCACACAAGGGAAGGAGCAGACAACATGGAAGCTGACCTTAGAAGGCTAGAGGATTGGTCCAGGGACTGGCAGTTACAATTTAATGCCAAAAAGTGTAAGGTAATGCACTTGGGAAAGAGGAACCCTGGAAAAAAATACACACTGGGAGGACATCAACTTGAGGAGATACAAATGGAGCGACATCTCGGCATAATCATCACTGACGAATTAAAGGTAGGAAAACAACATGAGAAAGCAGCACAGAAAGCGGATGGCATCCTCGGATGTATAAGTAGAGGTATTTCTAGTAGAAAGAGGGAGGTTATCATGCCCTCGGTTCTTGGTGAGGCCACACTTGGAGTACTGCGTTTAGTTCTGGAGCCCCCACCTCAAGAAGGACATTGACCATTTGGAAACGGTGCAAAGAAGGGTTACTGAGATGGTGCATGGACTGCATCACAGGTCATATGAAGCAAGACTATGGGAGCTGAACCTATATTCCCTTGAGCAGAGAAGAAACAGAGGAGACATGACTGAAACATTTAAGTATGTGAGGGGATTTAATGCAGCTCAGATATGTAATCTATTTCAACAGAACACGGCAGCATGCACAAGAGGGCATGATATGAGACTGGTAGGAGGAAGGTTCAAAAGCAAACTCAGGAAGTACTTCTTCACAGATAGAGTGATAAATCCATGGAACAGCCTGCCCCAGGAGGTGGTAGCATCAAAGACAATCAGGGAGTTCAAACTCGCATGGGATACACACAAAGGACAAGTTAGGACAAAGGCTGCAAAGGGGGGGGTAGTTTCTAGGGCAGACTAGATGGATCGCACGGTCCCCATCTTTTCAAAGATGCTTTTCTTATGTTCTTAGTGGAAACAGGACCACTAGGGGTAACAGCCTTAACTGGTGGGGGAAAGTTTGAGGAGACAGATGAGGAGGCACTTCTTCACTGAAAGAGTGGTGTCTAATTGGAATGAGCTGCCGGAAGAGGTGGTATCTCTAAAAACAGTGGACAGCTTCAGATAATGTGGAGGAGAGAGGTGCGGAAGGGGTATTTGACAGGGCTCAAGGAGGATATGGGAAGGGGGCAGTTCCCTCTTTAAACACAGTGGGAACTGCACACTCGAGCAGACTAGCTAGACCATAAGGCCTTTTTCTGTTGGCACATTTGTATATTTGTATGTACAACAGTGTGCAGACATCACAGCAGCCAGCCTGAAATCCTTCAGTTCTGGGTGGTGCAGGTGGGCAATGGCCAAAGGCTCTATGGCCAGCACAAACAATATAAGAGAGAGAGAGAGCATCCATGACAGGTTCCACTATGCAGGGCAAATGGGGAGGAAAGTACTGAATTAGTTAGGACTCGGGCAGAGACTTGTGACCCATCCCTGAAACTGGGGCCAAAGCCCATCCTAGACTGTGTGGCATGCAGGTGTAGTGCCTCAAAGTTAGGATTTGGATTTTTTTATGTCTCTCCATTCTTCCCCTCTTTCTTCCATGCCACAGACCCCTCCCCAGTCTTTGTCCAGATGTCACATTTTTTGGCACTGTGGGGGGGAGGGGCAAGGACAGGACTCAGCCCTGGCCAGAGATCCTCCCTTTAGGGCTTATGAGGCCCAATCACAGAGGCTGCCTGGCAGAACCACCCCACCCTAGAAGAGGGCCTGGGGAGTGGCTTCAGCAGCATAGTTTTGGCTCAGCTGTCAAGGTGGAGGACGCAGGTAGAACAGATGGGTAACATTCCTGTGGTGAGCCCATGGCTTCACCAGCATCACTCCCCTCCAGCGCAAGTCCAGCAGCAGCAGAAGTGGTCAGGTGGAAGTGTGGCTCCCCAATGCTGTCCATCCCTTTCGAGTCTCCAGCAGTGGTGCCAGGAATAGTTCTGTGGGATGGTCCCAGGCGTGCAGCAGTGATTTTGGTCCAGGCAGAATCATGCACCCTGGCCCATCTAGTTCCACTACCCACCCACAGGAGCAGCACTACTGGAAACTGGGTGGGAGCTCGGCTCCCTGGTCACCTTTCCTGACCTCCCAGCAACAGAGGCTGTCCTGGGCCATGATGGTGAGTGGGCACTGAGCCCAATTTCATATATATACTCATGCCAGAGGCACGTTGTGGACAAGGGGGGAACCAGGAATCAGTGGGCTGAGTGCCCGAGAAAGGGTGTCATAGAGGAGTTGAATGAGCACCAAATAAAGCAGGCAGGGGCACCATGGGTTTGACACCCTTTTTATCTCTTCTCTGCACCATTGTGTGCTGGGGGGGGGGGTTCAGTGGGCTGCAGCCCATTGGAAAATTTGCACCACGAGTGCAGGGCTGGGCTAGGGAACAAAGGCCCCATAGAGGGCATTGGGGAGTTAAGGGCTAGCAGCAAAGGTTGTGGCCCTTATGCATATTAATTAGTGGGTAGGGATAAGCAAGGCCTTACACAAGGGCAAGGCAGAAAACTCTATTAATATGCACAACTGAGGTTGGGCAAGGGTGTTGAGGCCCAAATGGGAAAGGGCAGGGTCAGCAACCAAGGCACTACTAATATTCATGAGGGAGGCAGGACCAGGGCGGTGAGTCCCATAGAATCAGGCACAAAGGCTAATATTAATATTAATGAAGGCGGTGACTATGCAGAAACTGCCTGGGGGGGAGATCCTTAAAGGCACAGCATTCTCTTGGGATGGGAGGGGAACTGTCTGATGGCCCGCGATTGCCCACAGAGTTACTTGGAGGTGTCATGAGTCTCACCTGAACCAAACTGTGCTGTGGCCTGCCTGGTGCCTCCTAGACACTGAACCCATTTGCCTCAGAACTGAACTGCATTGCTCGCAACCTGAACTGTGCTATTGGACTGAGAACCATGTGCCCTATGCTCCAATGATACGCAACCAGAGGCAATAATGACACCAGGTGTGGTAATTGTGTATTGCTCAGCTGTGATTTGTGCAACATGTCTTGTGATGTCCTTCCCATGGCTCCTACTGCAGTGAGCTTCAGCACCTGACATCAACCTAGGGAGGTCCCCGGCCACTCCTCCATCTTCAGCCAACATGTCTCCAGTGACATTGACCCACGTTGAATCTTTGTCATGGTGTTCCAACATCAGTCCACTAATGGTAAGTTGCAAAGAGCCATTAATTAGGTATCCAGAAATTAGTCAGCTTAGGAGCCTTCCTGGCTCAAGAGTGAGGGACCACAGTTAGCCTGGTACATGACCTTTTTCTTATTTTGTCATCCATCTGCAAGTGTGCACATATCAGTACTGCTCCATAGAGGCTGCGTCATGGATCACATCACCAGTAGTCTTCTTGTTAGGAGGTGGCTTGGGTGCTGGGGACCTACAAAGGTCATTGCTACAGATCGTCCAGAGAACCATCTGCTCAACCAGACTTCAGCTTCTTGCCAAGAGTCACAGAGGATCCCCAAGTTCTTTATTGTCCAGCTAGCAGTGTTCCTCTTTGTTTTCTGTTTGTCCAGGGGATGCCGCCTTATGGCCTGTGTATAAAAAGTAATTTGTGGGGTCAATTTCCACTTACTGATCAGCTAGCGCATCACAAAGCCAAAGCTTGGTTCATCAGTTAACTCATCATCTCAGCAAAGTGCACACAGAACTTGGACTGAAAGGGGTTAACCCCCTGTTATTGGTTCAACCAATTGCTGGTTCTGATTATATTGTTTTGTTGTTTGTTCCATTATCTTGTGGCATTGTAGAAAAACAGTTATCTTGTTGTTCTTCTTGTCCTTGTAAATAAACCTTTTGCATCTTGGTCCTTGAGTAAGCTTCCTGCCTCTCCTTCCAGATCATCCAGCCTGTCCTGAATTTTTAGGGAGTCACAAACCCCATTCCACCAGAGCTTCAGACCCCTACACAGGTACACCCACTCCACCTAGTCGAAGGATTTTTCAAAGTCAATGGCCACTGCTGTAGTTGGAGTGAGGACAGAGTTAGCCGAGGACATTAGAGAAAAAAGTGCCCTGTTGTAGTCAGGGCTAAGACCCCTTCAATGAATCCTACCTCAGAGAGTGAAAGAGGTGGGAAGAATAAGCTCCAGTGTGGAGGCTAACACTTTAGTAATAATAATAATAATAATAATAAACTTAATTTTTATGGTGCCTTTCAAAAACTAAGGCGCCTAACAATTTTAAAATCAAAAATCAAACATCAATAAACATAAATCATATAAAATCAAAAATACCATCATACCATCCATCAATTAATCAGTCACTCAATGCCTGGTGCCATAGAAAAGTTTTTAGTGCTTGCTTAAATCCCTCCACAGTTGTGCACTCCCGTAACTGACAGGACAGAGAATTCCAGAGGGTAGGGGCTGCATACATAAATGCTCTGGCACCAGAGGATTTCAAACACACCTTTGGAATCTCTAGCAACCCCTCGTTGGCTGAGCGGAGTGATTGCCCAGGGCAGTAAGGAACCAGGAGCTCTTTCAGGTAGTCCAGGCCCAGTTTGTGTAGGGCTTTAAAAGTCAGCAAACTGACTTTGAAGGTGATTCGCCACTGTACTGGCTGCCAGTGCAGTTCACGTATCACCAGCGAAATGTGACAGGACCGAGCTGATCCTGTCAAAAGCTGGGCTGCCGCATTCTGCACCAGCTGCAAGCAGTGGATTTCCACCCCAGGAAGCCCTAGGTAAAAGCAGTTGCAATAATCTAAGCACGAGGACACAAAGGCGTGGACCAAGGTAGGAAGGTCACTAGACAGAACCAGATGCTTAATCCTGGAGCTATTCCTTAGATGGTAAAGGGAAGATTTGATGACAGCCGACACCTGCAAATGCAGGGTCAGCCCTTCATCAAAAATTATCCCCAGGTTATGCACCCATTCAGAGGTCGGGAGTGATAAGCCACCAAGAAAAAGTCCAGAGGGCGAACCAGCCCCAACCCCCCCATCCGGCGACCTGGGTCCACAACCAGCACCTCAGTTTTTTCAGAGTTCAACTTCAACCAGCTGTAATCCATCCACTTCTGGATTTCTTTGAGACGGCTATTAAAGACCGAGAGACCTCCATCCTGGTCGGGTGCAAAAGAAAGGTAGAGCTGGGTATCATCAGCACAGCAGTGAAACCTCAGCCCGTACCTTCTTACAATGTCTCCAAGGGGCAGCATATACACCGCAAGCAACATGGGTGACAACACTGAGCCCTGAGGTATGCCACACAACAGAGAAACTGGGTCTGAGGAAAAAAAACCAGACACCACTCTTTGTGTTCTTCCCATGAGGAACGATGTAAACCACCTGAAGACTGTTCCCAATAGTCAAACAGATGTACCTCAGGTGACCAAGCAGCACCCCATGGTCCACAGTGTCAAACGCCAATGAAAGATCCAGAAGAACCAAGATGGAACAGCTCTTCTGATCTCCAGCCATCAGGAGATCACTGAGCACCTGAACCAGCGCTGTCTCAGTACTATGTCTCTTCCGAAAACTGGACTGGAGAGGTTCATAGATGTCATGGATGGTCAAATGGTCCTCCAGTTGTGCTGCCACTACTTTCTCAATTACCTTCCCTAACAAGGGAAGGTTAGAGATTGGTCTGTAGTTTGCATGGCAGTTTGGGTGCTAAGTAGCTTTCTTTAAGAGTGGTGTCACCACCTCCTCTTTCAGGGAGCTAAGAAACTCTCCAGATTCCAAGGAGCACCAGACTATCTGTGCTAGGACTGGACTGATGGCATCAATACAACCCAAACTCAGGGAAGTTGGTCCAGGATCCAAACTATAGCATGTAGGGTGCACACCCTGGATGATCCGCATGACATCCATGAACTCTGGTCGGTCAAAGGTACTCCAGGAAGGCCAAGGAGCAGTGAACTCATGCTGATCTAAAGCAACGCTCATAGAGTGTGCCAGTTGGAGTGCCGCCCCTGATGTCAGCCACCTTAGTAGCAAAGAATCGAGCAAGTTCATCGCACTCTATTTGCAAAAATGCTTTCCGGACTTGTAGACAGGCTGGGTTGCACAGTCTGTCCACAGTTCGGAACAGCTGAGCTGGTCGATTCTGAGCTGCCGCAATCTCCCTGGACAGGAACTCTGCCTTATTACAGGTGATTGCAGATTGATAGGCTTGATAATGGTCCATCAATCTAAGGTGGTCGGCATCAAAGGGCAGATTTCTGCCAGCAACGATCTAGCCTTCTTCCTAGTTGCCACATCTCCCTCAAAGTCCCATCAAACCATGGGGATCGAGGTAGAAGGGAGAGAGGACGAACATGGACTGGAGCAATAGAATCCTGAGCTGCTGGAATGGCCAAATTATAGGCCATCACAAGGGTCTCTGGGTCATTGCTTGCCACCAGGAGGGATGATAGGTCAAGTACAGCTGCTAGGCTTTGAGAACTTATATCTCGTAAAGGACAGTACCTAACCATCTCCACAGGCATAGGCCTACGAAGGGGGGTGCTAAAACTAAACCCCATGGTGTAGTGATTGGACCACCCAACTGGTTCCATCCCCAAGTCAGAGGCTTCGACCCCTAGGAGGAAGACTAAGTCAAAGGAGTGTCCGTGTTTATGAGTAGCAATGGTAACTACCTGTGTAAGGCCCAGAGATGTCATCAACTGGAAGAAGTGCTGTCCAAATTGCGAGAGTTCGTCGTTGATCCAGGCATTGAAGTCACCCTGAATAATCAGTCTGGGCAACTCAAATGCCATATCGACGATGAAGTCTGTCACTTCCTGAAGGAATCACTTCTCATCACCGGGTGGACAGTAGATGAGGGTGATCCGATAACCTACACCTGCTACTATGGTACACTTAAATTACTCAGTCTCCTCAACTAGTACACTCATGAGGTTAAGTTTAGTCTTGAAACAGACCGCAATCCTTCCCCCCCCCCCAAAGCAGTCCAATCTCGGGCAGTGTATCACCGAGTACCTGGCTGGAGTTAAAGCCTCCAAAATGGGACCAGAGTTCTCATCCAGCCAGGTCTCGGTGATGCATGCCAGGTCCACCATTTCAACAAGATCTGCAATAATTGCAGTCTTGTTTTTAATGGACCTGGCATTGCATAACACTGCCCAAGTTGGATGAACCTCTCGGGCCACCCGAACCACCTGCCCACCACAATCGGTAGTGCCCTTGGATATGGAAACCAGACATGGAGCAAGAATTTCTGCTTCTGCATTAATGAACGATGTAGCTCTATAACCGCCCAGAGCAATGTGGTCTTTTCCCTCCTTGAGGAGGACAGCGATCACTGCCTCATGTATCATGGGGAGGAGGGGGGGTGGATTTTGAGAGAGATTTTTGAAACACAGATTGCAGGACTGGGGAGACTATTGTAGGAATCTGCTGGTACAAGTCAATAGGTATACTGCCACTGGCCAGGACTTTCTGAGGAGCGAGGGCAAAACTGCAGATTGTATTTCCTGGGTGGTGAGTGGGGCTTCCAGTGTTTGTTTATGAGTTACTGTTAATGTGGAGATGGGTAAGCCCACCAAGAACTCATTCAGTTTTTACTGGCTAAGAGGACCCTGGGAGGAGTAAAGCTCATTATACAGGTAAAAGGTGCACATGATGTGGTGATCTGCTCAGGTTGAGAATGTAAGGAGCCACTCCAGTCCTGCAGGCCATGTATTTATCTGTCCAGCTGTTGCTTCTGCAGATGATAGGATAACAATTTGCCTGCCTTCTTACCCTGTCCCAAAACCTGTGCTTTAGGCACAGTACTGCCAGCTCTTCTTTCCTTGTGACTAGGGTATTAAGCTGCATATGGAGGGATCTTATTTCTCGCAGCAAGACGGGATTCACTTGTAAGGGGGTACTCTCTTTGAGCTCCTTCTCCTTTACTGCAAGTTCAGTTTCAAGCATTTTTTGTTCCTCCTCTCGTTTTTGCCAGTGAGCAGCTGCATACCCCATTGCATAGCCTCTAATAAAAGCCGTGAATGCTTCCCATGAAGTGGACTTAAAAGTCGCTTTGTTACCATTTAGCTCAAAGTAGAAAATCACTTCCTTTTTGTGCCAAGTGGCAAAGGTCTTATCCTGAAGCAGCAGGGAATCCAGACATAATGAGGTGGATTTGGGGGAAGGGGGGCAGGCCACAACTAGTTCTACTGGGGCATGGTCAGATAAGTATAAGGGAACTATGTGGGGTGCCTACACCATCGAGGAAGTGGGGAGAGGTCAGTCAGAAGTCAATTTGATTATTAGTGGAGTATGTGGTTGAAAAGTAGGAGTACTCTAAGGACTGGGGGTGCTGCAGGTGCCAGATGTCAGTAAAGGAAAGCACAGACATCATATCACAAACTGCAGCCAGGGCCTTAGTGTGGGGTTTGGACTTCCTGAAGCTCCTGTCTAAATAGGATTCCAGGCTTAAATTAAAGTTCTCACCCAGAAATAGAGGAATGGTGGGGTCATTAGGGCCAATAAGGAGTGGCTGAGCACATTAAACAGCTCTGGGTCATCATGATTATGTCCATAGACATTTGCAATGACCAGGGGGCCCTCAGCAGTAAAACATTTGGCTATTACAGAGCTGCCTGCCATATCCTGAGAAGACGTTTCAATAATCCAATGAGGTGCCTTATATACTAAAATTGAAACACTTGGTTTGGAGCTGGGGACGTAGCTGTTTACCTCCAGCCCCACCCCCCATCCCTGTGCTATTTCATTGTTTCCTTTGAGCAGATTTTAGTCTCTTGCAGGAATGCTACCTGAGTTTTAATATTTTTTAGCATGGATAGAATAGAATTTAACCCATGCACATTCCAAGGGACGTAAGTCATGGGAGCAATGCTGTAGGAGTTTGGGTGTTTGAAAAAGAGCATTATTGTGGAAATGGCCAATATCTACATCTCTTATCAAGGAGCCGGAAGAGATCCACTAGAAACCTCTGAGCTAACCATGTGTGACTCATTTATATAAAACCTAAAATATTTTAACTCTAGACAGTACTGTGCATAGCTAGCATAACACACGGAGCTGGCTGTGGAACCTGCTGGCTACCCGCCACCAAGGACCAGCAGCCCAACCACAGAATCCAGAGAGACTCTGTCTGGGCTTCCACCCATCGGCGGAGCCAGCCATGAAACCTACTGGCCACCCGCCACCAAGGACCCGCAGCCCAACCACAGAATCCAGGTACAGATGGAGTTGGTTTGCAGGAGCAGCGACTGAAAACCATGCTCCTAATAGGACAATTCGACTGAATCGGAAGGACGGGGATTGGCTACCACCCCTCGGCTCCATTTTTGAAGTGGCTCTGGCTTTTCCTAGAACCACGGCCCTTACCTAAATAATAACATCTGCCTCTGGCTTATTTTTGTGTTTTTCTTTTTTTTTTTTATTTAATGTTAACCACTAAACTGTTAGGCTGTTATTGTTGGGCTGTTAGACTGTAAGCGTTAGACTGTGGTGACATCTCCTTAGCTACTGCAGCTTATGAATAATACAAGTGTGATTATATTGCTGTACTGGATTTGTTTCTACTGCAGTTCCCTGTCTTCTATTTTTGGTGTTTTACTATCAGCTATCTTTTGTTTTGGCCCCCTTGTTATGCTCGCCTTTTCTTTCCTACACACCTTAGCCCCCATCCCCAGCACAGAGCCTGCAATTTCAGGGCTTTGTTAAGCAAGCCAGTCTCACTCATCCACCCCCAATTTTTCAAAGTCTGCCATTTCAGGGCCTGGATAAACCAGTTTCCACTCCTCCCTTCCCCTCCCTGGGCACTTAGCATAGACACGTCCCGCTTGGCTGTCTCTGACCGCCCCAGCCCGTAATTATCTCTTAATCACTGTCTTTTGTTTAGTGCACAGACCCCCCCGAGATTAAATCCTCTTTTGTTTAGTGAAACCACAGTGCCCCTTAAGATACAATTCCTTACCCTCTGTTTTTTCTCTTGCCATCCAGAGAGCCCCTGACCGGGATTCCACCCAGCGGTGGAGCTAGCCATGAAACCTGCCGGCCGCCCACCACCAAGGACCCACAGCCTGACCACAGAATCTAGGTACGGATGGAGCTTGCTCACAGGGGCCACAACTGAAAACCACGCTCCTGATAGGATAATTTGACTGATTTGGAGGAACGAGGATTGGCTACCACCCCTCCACTCTATCTTTGAAATGGCTCTGGCTTTTCCTAGAATTACTGCCCTTGCCTAAATAACTGCCTTCCCCCACCCCCGGCATTCTTTAAATACACATCCTCCCCCCCCAGACCCCACCTTTCACCTCCCCCTCTCTCTATAAGTGACACATACCCACACTTAAAGGAGCAGACTTTCTTGTTTTAGTTTTCATACCACAGCGAATACTGTGATCCCCACACATGATGAATTTGCATGGAGGAAAACCATATATCTCACCATTAGGGAACAGTTGAATGATGCAGGGACTCTGACACCAACTCCCTCTGAGCTGCCCACTGTTATGAACTTGACACTGAAACCACAAGGCAGAAGCATGTCTCCTGCTGAAACTCAATTTGAGCAACCTTTTTATAAGCAAATCATGCAAACTCATAGGTTAGCTACAATAGCCACAGCTACCATTGCCGAACTGCTGCTACATTTCTCATGCTCCGGAAATATCAAACTCAATAGTTCCCACAGATGCCTGAACTCCCTAAGAACTAAATCATACTGGAAATGCCTTATAAAAAGAATGATAATCATCCTACTCCTACTGTCGGGGTATGTGCACCCTAACCCTGGCCCACCTAACCCAACAACCCATAGGTCACTTGGGAGCATCAAAGTAGCCTCTATCAACATGGGGAGATGGATGCCTAAATTCCCCAAATTCCAGGCCTGGGTGGTGCAGCATTGCCCAGACATTATATCTATTATTGAATCGTGGCTGTCCACCAAGATACCAGATTCCTTTATATACTTTGAATGCTACAGCATTTTCCATCTTGATAGGCTAACAAAGAGAGGGGGTGGATGTCTGGTGTACCTACGTAATGATCTCCAGGGACACATGATGTCGCACAGTCTCTCGACTAAGGAAACCCAGATCCTGTCCTTTAAACTTACAATAGGTTGACAGAGGAAAAATCTCCTCCTCTCCACTGTCTACCTACCACCTGGAGTACAAAGGAAAGGGAAGAAGCAATTTATTAACTTCTGTAAACAAAGCAAGCCAAACTGGGAACACATTATTCTGGGAGATTTCAATATGAACTGGCTAGTACAGGACACTGTGGCAACCAGAGACCAGATAGCAAGCCTGTACCTATCGCAATTAGTGACTGAAACAACCAGGAGAAATTATCAAACTGGCACCTCTACACTAATTGACTGGCTACTCACCTCATGCCCCAAGCACATAACTAATATATATGTGCTCCATGACTCATTAAGTGATCATTTGCCAGTGATTTTTACATGGTCTAATAAGTTAAAAAAAAAAAAAAAGCTAAGTTATTAAGAAACCAGTCCCTTAAAGGACAATTAAATAACTTCAAGCTTTTACTAAAAAATGCAGACTGGACACCACTAGACTACACTGAAGATGCTAATTGGGCTCTTGAATACTTTACTCACATCTTTAATAATGCCTGTGACATGTTTGCACCTACAAATCATCCAAGCAAAAGGGATCCATTAACCCATGACTAACGGGCCCCATGATAGCGCTTATGAAACAACTGGATAATTCTGGCACAAGGTTCATGCCACTGGGAGGACGGGTAACTTTAATGTCTATAAAGAGGCAAGAAACAAATGTACAAGTCTAGCCCAGAATGCCAAGGCAAGTTACTTTAGAGAACAGTTGAGTGGAACATGAGGCAATTGAAAACTATTCTGGAACAACCTAAAATCTCTGACCAGCAAGGTCTCCAAAGCACCACCAGAACTGATTACCACAGAGTCCAACATATTACAGGAACCAAAAGACATAGCAAATGCTTTCAATCTGGCCATCGTGGACATGAGTTCAGTTCTGCCACTGGGGTATAGAAACATAGAAACATAGACTTTGACGGCAGATAAGGACCGCTTCGCCCACCTAGTCTACCCATTTCCCTACCTACAGGATAAGCCGCAGATCCTAGTTAACCAACAGCCTATTTCTTCCTACCCCCCACAAGAATTGCCTTATGCCTGTCCCATGTATTCTTGAATTCTCCCACAGTTTTAGACCCCACAACCTCCTCCAGAAGGCTGTTCCATGCATCAACTACCCTCTCTGTGAAAAAATACTTCCTCCACATTGCCCCTGAACTGCCCCCGTCTATCTTAAATCGTGTCCTTTGCTCTTGCATGTCTCTTTTCTGAAAGATGCTACCCTCTTGGACTTTGTTGATTCCACTGAGGTACTTAACGTTTCTATCATGCCCCTCTCCCTCCTTTCCTCAAGGGTATACATATTAAGCTCTTTAGTCTCTCCTCTATGGCTTCTCTTGCAGACCCTGCACCATTTAGTTGCCCTCCTCTGGACTGCCTCTATCCTGTCTATGTCCTTGCGGAGATGGGGTCTCCAGAACTGGACGCAGTACTCCAGATGGGGTCTCACCAACTGTCTGTACAGAGGGATAACAACTTCCTGTTTTCTGCTGGTGATGCCTCTCCCTATGCATCCCAGTGTACCCCAGCTCTCCCTACTGCCTTCTCACATTGCTTGCTAACCTTAAGGTCATCTGATATGATTACCCCCAGGTCCCTTTCCTTTTTGTTTTTGTTACTACCTCCCTCCCGTTGTGTAATCTTCCCCTGGGTTTTTGTTTCCCAGGTGCATTATTTTGCTCTTCTTTTCATTGAATCCTAGCTGCCATACTTCCGACCATTCCTCCAACCTTGCCAAGTCCCTTCTCATCCTTTCCATGCCTCCTTGTGTATCAACCCTGTTGCAGATCTTTGTGTCATCTGCAAAGAGGCATACTTTTCCTTCCAGTCCCTCTGCAATGTCACTTATAAAGACATTAAAGGACTGGACCAGTCTGAACCTGCGGTGCCCCACTAGTAACCCCTCTTTCTTCAGAGTGGACTCCATTTACAAATTACCTTCTGTGTCCTGTTGTCCAGCCAATGTTTTACCCAGGCTACCACCCTGGGACCCACTCCCAGGCTGGTTAATTTGACTATTAATCTTTTGTGTGGGACTGTGTCAAATGCCTTGCTAAAGTCTAGGTAGGCCATGTCCACAGCCCCTCCCTGGTCTACTACTTTGGTCACCCAGTCAAAGAAATCAATTAGATTCATCTGACGTGACCTTCCGCTGTGAACCCATGCTGCCTTGGGTCCTGTGCCCCACTGGCCTCTAGGTACTCAACAATTCTTTCCTTCAGAAGTGATTCCATCACTTTCCCTACCACAGAGGTCAAACTGACAGGTCTGTAGTTTCCTGCCTCTGTCTTGGTCCCACTTTTGTGAAGGGGAATCACATCCACCTTCCTCCAGTCCTCGGGTACCACACCATCCTCCCATGATTTGTTAAAAAGGGTAGTCAGTGGTTTCACTAGTTCTCCCCTTAATTATTTTAGAATTTTGAGGTGAATTCCATCAGGCCCCATTGCTTTGTCCACCTTCAATTTTAGGAGTTCTTTCAGAACCTTTTCTTCTGTGAAAGGACTGGGATCGACTCCCCTATTCAGAGTGCTTCTGTTAATTGGATTAGGCACCTCCCCCTCCTCTTTTGTGAATACTGAGCAGAAATATTCGTTCAGTATCCCTGCTTTTTCACTATCCCCCTCTGCCCACCCACTGTTCATTCTATTCAGCCTCACTATCCCTCCCTTTGTCTTTCTACGCTCCCTGATGTACCTATAAAAAGTTTTATCCCCCTTCTTAACCGAGTTGGCTATCCTTTCCTCAGTTTGGGTCTATTCTGACTTTCCTCCTTGCTTCCTTCTACCTTAACTGGTACAGCTCTCTGTCCTGCTTCTTCTACGCTTCCTTATACTTTCTGAATGCTTTCTTTTTCTCCCTGACTTTCCCTGCCACCTCTTTTGAGAACCATAGTGGCTTTTTCTTTCATTTTAATTTGTTTATTTGCGTCACACAAAGGCTTGTTGCCTCTGGGATGGCAGTTTTGATGATTCCCCATTGTTGCTCCACACCTCCTTCTAACCTGTTTGCTAGTGCTTTTCTGAGGCACTCTCCCATCTTGCCAAAGTCAGCCCTCCTGAAGTCCAGTACCTTCACTTTTGTAAGGCTTGACTCTGTAGCTGAGTTTAACGTGAACCACACTGTTTGATGGTCACTTGTTCCCAGATGGCAACCCACTTTTAGATCTGAGATCCTCTCACTGTCCCCATTTGAGAGTATGAGGTCTAAGATTGCTCCCTCATGAGTGGGTTCCGAAACTAGCTGTCTGAGGCATGCCACCTGTAGGGCATCGAGAATGGCCCTGCTCTTGGATGTGGCGGCAGCAAGTGTGTTCCAGTTAACATCTGGCATATTCAGGTCTCCCATCAACAGTATCTCTCCTTTCTCTGCCATCCTAAGAATGCCTTCTATCATATCCTTGTCCATTCCCTCCCCTGACCTGGGGGTCTGTATACAACCCCTGTGCGGATTGTGGTGCCACTTCCAGTCTCCAAGGTGGCCCACAGTGCCTCCTCTCCTCCTTTTTACTCTTTTGTTCAGTTGCTTTTATCCTTCCTTTACATGAAACTACTTCTCCCCTCTTCTCCCCTCCCTGTCTCTCCTATACGTTACGTACCCTGGTATGTTAACATCCCAGCCATGGTTCTCTGTGTACCATGTTTCTGTGACTGCTACGACATCCAGGCATCCCTCTTCCATCAAGGCCACCAGTTCAGGGAGCTTGTTGCCTAGGCTATGGACATTGGTACTCATTATCCTCCATTTCCTGATGGCCTTACTCCTTTTTGCCCCATCCCTGTCCTTCTTGCCTTTGTCCCTTTTTCCATTTACCCCTGCCCTTCTCCTTAACGACATCTCTATGTTGGTGTTTACTGCACTTACTACCGTGACTTTTTTGGGGGGGCTAGGATTTCCATGCTCTTTTCCAGTGCCTCCCCCTTGGCTAGTTTAAAGACTTGCCAATGATGCATTTAAACCTATCACCTAGGATCCTGGTCCCCTCCCCCGGACAGATGCAGCCCATCATGCCAGTATAGGCTTGCATCACTCCAGGTGGACCCCCAGTCCCCAATGAAGCCAAATCCCTGAGCTCTGCACCAGTTTTTCAACCACTGATTGAACCCATGGTGTGGAGCACCCTAGCCTCTCATACGCTATAGACAGGCAGCACCTCCAAGAAGGTTACCGTGCGTGCTACTTGTCTAAGACCCCTCCCCAATTCCACAAACTCTTTCTGCACTGGTCTGATCCCTTTCTTAGCCAGGTCATTTGTCCCTAGGTGGACAGTGACATCCAGCTCCTTCCCCTGTGCAGCTGCTCCGGCAATCCTGAGGATTCGCTCCCTGTCCCTCCAAGGCATGGTGCCAGGCAGGCACCTTACCTCCCTCTCCCCTTCCTCCCCCAGTTCTACTTTCCTAACAATGGATTCCCCCACCAGGAGTTGTTTCCTTCCCCTGTGGGGTCCCATGCCACTCTCCTGTGGGTCTCCTTTGTGGAGGTTCCCAGCATCCTCCTTGGTCTCCACTGTGGGTGCCTCCATAGAGGAACCACACTTTGCCAGAATGGCATAGGAATTGTAGAGAGGTACAACTGGAGGGATGCGCCTCTGTTCCACCACCCTCACCCTCCCTGAGCCACTGTGGTCCAACCGCTCCTCTTCCTTGGCAACCTCTGAGGCAACAGCAGTATCTAGCAAATCCACCCCCTAGAAAGTACAGCAACTATGACCCACATCCTGCTAGAGACACTGGTATAACACTATTCTATTTCCAGGAAATAACCAAGACGAAACCCCTAAAATACATTAAAAGAGTCCTTGGCAAAACTAGAATTGGTAGTGACATGTTGGACATGAAACTCATTGCTCTCACCCTTGATGAAATTGCCCTCCCCCTCACAAAGTTGTTTAATATCTCTCTGAGGACAGTAATCTTCCTGGACAAGTGGAAGGTTGCCCATTTTATATATTTGTTTATTTATTTATTTATTTATTAGAATTTTGGATAAATACCTTTAAGCCAATGGCTCTTTTACAAAGGTTCCATGTCAGTATACAAAGAATAGAAGTACAGTTTGCATGAGATTGGCAGGTAAGCAGTTTGAATACAAAATTCAGTACAGGGTATACATGGTCTAAAAGCTACAGGTAATATAAATAACAGTTAGAACAACACAACCAGGCATACATTTAAGAATGATGAATCACAACAAATAATATTTACATGAATTAAAGCTGCCAGAAGGGCATTGTCAAAGGGAAAGATAAAGTGGAAAAACTGAGTTGCTGCCAATTGTGCCAGGTAGCATAGGAAAGTGGAAGAGAGAGTGGATGTAGAGGGGTAACTGGGAGGGAGGTAGAAGGAGAGATGGGTGGGAGGCAAGGATCAGGGAACAAGTGCAACAGTGGGTGGGGTGAGCAGATTAGAAAGGAGAGAGGAAGGGAGTTGATGGAGGGTAAGAGAGGAAGGTGGTGGACCAGGGCTAGGCAGAGAGGCAGGGGTAGATATGGGGGGGTGGGTGGTGGCAGGTAGAGGTGGTGATAGTAAAGAGGTGCAAAGAACAGAAGCGACTACCAGGGAGGTTAGGAGAGACAGTCACAGGTGGTTCTGGACACAAGTGTGTGATGTAGCTTGTATTTGAATGAGCAGAGGGTGCCTAAGTTGGTGAGTTCGCTGCCCAGGGAGTTAAACATCTTAGGGGCTGTACCTGCAAAAGACTGCTGGCCTTGGGCAGTGTGACAGCGGGGAATAGACAGAGAATAGTTGTCAGAGCTTCTTGTGTAACGGGGGTGGTTGGCTGGGCTTAAGAGAGACTGAACCCCAGAGGGCATGAGTCCCATCAATGACGTTTTTGCTAGTAGGCAGATTTGGAAAGTAATCCTTCCCTGAAGTTGTAGCCAGTTTGACTGTTCATAGAGTTCGCAGGTATACATGAGGTGGGCAGCACCAGTAAGGAGTCTGCAGGTCCTATTCAATGCGGTAATGGTTGGCCGTAGTGCTGAAGCTGTGGCTGTTCCACAGATAACAAGCCCATAATCAATGATGGAGACAATAGAGCTGTGTATTGCTAGCTGAAGGGTGTCAAGTGTCAGGCAGTGTCTATGTTTAAAGAGAAGGCCTACATGGATATTTACAGATTTCACAACTGAATCGATATGGCTGGAGAAGGACAGAGTAGGGTCCAGGGTTATACCAAGGTATTTGAAAGTCTGCATCTGGTCCAGGGTCACACCCGAGCTGTTTTTGATAGCCAACTGTTGGTGTTTATGTTTGTTATGTGTGCCATGGAACTGCATAGTCTTTGTTTTTTTGTAATATAGCACTAGTTTCTGTGAGACGAACCAGGCCTCAACTTGCATGAAACTTTCCTGCAGTTGTTTCTTCAAGAGGGTGGGGTCAGAATTCTTAGAGAAAATCACTGCGTCATCAGCATACAGAATAATGTTTTCATCACAGGCAGAAGGGAGATTGTTCAGGAAGATGCTGAAAAGAAGGGGTCCCAATATTGACCCTTGGGGAACACCAGCCCGGACAGGTAGTTTGAAGGAGAGGGAGTCACTAATCTTAACTTGTTGTGACCGGTTGGAGAGATAACTGCTGAACCATTGTAAAGTATCATGAGAGAGCCCTAAGTTGCCAAGTTGTTCCAGTAGTAATGGATGGTTGACTGTATTGAAGGCCTTCGAGAGGTCTATAAAGGTGGCACCAGCAAGTTGTGCTTGGTGTAGTGCTAGATGAATGTGGCCTGTAAATTCATGGAGGGCAAAGGTGGTGCTATGTCCTTTACGAAAGCTGTGTTGCTGTGGGCATTGCAAGTTGTATTCCTCCAAGTACTCCACCAATTGGTCTGCGACGATTTTTTCAAGAGCTTTGGATAAAGGGGGTAGGATAGAGATGGGCCTGTAGTTACAGTGTAATGTCCTAGCCCCAGACTTTTGCATTGGGGTCATCAGGGCGGACTTCCACTTGAGCGGAAACTGGGAGAGCATCAGAGACCAGTTAACAATCTTGGTAAGAGGGTGCAGGACATTGTCAAGTGTGAGGGCGATGAGCTTCAAGTCAAGTGTGTCCCTACTTGATCTGGATTTTCCGAGCACCTTGAGGAGGTATTTTTTGGCATCCCTTTCAGGTACTGCCTTGAAATAGAAATGTGGATGATTTGTATCCTGAGTCTGTTGATATTGGGAGGCCGTGGTTTGGTCGATGTCAAAGAAGTTAGAGGGATGCACATGGCTGAGGTCAGTGAATGCCAGATTGAAAGTATTGGCAATTGTGGTGGGGTCCAGGGTGTTGCTGCCATCAACTTTTAGCATATTAGGAGTTGCTTTGGACTTTTTCCCTACAACTCCAGAGAGACTTTGCCAGAATTTTCTTCCATTCGACCATGAGTTTGATAGGTTGCTCCTGTAGTAGCTGGCTTTTTCAGTGCGGATAGCCCTGGTACAGGCTTTCCTGGCAGCCCTGTAAGCCTGAAAGTCTGCTTGGTTGCCAGAGGCTGTAGCACAAGCCCATTGCAGGTCCCGAGCTTTTAGTTGGTCTAGGAGTTTGCCTGTGATCCAAGGGTTGTCAAGGCCTTTAATTTTGCATTTCTTAAAGGGGGCCCATGTCACACCAGTATTTAAAATTGGGATCAGGACGCAACTGAATAACTACTGTCTAATCTCAATTCCACCCATGCTCTTGAAGGCCCTAGAAAGAATTGTAGCAGATCAAGTAGTCGAATACCTCAACAAATACAGCCTTTTGTGTGCACAACAGCATGGTTTCAGAAAACAAAATCTTGTCAGATCCACCATGGCTGCATAATGAAGTTTGTGAAGAAAATGGGCAAACTAGGATGGCCCCTGTGGTCCTTACCTAGTGTCAAATTGTATGTTTATGAGGGTAATGTAGTCAGTTGCTGTGGAAAATATGGAATGTTAATACACCAAGAGCTATCTTTTCTGTGTCATATTGCCAATTCTGATGGTAAATTCTGTTTAAATTACACCAAGACTAGATGTAATTAAATATATTGTTACAAAACTAGGGAACTTAACATCACCTGCTGAAAGCCAGGAGATTAGCTAGGGATAAATAATGGTGTGCTAAAGAGTCATATTTAGTCCATTGTGTGATCCCTAACATTGTACTGCTAGATGCAAGATCTTAAGGAGCTGTTAATCAACCTGTGCCAAGTCCCCAACAGCTACAAACATAATTTTTTAATTTACCAAGAGGGAAAAAAACTAGACAAAATTAAAAACTACATATATGTCAACAAGTCACCGACAGTTACAAACATAAAAAGACAGCATCACTGTATTTGGCTCTGTTACAAAACTGTTTTGGTTTTTTTTCTCCGAATCTTTGCCCTCGCTTCCCCTTTCATCTAAGCCACCTGCAAAAAAAGTCAGGCTCTCAGGAGTAAAAGCCAGAGCCGCGGGTTTGGGGCTCAGGGGCCACAATTCTGGCTGATGGGTCTGGTGTAGGGCTGGGAACACAGTTGTTACCGGAGTTCTGTACACAACACCTGTAAAGAACGGGGTGGGCTTTCTTCCACCACATTCTAGAACTGGGATCAGAGGAGGGTTTTTCAAGATTTGGGGAGAATGTCAGCAGGGAAATGGCACATTCCAAACCAAACTCCGATACCTTCCGACACAACATGGAGACAGAAAGAGAGCGTCCCTCTGGGGCTCCGAAGGTGAATCTCTGGCAATACGGGCTGGGGAGGCAGGCCCACAATGAATGGAAGGCCGAGCCAGCAGGAACGAGTAAATAAGACTGTTGCCCGCCAGCAACGGGAACCTGTCAAAGCGCTGCACAGCCGGGGTGAGTCGTCCAAACAGTCTGGCTGCCAGATGTCTGTGTGTTGGAGCCTTGAAACCAGAGGGTCAGTGTTACTAAACTGTTCGTGTCTTAATGTCATTTTTAAAAGTCTACAGAACAACTCTGAATTAGTCCCAACCCCTTTCCCAAGAATGCCACCCAAAACCCAGGACGGGAGTGCAGTAGTTTCTGAACTGCCCGGTTTTGCTTCACTCTCAGGTGAGCCCCTCGGAGGGCAGTGGCACTACGCTGAGTAGTTTCTACTTAGCAAGGTGAACAAGTCACTCATTTTCAAATTAAATGCCATAAATACTCATCAATCACTCACCAAGCAGAAGTAATTTCAGCTCCCTGCGAGCTTGATTCTTGTCTCTTTTGAGCTGTCTCTCAATTTCTGCATTTATCCTTTTACATTCCTTCTCTTCTGGAGACAGGCAGCACCCCACCATGGTATTTACATCTGTCTTTTCCTTTGTGTAAGAGGTCTGTATTTGATATAATCTGTTTGTTTGTGCCAGTCTGTCTCTAACAAAATTTGAACTGTGTCTCCCAGGAGGCGAGTACACACCTTCCTCCCAACTCCGGGATTTCCCTTCCAACTGAAACTTGTGGCAGCAGCAGCTCACAACATGGGCAACCACAGGAGAACCCCACCACCACTGTATCTCTCTCTTCTCTCACAGCAGGCAAAGGTCGCTGCCTGCCTGCCTGCTACTGCTGACCTGCAGTCTCACTTCAGCTCCCTCAGACTTTGCTGCTGAACCCGTACTGAGAGCTACTACTTGCGCTCGGAGCGGCCGCCTCAGTCACTGAAGATTTTTTCCCTGTCGGGAATCACAGGAGACGAGAGGGCAGGGAGGGATGGAGTCTCACCTTCATTTACACTGGGGATTGGTTTCAGCACCGGGGAAGGAGAGAGACCGAACAATGGCGCCTTCCTGACCCTCTCATTCCAGCAAGCCGATTCTGAAATTACTGCTGCTGCCTGCCGTTTCACGTTTCACACACAATGAACTTGGTTGAGCTATGGGCTGCTACCCCCCCATGCACTGGTGTGCTGCACGCCATGGCATGCCAGATGTGTCAGTAGCTACGCCCTTGCTGTTAAGGGGAGGGGACAGAAATGGCAGGGATGCAGAAATGTACAAAAAAAACGCCCACTGTGATACAGTGCAGTGTTGCAGTCCATAGGGACAACATGGGCTGATTGCTTCTTGGAGGAGGGTGAGGCAGAAGAAAAACAGTTCCACAGATGGAAAACATGACATCAGTCCTTTTCTACATGCAAAACGTCTGCAGGGCTCTGCCCATGCAGCCGTAAAAACGGTTTCATTGGAAACCCCTGATGCTAATAAAGTTTGATGAGTGAGAGCCTGCCTATTTAAACTTTGTTTTCCCATGGTGCTTTGCTACATGTAACTTGGATTTTAAACCCAATCAGCCAATGAGCACAGGGCGTTGGGATCATAACGAACAAGGCTCTAGTTTTGAAATCGCTGCAACCCGGAGGGTTAGTGCTGGCACAATATGGGTTGGTAGAGGAGGGCCTACTGCAGGAACCCACAGGATGAGCAGCAGGTGACTGGAGAGCGAAACCAGCAGAAGGGTTCTCCACGCAGATGGTGTCACATTGGGAGCTCCCTTCCTTTTGAGTCCTTCAAATGTGGGATAGGATATCGGGGCTTGACCGAGCTGAGATCGTGCACACCAGGCTGCCAAGACCTCCCTGTGCTAGTTCAGATCGTTTGTCCCAAGCTGAGCCAGGGGTGTGAACTTTGCATCGAACCCAAACTACCGTGACATTATTACAGGAGGGGGATACCATGGCTCCCGTGACAGGCAAACCGTTGGCCAAGCAGGCTGGAGGTGCCGGAGCTGCCACCACCTACCCCATCAAGTCCACGGTCATGAAAGAGATCCCTGACGTGCTGGTGGACCCCCGTACCAAGGAATGCTACCTGCAGGGCCGCTTCCTGAACAAGGGGGGCTTCACCAAGTGCTACGAGATTACTGACATGGGCACGAGGGAGGTGTTCGCCAGCAAGATCATGCCCAAGTCTATGCTGCTGAAGCTGCACCAGAAGGAGAAGATGTCCATGGAGATTTCGATCCACAAGAGCCTCAGCCACTCTCATGTGGTCGGCTTCCACAGTTTTTTCGAGGACAACGACTTTGTGTTTGTGGTGCTCGAACTGTGCCACAGACAGGTAAACCTAACCTATTTTTTGTCTAACTCCTAAAATGTGCCCCAGATCTGTGTAACTGTTTTTTTTTTCAGGTTTAACAATCTGCAGCCTATGTTCAATGCTGCTAAAATGCAGAAACCGCTTTCAAAGAGGAAAGGGCTTTTCAGCTGTTTTTTTTTTCTCAAATATTGCATCCTTTTCTGTTTGCTGATCTAACGTGCCCCAATTTTTTGTGTGTGTGTGTGTGTATGTGTGTGTGTGTGTGTAGGGGGGGTATTGTATGCCACATCCTGCACAGTTTGTCAGTTTCTTAAATGCTCAGAGTTTTAAATGGATCCCTTGAAACTGCCAAACACAGCAACAGTAGCCTAGGAGGGCAGGCTGCAGAGCCTCCTGCAGTCAGTTCTGCACTGTAACCATTTGTAGTTTGGGACGTTCGTAAATGTCACAACATTCACAGGGGATTAAAGGGACAGGGGGCCAGCCAGTTACTGGCTAGTGCCAAACAATGTGTCAGGCAGGCAGTCATAACCCTACTGGCTAAGCTTTAATTATGAAGGCCTGAGGCATACCTCTCGACTGTCCCTTTTTTCCTTTCAGGGACTTCCAGATAACAGGGCCGTTGCCAGGACTTTTGCGGGGAGTTCATTTTGCAATTAGTAGTGGTATATTCACGTTCAGTGCATGCAAAAATCGTATTTAAAAAGACCATGTGTCTGGGAGCAGCCAGGCAGAAGCCCTGCGTGCTCTGTGGTGCATTTGCTTGCTTATTCTGCTAATCATTATAGAAAGATTATTTCTGCTTACCTGTCTATAATGGGATAGGCCTGACAGCAAACAGAAACTAACTTGTTAAGCCAGGTGGTGGCACATATGGAATCCAGTGGTGCTCAGGATTTGAGGCAACACGGATTCACAGCAGGAAGGTCATGTCAAAAGGAATCTAATAGTTTCTTTTTTTGATTGGGTGACTATGGAATTTAATTAGGGAGGGGTGGTAGACGTCGCCTACCTAGAGTTCAGCAAAGCCTTGGACACCATCCCACAGAGAAGGCTGACTAACAAGATGGGTAGTTTGGGATAGGGAGACGAGGTGGTGAACTGGGTTAGGAACTGGTTAACAGACAGGAGACAGAGGGTGGTGGTAAATGGGGTGCAATCTGGGGAGAAGGGATGACCAGTAGGGTACCATAGGGATCAGTACTAGGACTAGTCCTGTTCAATGTCTTCATTAGTGATATTGCAAAGGGGCTGGAAGGAAAGGTCTGCCTGTTTGCCGATGACACCAAGATCTGCAACAGGTTGGATACTCCAGAAGGGTTGCAGAAAATGAAAAGGGACCTGGAGATGCCTGAAAGATGATTGGAGATGTACCAACTGCGGTTCAATGCAAAGAGGTGCAATATAATGCACCTGGGTAGAAGGAACCCTTGGGGAGTGCTACAAGTTGGGGGGGAGCAGACTGTCACCAAAGAGGAAAGGGACCTTTGGGTTCTCATCTCTGATAACCTTAAGGTATCAAAGCAGTGCACAAAGGTGGCAGGGAGGGCCAGTGGCATGCTGAAGTGCACAGGCATGGCTATCACTAGCAGAAGGCAGGAAGTGTTGCCATTGTATAAAATATTGATAAGGCCTCACTTGGAGTACTGCATGCAGTTCTGGAGACCACACCTGCGCAAGGACATAGATAAGGTGGAGACTATCCAGAGAAGGGCCTGAAGATGGTACAGGGCTTACTCCACAAAACATGAAGAGAGACTAAGGCACCTCAATATGTACTCAGTGGAGGACAGGAGACAGCAGGGGGACATGATTGAAACTTTCAAATACCTCAAAGGCATAAACAAGGTGCCGGTGGGGGATCTTTTCCAATGTAGAAAAAGTGCTAGAACAAGGGGGCATGGTATGAAATTGGAAGGGGGTAGATTAAGAGGTAATGTGAGGAAGTTTCTCTACACAGAAAGGGTAGTCAACAGTTGGATTAGTCTGCCACAGGAGGTAGTGGGGGCAAGCGCAGTGGAGGGGTTTAAGCATGCTTGGGACAGGCACAAGGGAAGCCTGAAAAGGGAGGGAGTGATGAAAAGCCATTGATCACATAGGGCCTATGAGTAGACAGGATGGGCCTAGCAGTCCTTATCTGCCAACAATTTCTATGTTTCTATGTAAACCCTGTATACTAAGCAGTCACTGAAATGCTGGTCACAGACACTCATAATGTGAGACAAGTTAGACACAGAAGCAAACTCAAGAACACTGGTGGCTTAGTGATTTAACAGCCTCTCCACCTCTGATCACTAACTGAAAGCCCTAACAATGGAGGGATAATGACTCACATTTAGTTTTTATGGGGTCCCTATTTTGCACTGCCAGATAATTGCAGCTCTTAAAGAGGTGTTAATCACACCAGGCCATCTGGAACACCAAGGGAGATCATCATAAGGAGAAGAGATTAATGAAGTAAGGACTTTTTAACTTCATTGGCAACCATGGAAAACCTGCACTAGGCAAGACAGACAAATATAGTTAGCTGCTCTAGCTCTGGTCAATGTGCACTAGTAAAACAATCGACCCCTGCAAGACTATATTTATTAAGGCTTCCAAGGCAGATTCCAGATGCAAAAAGATTAATGCGGGAATGGGCAAATGTATGGCCGCTTAGATGCAATGCAAACCTTATCCAAGGTTAGCTGCTCACCTTTGATCATTCAGAAACTATAAATGTCATTCTAATAGAGAGCTACTGCATACAGCAACAAAAAAAGTCCACCCCCCCCATTGGCAATGTAGCAATTTCACAAGGAGTGGGGGTCTTTTGGTATTCACCTCAGGGCCCTGAAGCGAAGTCACCCTACCTGCTACCACCCATCAGCTGTGTCCCTACTCTAAAGGGCATCCACCTCAAATGGTTAGCATAGAAAGTATAAATGGCATTCTAAAAGAGGGGTGCTACTGCATATGGCATACATCAACCAAAAAAGAAAACAAGTCAATGCACACTCTACCCCCGAGTAACTGTAACAATTAAAATGTTTCTTCAGCCATGACTGGCACTTTACTAATTTAATTTCAAAAGGTGTGGAGGTCTATAGGTATTCACCTCAGGGCCCTACTGTGAAGTCTCCCAGCTACCACCGTTGAGGTGGACCCCCACATCAGCTGGGTCCCTACTCTAAATGGTATCCACCTTTCTCAAATGCACAACCCAGTGGCAACACAAATATTTACTTTTTTCACACAGGAGTGTGGTGTGCTTATTTAATGGAACACATCCATACAGAGGTGAGAAAGAATAAGTGCCTCAGCTGGGACTTGAACCCAGGCCACCAGGAATACAGTTCCGATTGCTCAGGTTCCAGTTGTCTAAGTGACACAGCTGGTTAGAGCAATCGGTATGGTATTCCAGGTGGCCTGGGTTCAAGTCCCAGCTGAGGCACTTATTCTTTCTTACTTCTGTATGTGTTAACTTAAATATGCAAAACACACTCCTGTGTTAGTGTCAAAAGTAAATATTTGTGTTGCCATTGGGTTGTGCATTTCAGAAAGAGTAATGTGCTTGGGGACGGCCCAGGTTCCAGTTGTCTCAGTGGCGCAGCTGGTTAGCGCAATTGGAACGGTATTCCAGGCAGCCTGGGTTCAAGTCCTAACCATTACAATACCTTGTTTTTTTTACTCATGCAGACCACCACACCAGCAGCTGAAAGCAAGCCCCACCCTCCCAATAAATTGAACAAGCCATAAAAATCTCAGGTTTGGGAAACCACCCACTTTTGACCATTACAATAAAATTACCCCTCCTCCCACTTGTCCAGACCCCCACCAGGTGAAAGTGAACCCCTGATGAACAAGCCATATATATATATATATATATATATATATATATATAAAACACACACACACAGACCCACACACACACACAATTGGTCCGAAACCGATTTGCTCCATTTTTTCAATGCAGGCAGTGACTCAGCACTTGTCTCCCCCCCCAAGAAAGAACTTCACTAATTCAAACCATCCCCATATCAGCTCGCCAGGCAGTTCTAGCAATACCCTCTTTTTTAACTTCATTAAAGTTTTTCACAGGATATTACAATGTACGTTTATCAGCTCCTACACAATCAAACAATGTGTGTGTGTGTGTGTATTATATATACACATATATATATACACACACACACAAACACACACACACATACACATACACACACACACACACACACGGGGGTCGAAATTAGGTTTTGTAGCCACTAGCCATCTGGGCTAGTGAATAGGAAAATCCACTAGCCCCACAGAATTTTCCACTGACCCAGTTGATGTACATACCAAAGTGTTGCCTTCTCCAACACAAGCCCACAGGGCTAGTTAAATGAAAATAGCACTAGCCCAACACAAAATATATCAGCATTTGGCTAGCGCAGGCCTGTGACAGTTTCAACCCCTACATACCTCTCCTCTGTTACTATATTCCATAATTAAAATACCCTCCATTTTAATTTTGTTCAGACACCCTAACTCCCAACTGTTGAGATGCTGCAGACACAATGGACCTTTTACTGCTGGGAAATTCTGTTTCAATGCAGTTCTCCCTTCTCAAAACACTAGCCCAATGCTAGTATGTTTATGACATTTTTCCCTGAACTAGTCATTGTCTTTGGAAAGGCAACATTTAATACATCATGGGACCAACTTACCACCCCTCCCCAGTTTGGACTCCAGTCCTGTTTAACAGCACTGGGCAAGGCATTTGTAGTAAGGAAACTTAATGAATAGCCAAGAGCCCACTGCACTTTGAATTGTCTGCAACTTGAATTAATGCAGCATTGCTTTGCTTTTAGCTTTGCTATGAGGCAATAATTAATTTTCTGTTTATTTCCTTCATAACAGCAGCAAAGATGGGAACCAATTGGTCTCCAATTGAGGCTTGGAGGGAACAACCAAAGACACTAATTTTGCAGGATGATTCAAGAAGCGAGGCACTGTAAATTTTCCCAGACTTCAATGTGCCAGCCTGCTCTTATGCTTTATGTTTCACCAGGAATGGCCAACATTGTAGCACTACTGTCCTTCAGCTGCCCCCACCCCTCTCCCCACCGCCACCACCACCACCACCAAACATCCACTGTTTGGAGTGTTAACATTTGCTCCCGCGCAGTCTGGCCCAAGACAATTATTATAGCCATAATGCAGGCTTTTTTCCCCCATTATCCACTGCCTGTGTTTGGACTGGGGGCCACGTCTGCCATTTAGAAAACAGGTGTTTTTTGATTAGTAAGTCTCCACTTTTAAATGGTGCCTCAGGTAACTTAGTTATCCTTTGGGGTGTTTTTAGCCTAGTGTCTCCTGGGGTTCTCCCTGCATCTTTCAGTGTCAGTTCCTTCCCCTTCCCCAGTTTTCAGGGTCTTTTGCCCCTTGTTTCTAGCTCTCATATATTGGCTGTGGGGATTCTTCCCCTTTAATCAGCCTTTATTGTCATTGAGGGGCCTTTTCCTTTAAATCTTTCTCTGCAGTTAAAAACAAAATTCCCTCACAGAGCGAGCTGTTGGGCAGAGAGTGTTTTGGCTATGTGGAAAGAGAGTTGTCACTCATCTGTTGGTTTCTACTTTTGGAGCTGTGTTGAATAAGGGAGGAATGAGTGTTTGTGGAACCGCCCCACTTCTTCTTCTTACAGCACTTAAATAAACCGGGAACAAAAATGGTACAAAGCAGCATTAACTTACACTCACTAGTGTACAGATATCCAGTCAGGAGTTAGCTGGGTGCTTGCTTTAATAAACAGCCAGGGACAAGTTTGCTGCCCACCAGGGTACTGTCTGAGTTGAAAAGGACTCCAGACAGCCTGCCTTCAGTATTTTCATCCTCAGGTCCAGGCTAAAAGCCTCCGGGTCACTGTGGCAGCAAACATAGTTGTCCCCAACTATCTTTAATAAAGCAAGCCCCAATTCTGCACAACTGTACTCCCTCTCCCCCAACCCCCGCCCGCCAATACATTACAGCTGGCATCTAGGACCACTGGCAGGGCAGCAACCAGTACCGGATTGTCCCAGTGAGCCTCCAAAAATAATCAACAAACCTCCAAATACATAAGCATCTCCGTCAGATCACCGGATTGCCCCTGTGAGCTGAGGAGCCATCAGTAATTTGTCTCACTGGTGCTGCAGCGGCCACTGAGAGGTAGAAGCACTTACCTGGTGGCGGCTGGCAGAAAGTCAGCGACACGCCCAACCCGCAGATTATTTTTACTGTTGCCAGTCTTGGACATTCAACGCTCCATTTTCGGTCTCCTGCTTCTTCCAAACAAAATCCAGCACTTCCTTGTTTGTATGGGAAATGGGCAGGCCCAACTGCGGACGTCCACCTTATCGTGCCTGAGTTGCAGTGAGACAGAGAAACTTGGCAACTGATTGGCCACAGAAGTGTGGGGAGGGGGAGCGGCTCCAGATTCAGACTGAGTGTCTGGAATGTTAATTGAGCAGTAAAAGGAAGGGGTGGAGGTCATTCTCATAAGAGGTGGGCTACAGCAGAGAGGAGGGTACAGGAAGGGGAGGTTTGCACATCACAGCAGAGGCAAGCCTAAGCGCTTTGGCATCCGATTCTATAATAGACAAATAATTTAAAGAGACAGAGCGTCATTTTTGCAGTCGGGCAAAAAAAATATCCTGATGGGGGTTCATTCGAACCCGACAAACCCCACCTGGCAACAGGCTTGAGATGTGACCGTTTAAACCATGCCATACAACAATGCTACTCCAGTTACTAATAAGCGCTGTATGATTTGTGTGTAACGTTTACCGTATTTTTTTTTTTTTGTTGACTGGGGATTGAAACCAGCAGAAGGGTTCTCCATGCAGTCGGTGTCACATTGGGAGTTCCCTTCCTTTTGAATCCTTCAAACATGGGATAGGATATCGGGGCTTGAGCTAGCTGAGACCATGCACACCTGGCTGCCAAGACCTGCCTGTGCTACTGGGCTGCTACCAGGGGCGTAGTTAGCTTTTTTTACAGGGGGGTCAAAGACTGCTAAAAGTCCTGCTTTTCCTCATAAATCCCAAATGAATAGGCCGGGGGTCAGGGGCTGCCTAGGCCCCCAGAAGCTATCAGGTTTTTGATGCATTCTGGTGCATTTTAGGAGTTGTTTTGGCACTATTTGGCTGCTTTTAAAGCCTTGTTTGACTTGTTACAAAACAACCACTATCCCTATCAAAATAACTAGCTTTTTATTTTCTTTAAAACAATTTTCAAATTTAAAGCAACTTCTTGATCAGTATCAAGAAGCTGAAACCACAAACGTATTTATCCAGAAAATTCAGCCATAACATGTTTACATTGGGAACCATATTGCACATAGGGTTTACAAATGCTGTTAAAAAAAATACAACATAAGGGAAGTGTCCACTCTGGAGATAAAATATGCTACCATCTATCTTTTTTTTGTCTATCAGTGTCTCAAGTTAAATTATGTCTACTGGCTAGCCAGAGTAAAAGACAGCCCTATGTAGCAGCAATCAAACAATCCCTGACTACTGACCACAGCCACTTGGCTAAAAAACAAATCTTACAATATAAATGATACATACAGTATACATAATGAAGGTCAGAGGCCACTCCAAGTAAATGCTAGCATTGACCTCTGGCCTTTATTATGACTATGTATTTATCATTATTGTGTTATACAGATCATACTAGTAGGGTACACAGGTACAGCAACTGCTACAACCCAGAGTCCATGCCATCCAGACCCATTCAAACAATACAAACAACAGAGAATAATGTAACCCCCAAGTGTGAGGTACTACAAGCTGGTATTCCACACCTCAAGTATTGGTCCCTCAAAGCAGGTAGCAAGACAAGGCTTGTTCATAATGTCTTTTAGGGTACAATACAACCAAATGGAACATGGTGAAACCTCACAACACTTTGCCCAGAGATTATGAAATAAACAGACACGTGAACTTAAAAAAAATGCAGATCTCTCACAAGTACACAATATTTATTCAGCGCAATGCAACCCAGTTTCTTTTACTTTCCTGTCAATAAAGAAGGCCCAGTCAGGGTGCTCCAAAGGAAGGAGGGTGGGGTAACAAGAGGCCACGGGTGTAAGCTGGAAGGGGGCAGGCTCAGAGGGAAGAGGAGGAGGAGGAGATGTTATTTCACTGAAAGGGTAGTGGAGCCATGGAATGCACTGCCCAGGGAACTGGTAGAGGTGGAGACTGTGGATGGGTTTAAGAGGTGATGGGACAGGTACAGGGGGAGGGTAAATCTGACCAGGCCCAATACAAGTGGAACATCTGGGACTTGGAGTTGGTATAACCCAAGGGGAAGGGGGGACACCAAATTTGGCCCTCAGTACGGGTGCTGAAAATCGAGCAGACTCGAGAGACTGTTAGGCCTATTCTGCTGGCATTTTAGTATGTTAGTATTTCCAACATTGGTGGCTGCATAGCTATTGGAGGGGAGGTAACTCTACCCATGGGGTTGAAATTTCCAGTAGTAGTGGTGGTACTGTAGCTTGGTTAGTGATTTACATTGTTGCTCACACATTTTCAGAGAGGACTGTATTACTGTGTCCTTCCTTGTTACAGAATGTGTGATGTATGACTGTGTCCTTCCTTGTGACAGAATGTGTGAATTTGTGAAACTACTTTTATCACACATTTTATCACAAGGTATGGTCACAGTAATAAAGTGCTCTCTGGGTGTTCTGCTGACCTATCTGTCCCTTGGCTCAGCCTCAAGACACACTGTGTCCCTGACAGGCACCTCTCACACACTGTACCCCCCTTCTCTCCCCACATATTACTTTAGCTCAATCCTTGCTCTCTCCCTTCCTCCCATCTTGTTCTCTCCATTCTGCTGCTTTCCACAGCTTTTGAATCTGTGTGTTATGACCCACCTCTTTGGCATGTCAAGCAGCTTGCCGGCTTTCTCCATTCAAGACCCTTCATTCTGAAATTTTATTCCCCCTTTCCTCACTCCATTCCTGTACTTCTTCCCATTTTTTTAAATACTTCTTTTCTGTGATCACTGATGTTTTAGTCTATTCCTGCTGCCCTTCCAATCAGCCTTTCTCATGGTCTATTTCTTCTCCTTCTGCTCTTTATTCTTCCTCCTATTCTTCCTGTTGTGTTTTCTAGTCCCGACCTACTTATTCCTTTGCTACTGGTTGTCCACCACTCCCATGACGTGCAACTGTGCCAAGCCTTAATATAATTAGGAGGGCGGGCAGCCCCTTTTCTCCCATGACACACAGAGCCAGCCACTAGCTAACTCAATACTGTCTAGTTAGCAGTGAGCATGGAGGATTCTGTTGCTATTATGCAAAAAAAATTAAAAAAATGAAAGGAAAAAGACTCCTTAGTTTACTTTTGCAATGCAGACAGTTACACAGTTAAGAACACCTGCCCATATACTCTCAGCCTTTCTTTACTAAACCAGTACCAGGCTGGGTTGATGCAGCTGGGCTAGAGTCGTGGTGCACCTTGCCACACTCTTGTTCCTTATATCCTCCTGAATATGGCCTCTTCCCTGGGCCTAGCAGCGGGTGTTCATTGTTCTGGGTGGGCCTCAGGACTGTTGGCCTAGCAGGCCTCTTGGGGAGCACTGGAGCAGGCGTGGGAATTATCCGCTACCTGCGGCGACTGAGGATGACTGGAGCATGGAGGACTAGGAGAAATCCTCCTCCTAGTCTCTGTCCAGACTTGAACTGAGGTGGCCAACTTGCAAGTTCAACTTGGCAACACAACAGCCGCAGTGCAGAGACGGTGACGGGTCCCAAGCCAAACAAAGCAGTCCCAAGCCTGGAGAACAACAGCCATTCTCCATCCATGAGTCAGGAGAAGCAGGAACACCCCCCCCCCCACCAGAAGGACTATACCCACATCCCACAGCCAGACAAAGCAGGGTCATTCCCCAAGCCAGGAGAACCACAGCCATTCCCCATCCAGAAGTCAGGTGAGCAGGGACATCCCCAACCAGAAGAAGGACCATACCCCCACCCCCCAGCCAAACAAAGCAGGGCTATTCTACAAACCAGGAGAATCAGTCATTCCCCATCCACAAGCTAGGTGAAGCAGGGACATCCCCCCACCAGAAGAAGAAGGACTATACCTCCCCCCAGCCAAACAAAGCAGGGCCATTACCCAAAATAGGAGAACCACAGCCATTCCTCATCCACAAGCCAGGTGGCAGGATGCTGTGTATGCTGTTCTCTCCCTTGAGTCCCGGCCCCACAATATATGGAGTCATATTCAATAAACTCAGGCACTTACATCAAGGCACAAGCAGACTCAGTCAGGACCCTGTCTCTCTCTGTTGGTTGTTCACTCAACTTCATTCTGCAGACAGGCAGCTTCTGTCTCTGTCCTCCTTGTGTTGTTGTTGTTGGCGCCACCTCAGACTGACTCCAGGAGCTATTGGACTGTGCTCTGTGCTGCACAGTCATAGTGGGCTGGCTAGCAGGCTACTGCTGCTCTTGACTCTTATCTCGGCACCCGCGCTGATGAGGGAAGAGGAGTGCTGGGGAGTTGAGCCAGTTTCATCGGTAAAGTTCAGCACTCATAGATAAGAAAAAGAAAGATTATGCTGCTGCTGGTACTAATGACTAAAGTCGCAACTTAAGTGGGCTAATGGAGGCAGGGCAGTAAATAGAGCACTCCCGTAACAGTTAAGCGGCAGAACATCCAATTGGATCAAACAGCAGAACATCCGATTGGATCAATTTGTGCCGGTATCATGCAGGTGCAGCAGCGTGAGCGTGTCACACAGCAGAAGTCCGACCTGACTCCAGAACTAACTGAAAATAGGTCCATTACATATCAGGTCAGAGCCGGACTTCTGCATCGCAGATACACAGCAAGCAGCAGCACAGGCTCAGCTCGCCCTGCAGGATAACTTCAATGCGATTGCTAAGGAGAGGCCATGGAGGGGGGCACCAACTAACTGAGACCAGCAAAAATTTTTTTTGTTTATTTTTATGGCCGGGAGAGAGAGACAGAGAGATGGAGGAGCCAGCTCTGCCCCCGAGCATCCAGGTCCAGACAGTAGTCCAGGCAAGAGGGGGGGGAAAGAGCCGAAAATGGCTCATTAAAAGTCCCACTGTCCTGCTCTCACTTTCTCGGGTGGGCAGACCCCCACAATCTATGCCACTGGCTGTTACCCCCCCCCATGCATTGGTGTGCTGCACACCAGATGTATCAGTAGCTATGCCGTTGCGTTAAGGGGAGTACAAAATGTACAAAAAAAGCCCATAAAACACCCATAAAAAAAACCCACCCACTGTGATATAGTGCAGTGCTGCAGTCCATAGGGACAACATGGGCGGATTGCTTCTTGGGGGAGGGTCGGGCAGAGGAAAAACAGTTCCATGGACAGAAAACATGACATCAGCCCTTTTCTACATGCAAAACGTCTGCAGGGCTCCACCCATGCAGCCATAAAAACATAGCACCATCACCGCATTTGTGGAATACACCAGTCACTTGTATGATGCCCTAGATAGTGACAAGTCTGTAGGGTCTCTCTCTTTATAGACCTTACAAAAGCTTTTGACACTGTAAATTATCAGGTATTCTGGACAACCTAGTGTCACTAGGCATGTCATATAAACAATGAATTGGTTCAGCAACCATCTGTCCCAAAGGGCACAATATGTTAAAATATCCAGAGTTACATCTGACCTTAGGGGCATGGCTTTGGGGGTGCTGTAGGGGCCTATACTTGCCCCGTTGCTGTTTAGCCTCTTTATAAACTCATTGCCATCTGCTTCTCCTGCTAACATGGTTCTATACCCAGATGATGCTGTCATCTCTGCCCCTGGAGTCCAGACCTCCAATATTATCACCACCCTTCAGCATTACTTTAGAAACCTTGAGGCATGGTTCAACCAAAATAAGTTGTTACTAAACTATATAAAAAAAAAAAAAATAATGCACTTCTCTCTCCCTCAAAACAAAAAGAAAGCAGGCCCGCTGTGTATCCTGAGTACTAAGGGTGATGCTTTGGAACCGGTCCACACTTTTAAGTACTTAGGAATTGATACTGATGATATCCTAACCTTTACAGGACATCTAGACCTTGTCATCAAATCCGCCAATATCAAATTAGGGATCCTGCTCAGACACAAGCATTCCATGACCACAGAGGCACTGGACATGGTAACAAGGAGCTCTATACTCTCCTTGATAGACTACGGGCTAACTATATACAGTGCTGCCACAGACTCGGCATTAAAAAAGGATAAAGACCTTATTAAATAAAGTGTGTAGACTTGTCCTGGGAGTTGATCACCTTACCCACACCTGTCAGCTATACAGTGAAATGGGGTGGCTCCCCCTGCAACAAAGGGTCAAATATCAGGCCTGCCTGCTTGGAAATAAATCCCTTCTAGGGCTTACACCTGCCTCAACAGCCTGCATTTTTAAACAGAGCATATCTGAAAAAGCAACCCAGAGATCCGGTAAATGAGTGCTTCAGGTACCGTTTAGGTGAACTACCTTTGCCCAGTGTGCTGTCTCTGTTAGGGGTCCAAAATGATTCAATGATCTTAATATAGCAAAAAAAACATTTAAGTAGAATTTAACAAAAAGAGCATATTAATCAAATAGTAAACAATTCTTTAGTTATATAAATTCCTTAAAAAAGGGAAACGAGGAATTAAGTTCAATCATTAAAGATGAGAAATGTATAACAGATCCGTCTAGCATTTCGAATATATTTAATGAATATTTCTGTTCTATTTACTCTGAACAAAAATCGGAGATTACAAAGCAAACTTCTGATAGTAATATAGGGACACACAACATCACCAAAGAAGAAACTGAAATAGAAATAAATAATTTAAGAGATCATAGTGCAACGGTCCGGATAATATAACTCTGTCTATGCTAAAATTGATGAAACATCACATTTTGCTGCCATTGAAGATTTTGTATGATAAATCAATAAATACAGGATTATTACCAACAGAATGGAAAAAGTCTAGAGTAACCTCTATTTTCAAGAATGGATGTCAAGCTAATGTTTCCAACTATAGACCAATTAGTTTAACATCAATCCCATGTAAAATTCTGGAGAAATTACTCAAAAATAGAATTGTAGAACAACTTAATAAGAATCCTTTGTTTGACAATGACCAACATGGTTTTAGGAAAGGACGCTCGTGCACCACAAATTTGATAAGCTTCAAATATTTATTGCAGACCTTGATGAAAATATAACGAATCCTATAGCAAAATATGCTGATGACACCAAAGTATGTGGTCCAAGTGGCTCAATAGAATATATCGCTGCTTTACAAAAATACATCAATACTATAGTTAATTGGACAAAGAGGTGGGGTATGAAATTGAATGGCGAAAAATGTTGTGTTATACATATGGGTAAGAAAAATCTGAAACACCAATATTGTATAGATGGCATACCACTTACCTAAACACTTTGTGAAAAGGATCTGGGGATAAAAATCGACAACAAGCTATTTTTTAAAGAACAGTGTAGCACAGTCATCACAAAGGCTAATAGGACTGTTGTTGCAATAAAAAGAAATATTAAAAGCAGACATGCAGAAGTGTTATTACCATTGTATGTATCTTAAGTTAGACCGATTTTGGACTATTTATTTATTTATTTTATTTATTGTATAATCAGATTTACAACCTTTGAGCCAGCGGCTCATTTACCAAGGTACCTCGTCACAGAGAGGACACACATGGTTAACATAATCTACAGAGTACAGTCAAGACAGAATAACAGATTTTTTACATATTTACAGAATACAGACATACAGAATCACATAGTTTTAGATAGGTTGTATGAACAGAAATACATAGTATTACATACAATTGTTTGAACACATGTGTAATTAATAAACATTTCAAGTAGTACCAGCAGGTACTGGCAGAGGAGAGAGGGCCCAGGAGGGGAGTGGGGGTGGGTGGGTGGTTGTTCAGCCCAGTGGGCCATGTCAATAGTGCCAGAAGAGCAGCAGAGTATCTTTTAGTGACAGGTGCAGCATCGGGTGTTGAACAGCAGGTCTCATAAGGCAGCTTTGGTAGTCAATTATGGAGCGCCTATTTAAAAACTAATATCAATAAACTAGAAAGAGTCCAAAGGAGATATACTAAGTCTATCAACTCATTAAAAAATCTAACATATTGTGACAGATTAAATAAAGTAGGACTACATAGTCTGGAAACTAGAAGGCATAGGGGGGACATGCTGCTCTATTTTGATATTTTAAATTATCCGAATATTATGATAGAGTTAAATATAGAATACAAACATGATCTGATTAATACTAGGGGTCATCCATTACAAATTAAAACAGACAGATTTAATATACACAATAGAAAATATTTCTGCACTATGAGAGCAGCAAATCTCCGGAACAAGCTGCCTTTCTCAATAATATCCAGCACAAGTAAAGACAATTTTAAAAGAAATTTGGACAACTACATAGCCACAAATGGGAACATGGAGTTTTACTCCTTTTCCTAACAGGAGCTAATCGTGAGACTTGGCCTTTTTCTGCTCCTAAAAACCTAGTGAAACCTAGTGAAATCTACCAGCCTTGTTGACTGAGTGTGAAAAAGTAGGCCCCTTTAAGAAAGACCTACGTAGACTACTGGCCCAAGCGAACACATGCAACTGCCAAACACACTACTAACCATGTGAAAATAACCAGCTAGCACACCCCCTCTCCTTCTCCCCCCTCCAGCTCCCCCTGGCCCTGTTTCCCCACTCCTTTTTAGGGCTGTAGTGGGCAGAGCCTGCAGTCCTTTAATGGTCACATAGTGAGACTCTGCATTTTCTCCTTCATTAAAAAAAACAACAGATTCTCTATGACCATCACAACCCCACCCCCTCTCTGGTGCCCCTGCTCTACTGCTATTCAAAAGAGCTTATCCCTGCCCTTTCTCCATCTATCCCACCCTGTGTCCCTTATCAACTGTGTTTGTGGGGGTTAATCTCTGAGGCGCTCCACATTCATGACATCATGGGTTGTGTACACCTGATAGGTTGCTTGATGCACATGTAGATTTGAAGCAAGTCCACCCCCCTTGTCTCAGGGGTCAGCTTACCTCAGGTCAGTTTTAGATGTGCATCCGAAGTTGCAGCACACTACATTACCAACAACTACAATCTACAGGCTAAAGTAAGCCTCTGAATATTTTTCTAAATACCTATAGATATTATTACCTGATAAGACTGCCACAGACAGAGAGAAAAGAAAAAAAAATCTAGCATAAATTGTCTAGAATTGAGTCTATTAACGTCGGGTTAAGAGAAACTATAGAGCAGCATAACCTTACTGAAAAGCATTTATCTACCTGGAAATCCCTGCTAGTGATTCCAAGTAGAAGCCTACAACATTATCTTACACTAGGCACATATGGTTACCCCTGCTACTGGTCCCAGGCGCTGCTGATAGCCCTACAAAACATAATCCCAATACTCTGCACTATTTGACTACCTGGTAGCCCCTACCAGCGGACCCAGGAGCAAATATCCAGACAACAATCTTAATGGAGAAATAAGTACTGAGGCTGTATACAAATGACCTCCTATACAACTCAAAACAATGTAAAACAAAGACCCCAATTCATATTGCACCTTACACCCCTCCCAGTGGTGTATAAGTGCTCCTAATGACAGCTCTCTGCTAAGGAATACAAGGGTTTGAGGGAGATGAAATAGGGGCTTAAACACACCAAAGATGCTAAAAAGAAATACCTCAGCAGGGACAATCTTTCATCCTGGCCACTCTCCACCCGAGAATCGACCTAATCGCAGCACTCCCGTGGCCCGCTCGATTTTCGCTCCTCCCAGGGTGAACAGCTACTCTACAGACCAAAATGGAGCCTAGTACAATGCTTTTTTTTTTTGGCCTCTAGGTCCGTAGAGCTTCTCAGGCAGCCATCCTACTCTCTGCCCTTCTCTTCCACCCTGAAATCTCGCGCTATGAGTATTCTGCACCTTGATTGGCTCAGAATGCTCGCGTTACTATGGCCGCCATTTTTTTGAGGGGTGCAGTAGCGAGATCTCGCCACTGCAGAGATCTCGCACTTTTTCACGCCAACTCCGGCATCTGCAATCCACAGCTCAAAGAATGTCTGCACCGAGGCATAGCACTAACGTTTCCCTGCTTCAACACATTACACCCACAATGTAAGACACTCATATTGACAGCAATGACAAGGACAAGAATTGCAATTCTAGTTATTTCAGATATATAAAATAAAATAAATCAAGCCCCTCCACAATTAAAGAGACACTGCTCTATCATAACAATGCAATCTTATACAGTGCTTACTATCATAGCCACAACTATTTAAAGGGACAGCAGTGCATTTTTGCTGTCCAATTAATGTATGACACAGAGCTAAGGTAACTTACTGTTATGGATAAGTCCCACCTAACATAGCCACATATCTGATCTGTACCTTATCTTTCACCGATCACTATGGCAAAGAACAACTCCTGCAAGCACTGTAATGTTCCCCTGATCTCTCAACAACTGGGTCGACTATGCGCCACATGTGTAGAGGACAGCCCTTCCCCTATCAACACTGAGGACCCAGGGGAAGGACCTAGTGGACTACAAAATAACAACAATAAGGGCAAAAATAATAAAAATAATGAACCAGACAGCAATACCATCATGATGCAGAATAACCAATTGATGTTAGCACAGCAGGAGGTCTTAGCTGCCATGCTAGCCAAACTCAATGAACTATCAACAATGCAAACTCATAAGCCCCCGCCAGCCAAAAAGAGAGCCACAGGGACTCAGAATAGACCCTCCAGCGCAATACCTATGGAAGGGCAAGTAGACATGAATGACGCAGAACAAGTATCTGATGAAGAGGGCAAACTGGAATCGGAACCCCAGACCCTCACTGCAAAATGGTGCTTCCCTGACCAAATCCCAGCCTTAGTCAGAAATATCATGACTACAGTGGGGTTTGACATGCCAACCCCAGCACCCACATCTCAGCTACTACCCTCACTACAACCGCAATCAAAGCAGGCAGATGTATTCCCCATATGCGAAGCCATAGAGGAAGTAGTACTAAAAGAATGGGGTTCCACCGAACCATCACGTATTCCAGAGCGCAGGTCGTGGGACAAAATGTACCCACTACAAGCAGACAAATTAGCCCTATGGTGCAATCTCCCTACCATAGACCCTCAGATAGCATCACTCAACAAGAAAACTGTGCTACCCACAGAATCCACATCAGGGCTCAAAGACCCTATCAACAGAAAACTAGAAGACCTGCTCAAGAAAAATGCAGAGCTGGCAGGGCTGGGAACAAGGGCTGCCTTCACAGCTATTTATGCCACAAGGGCAAAGCTGACCTGGCTACAAGAGGTCATAAAAACCTTGCCTCCTAAGTCTGCAGAAGCAGTGCTACTAGACAATGCAATACTATCAACAAAATACCTAGCTGATATGGCAGTCGACTCCCTCAAAATTAATTCCAGATCAGCCATCCTAACCAACGGAACACAGAGAGCTCTATGGATGAAACTTTGGGATGCCGATGGAGAGTCCTAAGCGACACTCCAAAAACTATCCTTCAAAGGCAATCTACTGTACGGAGAAGGCCTGGAGAAGTATCTCAAAGGGAAAGAAGAGGGAAAAGCACTAGCCAAAGACAGTACACTACATGCATACCTACCCACCAGGCATAGATTTCAGTCTCAATCGTCAACATTTCGAGACAAAAGGACAGGCAACACATCTTACAGAGGTTCAAACTTCAGACAACAGTATGTACCCTCATACCAACACCCCAAATTCAGAGGCAGAGGATCAGTCCCTAGAGGTCAAGGCAGCCAATATACATGGAGGCATCACTCCAGACCATGACTATCACTACTACAGGATATCAGACACCCCCCCCAGTAGGCGCAAGACTACTACTATTCACAGAGGCATGGGAGAACTCCACCACAGACAAGTGGGTCCTAGAAATAGTACAAGAAGGGTACGCAATAGAATTCAACAGCATACCACGGCACAATCACATGGTAAAATCTCCCATATCACCACACAAAGTAACACCTCAACAAGTGGACAAGATGTTACAGAATCTCATACAGAACAATGCGATAGCACCAGTACCGATTCAGGAACAGGGCCAGAGAATCTACTCCATCTTCTTTATGGTCCCCAAAAAGTCAGGGGACCTACGACCGGTACTAGACCTAAAATACTTAAACAAATCAGTAAGATACACCCCATTCAAAATGGAGACAATCAGGTAAACACTGAAAGTAATCAGACCAGGAGACTTCCTCACCTCCATTTATCTGAAAGATGCATACCTGCACATACCAATCAAACCAAGTCACTACAAGTTCCTTCGCTTCTACATACAGGGAGGCCACTATCAATACCAGGTCCTACCATTCGGCCTGGCCTCAGCACCCAGAGTTTTTACCAAAGTATCTATAGTACTTGCTGCAAAACTAAGGGAGCAAGGCATACATGTCATACCCTACCTAGACGACTGGTTGATATGAACAAGGTCACACCAACAAGCAGTAAGATAGACAAATACAGTAGTACAATACCTACAGAATCATGGATGGGTAATCAACAGCAAAAAAAGCTGCCTGGTACCCACTCAATCTATAGAGCATCTAGGCACAATCATAGACACAGAGGCAGGCCTAGTATTCCCATCAAACGACAGGGTAAAAACTATAATTCAACTCACATCTCAGCTACAAAGATCAAAGGAACCTACACTACTTCTCATATCACAAGTATTGGGACTCATGTCATCTACTATAGACACAATACCATGGGCAAGATGGCACATGAGACCTCTCATGTCATTCAACATAAAACAAGGCTCTACCTACGATATCGACTTTTCAAAAAAGGTGACATTACCAAACAGCATAAGATCCAACCTATCCTGGTGGACAAACAAACACAAACTGACAAAAGGCACCCCCCTAGACACTCAGCCAAAGGCAATACTCAAGACAGATGCCAGCTTGCTAGGATGGGGAGCGGCCATGGGAACCCTTACAGCACAAGGCTCATGGTCACTAGCAGAGAAGAGATTATTAATAAATGTACTGGAGATGACAGCGGTCTTCCTAGCACTACTCCATTTCACAAAACAAATTCGAAACAAACATGGCAGAGTAAAATCAGACAATCAAGTGACTGTATCTTACATAAACAAACAGGGTGGAACAAAGAGCAGAGCAATTATGGCAGAAACAGCTGATACCATGGGCACAAAGAAATCTGAAATCAATCACAGCCTTACATCTGGCAGGAAACCTGAACACCACAGCAGATTGGCTGAGCTGTCAGCACATACACCCAGGGGAATGGAAATTACACCCCCAGGTATTCAACATGATCAACAAAGCATGGGCACCAGCAGACCTAGACCTGATGGCATCACGACACAACACACAATGCCACAGGTTCTGGTCACGATTCAAGGACAGCAAAGCTCTGGGAGTGGATGCGTTAACAGCACAATGGACATTTCACATAGCATATGTTTTCCCACCAATGCCACTGATTACTCAGGTTCTAAAGAAGATACTCACATCCAGAACCAGAGTGCTACTAGTCGCTCCACACTGGCCATGCCGGGCATGGTTCGCGACTATTGTTTCCATGGCATTAGATGGCCCGTGGTCACTACCACACAGACCAGACCTACTATCCCAAGGATCAATCATCCATCCCAGTCCCCAACAACTGAAACTAATGTCTTGGCTCCTGAAAGGGAGAGACTGCAAAAAGCAGGTTACCATCCAACAGTCGTCAATACAAAAGCTATGTCACAACAACCATCCACAAACGCAACCTATCAGAAACAGTGGAACATATTCTATAAATGGTGTACACACCACAACATCGAGCCCCTCAATTGCAACATACGTCACATACTACTGTACCTACAAGAAGGCCTACACCTGGGACTCTCCCCAGCTTCACTAAAAGTTCAGGTAGCAGCAATCAGGGCAGCAAAGGAAATAATACAAGGATCAACTCCAGGATCCCACCAAGACATAGTTTGCTTTCTCAAAGCAGCAGCCAACCTTAAACCTGTCACTAAAGATGTAGTGGTGCCCTGGGACCTTACACTAGTACTAAGGGCAATGATGAAACCGCCCTTCCAACCAATAGAAACAATTCCACTAAAATGGATGCAGCTCAAAACGATATTTCTGATGGCCATTGCATCAGCAAGAAGGGTCGGAGAAGTACAAGCACTATCATCCAAGTCAACATTCTTAACATTTTACAATGACAGAATTTCTCTCAGAACAGTGCCTGCCTTCAGACCCAAAATTGCATCCACCTTCCACCTCAACCAAACAATAGAAATACCAGCAGACCTCCCTCCAGAAGACATACGGGAGGACCCCCAATTACAACTACTAGGAATAAGAAGAGTACTAACCACATACCTTGATCGAACCAAGGACATTCGTCTCATGGACAGGCTATTCGTGACCCTCCAAGGAAAAAGGAAAGGACAGCCAGCATCAAAGGCATCCATAGCTTCTTATCTTAAAACAGCAATCAAAGAAGCTTACAAAGCAAACGACACAACCGCTCCTACAGACATAAAACCCCATTTGACACGAGCAATAGCCACTTCATGGGCAGAGCAGAACATGGCTACAGCAGAGGAAATATGTGCAGCCGCCACATGGTCTTCAATCCATACCTTCACTAGGCACTATTGGATGGATGTGTCACAAGACAACAAAACAAACTTTGTAAAAGCTGTACTGGCTACTGCCAAAAACTGAAACAGTGCTACAGAACATGTCTCACCCACCCGGACAGACACACACTGCTTTTTAAGGACCCATGATGGCATGAATGTGGAGTGCCTCAGAGATTAATCCCCACAATGGTAGTTTACTCACCTGGTAAATGTGATTGTGGGGGTGAAGATCTCTGAGGCACTCCACAGCCCTCCCAAGCAGACATGACAAGAAACCAAAGACGCACTGTACTTTGCAAACTACTAATATTGAAATACTGAGTTGTAAGTTACTGACATTAGGGGGCAGCTCATTAGGGCAACACCCCACTGTTTCTTTATACTTTAATCTACTATTAAGAGGTTTACTAAGAAATAAATCATTCTATGATTGAAATCTCACTAGAGGACATTCTTTTATTAAACACATACTAAGTTCGGGTAATAACAACTTATAGTTACAGATTTAGCTTTGGAATACATTGAACTGACCTGAGGTACGCTGACCCCTGAGACAAGGGGGACGGACTTGCTTCAAATCTACATGTGCATCAAGCAACCTATCAGGTGTACACAACCCATGATGTCATGAATGTGGAGTGCCTCAGAGATCTACACCCCCACAATTACCTTTACCAGGTGAATAAACTACCATTTTAGTGATGCAGTAGCTCCTTCCCTCCATGCTCTACCCCGCCCTGCTCTGAAAAGAAATCCTCCCTCTACCACCCACTGCAATACTACTGTCCCAAAAACCTTTACAATTCAGATGCAAAAAGGAAAAAAAAATAAGAATGTATTCCTCCTCTTTTATTAACGAATTACTATTAACCCCCCTTTTTGCAGTCTTACAGTACTCAACGATCATGGAACTTTTGCTACAGCCTGCTTTCCGAATCTCAGAATACCCTAGCAGGCTGTTGCTCCGTGAGACTGTTGGCTCGTTTGGTTTTTATTTTATTGTGAGCTCCCAAAGAAAAGGAAAAGAACACAAGAAGCACCTTTAATCTTGTTGGTATAAAGTGATGCTTTTCTTAGCTTCTGCAGCTTGCAGACTGCTAAATCAGTTGTTTCAATGCTGCTGTGTAACTAGGAGGAGCAAGAGACACTGAAATGGACTAAGGAAAAGCATAGTCTCTCTCTCTCTCACTCCCTCTCCCTCTCGCCCCTCACTCTAGACTTTTAAAAAAACATGCCCAACAGTTTTGTTTTCCTTTCTTTCAACCAAAGACAGCATAAAGAAACTAAAATAAGTAAATACCCAAAAGGAATTGGGAGTAGCAAGGAGAGAACCACTCTGTACAGGACAGGCAAGGCGCGGTCTCCCTCTTTCACTCCTGGAATCTCTGGTGCAGTTAGTGGCTACAGAAACATTAAAAACAAATGCATCTTTTTATAGCAGATCAGATAACTAATAAATGTGGTACAGAAACCATGGCAATGGGCAGAATTTATCCTCTAGGCACAAAGAGTATATATGACCCCCATTTTTATCTAAGTGTAACAAACATAGGACCATTCATTTAGAATAATTAAATTCTAGTTTTATTTGTTTTAAGTATGTTTTCTGCAACTTGCAGACTGTTAAATCAGTTGTTTCAATGCTGCTGTGTAACTCGAGGAGTGAGAGATATTGAAATGGACTAAGGAAAACCATGGTCTCTCTCTTTCACTCGCTCTCACTCTCGCCCCTTATTCCCGACTTTGAAAAAAACATGCCCAACAGTTTTGTTTTCCTTTCTTTCAACCAAAGACAGCATAAAGAAACTAAAATAAGTAAATACCATAAAAGAATTGGGAGTAGCAAGGAGAGAACCCCTCTGTACAGGACAGGCAAGGTACGGTCTCCCTCTCTCACTCCCGGAATCTCTGGTGCAGTTAGTGGCTACAGAAACATTAAAAACAAATGTATCTCTTTATAGCAGCTCAGATAACTAATAAATGTGGTACAGAAACCATGGCAATGGGCAGAATATATCCTATAGGCACACAGTATATATCTTATGACCCCCCCCCCATTTTTATCTAAGCTTAACACACATTTGAAATAATTTAATTCTAGTTTTATTTCTTTTAAGTCTGTTTATTATACTCCTGCTTGTGAAAATGTTATTAACACAGTACCCAATCACATGCCCCGTGGAACTTTTGCTACAGCCTGCTTTCCGAATCTCAGAATAACCTAGCAGGCTGTTGCTCCGTGAGACTGTTGGCTCGTTTTGTTTTTATTTTAATGTGAGCTCCCAAAGAAAAGGAAAAGAACACAAGAATCACCTTAATCTTTTTGATATAAATTGATGCTTTTCTTAGCTTCTGCAACTTGCAGGCTGCTAAATCAGTTGTTTCAATACTGCTGTGTAAATCGGAGGGTGAGAGATACTGAACAATGCTCATCTTTGTCTTTACATAAGTGGCACAACAGCTTTTGGTTTTAATCTCCTTCTTTCATTGTACAGACAACAGTGGATTTTTTTGTAATTTGTTTGGTTCCAGTGACTTCCGTGTAGTTCGACTATGATAACAGTGCATTTCATTGCCATCTGCCACTGTACTGTGTTTAGCCAGCCCTGCCCTAGCCAGGAGAAACTTTGGACAACACCATCTGACCTTTTTACCTACCACAGCTCGCCGGGTACTTTTTGGGGGGTTAATATGTGGCAGTGGAGGTGGGTGGGCTATCTAGTATCTACATACCTCTCAACCTCCTGCCTTATAAATCATGGCAGGACAAGGCTTACAAAATCAAGGACAAAGGACCAATATCAGGGACAACTCTTCAAAATTATAGTTATCCACCCACAAAGCTGGTAGAATGTGAGGCTTAGGGCAAAATGCATTGTATAAAGAACAAGTCTAAGTTTAATGCTTCACATTATTTTGTTCTTTCAATCCCCACTGTTTAGCGACAGAAACAAAGTTTAGGAGTGACAGAGTAAAATTTTGAGGCAAAAATCAGGGATGTCCCTGAAAATCAGGGACAGTTGAGAGGTATGTGTATCCAGTAAATAATTGTGTGTGTGTGTGTGTAACTAGAAGGCAGCATCATGGCAAACAACCTTGGGGCTCCATAAGCTGACCAGAGCCTCGGGGTGGTCATGAACTCAGAGGGCTATAATTAATATGTCAATGGGCAACAATGTTTTAAATGAATTCAACAGAAATGTGTGCTTTGGGAACTGCTTTTAGAGTTAGAAGTATGTTCTTTCTGTGCTGTCTATTTTTTTAGCTCCTAAGAGGGCTATAATTAATAGAAGTCATTGGTCAATAATGTTTATGTCTGCTTTGGGAACTGCTTTTAGAGTGAGAAGTATTTTCTTTCTCTGCTGGTATTTTTGTAGCTCCTAATAATAAAGGTTTGATGTCAGTGGTTGTATGGGATATTTTATTTAGCATGACTGTTCCTTATTCCTAAGCAATCACTTAATGCATAATAATAAAAGTAATACCTATGACTGAAGTAGCTGCTGCTGTTAATGCTGTCCATGGAAACCAGGAGATGTGTCTAAATGTGCTAAGGTATTACTTTCATTATTATGAAAGAAGTGCTTGTTTATATGTAACCCTCACCTGCCTCTTATTTAACCAGTAGGCACACCTCCCATGCCTAGGGGAAAAGAGAGGGTTGGGAGTGCAAAGCAGTTGCCAAAGCAGGAGGGGAAAAAAAACACAAGGTGTGTGTACTAGACACAAACAGACCTATGCCAAACCCCAGGTCCTAAAGAGACAGCGTTTGCTAAGGGCTATGCTAGGTTTGCACTTCTGGACAGATATACCCAGTAAAGCCACACAGGAAGCAGTAACTAGATGTCCATACCAGGTTGAGATTCTAGAATGTGGCTTTATTGAAAAAATACAGTTGGAACACAAAAGCAAAGATGGACCCCAAAGGGTTTACACTTCATGGCACAAGGCACTGCAGAGCACATCTGTAGAAAAGATTTCAAACCTCCCACATAGAATAAGATTAGACATCTGGAACTGTGGAATTAGCCAGTGAACATACACAATCTTCTGGAAAGTGGCACTAAGCCATTACTTAAAACATTTCCCATATGGCATAGGATAGGATTGTGGCACATGGGCCACAACGGAGCACTCAAGGCTCAAAATGTAGCAAAAGATCCCACATACAAGGGGTAAACTTATTCAGGCATTGGCCACTTGCACTGAAAGAAAATGGGCACCCTCACAGAACCTGAAGTGATGACCAGGTCACTCCAGATGGGGGTCTTGCACCTTTTGCTTCCAAATCCATACTCAGCCATTCTTTCAGAATTGCACCTCACAAATACCGAAAACTGTATAAATTGATAACTTGAAATGTTTAGCACACTTGACATCAAGAACACCACTAGGGTATAAGATTAAAGTTCTATACAAAGGACAAGTAGCATATGGGACGTCCACTATTGTCATTACTTTAAAACACAAACCTTCTTGAGGGAATCCTCATAGAAATGGGAGAATGGGACCTTTTGTCAGAGTCACCCCACAGAAAAAGGCAGGTACATATCCTGGTAACTCTTAAACAGAAATCTACTCACAGTTTGTACACCAAGGCAGCTTCACAAAAGTTTTGGGTTGAATCAGGGGATTGCCCCTAAAAGTCTCTTTGTGCACAGCCTGTAGGCTGGTATTCATGGGGGGGGGGGATTAGCATTGTAGCAGGTGAGTTTGCAGATCCCCAAACAAGATCAGGTCTTGATCCTTCCCACTGTAAATGGTTGTTTGCTAATGCATAAAGGCTGTTCTCTTATATTTTGGAGAATAATAAAATTGATGGTTAAACCATTACCACATGTGCTGATGTAGACGTTTGGCTGATGCACGTGGCTGTGATGTGTGATGTGTCATATCAGTACAATGAGAAGAATATGTTTAAGTGTCACAACACTTCTGTACACAGCAACTTAGCTTTGTGTTAATGGAAGTTACCCAGGGTCTATCTGGCCTCCTAACTAAGGGAATGTTTAGGTATTCTGTGTACTTTGTATCTTGATGCATTTTGCAGTATAGCTGGCATTGAGTAGTCAAGACTCATTCCTGTGCAGCAATAGGAACAGAGCAGATGCCCCAATGGCCACTTCAGTCACCACAATGCTATGTTGCTATTTATATATTTCTACAAAGTTTTATGACACTTAACCTCAATGTCATTGTACTGAACTTACAAGTAGCTTACAGAATAATTTATTTCAAATGGTAAGATGTGGCAGATATGTAATCAAAATGTAATGTAAATACCTCCATAAAAAACTGAATTGTTTCCTTGTGTTTCTGAAATGGTTATTTTTCTTTCTTTTTCTGTTTTGTCTTTTGCTCAAGTAGAGTTGCTGTTTTTGCAGTGTGCTGTGTCTATGAGGGCTGTAATTGTTGTTGTATTGTAGTTGCCCATATATTTGGCACTGTTATATAAAGTCTAACCCATCTGTCTAATACTGTGCAGTAGTAGTAAAACTCCGCAAAAAATGGTACTTATTAAGTGAAAATAAATCTGTTACTTTTAACAATGTGAGAACATTGTTTTAGTGTTAAACTTTGCTGTGTTATGCAGTGCATGAAATCACACAATTGGGACATAAAATGCATGAAGTGCATACATCTTGCATTTGCCCCCAAGAAGGGGTAGTGTGCAGCAATGATGTGTCAGGTATTTTATATGCTGTATGGACTTCAAGCACACAGTTAAGTGATTTATGCACTAGTTGGATACTACAAGAAAATAAGTTTGCATCACTTGGGTTGGCATTGCATGGTCCAGGCAAGAGGGGGCAAGTGAGGGTCTAAGTTACCAAAAATGAATACTTGTCAACTGCAACCAGGTCCGTGGGGGAGAGGAGGATGCTAGGAGTATTCTAAACCTAACCTGCAGAAGGGAGTGATCCACAGGCAAGCAAACATGGGAATGTCTACAACAACTTATAATGCATTTATTTATTGAAGTTTTGGAATTATGAGTATCTGCCTTAGTCCTGGACTGGACAGGGAGGTTCTTGCCAGACATCCCACCATTCCCATTCATTCAGACAGTGCTCATAATGCTCAGGAGAGAGCCAGCCACAATGATCCTGATAATCCCGGAATGGCCCCGGCACACATGGTATTCAGTGCTCCTGATCCTGTCCAGCAGCATTCTAATCAGTCTACCAATGACGTACAACCTATTCACTCTATCCTGTGACCAATCCCCCAGTCTCATGATCAGGATGCTGCTGATTTTATTTTTAAATTATAGATATCCTCCTCACACAACCCCCCCCCCCCAACACATGCAGCCCTTTTGGCTCTGGCCAGAGTTTGTTTGACAATGCCTCCACTGTGGCAGCTACTCTCGAATCCATGATGCCACTTCATACCATAATCATAACAAGATGCAAAGCTCACTACCCCAAATCTCTCTACCCCTTCCTCTCTACCCTGCTCATACTTTTACCCCATTGAAGAAATAAGTTGATTACCCATACCCTCCTTTGCCCTTCCTGCCTCACCTTTTTTGCACTCTGACAACACCTGTTCCAGGTAGCTATTTTTCCTTTTAGTTTTTTTATTTCTTTGTCTTTGTGCTGTGCTATACAAAGGCTGCACGCTGAAAGAATTCTAAGTGAAACCTGCACTGGCATATGAAATCAATTGTAACCTAATCGTATGCCTTATGATAGTGGAAAACATTTCTCTGTATTTGATGTCTTATTTATGATCTGTTAGCTGCTAGTATTTTTGCATTAGTTCCTAGAACCCAATTTGTTTTATCCATGTTTTGTGCATTACTGTTCTACTCTGACCTTGTTTGTTTTGTATCTCCACTTGACATGGAACTTTTGTAAAAGAGCCCCTCCATGCTCAAAGGTATAAATCCGAATTGTTGAAATAAATAAGTAAAATAATAGTACAAAAAGAACTTGAAAGTTAATTGAGGCATGCTTTCCAGTTAAGTAGTATTCACTGGAATTTCAAGGGGAACATTATCTAGAGCTATCAGAACCCTAAGGACAGGAGTTCCCAGGTCTCCAAGGCCCAGGCCCAAATATTGGGGATATCAACCACAAACATAATAGTAAACAGGAAAAGGTGGTACCAGTTGATTGTGCTCCTCATGCTGTCATTGCCAGGGAGAATACCATATAGAACAAGCAGTTGGCATTGTCACAATATGTTTGCCTACCTCATGAGTCACCTAATGTAAATTAGGTTTCATGCCCCTAATAATAAAGAAATTAATTGGGGAAGGGGGAGGGAGGGAAAAGAATAGCTGATAGGAAAGCTCATTCCCAGTTGCAGGGTGGACATTCATGTGGGGAGGCTTGGGCGTAGCATGCCAATTAACATAGTCTGGTGAAGGGAAGGGAAGAAGAAGGGGAAGGCAAAGGAAGAGGAAAGAAAAGGGAAGAGGGCCAGCCCGTTGGTGCAGCAGTAGCGCTACTACTTATGACACTGGTGACTTGCATTCCAGAATGAGCTCAAGACATCGAGGACTAGTGGGGGGAGGAGGAGGATCGAGCATCCCAGAGAACACTCTACTCCTCTGGGGAAGGAGGGCAGCTAGCTCTACTGTGATACTGCCACCTGGGTGACCACAGGTAGCTGTGAAGTTAAGCGACTTATGGTGGGAGGACACCAGCGTCCTGAGGGAATGGGGAGCAAATAGGAAAATCCCTGTCGGTAGGATGATGAGGACCTCGCCTGCAGTCCCCATACCTGGTTACTAGTGCCCTGCCTCCCAGAAACAGATCCATGTGTAGACAGGGTATGGGAGACCCTGCCACCCGTAACAGAGCGGGAAGCTCTGGAGGAACCTGGGATGACATGCAAGTCCCAGGGGATGCCAGAGTGATGGGGCTGGAGCAAGGCAGAGCAAGAAAAGGGCCAACCAGTGAAAGAAGAGAAAAAAAAAAGGAATGGGAGGAGGATTTTTGTCATTTTTGTGAATAATGCCCATAAGCTGGTGAGATCTGGTATTGGGGGGGGGGGAGTAGAAAAACACAGTACATAGCTTGACTGTACAGATTAGCAGTCCTCTCCTTCCCCCAGCTGACTCCAGTCTGAGATCTCCAGATGGGAGGGAGATGGGATCATCAGTGCCTTGAAGGTACCATGGCTTCTGGACTGAATTCATCTGTAACAGCCCTTTGATTCACCTCTGGCTGTTCTGGGGCCCTTGAGGTCCTCACAGCAATTGCCTCCAATGGGGCCAGCCTGGGTTAGGATAGGTAAGTGTAGAATGGCATGGTGGCTCCACCTGAGGAAGTGGTAGGGAATACCTGTGGGCAAATAGTAGGTTACCACACCCCAGGAAAATACATTAGCAACCCCCTCAAAAACAGTAGTTCCCCATGCACATTGACAATACCTCCCTTCTTTACAGAAACACTCTGTAGCAGCAATTAACATGAACAACAGCTTTTTTGTAAGGGAAAGGGGGGAAAAGCAACAACAACAATAACAACTGGCTAACAGTTTTTCCCGGGCAATCCCCACCTTCCATCTGTGGGTGCACCAGTCCTTCTTTTGGCAGTTGCCCAGAAAGTCTATACAGTCCCTTCAGTGGGTACCTCACTGCCATGAAGGAGACACTGGGGATCTGTGGTTGGGGCCCAAACACTCTAAACAGTAGCAAAAGATATGAAACGGTAATTTTCTGCCTGGGTGCAGTTTTACAAATTGGCACAGTCCTGCCCAGGAGTTATCCCCCTTAATTCTGATTAGTTAGCTAGATAAAGAAAGACTTCCCCAAAGCTACAGCCTGGGGTACTTACAGTTCATCAGTTCTAAGTGGATTTTGCTGATACTTGCCTCAGACTAGCATGCTGGTGTCAGGAGTTGACCTGCCAGGCCTTTTCAGTCTTCACTCCCAGAGCCTTTGTACTGTATGCAGTATTCACCTGGCAGGTCTCTCAATGCCTTCCTCTCTGGTCATCTTCCTCTTCAGTCCAGGGACTAAGCAGCGTAGTCCCTAACCTCTCTGGTGCACAGCTGAAGAACACAAATGAAGGCTGTGCTGTTCTCAGTCTCTGGCCCAATACCTTCTCTTCCCTTCCCTATGATGTACAGGGGATAGGATTGAATAAATTCTCTCGCCCCAGCCTAGCATCACAGGATCTCTTAGAGTTCAGCAGTACAGGCTTCAAATCTGCCCTGCCGAGGGGTAAGACTCAGTACACAGTCCCTTGCTGGCTGCTGCAGCCCTTCGCACTTGCTCTCACACTGCACAGTCAGCTTGCTGTTACACTCTGCTGCATGCACTCTGAAGCTACTTCACTCAATGGTCTCTGGCAGCAGGGTCTCAAAAGCTGGTGCCCTACTGGGGCCGAGTTGTCCATTAAGTCCCAAGTGCAGGCCTTGGGTTGAATCGCCCTCCAGCTGTTGCTCCCGCACTCTCTGCTCCCTCTCAGATCCTGTTCAAATCTCTTCCCTTGGCAGGCAAAACAGTCCCTTTTATCTCTTCTCTCTTGCCCCTTTCAGATTGGCTTCAGCAGATGTCTGACTGACTGAATAAATTAATTTTCATTTGGTTTGCTTGAAGCCCTACTGGTTCCCTTTTAGAGCACCAAGACTTTTCCCTCTTTTTTTTCCAGCAGTTCATTAGCAGTGTCACAGGTCCTTCTGCCAAACCCCTGCTTTCTGCTTGGCTGGCTGAGGGGTAAAAAGACCGCTATAATGGCTGCCAAGTACATGCAGTTCAGTGCAGCACCAGTTGTAAATGTTTCCTGCAGTCAAACTGTTTTGTTTTACATTAATTTGCCTCCCAAAATAACTAGCAGCTCCTATTCCCTGAAGTCCATCTGCAAAGTTATATTTTACAATTTCTTTCCCTTCCTGTCACTGCTGCCATTCTATACAGTCCCAGGCAGCAGTCAGATTCATTTAAGCAATAATGCCTGACAGGGTGTGTGTCGTGCTGAGATAACGTCACGCCTCAGGTGGTTGGGAACGAGGCCGCAGGCAGAGTGCGTCCAACAACTGAGGCGTGACGTTATCCCAAACGACACACACCCTGGAGGGCATTATTGCTATTATACAATGGCTCGTTGTTATATATAAAATAAAAAAATAATTTTAAAGAATGTTTTTATTAGTGTGGAAAAATATTTTTCTTTCTTAAGAGGAGATGCAAAAAAAAGAGCTCTAGCTCCAAAAAAATCATCATCCAAAAAATCATCTGCAGGTTCACAGTGAGGCTGAGACTAGACCAGTGATGTTGTACTGGGATAACATCACGGGTCCAGCCCAAGACTGACCAATCCTGCGGCCTCGTGCATCCAACGATCCAAGAAGTGACGATATCCCATGATGTACCACACCCTGGAGTGACTTATTGCTATTATGAACTGAGTTTGAATTTTCATAAATAAAAAAAAACAAAACAAACAGGATTTTAAATGTTTTATGAACAAGTTTTTGGGTGATGTAGGAGTACATTTTGAAAAAATTGTTCTCAGACAGAACAGAGCAAGGAGGCTGGTGGTGACGAAACTATTTTGAAGCCATGATGATGTAGCCCGATATCATCATGGCTTCAAAGAGCTCTCTGCCAATCAGATTCCTCTGTTTACATGCCTCAGTTCATAATAATATTTATAACTCAGTCCATTAATATTTACAGATAGGTCCATGAGTGCTCATTGGTGCTCTTAAACGTACTAGTTTTGGGGCTTCTCCTTTGCCTCCTTTATGTCTCTGTACCTCATTTTGCCCATTGTTGGGCCCAGAAGCACCCAGGGGGCTTTAACTTGGCCGCAACAGTGGCAAGAAGATAGCTGCACGCTACCATACATGAGCAGATCACCGGCTCTGCACTGATTCCATGACTTTTACTCCTCTGGCCCCAAACTGACCTACAACATTGGGGTGGGGGGTGTACAGAGAGTTCAGGAATACTAGGGAGTTTGGGACAGGAGGCAGTGAGCCAATCTGGGCAGAGGGGGAGGCCAACATATAAGCCCATTTAGGGGGATTACACACCAATAGGAAGTTACCAACCCACCATGTCTAGCAGCCCAACCCACAGCTTCTGGACCAACAGCAGTGCTTGAAGCTAGACAGGGATGCTAAGGAATAGACTATCCTGATGGCACAAGAAGGAACCATGCCAACAGGGACAAGCAGCATCTGTTAGATAAGGAGCTGGGGGTATGAAGGAAGAGGAGTGAGGAAAGGGGAGGAGGGAGTGAAGTGAGGGAGAGGTAGGCTGAGGCATTGCTCTAATCACAAGTATAGTGGTCATGACATGTGTCTACTTTACCATGGGCAGATAGGTGGGCACCAAGAAGGGGGAACAATGAAGAGGGGCGACTGTGGGATTGCATCCAATTATAGGACAATGCAGACTTCCACCTCACAAATTGTGAAGGTCCATCCTACTGCCCCTTAAGTAGATCCTACCAGCTGTGTACAAAAAAAAAAAATCAGTGGTCAGGAGAGGAAATTATGCCTTTCACATTCAGAAGGCCTCGCAGCATTTAGGGGTTGCTTAAAAGAGTAACTTGGACACGTGAGGCTTACAGAATTAAAGCACTAATCGTTGCTAAACAACACACTTATTAGCAGCAAAAGTAACATTTAAAAACTTTTGAAAGGGATATCAACAACAATAGTGGGAGGCTCAACCTGGCCTCATTTTAGCTTGCCTCTTAGAAAGGTACACTACTTCAAAACAATGGGCACAACCACATACTGGCAGTGGGTGGGAAGAACAGTAGCATCCCATCATCTATGCTCCATAAAGTAAAAACAGTAGAATCAAAAGCCCCTCGAGTAGTATGTGCCATACGGTCTTTCTTACCCCAGCTATTTCAACCAAGTGCCTCATCCCATCATAGTCCCTTGAACCAGAATAGTTTGTGACATTGAAAAAACACATTTCAAGAGGGGACTGGTACAAGTCTCCATCTAGGGTGAAGCAGCAATTATGAGGTGAAAACTTAAATCAAACAGAACCCTGTACTTACAGTAAGGTTAGGTCACCCCAGCTGCTTCTGCGGGGAGCACTGAAGCTTAGGAACAGTAGTGGTGGATGGTTGCAGAGGGTAAGCTGGAGGAGGAGGAGTAGATGGTGTAGAGGCCCAATTTACCCAGTACCTGACCTCCAACTCAACAAAGGAAAGAGGGTTTGCTGGCTGACCTGAGACCTGTGGTGGGTCTGGAATCAAAGCCATAGCCTCTGTAGCTGCATCTGCTGTCACCATCAGGCAGAAACGGTCAAATCTGTTCTGTGTGGGCAGTATTGTGGAGCTACTCGAGGAACCTGAAGTGGGTGATCCCCGACACCAACTCCTGGAGCAGTTAGTATGCTTTGCAGTGCCCATTCACACTTTGGCCTTTTATCTCTTTGCAGCCCCATCCTCGATGTTGCTGGTTTCACTGGGAGCCATCTTCCTGGGTCTTGTAAGAGCTACCCTTTACACCCACATCCTCCAGAGTACAAGTTGCCATAGCATTTGGTGAATGTCTCTTAGGAGCAGGATCATAACGGGAGTTGGGGAATTTATAATCAGGCCACTGCCACCTAATAAACTCCTCAATGGCTTCAGAGGTTTCAAACTTGTATATTGCCCCACTGAAATGAATTCTTAGCTGAGCAGGATATCAGAGATCCCTTTTAGCTCCTAGGTGAGAGATTTTCCACTTGGCCCTCCATAAGCTCTGCAGCAATGCAAGAGTTCTGTAAAGAAATCAGGATAGAAAGGTAGCTGATGGCCCTCCCAACAAAGTTGACTCCTCCTCTTCCTCACAAATCACAAGATGTTTGCATTACAGAGTAGTGAAAGAGATTCATTAAGCCTCTGCCAGTCTACTGGTTTGGGATGAAGGGACAACAACTAATGGGCTCTTTCAATCTCCAAAGAGGGATAGTTTTGAGCTTTCAGGATGGAAATATCACAGAATATTTCCAAACCTCTAAAGGTATCAAACAGGGATGTTTACTAGCTCCCCTATTATTCAATATCTACATAGATACCTTATTAGATTATGACATAAATGATCAGCGGGACTCTCCAAAAATAAAAGATCAATACATACACAACCTAGCATACACAGATGATCTAATTCTACTATCACTGACCCCTAAAGGACTAGAATTAAAATTTAAATCTCTTGTGAATAAATGTAAAGAACTGGAACTGAGAATAAACCTAGACAAAACAAAAATAATGATCTTTGGAAATCAGTCATCAAAACCAAGGATTTTCTACAATGATGTCCCTATCGAAACAGTGACATCTTATAAATACCTTGGTATAAAATTACACTTTAGAAACTTCTGGGCACGTCATATTAAGGAACAGATTAATAAGGCAAAGTATGCAGCAAAAGCACTGCAAAGATTTAACCTTAAATATGGAGGTTTTACGGTAATACCTGCTATTAAAGCAGGGGAGGCAAAAATTACCCCACTACTATTATGTGGAGCGGAAATCTGGGGATACAACCATTATCCACATCTGGAAACCCCTCTTTTATATTATTATAAATATATTTTACAAGTTCTCACTTCAATGGCTGGATCAATAGTTAGAACAGAATTAGGTAGGTTACCTTTGATTTCCCTTATTAACCTAAGGATAGTCACATACTGGTTGAGATCAATAAATAATATAAATAATGTTATGCCATTGAACTGTATAATAGAAAAGGAATCCTAGCATAAAGATGGTTTTATCTCTCTATGGTTAAAATCCCTTTTTCAAATATTACACAGTATAGAGTCAACTCACTTATGGAATGATTGTCAAGCGGAAATAAAAATACACGAAAGTTATAAGGTTAATTTAAAAAAAAACCTTTTTACAAAAGCTACACAAATTCAGATGAATCAAGTAAGGAGCCAAAGACAAGCCTTGTGGTTTGCTCAAAATAAAATTGATTCCAACATGGAAGAATATTTAGCTCTTTATCACCATACATACGAAAGCAATAACTCAAGTAGATTTGAACTTATTACATCAAAATACGTTTACTTTCATAAATTAAAATTAAATGAATCAACTCAGGATAAATGTCCTTGCAATAGAGGATTCACTGAATTGTTAAAGCATGTATTAATTCAATGCCCTTTATTTAATCATATTCGTTCTAAATATTTGGGGAAAATTCTTAGTAAATATGCAAATTTAACATATGATGTGATATTCATATTGATGCACCCAATGACTGTTCAAGATGCAATACTGGTAGGGAATTTTATAATGTCTGTAATAAGTGTTAAGAAAAAAGCATACCGAAAGTGGCTCAGAGATAAATGAATTGTTTTTTATACAATCTGAAGAATTTTAACCAGCATACTTTCTTATGAGGCTTATTCTAATGAGATAAGGAGTCTGTTTAATCATATTTTTAATTTATTCTATATCTTGTATTTTTAAATTTAAAAATTGTAATGTCCAGAAATTTTTCTAATTTTTTGGAAGAACAATAAACTTGACTTGACTAAAGGGAAAAGGGCTTTCAGGATGGCTGGGATCAGTCTCTGTAAAAAGGGCATTAGGTCATTTCTCTTGGCCCCTTTTGGCAAGCCCATAAGGGAAATGTTGTTAAGCCTAGCCCTGTTTTCAAGATCATCCACATGTGAGAGCAGGTAATTCATTGACATATCCTGCTCTTGGAGTCAAGCACGCAGAACATCTTCCTTTCCCTCTGGGTGGTTGAAATGGTACTCACTTCTTTCTATCCATTGGATCAGAGCAGTCAACTTTTTGTTGGTTTGGGCTCCCGATAATTTTATATTGGCTGTGTCCTGGAGCAGTGAAGTTAGAGAAGCCATGTCCATAGAAGTCACCTGGACATTTGTCATTTTGTACCGAGGATGACTTTGCAGTCTAGGCCTTTCTGAATGGGAGTGCACTGTGTCATCTGGCACTTTCACTTTTGGTCATTGAAGGGAAAGTATGACAAGAGAACAATTGTTGTTCACTAGCACAAATCAACATGGAAACACAAATAAAAGGAACAGTAGCGGCTCTAGCCACAAATGGTTACCAGGGCACAGCTGGGGCACAACAGATGTCAGCCAGGGCACTGATATATTGTTACTATGGGGGAAGCTCCGCACCATATGGGGCACCAACTGGGGCACAGCATTTTTTTACCGGGGCACGTGCCCTAGTGGGCCCTGGTGTAGAGCCGCCACTGAAAAGGAACAGTCAGGTACACCTTGACAAGGGCTACCAAACCCAGCTCCTTTAAGATTTTGATGCCTAAGAGAACCCACTCATGATGGAGTAATACTCAGCCTGGTACTTACTAACAGGGACAGTGTTGCAGACATCAAGGTGGGAGGCCACCTGGGGACCAGTGATCTTCATTCAGTGTGATGCAATATAAGGTGACTGTGGAATCGAAGCACACGGGGCGAGAGTAATGGACTTCAGGAGGACAGATTTTTTAAAGATGGGTGAATGCCTCAGGGTTAACCTGGCAGGGAGGATGGCCTGGGTGGGGTAGAGAAACAATGGAAGAAGCTAAAAGGCAGCATTGTAAAGGCAACAAACCTCTGCATCAAACAAGTGAGCAAAAACAAGAGGAAAAAGAGACTGCTATGGTTCTCAAAAGAGATGGCTGAAATAATAAAGGTTAAAAGGGCAACCCTTAGAAGGTATAAGGAGACACAAAGGGAGGAATATATGGAGGTGTATCAGGGAAAACAGAGGGAAGCAGGGAAATCAGTAAGGAGTGCAAAGGTACAAATTGAGGAGAGAATAGCCCAGGAGGTAACAAAGGGGGACAAGACATGTTTCAGGTATGTAAGTGAAAAGAGGAAGACCACAGGGGGGATTGTAAGGTTAAAAAGGGAAGGGGGGATGGTGCAGAGGGGGACCCAGAAAAGGTAGACATCCTAATCAAATACTTTTGTTCAGCATTCATAGAGGAAGAGGAAGAGGGGGCCACAAAAACTAACAAACTCTTTGGAGGGACTCATTAATCTTTAGGTGGACAAGCAATGGGGACAGACAGAGCACATCCAAGGATATTGAGGGAGCCCAGGAGGTACTTGTGGCACCACTGACAGTCCTATTTAACAGTTCACTGGAAACAGGAGTGGTTCCAGAGGACCAGTGGAGGGCAGATGTAGTTCCACTACAAAAAAGTTGTAATAGGAGGTTGGCAATTACATATCAGTGATGGATAAGTTAATAGAAAAGGTAAGGATTGTGGAATTTCTTGAATCCAGTGGGTTGCAAGACCTGAGGTAGCATGAGTACATGGAGGGAGGTCTTGACAAATGAATCAGATAGATTTCTTTGACTGGGTGACAAAGGAATTAGATGAGGTTGTAGTGGTGGGCGTGGCCTGCCTAGATTTTACTAAGGCTTTTGACAATGTTCCACATAGGAGACCACTAAGTAAGCTGGGTAGCTTAGGAGTGGGTCCAAAGGTGATAAATTGGATGAGAAACTGGTTAGAATATAGGTGACAATAGGTGGTGGTAAATGGAGTTCACTCTGAGGAAGGGAGGGTGACTAGCGGGGTGCCCCAGGGATCAGTGCTGGGGTTGGTCCTCTTTAATGTCTTTATCAGTGTCATTGCAGAAGAACTGGAGGGGAAGATCTTCCTCTTTGTAGATGATACCAGAATCTGCAACATGGTGGACACTTGGGGGATGGGCGGAGACCTGGAGGAGTGGTCAAGGGTATGGCACTTAGGTTTCAATGCAAAAAAATGGAAAGTAATGCACCTAGGGCACAGAAACCCAAAGTGTGGAGTTCAAAATGGCTGGAGTGATACTGATGACTACCAAGCAGGAAAGAGACCTGGGGATAATCATATCTGATGACCAAAAGGTGGACAGGCAGTGTCACAAGGCATTCAGGAAGGTTAGTGGGATGCTGTGTTGCATGGGAAGGGGTATCACTAGCAGAAAGATGAGGTGGTGTTGCCTCTGTATAGATCACTGGTAAGATGCCACCTGCAGTACTGTGTCCATTTCTGGAGACCACATCTATGCCAGGGCATAGACAGAGTGGAGGCGGTCCAGAGGAGGTCAACTAAAATGGTGCAGAGTCTGCATCAAAAGCCCTTAAAGTGGAGATTAAAGGACCTCAATATTTACAACATGGAAGAGACAAGGGTGAGGAAAGGTATGATACAGACCTTGAAATACCTCACCTGGGTAAAGAAGATACAGGTGGGAAGTATTTTTCAGAAAAAAAGGTGCTCAAAATTAAGGGGACAAGTTATGAAGCTGGATGGGGTAGATTCAAGAAAGATGTGAGGAAGTACTTCACAGAAAGAGTGGTGAATTTCTGGAACAGCCTTTCAGTGGAGGTGGTGGGAGCAAGTACAGTGGTTTAGTTCAGGAATACATGGGACAGGCACAAGGGAATCATAGTGGAAAGGAAGGAGGGAGGGAGAAAGAGCAGTAGTTCAAGTACAGTCTGCAGTACTAATGTAGGCAGGGAAAAAAGAGCAGACTGGGTGGCCATGCGGGCCTTATCTGCCATCAAATTATATGTTTCCATGTTTCTTTGGTACTGGGCAGATAAGAAGCAGTTCTCCTGAGGATGATAGCAGCTACAGGATTAAGCTGCCATCTTGCTAGTGGCTAGCTCTGCCCCAAGTACTTCTAGTCTAAATACTTTATACTTATTGTCTCTATATTTTTTAGTCAGCATGAATTCAAGTGTAAAACCACCGCCAATACCCTGTTGGTCACCCATACTGTTGGAGACCTGTCAAAGCAAAATACTCTGTTCGCACAATCAGAAATAAGACTTGCTTTTTACTGATCCATATAGATGTATATCACAAAAAAGTAATAGTTGATGTGTCATATAAAGCAGCATAGGACATTGACGAGTTTATCACATTATGTAGTGGCTGGGGACTTGCACTCATATTTTTTCTATGCTTCTTATTCCAAGTGCTCCATAGCTCTGTGCAGCACCCCCAGCCAGCGCCCACCACCTGAATCCTCCTTGGGAAACACACACACACAACCCCCACCCCACCCCCGCCACTACTGACTAGGAATCCAAACTGACAAACTGTCAAACTTCACAGAATATTAAATTGACCTAATTATTTCTAAATAAGTAAAAAAAAATATTTCTCCATGCCTGCTCCAGTCATCCTGTTGGCTTGACACTGATGTAGGAATGAACGGATGATTGTTTTTTTATTTTAGATCCAGTGCAAAATGATGATATATGGAACCTGCAAGAGAAATTTCCAGTGTAGCTGTTTGGAGTGTTGACTGACATGCCTCCCCACTATTAAATCCAAAAAATATTAAAAAAAATTCAGAGTAGAATGCACTGCTCCACCTGACTGATAACCTGTCAATCCAGATTCTCATCCACTAGCAGAGGACTCAGTGGAGGAGACCAGGAGACGGGCACAGGATGGTGGGCAATAGTATTACATGGCACTGCAAAGCTGTTGCTGTAAACCACCCTGAATAAGAAACAGAAAAAGAGCAACCATTAGTGCCTACTCCACTCATCTGGCTGCAGCAGGCATCTTTTCTTTTTTTATTTTTGTGACTATGGTCAGCAGCAAAGGTACCTTAAACAGCCAGGTAGGATGCATGGGCTTAATGCAATGGAAAAAGAAAGCAACATAAAACAAAAAAAAACAATTAATTACTAATGGAAAGAAAAACAAACAGGTATACACAAAATTGTAAGTAAACAGTAGGCACATAATCTGTCAGATGAAATGAATATAATCTAACTTTCATTTTTCTGCCAGCTGTGCAGGAACATACGCATAACAGCAACAGTAGATGCACATAGTAGCATTGAGGGAAGCAAGCAAGGTAAACAAACATGGAAGTTGGTTATTTAATTCATGCAAATTAATATTTAGTTTCTTTATAATAGCTCTGTTACTGTTGCTTTTACATCTATGACAGTAACACACCCTTACAAAAAATAGAATATATTGCAATATATTGAAAAATATGCATTAATGTATGTCACTATATTGAGAAATGCATTGTCCCAATGTAATATAATATATTATGACACATATTTGTTAAATATACTGACATAATATATTTATAACTCATAGTATGCAAAAACATATGTCACTATATTGAGAAATATATTGACTCAATGAACTACAATATACAGTATATTTCAAATTTAAAAACTTGGCAAATGATGTAATGTATGTTAAATATATTGAAAGAATATACTTTATTAAGAAAATGAAATATATTTCAATATACTGGAAAATATGTTAAGTAATTCAATATTCAGTATTGAACTGATGAAATATATTAAACAATATATTTCAGAAATCTATAATCATAATGTATTTTTGCCTCATGCATTGCTTGAAAGCATGTCAATCTATTTAGAAATGCATTGTCTGAAATTTACTATTAGTAGTAGTAGTAATAGTAGTAAAAACTTTGGGCCCAATTCCAAGACAGGCTACGCCGGCATAAGGTAAGATACACCAATCTCCATGATGTATCCCATGACTTACACCATGTGATATGCCCGGTGCTATTCCAGGAGGTGTCTTGCACCATGCTGTATGTGGGCTGTGACAATCACAAGATACGACACCACTCACGCTGCAGCCTGTAATGCCTGGTGCAACTGCGGGTTACGACAGCAACATAGCCCAATTCCAGGAAGGCGGCTGTCATAACCCGCAGTTGCAATAACAGAACATGCAGTGACATAGTGAATGTACAACAGCTCGGAGCTGTCCTAAGTGGCACCCGATGGCTGGCACCATCGGATGCTACCACACAGTGCCACACCAATGGCACCAGGATGTCCCCCATGCCCCCGCAGGCACACCCACCCCAACCCCCTGTTCATTTGGGACCCCCAGGGATCCATTTCAGTTGCACCCCATGAATGCCTGTGCCATGCATCCTACCCCCATGCCCCCTGGTGTGCGCTGAGGTGGTCTGGGGCGGGGCGCTTCGGGGGACCGCCTGTCACCAGTCGCGAGTTGCAACATGCAGCTACAATACACCATGCGTGGGCTACTGCCACATGCATGGCATTTCTCGCATGTCACAAGTGCCAGGACCCTGCCACTTCTGGAATGCAGTGAAGGGTCCCTGGCATAGAGGCAACTGGCATAACTCACAACTGCGTGCAAGTTATGCAAGTCAACTTTGAATCGGCGCCTTTATTTTTATACAGGAAAACATGTCATATTAGGTCATAAGACCCAGTTTGCAAGACAGTCCCATGATCTATAAGTTACCTAAACATATACACATACTGTAAGTGCCAACTAGACAATCAATAACTATGCAGTCCTACAAACAAGAATACAAATAATAGTAAATAAGATCTCAGTATAATACCAGCAATCAGTACAAAAAAATGCAGGAAACTAACCACATAGACAATTAAAATGGTTAAGGTCCATTATCTCCTGAATAAATAATACATATGATATTGATGTATGAATTGTATATGGTAAAATATTATAATGTCTGGCTGCCTGGTAGCACAATGTTCTTTCCCCATGTTTGTTCCTTGTGAATGATAATTGAATTATAGTGTATGGTGGAACATAGTTCAGCATGGATTTCCATGCCATGTAAAAAGTCATTCTGCTGCACTAGTGATGTCTGTAGTGCAGCAGAATGACTTTTTATTCTGCTGCAGTAGAGATGTCAGCAGACAACGCTCCCTAGCCATTTGCCACTCAAGAAAAGGAAGCAGCAAAGTATCGGACAGAGAGACGCAAGCTCTAGCCTATAACAGAGAAATTGGCAGGATCAACCAGATAAGTAAAATTCAGTAGTTTCCCAGCCCGGTGACACTGAGGGCTGAGGTGCTGGATGCCTTACCTCGCACTACGCTGGTGACCTGTGTTCGGGGACGAGCACGGGCCACCGGGGGTTGGCAGGGGAGGAGAAGGATTGAGCATCCAATGGACTGCTCTCCTTCTCCGGGAAGGGGGGGCTATTAGTAGTCGGCATTCCACTGGCCCCTAGTGGCTGTTGGGGGGGGGCAGCACACTGATGCTGCAACAAGGGGAGGAGATGGGGCAAATGCTTAGAGAGAACATGTGAGGAAGCATGTGCACTCTCTCCTCAAGTGTCATTGCATGCCCCACCTCCACACAAGGGAGAAAAATAGAAAAAAGTCCTGGCTAGATGAAGCTGTCCTCATGGTGCTGCCCCCAAGAAGGCACCTCCCTGGCAAGGGCCTTTTGTGGGTGGATCGAGATGCTCCCCCACCACCCTGCCATGAAGGGTAATTCATGGGTGCTTAAGGGAGGCGGTCTGATCCTCAGGTGACAGCTGAAGGCAGCAGTGCTGCCAGGGCTGGTAAAGAAATACCACAAAAAAAAATTTGCAATTCAGTGCTGCAGGATCAACCAGATATTTAAAATACAACACCCGGTTGTCACAACAAATGTCCTCTCGCTAAGCGAGAGGAACAGCCACCATTATTTTTAATTAGAAAATGGGCTGTTTATTTGGAGGCATCTGATAGGCTAGTACCCATTCCACAGAGGTACATTAACTTTCAATAGATGCCCACCAGATAAAATGTCCCTGCCCAAACCTGCCTCATGCTCACCCAAGTATCCCTCTGCCCAGCCTGCTTAATCATTGGCTGAAGTGCCCTATTCAAACAGAAAATACCGCCATTTTTTTCTCTCACTTAGCGAGAGATACTGCCCAACCAACTTTCCCACAAGAAACCACACACCACCATCTGCTGCACTCACTCGTATCAACACGAAAAAAAATTACACTGAAGCAACACATTTCAGAAGGTAATTATTAAGCAGTCACTATGATCATCAGCTTCCCGTAACTGTAGTGGGACTAGCAGTACCTTTGTTTTTAAACTGCAGCACGCGCCTCTCCCTATATGAATACTACCACCACTACCACTTCCAAGACACTGGCGATCTCAGACAAACCATTCCAAAACGCTACAGTAAAATACGTATAGTTTTCTGTTTTTTAGATGTAAATCCCCTTCTCCTAATGTAATTGCGTTACCTCTCTACATTATGTCCATGCCTTTGATTGTGACGAGATTGTGGTGCAGCGTTCCAACAGCCAAACCTTAACCTGGTGCTCTGTCACCACTCGCCAGACATTCTCCTTTATGTCTGCTATTCAACCCCTTAAAAAACTATCCCCGATAGCGATCCTCTTCGTGGCATGTCTGTGGTAATGGGCAAGTTAAAAACACATTTGCAGCGTTGCCCTGCCACATTGTATGTTTTGCTCTGCACTTTCTGATTTACATAGCAAGTCAAATAATGGCACACACGTAACAGCCACAACTTAAAACTGCAAAAAAAAAAAAACACTCCTTCATGTGGGGCAGAAAACTGTTTTGTGGTGGTTATTTATTTTTAGGAGGGGATTGTAGTTTTTTTTTTTTTTTTAGAAGACTGCTCCTGAGAAAAACTTAACGCAATGTCCTGTTTGGGGGATACCAGAATGTCACTTTAGGAGGAGTGGAAACAAGAGATGGAATAGCACAGAAAGAAAGGACTACTTTAAAAGCAAAACACTTAAAAGTCACTCTTACTATGTTTTTCTAATTTTTTCTTTAATTTTGTAAAAACACACACAAAACTGCCAGCAGTAACCCATTTTCTAAGCGCAATAATACCCTCCAGGGTGGGCGGTATGGGCAATACCGGAACTTTCAGGGGCTATAAGGCCCTCCGCCTGCGGCGTCAGGCCTCATTACGCCCCTGGCTGGTCCGGTATTGCCCAATACCACCCATCCTGTCAGGTATTATTGCTTGCTTTCAAAACCCCACCCAGAGCCCTAAAACAACCAATTAAAAGGGGCAAGAGTAAAGCATAGGGATGCCAGGTCCCTAGCAACTACACAGCGTGCCCTAACAACCAGGTCTAACTATCGTCAGGCAACACTGTGTTTACTGCTTGTGAAAAAAGAAGCATAAAGGTTTGAAACTATATTTTTATGTGCTTTGGGAGACACCATACACTATATAGAACAGTGTATGGGTCACTATACACAACAAGGCTGTTCTCAAGCTCATGGTTACTATGCCAACTGGGAGACCTCTCGAGCTTTGCTCTCAAGGTCATCCGGTCTGCATAGTAACCACTCGGTTGAGAACAGCCTTGTTGTGCATAGTGACCCATACACTATCATATATTTTCTCACATATACTATTCTTCTGGAATCTTTAGAGATCAGTTGTTCCTTGGGAAACAATGTTTTAGTAATGTAATGATTTGGATAGAAAGCATAATATTTGTATATTATTTTCTGCCGTGATCTGGTATAGTTGATCTCTAAGGACTGCCACTGTAATAAGGTTAGTAAAGCACAGTGGTGAGTTTTAGGATTGCATTATAATACATACCTCGCTAACTTACAGTGTGCCTTATCTAGTCTGTTCAGTAATTGTCTATTTGCAGTCCGATAAGTAAGTTCACCATAAGTTAATACAGGTAGGATTGGTTGCTCTGCCACATTTTTCCAATCGTTCTTGCCTAAACATTTTGTTGTTCGGCGCAAGGCACCTGTTCTTTTGTTTACCCTTCCTAACAAGTTGACCACATGTTCCTTAAAGGACATGTGGTCATCAAAGGTAACTCCTAAATAACAATACTGGTTCACTTGTTTCTAGCCTTCGCTGGTATCTATTTTTATTTTCATATGGTCAGTTTGCTTTTGTTTGGATGCAAAGTGCATCAACATAGTCTTTTTTGTGTTCATAATGAGTCCTGACCTGGTGAGCCACTCCCACAGATTATCAGAATCAGCCTGTGTCTTTCCCTGTAGTTCTTGAATGTCTGTACCAGTTGTAACAAGAGTGTTTTCCTCTACATACAGTCTCACCTGGGAGTGATGCACTGCTGTTGGAAAGCTGTTGTTAAACATTAAGAATAATAGGGATCTCAAAATGGACCCCTGGGGTACCCCTCTGCCAATACATCTACTAATGAGATACATCCAGAGATAGAGACTATTTGCATGCGCCCACCCAGGTATTAGTATGAGTACTGTATATTTCAAATATATACTCTATTCTTTGTATATGTTACATATATTTTTTATATATATTACATACTGTATATTTTTGTAAATGCTTACTTTGGTCCCAAGTGCACATTTGTATAACGAATTTGCATATTTCAAAAACATAGTTTATCAGCCAAAATCATGATAATTTGTATTTTTAAAATAATTTTGAATTGACAACAAATAGAATAATAGATAGGTTGTGGTGTATTACAAGGTAGTAATTCCATCGAGAGGTTCTGGGGACACAGAAAACCTCGAGAGCGAAGCTCGAGAGGTTTCATGTGTCCCCAGAACCTCGAGATTTAATTACTACCTTGTAATGCCAGAACCTATTTGTTATTTTTTTTAATATATGGATACGAGGTGAACTGACTCACCTCCGTTTCAGCACTGGAGTTAGCGGGTGGATGTGCATGCTGGCAGGGTTCCCCAGTCTTGTGTGGATGAGCGGCTGCTGTGGGTTCATTTAGCCGTTTTTTTTTTTTGTCAGTGGCAGTATCGAGCGAGCAGAGGAGCCCCAGAGAGAGTCCGATTGTGAATAGTGTTACTCAAATGGTTTTCAACTCCAAAAAAAAAAACAAAAAAACAGTTGCTTCAGGGAAGATTGTCTCGCTAAGTGAGCGAGCAAGCCGCCATGTTTTCAGACTCCTTCTGCCCACCCACAGAGGAAAAGCAGCCAATCAGAAGTCACGCAGTTTAACACGTCGGGGGTAGACTTGCACATGCGCTGTTTAGCTTTGTTAATAATACTATCGTTCAGGTGCCGAACAATAGTATTACGGCACCCCAACGATAGTATTATCACTCAGGAAGAGTAGTATTATCGCCTCAGGAGCGATGGTATTACCAGGAAATTTTTGTATACTTTTGAACCCTATTATTTTAACAATCCATATATTAAATATGCTTACAGACTGAAAGGAAAGGTACAAGGTATAAAGCAAGTATATGTAGAATCTCACCCTGACCTAAAAGGGAAACAAAATGGGTGATATAAATACCTATCTGAGCCCTTACTAAGCATGAGCTTGTGAGGTAAGTCCTGTGTGTAAGTATAAATGTATAAAATGTATGTTTGAGTTAGAAAGCAGCTGGCAAGTTTTTTTCGATTCTGTCAGACAGCTCATTCCAGAGAGTTGCCTGCCTGATAAGCAAAATGAGCCAGTTTGCAATGTTGTTTAAATATTGGAAAGGCATTAATTTTACTTTATTTATCTCTCCTTGTAACTTTGGCAAACCAGCCTACTGATCACCAAGCGCTGCTGCCCTGCCCCAAAATACAGCACTTTGATGATGTGTGGTATGGGCTGGGGCGGCAGGCTCTCTAAATAGTATACTAGCCCCCTACATATAGATCTGCCAGCAAAGATAATCATAGTACATACAGACACCCCCTTCCCCTTTCCTAATAGTAACTACATAGTGAACTACAAAGAGCGCCTGCAGCCCTGTCCCCTACCACGCATTATCAAAGTGCTGTGTTTCAGGGCTCAGCAATTGGTGTGCTGGTTCATCAGAGTTATGAGGGGGGCTAAATTAAGTAAGCAATAATGCCCGACAGGGTGGGCGGTATTGGCCAATACCAGACCGGCCAGGGGCGCAATGAGGGCCGACGCCGCAGGCGGAGGGCCTTATAGCTCCTGGCCGGTCCGGTATTGCCCATACTGCCCACCCTGGAGGGCATTATTGCGCTTAGAAAATGGGCTACCTGTGGCATTTTTATGTGAGATTTAATAAAATGTAAAAAGAAATTGAAAAAACAGAGTGAAATGAAATTTAAATGTTTATGCTGTAAAGTAGTCCCTCCTTTTCTGTGCTGTTCTATGTCTTGCTGCCCCCCCACCCACTACGACTACTACAGAGCTAATACAGTTCTTCACATTGTTATTTTAAAAATAAAGCAGTTTTCTGTCTGTCTTGACATATTTTTTTTTGCCCCAATCAGAAGTTGCGACGTTGTTAGCTTCTGCCACATAGGCGGAGGAAGTGCAGAGCGAGGGTATGAGGTGCAAGGACCAGGATGTTAGTTTTAAATTTAAAGTGCACTTTTTCTAGCCGCCGCTGAAACTGTAAATGATTATTGTTTTTTGCTGCACGTCCTGAATGTGGAGCGGCTTGACCGGGCTCCAATATGCAGTCTGGATATTTGTGGAGCATGTGGCGAGGCCGAGGTGAGTGGAAATGGACAGCAGCAGCAGTTGCCGAAAAGAAATGTTATTTTATTTCCCACTTGAAGAGATGTTCATTTGTGGGTAGGGATGGGTTATTCGCTGAGACAAGAAGCTTTACTGTGTTGTCCAGCAGACTTGTTTGATCGAGTACAGGAGTGGAGCAGGCTGGGGGTGGGTGGGGCATCTATAGAACAGCTGTCTGACTGGACCGCAGGGTAAAAAAATATATGTTTGCTGCTCTGCAGGCTTGCCATTTTTTTTTAAGTCAGTATTGATTCTTGGGAAGAGAGGGAATTGGCAGTGACACTGGTCACAAGAGGAACTGAAAGATAGGGGGAAAAAGATTGTGCTAGTTTTCTGGAAAATGTTGTCAGTTTATTGGGCTGATTTCGTGGTGGCCGTCAGGTGAAACTGAGTGAGTGGGAGGCAGCAGTCATTTTTCTTAGGAGGGGGAAAAAGCAGAGGGAGTGGTTTAAGCTCACAAAACAAGTATTATTTTTTTTCTCAGTTACTGGCTGCTGTGTCGTCGAAGTAGTGTTTGTGTGTGTGGTGGTGGTGGTGGTGGCGTGACTCTCACTAAATGTTTAAAAAAAATGGCGGCAGTTTGACATTTTGTGCCCAGTGCTTCAGCCAATGATGAAGCAGGCTGGGCACAAGGATACTTGGCTGGGCATAAGGCGGGTTTTGGCTGGCACTTTTTATTTGGTGGGCATCTATTGAAAGTTAATGTACCCCTGTGGAATGGGTACCAGCCAATCAGATGCCTCCAAATAAAAAGCCCATTTTCTAAGCAAAATTAATCCCTTTGCAGTATTTAAAAAAACTTTGCAAACTGGCTCATTTTGCTTATCAGGCAGGCAACTCCTTGGAATGAGTTGCCTGTCCTAAACTAGATTGGGGGGTGGCAAGTGGACAGCAGGTAGGCAGGGATCTGATACAGTGGAGTCACAGCCTACCCCCAAGGCTAACAGGGAAGGACTCAGGGAGGCCAAAAAAGGAGGAAGTAGAAGGGAGGAGATGGAGGGTGATGAAGGGAAGGGGGCAGGATGGAGGGTGGTCTCACTGAAGGCGAGAAGCTTAAGCAACAAGTCAGCTGAGCTACAGGTACTCTTGACAGCGTGGAGAATGGATATTGCAAGTGTCACGGAAATGTGGGCAACCGAGCACTGGGACTGCGATCTGGCAGTCCCAGGGTACAAATTATACAGGAAGGACCATAAGGAGGGGGGTGGGGTGGGGTGGCAGTCTATATGAGGGATGGGATCAAATGCACAAGGAACAAATGTGAGGAAAGGAGAACAGAGACAATCTGGCTGCAGCTCCTAGATTCAAAGGGTAGGAAACTGAGGTTTGGGGTGGTATACAGGCTGCCATCCCAGTCTGAGGAGCTTGACAGGGAATTAGCTGGACAAATCAGAAAGGTATGTAGAAAAGGGAAGGTGGTCATAGTGGGGGATTTCAACTTGCTGGGGGTTGACAGAAGCGTTCCGGTCACCTCCAGTGCTAGGGAGCAATTGCTCCTGGATGCGATCTAGGAGGGTCTCCTGACGCAGTTGGTCAGTGTACCTACTAGGCTAAAGAGCACTTTAGATCTGGTATTGTCAAATGGGGAAGCAGTAAGGGAAATAAAGGTGGAGGACCAACTAGCCGACAGCACTCACCAAACGGTGTGGTTTAATATCACGATGTGTGGGGAGCCAGAGAAATCAATTACTCGGGTGGTAAACTTCAGGGGGGCAGACTTTGAGAGGATGCGGGAAGTACTGAAATGGAAACTGGAAGGCATAAGGCAGGAGATGGATGTGGAGTCGAAATGGGATAAAATTAAACAGGGGATTACAGAGACAACAGCAGCCTGCACCAAGACACAGAGTAAGAGGAGCAGACAAGGAAACCATGCTGGTTGAACAGCGAAGTAGTGGAGGTGGTGAGGGCAAAACAAGAGGTGCACTAGAGGTATAGGAGGACAGGGAAGGAATGGGACAGGGAGGAGCGAGAGATACCAAGGCCCAGAGGAAGCTGAGATTTGCACAGGAAATTAATGGGGGGGGGGAGACTTTTTCAGATACATCAGGGAGAAAATGAAGTGCAAGGAGACAATAGTGAGGATAAAAAAGAGTGGGATATGGATGGAAAAGAGGGAGGAACAGGCAGAAGCACTGAATGAATACTTTTGCTCAGTGTTCAAGGAAGAAAAGGGGAACACTACCACCACGGGCTGGGAGGGTGGGAACAGGGGAGAGGAGGTGACAGATGGAAGAATTGAGGGAAGTAGAATCATAGATGGACTGAGGGCACTGAGGGTAGACAAGGCACCACAGCCAGATGGTATTCACCCCAGGGTGTTGAGGGAGATGGAGAGGTGTTGGCGGAGCCACTGGTGGATCTGTACAGCACCTCACTGGAGTCAGGATGTGTGCCAGTAGACTGGAGGATGGCACATGTAGTGCTGTTACACAACAGCGAACCAAGGGATGAACTGGGTAATTATCATCCGGTAAGTCTCACCTCCATATTGTGCAAACTCATGGAAACGATACTAAAGGAAAGACTGGTGTCATACCTGGAGGACAATGGCCTCCAGGATGTGAGGCAGCATGGGTTCATTTCTGGGAAGTCTTGTCAAACCAATCTGATATAATATTGTGACTGGGTGACAGGTGAGCTGAATAAGGGTCATGCAGTGGATGTTCTTTACTTGGACTTCAGCAAGGCCTTCAATTTGCGGCCTCACTGGTGGCTTGGGGGAAAGCTAATTGGTGTAGGGGTGGGGCAAAAATAACAAACTGGATTGCAGGCTGGCTGAGTGGGAGGCTGCAATGGGTGGTGGTGGGAGGTGAGCTCTCAACTCCGAAGCAGGTGACAAGCAGGGTGCCACAGGGCTCTGTGCTGGGACCAGTATTATTTGGGCTCTTCATATCAGACATTGTGCACAAGGTGGTGAGCAAGGTAAGTCTGTTCGCAGATGACACCAAAATGGCAGCAGTGGTGGATGGAGGGGAGGGATGGAAGCAGCTGCAGTGGGACCTAAGCAAGCTAGAAGAGTGGTCAGAGAGGTGGCAGCTGGGGTTCATTGCAAAGAAGTGTAAGGTTATGCACTTCAGGGTGAAGAACCCAAGGAGAGAATACTTGCTGGGGGGGGGGTTAAGCTGGGGATCACTGAGGAGGTGAATGACCTAGGGGTAATTGTAACAGGGACCATGAGAAACACTGCCCAGTGCAGGAAAGCAACTGCAAAAGCAAACAAAATGCTGGGGTTCATTGCAAGGGGTTTTTCGTCCAGGCGAGAAAGGTGACCTTGCCCCTCTACAGGTCACTGGTAAGGCCACACTTGGAGTACTGTGTGCAATTTTTGAGGCCATACCTGAAGCGTGATATCAGGCTACTGGAGTGGGTGCAGAGGAGGGCATTGAAGATGATATGTTGAATGGAGGGGACAGACTATGAGAGCAGACTGTGAAACCTGAATATGTACACTTTGGAGGGTAGAAGGGACGGGGGGACATGATAGAGACATTCAAGTATCTGAGGGGAATCAATAAGGATGGGGCAGATGGGGTCTTTAAGCTTAGGAGGAGGATGGACACTAGGGGACACAGGCTAAGAATAAAGGAGGGAAGATTTAGGAGGGAAATGAGGAAACACTATTTCATAGAGAGGGTGGTAGCAAAATGGAACACACTACCAGAATGGATGGTATTGTGTAAATCTGTGAACAGCTTTTAAAGGGCATGGGACAGGGAACAGGGGAGAGGCAGGGTGGGTGAGGTGGGGGGCAGCAGTGGGATGACAAAGGGGAGGGGGTGGGGCAGCTGCAAACTAGGGGTGCTAGCTGCACACTCAAGCAGACTTAGATAGACCGGTGGTCTGTTTCTGCTGGCACATTCGTATGTTCATATGTAAATTGTGTCAGTGGCTCTATAAAGCTGCACTGTAAAACAGTAATTACAATGTAAATATCTCCATTGTTATTAACAAGATGAACTCCAGGGGTGGGATATTCAGACTGCATCAGGCTGTGGCACAAGCCTGGGTGCAGTGCAACTGGGATGTGCCAGGGCGCTGATAGGGTGATATTCAATTGTGCTGCGCCATGGCTCAGCACCATTGAATATCGCTACGTGGCCACCCGCATAGCGCATGGCACAGTGGCACTGCACCAGTGCAAGTGGCCAGAAAGGAGCAGGGGGATGCGCTAGTGCAAGTGCCATTGCACTAGGTGCATCAACCATGATATTCAGCGGTGGACATGCAAATGGAACCATAATGCATGCAAGGCACAAATGGGGCCATTTGCATGCCATTATGGCCCCATTTGGATGCAGGTGCGCCTATCCCTGGCGACTTGCGCCTGGCACCCTGCCAGACAGCAGCAGCTGTCGGGGACTGACACCCTCTGCCCCCACCGGCAATGTGCACCAACGCCCGATCGTGGGCCATAAATAGTAAATAACTCCCTGGTGGTCCAGTGGACCTATCATTGTGCCCGATCGTGGGTTGTAATAATAGTTAACCTCCCAGGTGGTCCAGTGGACCTATCTCCATGCCCGATCATGGGCTGTAATATCGAAAACACTCTCTGGTGGTCTAGCGATACCCGTACCCCCTCCCAACCCACCCATCATTCCCGCTACCCCTCCTCCCTGGTCAGCGGCGGTGGCAGCACCCCACCTGCAAGCCGCCCGGCCACCTAGCGACTAAGGCATACAGTACAGCTGTACGACATTGGTCCACAGCGGGCCAATGGGCATGCTAGAATGCATTGACTACACAGTCCCTATATGAATGGATCCATTTACTGGGACTGTGTAGTACGGCATTTGTCTGCACGCCCATTGGCCCATGCCAGGACAATGGGCACAGTCGCATCTGTATGCCGCCAGTCAGCGGGCGCCGGGCGCTTGTGTGTGGTGCTGCCGCCACCACCGACCAGGGGAGCGGGTGGCGGAATAAGTGGTGGCTGGGAGGGGTAAGGGCACCGCTAGACTACCAGGGAGTGTTTTCGATATTATAGCCCAAGATCGGTACGAGATAGGGTCCACTGTGCCACCAGGGAGGTTAACTCATTATTACAGCCCAATCGTTAAGTTAAAAGTTAAGACCTTTATTTTTAAACAGGAGTTTAGGTGGAATATCACATCATTAGGACATAGTCCTATTTTCAAGATGGTCCTGTTAATGATTTAAACAAAATCAAATACATATAATTCACAAACTATCAGACATAATCCCATTCCATTACAAATAAAATTTCCAAAACATCATACATTTCGCAATTTAGTAGAGCATACAATTACTAAATACAGGCACCTTAATTCCGTTAAAATTATTATCCATTTTATCCATAACATTCACAACATACTCTTAGTTCTATCTTCAGACTAGTTGAAAGTGCTTTTACATCACTGATTTGATTGCAAATTATGGGTTTTAAAACCTTCCATAACCTATTAACAATTACTGAAAACCTTAAATTACTATATGTATTTATGATTTTTGGGAATACAAAATTCCTTAAATTAATATCTAGTAAATTATAAATACATTTTTTCATTTCTAATTTATCATAAAGATATTTAGGTTGTTCCTGTTTTACCACTTTATAAATCTGGCATGGAGATAGGTCCACTGGACCACCAGGGGGTGTTTCTGATATTACACCCCACGATTGGGCATGGGGGGAGGGGGCGCTATGCCACCTGATGGTGCCGCCAGAGATCAGGTGGCCACCCACAACTGGCAGCTACCGTGTTGCACCCTGCACTACGGCAGCTCACCTGTGTGAGCCAGCTGTTGCTCCATTATTTGATGGTGTAACTGTGTGAGGCGCATGTAGGGGTTGCACCTGCATATTCACAGCACATCCCGGGCTGAATATTGGGAAGTGCAGAATATGCATAGGCATGCCCCACCTTACCTGTGCCGCATATTTTACCAATGCTCCCCGGTGCATGGGAATTTGTGCTGCACCTGTTTCCCCATTGAATATCGTGCCAGGGCGCATCAGTGGGTTCTGCATGGCACAACTCTGTTGCGCCACGCGCAACCTGTTTGAATATCCCACCACAGTTGTATAAATAATGGTACATTAAATCACAATTAATTCCCTTTGTTTTTTATCTGATCATGTTAACAATTATATTAATATATATTTCACATGTATATTACATATATTTGTAAATATAGGAAACAAGTTGAAATGTTAAAAAAATACATTTATACATACATTGGTAATTTATCAGTAACATATGTTTACCATCCCTATTTCAATATATTTGGAGTTTAATCAATATATTTTACGATATACGTAGTATACTAAAGTGACAATAATGTGTATATCGTAAAATATATTGCAATATATTTGCAAATTTTAAAATATATAGAAATATATTGAATGTCCAATACATTGCAATATATCATAAAATAAGTAGACAGGAATATATTTCTAAATATATTGTTAATAATATATTTTAAAATATATTTCATTTTCGTAAGGGTAGTCTGTGACCTGGATACAGCAGATAAACCTGTAAATAAATGCTGTTCTTTTTTCCTTTTCTGACCACTGTTTCTTTCACTGCTGCTTTAATGTTAATGCACAGAAACTACAGCATTTACTGAACTGCAACTGTGACTCACAAGTATCACCACTGCTGCACCTTGATAGCCTGCAAAACATTAGGGAAGCAGTATAGCGCAGTGGTTTAAAGCTCTAAATTGCAAATCTGGTAACATCCAGCAGCTCAGACCTGGGTTTGAATCCTACAGCTTTCACTTACATACTATGTGACCCTGAGCAAGTCACTAAACTTCCCTGTGCTCCAAGGTTGCACCTGTGAAAAAGCTTTCAGCTTAGTGTGTTACTCCTGGTTTAAAAAAAAAAAAACACCATTCTTACTTATAAATGGGAGGATGTTTTCAAACAAAATGCTGCCTTCAGTCAGTGACCAAGCAACCTGTGTTGCAAAGATGCCAGTGCTGTTTCAAACATAAGACTAGTAGCAGGCAGCCCAATGTCCGTGCTGGGGGAGGTGGAGTCATTTTGGAACACCCTGCCACCAAACTCTGACTTCACATCAATGGCACTGAAAGTCTTCTCTTCCTTTAGACATTGAGCCCTGCCTGCTCCCATCAAAACAATGCTAGATCACACATAGCAGGCATCTCTGTGCAGTTAAAGGAACGCGGGAGCTGGAGCTGGGGTGGGGGTGTGGCATACCACTACAACTCCAAACCAAAGTAAAAGAACAGCAAGTCTGCATAAAAAAGAACTGGATCTGCTAACAGAAGTGGTACTAACAGAAGACTAGTGGTGCTAACCAAGGGTGCCGGAAGATGGTAAAAGCTGAGGGGGCTGAGAATCAAAAGGGCACTTATAAGGGTACAAAGGGCACTTTTTCTGTACTAGTTTTTGCCATACAGAAATAAAAAGTGGAGTGGCTACCGCCCCTTTCGCCCCCTCCAGTTCCGGCACCAATGGTGCTAACAGAAACTGAGCACTTACCCACAGAGAGGCACACTGTAATTCACGGAATGAAGTAGTCTGAGGATTAAATGTAGAAATGTCTCTATTGATTTCTAAAGGTAAGTTATACAACAGCAAAAATGTAAGGCCCCCTACTAATGATAAACACCTCATTGAAACTGGGGGGGGGGGGCTGGCATCTGTGTGTGTGGGGGTCTATACAAACCATAACTAACACACAAATTATATGTAACATGCACAGCACCACCTACTGGCACAAAATCAGGACTATTTTGTAAAGATACCATTTAAAGATATGGGCCTGATTCTAGATGGTTGGCCCAAGTCGCTGCCAAATGCAACTTACGCCAACCGCAACTGTGACATTGACCCTGCGCCCTATTCTAGAAGGGCCGGGGTCTCCACAGCTAAGTCCTGTGACTTGTGACATGCAGCCAGGTGCGCCAAACAGCAGGCGCACCTGGCGAGCATGTCATAGCTTCTGTCTGGGTCACAAGTGTCCCTACCGCCCAGCAAGCCACAGGTGCCCTGCAGAACTGCCTCCCCTGACCCCGAATTCAACAGTAACTGCCCCACAGGGTGGCCTACCCCTGGCCCCTGAATCCAACAATAACTGCCCACAGAGCTGCCGCCTCAGCTGCCCCAACACCACCATGATGTGCCCATGGTCTGCCCCAGTCCCCAAAGCCTCCATTAAGTTGCCTCCCAGGGCCCACACCCCAGACCCCCAAATCCCCTTTGAGATATGCCCGTAGAAGTGGTGCTGTCTTCCCCAACCCATGCCCGACCCGAGTCCGCAGCCGTAAATGCAGCTTTGTGTTTGAATGCTTATTTCAGATTACAATCAGCAGTTTAATAGCAGATTTAACAGTACAGTGAGCTTATTGTAAAACAGACATATAATAAGTTTATAATAAGAATATATAAGAACCCATTCCCCGACCTCGAGTCTCAGCCACAAACACTGCAAATAACCTGCCCTGGTAGCCTAGTGGCCCCCACCCAGCTGTGCCAGCCCATCCAGTACCCCCCACCTGTCCCCAGCCAGTGACTGGCACAGCCCACCTCTCACCTCCATGGCCAGCCGCCGACTGAGTTCAGTAGGAGAGCATATAGAAAAGATGCACTCAGAAATTAATTTCTGGGTGTGTCTTTCTGTCACGCTCCTGCTGAACTCAATCGAGCTGTGGTGGGCTATGCCAATCGCCGATGACTGAGGGGTGCTGGAGTGGGCTGCACTTTGGATGGAAACCACTAGCCTGGCTGAGGAGCTATTCCATGTTTGCTGCTGTGACTTGGGGTCTTGTCATGGGTTCTTATATATTCTATTATAAACTGTATTAGATGTCTGTTTTACAATAAGTTCACTATACTGTTAAATCTTTTATTAAACTGCTGATTGTAATCTGAAATAAGATTCAACAACAAAGTCAAGATTTGCAGCTGCGATCAGGTCTGGGCAACGGTGGGGATGACAGCACCACCCTGTGGGGCATATCACAACAGGGGATTCAGTGGGCTGGGGTGTGGGAGCCTGCTGGGCACTTACTGGAGGCTTCGGGGCAGAGGGTGTGGGCAGCCTGGGCTGTTACTGTCGGGCACAGGGGGCATGTATGGTACGGGGATGGGGCAGGGTGTGAGATGTCCATTGGGGCACCTATGGCAGTGGTCTGGACATGGGGAGGGCATGGACTGGGTTCTATAGGACCCTCGGAGTACATATATAAATTACAGAAGCTAAATGCAGGTGTAACTTACATTGCTGGTTACCTTCCGGGGGTTCTTGTAGAATCCTGATATTGGGGACTTTGTTGCTGCCCTTCTGAAATGGGGCAATAACCAGCCGTCAAACCCCAGTGGCATGTCACAGGGGTTTATGGTGCAACTGCCAGCATAACAGCTGTTCGCTGCAAGTGGCCTGGGACATGTTGCAGGCCACTTTGTAGAATTGCACAAGTCGCAACTGCTGGTGTAAGTTGCTACTTTCGCCATTCTACTTGGTACAAGTGCTGCTACGCCGGGCATAACTTTTCTAGAATGAGGGCCGCGATGTGTAGAAACTTTATTCAAGATTTTCAACATTATGATCCATTTTGTTCCATTATTATGAGTCATTTCAAACAATTGTAAGCCATTTTATAAGTGTAATAAGCCACTCCAGGGTGTGCATTATAGGATTATAGTTTATGACCAGGCATCGTAAGTGCTGAAATTCAATGAGATCTAAAACGTTGTGCTGCTTCAGTAGTGATGTCCGTAGTGCAGCAGAACGACTTTTCATCCTGCTGCACTATGGACGTCACAAAAGAATGACCGCAAGCTGAAACGCAAGTAGGCATTTGATTCTACCTCGCCCTGCAGTCCCTTGCCTACAACTGACATCTGGACTGTACTCACAAGCATACAGGCATAGCAGTTTGAAATACAGACATACCTGACCCCTTTTTTCGTTTTTTAGTTTTCTCAGTATTCCCCCTCAAGTTAATGTGGCAGCATGGTCGTGATTCTCTGCTAGAGTGAGCAACGGGAGGGTTTGGGGCCACTGTGAAAAGTTAACATATTTTTTCCTCTCCCTGCTCCCATTTTGTGTCTCCACAACTCCAGGCCACTGCATGGTAGAGTGGAAGCCTCAGTGGCAACTGACCAAACTCACAACACTTGAGACATTTTTTTGTTTGCTCCTGTATTCATTCACTAATGAATGTGTTTTTCTGGCATAAAGTACTGTACTTAGTAAAGTTGCAGTTTGCATTGAAAACATTACCCATTTGCTTTGTGCTTTATTTTGTAGAAGTACATGTCTGGCCATGTAATATATAGAACAGTGTATGTCTCACTATGCACAGGGCTAATCTCAACCTCATGGTTACTGTGCAAGGGACCTCTCGAGCTTTGCTCTTGAGGTCATCCAGTCGGCATAGTAACCATTCAGTTGAGAATAGCCTTGTTGTGTATAGCGAGGCATACACTATTCTATATTTAATGTACTTCCCAGGGGCATAAGGGCACACAGCCTGCAACCCCATGCCTCACTACGCTCCTGGGGCATGCATTGAAATCCTATACTGCACACCCTGTCATGGTTTATTACTTATGTACACTTCCATGATGAGGGTGAATAAATGTGTATGACACTGCACTGTGCTACACACTACAGTTTACATGTACCATAGCTGCTACACACCATAAAAAGTTCAAAAAAAAATTATAGAAAAAACTGTAAAAGCTAGCTTCAGTTCTTAATTCTTCATATTGTATTACTAGAGGTTATCAAGTTGAATTAAAATTTACTAGTTTTATGTATGTTTTCTTCACCTTATTAGAATAAAATGCTAACTGCAGTTATCAGTGAATATCAACTATATGCAAACCACTGCTTGTCAGTGGTTTACATGTTGCTTACATCCAGTTATAATTCTGATCACTATTTTTCTAAAGAGCATTATATAGTAGTATATTTTCAAAACACATTAAATGTGATGCTGCTTGTAAATCTGCATGTATGTCAACAAACACAAGTTGTGACACGTCAGCTCCATGTAAACTCTACAATGTAGCGTGGTGTAGCACAGCATAGTGTCAGCTACACTATATGTAAATCCCATCATTGTCTAACATAATCCTTCCAAGGATTAGACCTATCTTGACATGGTTGCAATAAAAACATATACACTTACAAATGTGGTGGGAGTCTAATGACATTAAATAGGAATTGGTAGAGACTTTGTCTAGATTTTGGGTTTCTTTTCTCCAATCAACATCCCAGAATTCTCATTAATAGGAATTTTGTTGTATTAGGATAATTTCCCATGCAAAAGACTACAAAAATGAATATTCCATTTGGGAAACTAGTCTAAGAAAATACTGAATTAAAAAAAAATCCTGGAATGTTAGAAATTAAAAATGTTCTGGACACTAAATTGCAATAAGCCCAGGTTGGGAGAGGTGCAGGTAATGGGTGGCTAACCCAACACGAACACAGACATCCAATAGACCTGCACTCCAAAGCACCACATACACAGTTCCTTTAAAGTTTAAATGCTTTAATAGCCAAAATCCTGCAGGGTGTGTACACAGACCATACCATTGCCACAATGCCCTGCTGCTTCAGGTCAGAAACCCATCATCGGGGGCACAGCATGATGAATTATAATTTATTTTCTGCACTTTGGAACTGCAAGCTTCTACTCTATCCCTCTAAGCTCTGCATCCCCACTATATTCTCCCAAGCCTTGCATGTCTGTGTTCAGTTGGAGCATTCTTGGCAGTGCAAAGTGAACTTGGAACACCTCTTACTGTAATTCTACACTCCACCTCTCCTGCCCTCTCCCTCCTTTGTTTTCACCGACCCCTCCCACACCATTTCCACTGGCAATTCTGACCTTGTCTACCTTTTGTTTGCCTTCACCCCCTGCTGCTCATATGCTGCCAGCCTCCTGCCCCCATCTCACCTCACCCCTGCTCCTCTGCCTATAACTTATTGTTTTCTTTGTCATTTTCCACAGACATCTGTGCCTCAAGTGGCACTCACAGCAGCGAGGTGGCACCTATGGACGTCTCTCTCCAGCTGCCGCTTCCATCGGACCTAGCTTCACCTTGGGACTGACCTCCTGGTCCCGACCTCCGGATTCACCACTCAGGTATGGCTGCTGTTTGATTTTGGAGCTGGGCTGCTCCGGCAGCTCTCCCATTGGTAGCGGCTTTTCATCAAGGCATCTGATTGGACCAGCCACAAGGAACCTAGCCCACGATTGGTGTGCCTTGCAGTCAGCATATCTGGCTTGCTTTGCCACTCTTCTGAAATGGAGCTGTGCTTATGTGATGCTTATTTTCTTCCCACCCCCTCCCCCACCCAGGCCACCTTTAAATACTCTTCTGTCCCTCCTACTCTGGAAGAATCTCTCCATTGGCTCTTCCTTCTCTACTTATATATCTAGACTACGCACCCAGACTCAGGCAGGCTATTCCTGTCTAAACCTCTTGCCCCACCCCCTTTTTTGGTCTCTCTCCCCTATGGCCCTTCCTACTTTGCTGAAATCTCTATTACTAGGTCCTAGATAAAGGAAGGTTTACCTCAGCTACATTTATTCCATAATACCCATATATCCTCAACTCATATGAAATGTGGGCTGCACTGTTGCTAAATCTTTACGTTGGCTTCATACTGTCTATACCCACTCCCTGCCCTGGAACACAGAAGCTGGGAACCAGTACAACTACATGCAAGCCACCTGCCGATTTGCATACTATGGCACCACCATCCTTCTATTGTTTATCCCACTGGCACACCGGGACAGCAGCCTTCCTACCCTGCGGGCTGAATGCCAACTACTTATTCTCACACCTCCTCTGTTCTCCTCAACTCTACCTCACCAGGGTCATGATATATGCAACCCTGCACTCTATAGGGGCACACTATAGACATACTGAAACACCAAAGGCATCCACCCATAAACAGGAATGCAGCAGGTCCTTTAGATTGTTGCTAAATGCGCTTATTAAGATGCTTGTGTTGCTGCTATTTGCTCAGGATCAGTCAAGCTGAATCCAGGCCCCCAACTACCAATTCAAGCCCCCTGTGACCTAGCTCACCTTAAAGGTCTATGTATACTTCATCTGAATGTATGTAGTCTTTTGTGAAAACTGGATGCCATCCAAACCTGGATCTCGCATACTAATCTGGAAGTTCTGGTAATTACAAAATCTTGGCTTAAACCATCAACCCTAGACATCGAGGTGAATATTCCCTCCTATAACATCTTTCGCACTGACAGACCAACAAGAGGGGGTGGTGTTGTCATCTATGTGCTGGATAAATATACTGCTTCTGTTACCGACTCCACTACTGCTGCTAAGGAATTCGAAAGCTTAACCACTAAGGTCCAACTTGCATCCTCCTCTTTGTATATCATGGGCTGCTATAGGACCCCCTCAGCAGGCTTCCATCTGTAGAACCACTTGACTAACTTCTTAAGCAATACACAGGCTGAAGTAATTGTCCTGGGAGACTTCAACCTGGATTGGTCCTCTGATATCTCCTTACCACTTAAAGTACTTTGTGACACCTTTGGGTTGGTTCAGCTTATTTCTGATGCTACATGACTGAACAGAGCTAACCCAAGCAAAAGCTCCTTAGTGGACATTGTACTCGTGAATAAGCCACACCTATTCTCCTACTCAGGTATATTCTTCTCAGATATCAGCAACCATTGTCCCACTCCTTGCGTAAGGACTGCATCTAAACCCCCCTCTTCCTCAAGGTACACCTTCAAAAGATGTGAGCGTAACCTCAACACTTATGCCCTCATTGAAGATATCCAGGAGTCTCTGCTATGGCAGGAATTTTACTTGTCCAAAACAGTCGAGGATGCTAATAAGCCATTTGAAGCCATTGTACTAAACGTGCTTGGCACGCATGCCCCATTAGTCAAAACCAGGATTTAGAAAAGATCCTTTCCATGGTTTACAACAGAGCTGAGAACAATCCTACATAGTACGGACAAATTATAGAAAAAGGTTTGGAAAACAAAGCTCCCTGAAGATTGGGCTGCTTTTAGGGCTGCCAGGAACTTCTGCATGAAGCTAACCAGAACTAAAAAAGCTTCTTTCTACCAAACTTCACTGGCTTCCTCTTCCAATTGTCCTGCAAAATTTTGTAAAACACTCAAAGACATCGAAGGTCATGTTCTCAGTGGGTCTCTTCCATCAAAAATCTTGAAAGGTGACACAACCATCACTGACAAAGTAGGAATCCTTGATCTTTTGAATAACCACTTTGCCACTGCAGGACTGGCCTTTGACTCCTCGCCAGCCAGCCACCTCCGCACCCAATCCTTAGCACAGGTAGCATCAAATCCTCACCACACCCAATCTGCCTCTTCCTTCTCTTTCTGTTCTGTCTCCCTCAAGGAGGTGGAGGACCTGTTACTGCACCTGGACGTCAGGAAGAGTGCTGGTGCTGTTCATGTTGAGCCATACTTCTTAAAGATCAGTTATCATGTATTGGCTGTTCCAATCACACACCTCTTTAACTTATCTCTTTCACTGGGTGCATTTCCCAAGAGGTGGAAGACAGCCCAAGTGATCCCTCTGTTCAAATCTGGTGACCCAACAGACCCCAATAATTGTAGACCCACCTCGCTATTACCTATTCTCTCTAAACTACTTGAAAAGTAGTAAATTCGCAACTTAGAGATTATCTAGACTCCTCTAACCTACGCAACCAGGCCAAGTCAGGCTTTAGGCCCCGCCATAGCACAATTACTGCTCTCGCAAATGTAATGAATGACTGGCAGAAAGCCCTCAATGGTAAATTATCGGTGTGCGCAGTCTTCCTAGACCTAAGCAAGGCCTTTGACACCATAGATCATGAACTACTTCTGAATACCCTTCACACCTTTGGCTTAGACCAGATGTCTCTGAGCTGGTTCTCCTCCTACCTCTCCGGACGCTCTCAGCAGGTAGCTGTGGGTAACCTCTCCCCTCTGAAACCTATCAATAAAGGGGTACCCCAGGGTTCCATCCTGGGTCCATTGCTCTTCTCGCTTTATATCAACAATATCTACATGGGGTTTCATCCTCGGACATTCATCTCTTCGCGGATGATACTGTCCTCTATTTGTCTAGACCTACCCCCAAGCAGGCGTGCACAGAGTTGCAGAAAGATTTCAACATCCTGCAGCATAATTTGCTCAAGCAAAAATTGCTGCTAAATGCTAAAAAAACTAAAGCAATGATTCTGACCCTGAATAGCATTGCTCCACTGGCATCTACAGCAGGTTTTGTGAAACTGATCATCACCTTGGAATTTGGATTGACTGCCATCTGTCCTTCCTGGTTCATGTAGATGAGATCACAAAAAAAACTGAAGCAGAGGCTCAGTGTATTCTACAGAATCAAGCACCTTCTCACCTATGAGTCAAAGAGGAGGCTGGTCCTAACTACTTTCCTATCATTATTGGACTACGCCGACTTCATTTACAGTCAAGTTCATGGGACAGCCCAAGCCAAACTTGATGTTCTCTATTACAGAGCCCTTCATTTCATCTCTGGGAAACCTGATTCTACCCATCACTGCGACTAGTACTCGACAGTGGGTTGGCCATCTCTTGCTTTCAGAAGACAAAGGAATGCTGTCCTTTGGATCTACAGAACAATTACTGTCTGCATCTATGTGTCTCTGGCAACTATGCACTGAGAAGCCAATCTTATATCTCCCTAATGTTACCGAAGGTCAAAACCCACTTTGGCAGATCTTCCCTAAGCTTCGCACTACCCCAGCTTTGGAATAACCCTAAAATTAGCAATTCCCATTAAAATCCCCAAATTCAAACTCCTGTATGTGAGACTTTTCTCTGAATGCTGTAAGTGCTACTCCTGACGTGCCCTGTCAGGTTACGACACCTAGAGACCAACTCTGATCTCCTACATGCACTTTTAAAGCATTCCACCTCAGGCTTCCACCTCCTGCTCCTTCCTAGATTCTAATTTCCCTTGGCTTCTCCCTGCTTCCTTAGGGTACATAATGTTTTGCCTTATACTAACAATATGGGATATTTAAATGTGCTGTTCAAAACAAACATTTTGGTATGAAACTTCTGTATCTCACCTGACTATCTAGCTTATGTATAGCTTTATACACTTATATGCTGTCTCATTCATATCCTGTTTGAATTCCCACCCTATGTATAGCCCATATTTTATTTTGCTGTTATACCTGTGCTACTTTTATCAGGAGTAGTATTGCTGTACCTGTGTATGCATATGTGTATCTTTTATGTATTGGATGTTATTTCTGTATGCCCAGGCCCACCTTGGAAATGAGCTTGCTCAATGGTGCTTCACCTGGCAAAATAAAGATTGATTGATGTTACAATAGTAATCATGCAAAAGTTTACCAGTAGCATGGTATAGCAAGCATTACACAAATATGGTACCCATTGAATAACATGTATACCGCTACCGTGCAATGACACGCGGTGCAGGGTACCAGTATACTTTAGCATGACTACCACTATATGTGTTCTCTTTCAGGTAAAACTGCTGTATCTTTCCTTTACCCTGGTGGCTATTAGAAACTATTGATTGCAGTGAACCATGTAAGATCACAACTGCTTGAGAACCCCTATTCTTTCTGTTGACAGGTTTTTGATATAGTTTTACATTGATAGTCACTTTACTTCATTAGGCATATGAATTAAAGTGGAAGTTTTCTATAGACCGTAGAATATATTACAAATTTACCGGCCTTGTATGTTATTTTTTGCTATTATTTATTGTTGTGGATTTTTCATGAGGTGATGGTATAAATGAATCATGTGTCTCTTTCACAAATCACACCCCCTGACGAAGGGTTGCTGACCTGGAGTGGCGGGGCATTGTGGCAGTGGTAAGGTCTGTGTACACACCCTGTGGGATTTTGGCAATTAAAGCATTTAAACTTTAAAGGAACTGCATATGTGATGTGCTTTGGAGTGCAGGTCAGTTGGATTTCAGTTTTAGAAATTACGTGTTTTCATCCTCTAATTGGAAATCAAAATGTTTAGTATCTTTTGAGAAAGGAATATATAGCAAAAATAGTTAAAGATACATGTAATTTAAGAGAAGATGACTGAAGATATTCTGAAGAAATTATCAACTTGATTAAGGGTTTGCTCTAACTTCAGCTCTATTTACTGATTTTTTACTACAGTATATAAACACTCAGTGTTAAAGTATATTATTTTATTTGGCTTATATTTATTTTATTTAATGTTTATACCTAAAGTGAATTTTCATGTAAAACTGTTCTTGGTGTAATAATCATCTGGTCAAAAATTCATTTACAATGTGCAAAAACAGTCAAGTTTGACAAATGGTTAGTCATACAGAGATGTGATAGCTAAAGGCAGACAGCCAAGTTAGATGATTTCTAAACAGGAACATAGAAAGCATGTGTGATGGAAAAAGCATAAACAGTATATCAAGGCCTACCCCCCTCTGCTAATCCAAAATTATTTAATTCCTCTTTGAGGGAAAGAAATGGCTAATGACAGTTTACTCCAGTTCTAGAAAATATTCAAGTTGCAAATAAAACATTTAATTGGTCATGTTAAACAAAACACAGCTGGTGATAACTGGCACCCAAAGTGTGGATTTAGGCATGGATGGAGAATTAAGTAATTACCACTTATGTCTTGTTTATCATGATCAATTATAGTAGGCATCAGATCAGATATAATGTCCTTTTTTTAGTTTTGCAAATGTTGCAATACTTGAAATGTTGCCATGCAGATTAGTTAACTATCAACATACTGGTGCTGTTCTCAGCTGTTTTAGATTAGCAGTGTCAGTGGCTCAGTAGGTAGCACATTCACCTTGGAAATCAGAAGGTTGTGGGTTCAGTTCTTACATCTGGCACTTGGGTTAATATTTTAGTACTGAAACTGAAGTGCAGCATGAGAGGGGTGCTGTCTTTTGGATGAGATGTTAAACCGAGGTCCCATCTTCCTGGATTAGTGGTAGTTCAGGTGGATGTTAAAGATCCCATGGCACTTATCAAAAAGAGTAGGGGAAATTTTTATTCAAAGTTCAAAAACAAAAACTAGAAAGAAATACAACATAAGGAGAATTAACAAAAACTAAAAACAACCCAAAACAAATATTCCATAATGCTCTTCTTATGTCATAACAAACAAATGTGATCCCATAATGGGCTTCCAAGATACTATAAAAAAATCCCATCACCAAAAAAAAAACATGTTGTAAAAAAGGGGAAAAAAAACAAAATAACATTTCCTTCTGAGACAGCAAGATTAAACATGTTATTTCCAATTTGGAAAGAAAAAAAAAACAGGTATTAGTACAATACATTAACCCATCCATCCAACATTTTTCTATAGTTTAGAATCCACATCCTGCCCTAATGTACAATTTTCATATTCATAAATCCTATCTAACTCTCCCTGTATATTGATGAAAACATCTTCTGGGGTAACCACTTTACCTTGCAGGAATCTGAGACATCTCGCCTGTTATATGGACCACTTTATACAGGCTAGGAGAACATAAACAGTGCTTTTCATCCATTTTGACTATGATACTGGAATTTGCCCCAGAACCAAAACATCATAAGTCTTATATTGAAACATATCTTCTCCCCACCAGCTGGACAACAGATTCCAAAATCCCTGAACATGAATACACTCAAAAAACAGATGTTGCATAGTTTCCACTTTGCCATCACAGAGACTCTCCCCACATCCTCTATCCTCGAGCTGTTTATGCTTCTGATTGCCCTTCACCTGTAATTTCTGATGCCCACAAAACCATATAAAGTCCTGCATCTTAAGGGGGATTCTTGGTTTAATCATACACTCCAACAGTAACCCTGTCTCTACTGTCGAAGAAACTTGAAATACAGGCTCCTCCTGTTACCATCTATCTATAATAAATTTATAAAATTGCTTCTTTCCTTTTCCTAGAAACCAAGTAAGCTCTATTTTCCATGTCCTGATATATCTTAATGTTGTTTGTACATATCCTGGAAGTAGTTTATTCAGCGGACGCCATTTGCCTCTGCCCCATGCTTCCTAAAAGGGACTTTCTCACAACTGCATACATACTAGACCCATCCCCTCCATTTCAAGAAGTAATGGGCGGATAGAGCTATAAAAGTAATTCCCAAATAGATATACTAATGTATGAATCATATTCAAACCTCCCTCCTTAAATGCCCTATAGGTATGTACTTTTACGTTCGTTTGCTCGCATGCGCAAGGAACGTTTTGGGAAAATAGCACCGTTGAAGGTGTCCTCTCCCCGCAATGCACGCTCTCCCCTGAGCAGGGGTGGTGGTCCTGCACCAATGGGTGCAGGAGCTCAATGTAACAGCGGTGTTCTTCTGCTTCAAGGAAAGCTTACCGCTGCCATGCTAATGGCACCCCCCAAAGCTTCACGCACTGCCTCTCCCCGTGCGTCACGCTGCCCCCAAAGCTTTGGTGCTACGCTGGGAGCCCACCCAGTGTGGTAAATGTCGTTTGCCCGGCGGGGTGCCCAATCCCCGTTGGCTCCCAAGGCCCCAAACCGTCCTGCTGCCCGCGCTGGGAGCCCACCCCAGCGTGGCAAATGTCCTTAGTTTGCAAGGGGTGCCCAACTTCGCCGGCCTCGCACCCCAGCCATCTTCTGCCATGCTGGGAGCTCACCCCAGCTGGGCAAATGTCCCACGTAGTCTTTTTTATTTTTAACCTGTAAACAAAACGGTCCCGCGCGCATCTCCCAGCCGCCTCCCACAACCCGCACCCACCCACTGCGCACTCAGCCTCCCACACCCCCTCACCTCATACTTACCTCCGGACTCCGCAGACGATCTTCAGTGGACCGGGAACACGCCTGCACTCTTCAAAGCCGACCGCGAACTGAGGAAATGCTGGTAAGCTGTATAATGGGCTACATGGGGTTTCAACTTTACATATATCCCAGTCATTTTGGAATTTTGCACCAAATTTTCAACATGGGGTTTTGGGACCCTTCTCATGAATGATGTCACTGTCATGGCGTTATTCAGGCCCAGGAGTGATTTCGCGAGCCTGCGCGGTCACTGCATGAAATCACGCCTTCGGCCTTGAATAACACCATGACAGTCACATCATTCATGAGAAGGGTCCTGAAACCCCATGTTGAAAATTTGGTGCAAAAATTCCAAAAAATGACTGTTTTACGAGCGTGCATTGCGCAGTTCCTACGCATGCTCGTAAGTTCGCAAATTTTCAATATTTTCACTCCAGATTTTCAACATTGCCATTTTTATCACACCTTCTTATGAGTTGTACAGCTGTCATTTTTCACATCTCACCCAAAACATGTTTCCGCCCATGTAGCGCACAATGGCGCAGTCGGTGTGCGAAATCAATGTATGGAACACATTAAGAAAATCACAGTGACACTGTTCATGAGCAGAGGTCTTAAAATGGCTATGTTGAAATTTTGGTGAAAAAATTCCTAAAAATGACTGTTTTCAGACGTGCGTTGCGCAGTTCCTATGCACGCTCTGACGTTTGCGAATTTTCAATATTTTCACTCCAGATTTTCAACATTGCCATTTTACCACACCTCCTCATGAGCAGTACAGCTGTCATTTTTCACATCCTGCCCAAAATGTGTTTCTGCCCATGTAGTGCACAATGGGCGCGAGTCGGTTATGCGAACTCAATATATGGGACACATTAAGAAAATCACAGTGACACTGATCATGAGCAGAGGTCTTAAAATGGCTGTGCTGAAAATTTGGTGAAAAAATTCCTAAAAATGACTGTTTTATGACTCTGCACTGTGCAGTTCCTACGCACGCTCGTATGTTTGCAAATTTTCAATATTTTCACTCCAGATTTTCAACATTGCCATTTTACCACACCTCCTTATGAGCAGTACAGCTGTCATTTTTCACATCCTGCCCAAAACATCTTTCCGGCCATGTAGTGCACAATGGCGCAGTCGGTGTGGGAACTCAATGTATGGGACACAGTAAGAAAATCACAGTGACACTGTTCATTAGCAGGGGTTTTAAAATGGCAATGTTGAAAATTTGGTGAAAAAAATCCTACAAATGACTGTTTTACGAGCATGCGTTGCACAGTTCCCACGCACGCTTGTAGGTTTGCGAATTTTCAATATTTCCACTCCAGATTTTCAACATTGCCATTTTACCATACTTCCTTATGAGCAGTACAGCTGTCATTTTTCACATCCTGCCCAAAACGTGTTTCCGCCTATGTAGCGCACAATGGGGGTAACAACAAGGTCATGCTGACAATTTATTGTGCAAATACCAGCAATCGCACAGGGCATTAGAGTAAAACACCATACATACCAAACACCACTGCAAATACCTGCAATCGAACGTTCAGCATTGACAAATGCTTGTTTTAATTGGATTCAGTCTACTGCCCCACAAAAAATGAGAAAAAGAGACCCATAACTTTTGTGTGCATATTATAAGAAAAGGGAAAAACATGTGAGACATATAAAAAAAATAGGAGCTATATATGCCCTAAGTAAGTAACCTCATTTTTTTCTAGTCATCTTCCAAGACAACCATGACATAACCTTAGGTTTAGCCATATCATACACCTTATTCCAGTTGTGTCCTCCTGAATTCTTAGTCCCAAAAAGTAAACCCAATATTTTAACTTCATCTGTAGTTATAGGGATTGGAAATTCTTCCACCCTCCCCACTGCTCCTAAAACCAAAACTATACTCTTTCCCATATTAAGTTTAATTCCCGTGTTGTCATAAACCTTTTGCAATGTATTCAAAATTTGTGTACCAGACTCTATATCAGCTACTGTAAATACACACTCATCCGCATAAGCAGATACTTTGTTAAAGACAAACCAGTCATGATTTGTAATTGCCCTAGTCTCTGAATCAGATTCAATAATCCTTAAAAAAGGGTCTAAACCAAATACATATAACAAAGGGGTCATAGGACATCCCTGTCTTACCCCATTTTTTAAATATATTGGAATACCCAGATGTCCATTCACTAATGAAGTAACCTGAACATCAGTATATAGTGCCTGTAATAAATCTAAAAAGGATTTAGGAATTCCATAATATTGTAATACCATCCAAATATGTTCCTGTCGTACCGCATCAAAAGCAGTCTCCTGATCAACAGACGTCAAATAACCAACTACTTTCATTTCTAACCCTTGTTCTACAACTTCCCTAATGAATGTCAAGTTCTGAACAATATTCCTGACAGGTATTGCACAAGTCTGCACTGGAGTATTAAGTTTTTGTGCAATCCTGGCCAGACGAGTAGTTAGAATAATGGTCAGTATCATGGTCTGCATCTGTCCATGAAGGGAACCAAGCTTCTAGGTGACAGGTTTAAATGCTTCCTGGGCTAGCTTTTAAACTAGCCTAGGGGGGAGGTGCTGATAAGAAGCAGGACATTTCAAGCCTCCCCCCCACAAAACATGGCAGGTAGTAAGGTAAACACTGAGGTACAGAGCTCAACACAGGCAGGACAGGCGTAAATGGAAAAGTAGACAAGGGCAATAAGAGCAGAGATGGGGGGAAAAAGGATAATGCCAACATTAAATGGAGGGCAATGAGTACCAATGCCCATAGTCTGGGAAACAAGCTTCCTGGGCTAGTAGCCCTGATGGAAGATGAACAATTGGATATTGTGGCAGTCACAGAAACATGGTACACAGAGAACCATGACTGGGATGTCAACATACTAGGGTACACAATCTACAGAAGGGACAAGGAAGGTAAAAGAAGAGGTGGAGTAGCTCTACACACAAGGGAAGGGTTCAAAGCTACAGAACTAAAAAGTAAAGGGGGAGGACAAGAGGCACTCTGGGTCACCTTGGAAACAGGGAATGGCATCACAATCCACACAGGGGTTGTATACAGACCCTCATCTCAAGGGGAGGAAATGGACAAGAAAATGATAGAGGACATTCTCAAAATGGCTGAAAAAGGGGAGATACTGTTGATGGGGGACCTGAATATGTCAGATGTTAAGTGGATGACATGTACTGCAGCCACATCCAAGAGCTGGGTCATTCTCGATGCCCTGCAGGGGGCAGGTCTTAGACAGCTAGTGTTGGAACCCACTTGGGATGGAGCAATACTAGACCTGGTACTCTCAAATGGAGAGAGGATCACAAATTTAGAAATCAGTAGACATCTGGGAACAAGCGACCACTGCACAGTGTGCTTCACAATGAGCACTACCATGGAGATAAGCCATACAAAGACAAGGATACTGGACTTTAGAAGGGCTGACTTTGGCAAAATGGTGAATACCTGAAGAATGCACTAGCAAATTGCCAAAAAGGAGTGGTGGAAGAACAATGGAGAAAAATCAAAACTGCCATCATAGAGGCAACAAGCCTTTGTGTGAAACAAATAAAGAAAACAAAGCGGAGTAAAAACCACTATGGCTCTCAAAGAGGTGGCAGGAAGGTTAAGCAGAAAAGGCTGCATTCAAAAATATAAGGAATCACAGAAGGAGCACGACAGGGAACTGTATCAATTAAAGCAGAAAGAAGTGGGAAGGCAGTCAGAATAGCAAAGGCCCAAACCGAGAAAAAATAGCCAACTCAGTTAAGAAGGGGATAAAACCTTTTATAGGTACATTAGGGAGCATAGAAAGGTTAAGGGAGGGACAGTGAAGATTAATAAAGGAGCGGGGAGGTGGGCAGAGGGAGACAGTGAAAAGGCAGAGATACTGAATGAATATTTTTGCTCACTATTCAAAAAAGAAGATGAGGAGGAGTTACCTAAACCAGACAATAGAAGCACTCTGGGTAGGGGGGTTGACACCAGTCCATTCACAGAAGAAAGAGTCCTGAAAGAACTCCTAAAACTCAAGGTGGACAAAACAATGGGGCCTGATGGGATTCACCCCAGAATCCTAAAAGAACTAAGGGAGGACCTAGTGACACCACTGACCACGCTTTTTAACAAATCATAGCAGGATGGGGTGGTACCTGAGGACTGGAGGAGGGCAGATGTGATTCCCCTTCACAAAAGTGGGAGCAAGGCAGAAGCAGAAAACTACAGACCTGTAAGTTTGACCTCAGTGATAGGGAAAATTATGGAATCACTTCTGAAAGAAAGAATTGTTGAGTACCTAGAGACCAGCGGGGCACATGACCCAAAGCAGTGTGGATTTATAGCAGGAAGGTCATGTCAGATGAATCTAATTGATTTCTTTGACTGGGTAACCAAAGTAATAGACAAGAAAGGGGCTGTGGATATGGCCTACGTAGACTTTAGCAAGGCATTTGACACAGTCCCGCACAAAAGATTAATAATCAAGTTAGCCAGCCTGGGAGTGGGTCCCATCGTGGTAGCCTGGGTAGCAAACTGGCTGCACAACAGGACACAGAAGGTAATAGTGAATGGAACAGATTCCGAAGAAAGTGGGGTTACTAGTGGAGTACCTCAGGGCTCAGTACTGGGTCCAGTCCTCTTTAATATCTTTATAGGTGACATTGCAGAGGGTCTGGAGGGAAAGGTATGCCTCTTTGCAGATGACACAAAGATCTGTAACAGAGTTGATACACAAGAGGGGGTAGAAAAGATGAGAAGGGACTTGGCAAGGTTGGAGGAATGGTCAGACATATGGCAACTTAGATTCGATGCAAAGAAGTGCAAAGTAATGCACCTGGGAAACAAAAGCCCAGGAGAAGAGTACACAATAGCAGGGGAGGTACTAACAACAACAAAAATGGAAAGGGACCTTGGGGTAGTCATATCAGATGACCTAAAGGTGGGTAAGCAATGTGAGAAGTCGGTAAGGAGAGCCAGGGGGATACTGGGATGCATAGGAAGGGGCATCACATGTAGAAAAAGGGAAGTGGTTATCCCTCTATACAGATGGTTGGTGAGACCCCATCTGGAGTACTGTGTGCAGTTTTGGAGACCTCATCTACGCAAGGACATAGACAGGATGGAAGCAGTCCAGAGGACGGCAACTAAAATGGTGCTGGGTCTGCAGCAGAAACCATATGAAGAGAAACTGAGAGAGCTTAATATGTATACCTTTGATGAAAGGAGGGACAGGGGGGCCATGATAGAAACTTTCAAGTACCTCAAGGGAATCAACAAAGTCCAGGAAGGTAGCACCTTTCAGAAAAAGAGATGTATAAGAACAAGGGGCATAATTTGAAGATAGAAGGGGGACAGCTCAGGGGTAATGTGAGGACATTTTTTTTCATGGAGAGAGTGGTGGATACATGGAACTGCCTTCCTGGGGAGGTCGTTGGGTCTAAAACAGTGGGGGAATTCAAACATGCATGGGACAGACATAAGGCATTTATAGTGGGGGGTTGCAGGAAGTAGGCTGTTGTTTAACTAGAATCTGCAGCTTATCTAGTAGGTAGGGAAATGGGCAGACTGGATGGGCCAAGTCGTCCTTATCTGCCATCAAAGTCTATATTTCTGTGTTTCAATATTTTATAATCTGAATTCTGCAAACTCAAAGGTCTCTAATTCTTGATCTCTTGGGGTCCCCTTTTTATATAAAAAGGTCATGATCCCCATTTTCATACTCGGTACAAATCTATTTTCTTCCCAAATGGCCTTATAAACCAGTTGTAACCAAGGAACCAGGGTGTCAGAAATCATTTGGGATTCCATCATAGCCAGGGGTAGTCTTAGAAGTCAGTCTTGAAGTAGCCTCTCTCATTTCCAGTTCCATAATTGGTGTTACCAAGCTCTCTACCTCTTCTTTATTCAGTTGTTGAACTACTAATTTATCAAAAAACTTTTCTCACTATCCCATTTTCTCCTTCTGAAAAATGGCTGCTATATGATTTTGAACTATAAGCATGAGCTCACTATAATGTGTCATTAAATTACGCTGTCTATCTTTTAAAGCAGTCATTACTAATCTCTGAAACCCCTGAAAACTGGAATCATAGGGATTCACTACATCTTTTGATCCCTTAGTTTGGTATTTTTGTTGGTGAGCTGCCCTCTTGGTAGTCTCATTAAAATACCTACACATCTGTTCTTTAAGAGGTTATAATTGTAATAAAACATTATTAGTTTTATCTACAGCCTATGTCAATACTTGCAAATATTTTGATCTCAGCTGTAAGTATCGAATGTATTTATCCTTGGCCTTTACCTTAGTAAGATTCATATATAGACATTTCAAATCCCTTTTCGTATCCTCCCACCATTCTATGGGGCTATCGTATAAAAACAAATATCCGCTCTCAACTCAAAAAAAATCTGTCACTGAAGCCTGCACCAAAGCTTCCTACAGAACTGCAATATTCATTTTCCAGTAACCCCTCCCTATAGGACTCTTCTGTTTTTCTCCTAAACGTAGCCTAACAGCTAAATGGTCCGATGTTTCTAAAGGTAGAAGTACCACTTCTTGACAGGTCAGACGAGCTGACACAAACCAAAAATCTATTCTCGTGGATAGGCATCCTTTATAAAAAGTATGTTTAGGTACTTGATTTAAAACATCATAATCATCCTTTAAATTATTATCCCGTAGGATCTTAAGTAAAGTGTTTGAATCACTATAAATTTTCTTTGTGGCCCTCCCCCAATCCTTATGTGAGAGTCCACAATTAAAATCCCCTCCCCATAGTACGAACTTGGAAGTGTGTAGGTAGGGTTCAATTTTTCTAAAAAGAGTGGACCTCTCTGCTTTAGCTTGAGGTGCATAGATGTTTAGAATTCTAAATGCCACCTTCCCTAAGACCACATCCACTATCATAGCCCTCCCTGGCTAAATGTCAAAAATCTGTAACAGTGTAACAGATATAACTGAAAAAAGGAATCCTAATCCTGAACATGTGTCCTCCCCCAATGACCAGTAGGAGACACCCCATCTCCACTCTTTCTGTGCTGCCTTTATTTCTTTTAAAGAATGCAATCTAGTGTCTTGTAACAGGATAATCTGACCTCCCCCTTCTCTAAGACTTGCATAAGCAAGTTGCCTTTTTTCCAAAAGACTTAATACTGTTCACATTTACAGTGAGTTGAGGTAGCTGTATTCATGGGAGATTCCTTATAAATAAGGGAAAAAGTAACAGCTAAACATAAAACACATCCTATCACAATTATTTCTTTTTTTTGTCTTCCTAGCTTTTGGCTTATCAATAGGACCAATATCAGAAATAGCATCTGCCTGTAAGGAAGCAACCAAAGAAAAAATCTGAATCTATACCATCCTCATCAACACCCTGTTCAAATAACAAAGCATACGAATTCTGAACTGGGATCCCTTCGGGTTCTTTAGATATCACCTGAGAGTCTACAAGAAGTTTTCCTGCTTTTGACCTAGTCACTCTATGGAATACTGCTTCTTGTTTTACTGTGGGGGGAGGCATTGAGAGCTCCTCCTCTACCATCTCTGTGCAATGAACAGGGGCAACCGAGGCTTCTGTCCCCCTGTTCTCCCCTTCAGACTGAAGGGGGAGGTCTTCTATCTCCTTATCCACCCCCGATTCTTGTTCAATACCAGCCCTGTTTTCTCCCCAATAGTTGGTTCCACAGACAATGTTCCTGTGTGGAGGATTTCTCAGACTTCCTAGGTACCCTCTGGGGCAGAGGACCCTTATCAGAAACAGTATTTAACAATTCTACCATTCGCATTGTTTCTTTTTTGTGCAGTAGTAACATATGCATCCTGTTCAGCTTGGACAGGTAAGTCAGACCATTTTATAAATTCAACACTACTTGATACTTGCAGCCCCCCTTTCCATAATTGTTCATCATCTAAAATAGGTTCTGGATAGCCTTTAACAGGACAGTGCTGCTGCAACCAATAGGCTATGTCTGCTACAGTCACCCCTTCATTCCTGAACAACACAGTGATTTTTTAAGTAAGGGGCTTAGTTAGAGGAATTGCCAAGAAAGGCCTCCATAAAGGAGAAAGTTTCAAAAGTCGATGCTGTTTCCAAAACCTTTCGAGGCCTGCTGGGTGTTTGAAGCTGATATCAAATATAGAGTCCCCTGGCACGTGTATAAGTGCATATATTTCATATGCGTATTACTTCATGCTGTCCTTCAGCAGAGACTGTCCTACAAAATGCCTATCAGGAACATTGGATATATCACCCCCTATATTTTAAACGAACTGCATTTTGTTAAACAGCTGGTTCAGATAAGGGTTCTCTCTCAGATGGAAATAATTGATCCCTCACCTCTTCATGCCATACTGTTGCAGGGGCTTGCACAAGGAGGTCTAAATCCTTCTGAGTAGCTGAAACAAGGCCCTGATTCAGTGGGGCAGGGTCATACACAACTTCCTCCCCAGGTGATATTGAGGAAGTAGTCTCTTGTAATGTAATCTTTTCCAACAAGAGATGAGGCCTGTCTTGTTGAGTGGCTGATAAATCCCCTATAGGAGACTGCTGCCCTGGTTGTGGTGTAAAAACAATATTCATTTCAGTGTGAGAGACAGAATCTCTAAGGGGACTGCTTAAGTTGGAACCAGAAAACTCTTCATTCTGCAGATTTGCATCCCACCCTATCCCTGCCTTATTTTTCATCCATCCTGCAGCCTGTAAGGTTGTGAAAACTCAGTTAGATGCGTCAGGTACCGGTTCCTGGGAAATGGTGGTAGGAGCTTTCAATAAAGAACCAGAAGAAACATCAGTTATGTGGGAATGTTGCCTCCTACCTTTCCCCAAACCATCTTTCATATTTTTTTGAGTACTACCTGATGAGATTCCAATGGTAAAAGTCACTGGCGGTATTAATTGTGGATCAGTACTCACTGTTAGGAAAGGAATCGGCTCTTTTTTGTTCAAGTCAGATGCCATAGCCCAGTAAGGGACCTCAAAGTCTCTGGGTATACCCACTCCCATAATCAGGGCCCCAGTAACAGCACCAACTTCAGAATATGCAGAATCACTTACCAGAGAGACAGAGGGTGTAATTCCTGACAAACGTTTGGGGAGATCCCCTGTGTCACCTACAATTTCTTCTGACATCACCGTTTCTAACATCGTGACCGGAACATCCAGTTCTTGTGTTCCACTTCGTTCTTCCTGCAGTCTCAGCTCCTCCTGCAACTGCTTCCGCATTTCCAAAAACAGACGTTCAGCTGAATCAAACTTGAAATGTAATTCAGACACCTTATCAACTCTGGACAGCTATACCTTCATTAGGCAGCGCCATGGCTCCCGACCTCAAAGTGTTTGGTAAGTCGGCAAGTAAACCATCTTCTTGTCGTAATGAAGTATCCATCATCTCCTCAGCCATCGAAGCCGATCGTAAGTTGGTCTCCATCAGAAGGGAGTCCGAGGAGGAGACCAACTCCCCAGCCACACACAAGTCTTTCTCCTTCAAGCTCTCAAGCACTACTGAGAAACCTCTCTCAGCCACACAGCGCCCTCTGTTGAAAAGAGTAGGGGAATTTTTTTATTAAATGGAGGGCTTTGAACAATATACAAATCAATTTATAAAAGAAGAGAAAAGAAAACAAACATTAACTCAACCAGTTATCACAAATTTCTCCATAAAGTAGAACATGTGGTTGGACCATACATTTTCATATCAGAGTTATATAATTTATGAACAGTATTAGATATATTGCAAAAAAGTTCCTCAAACGAAACAGTCCGTTGTTGAGTGGACCAAAAACTTCTAGATTGCCAAATATAAAAACGAATAACAAAGAAAACTAGAAGTAATGTATCAGCAGGATACTTGGACCATTCACTCTTATTTGAACCATACATTAAAATCTCATAAGAAATTAAAGAAAAAGAAGGCTCTTTCCACTTTTTTGCTAACCAGATCCAGAAAGGTCTAATATACAAACATTCCAGAAAAAGATGTTTCTGCGTTTCCAACACTGAATCACAGAATTCACAGTACACCATCTATCATTTAATTGTTTATGTTTATGTGTATCACCCACAGGTAATCTACCATAAGAGCTCAACCAAACACTATCCATATAAAGGCAGGTATCCGCTTATGGAAAGTAATCTTAAAACTCTTTCTTGAGATTGGGAGTGCAATCTGGAAAATCAAAGGTTCAGAAAATCAAAAGAAACAGTAGTATTATATAATTGTTTACGGTTCAATACCTCCAAATTGGATACTGTTAACTTCCATTTTTTTAGTAAACGAAAAACTCCTTTACCGTAAGTCAGAATATTAGGAACTTTAAACAAAGAAGTCCAATTATCTTGTTTCCAAAAGGGTAGGCCTACCAAAAACCATAAATTTACATAAGGGAACCAAAGCTTCAAGCCAGGCCACAAAAGAGGACAAAAATTATAAGACAAAAAAATACTGAAAAAAAAAGCTATGGGGTGAATCATTCCAACACCTCCCTGACTAACATTTCTATCGTAAACCCCGTTTAATGGATTCAATCTATTCCCCAAAAGGCCTGAAAACGTATAAACAGATGTAAATAAGGATAATGGTGGAGAAACACATAGCTAAGATACAAAAAATCGGTAATAACAATGTTTTAATAAGTAAAACACGTTTACGCTTAGCTATTTGCTTTCCTTTCCAACGTGCAACAACTGATTGAGCTACATTTAATTTCTGAGACCAGTTTATATATGTCATGTCTACATCTCCAAATGTAATCCCCAAAATTGTTACTGGATCTTTTGAAATACGAATTCCTGCGAGTATGCCAGATTCAGGAATAGGAGAAGAACCAAAAGGAAAGCCTTTACTCTTTTCATAATTAATCTTTGAACCTGAAACTTTTGAAAATAAATCCAAAACAGTATTAAACGTGGGTTCCTCTTTAAGCGAATTTAAGCAAACAACCAAATCATCTGCATACGCTAAAATTGTAATCGATGATACATTCTCAGCTAGACGCACGCCTTCTAATCCTTTATGGATACTTACCATACGAAGAAAAATATCAATAAAGAACACATATAATAACGGACTCAATGGACAACCTTGCCTAACGCCTCTTTTAACTGTTATTGGAGAACCACACCAACCATTAACATTCGGTATCAAAGAAGCAGATTGATACAATAACTGTATCCAATCAATGAAGACTTCTGGCAGACCATAAGCTTTTAACACTGTAAACAGAAATTTATGAGAAACACGATCAAATGCTTTTTCCTGATCCAGACTAAGTAAATAACCATGTAAGCTACCTGTTTGAGATGCAGAAAAAAGTTCCCGAATTATCAATAAATTATCATTTTGAGATCTACCTGGTAAAGAACAAGTTTGATAAGGACTTATCAATGAATCTACTATCGGTGTAAGTCTTCGTAATAAAATCTTACTTAGAATTTTTAAATCTGTGTTCAATAAACTTATTGTCCTCCAATTCCGTAAATCGGTTTTCAAACCCTTTTTATAAAGTAAAATAACTAAAGCTTGATTCATAGAAGGTGCTAATCTGGCTGATGATAACATAGTATTAAACAAGGATGTCAATATTGGAACTAAATGACTATGGAAAGTCTTATAAAATTTCGACACCAAAACCATCCGTACCAGGAGCAGAATCAATATTTAAAGAAAAAATAGAATCTTTCACTTCTGACTCTGAAATGTCCTTCAACAAACGTATACATTCCACTGAATTTAAGCGGGGTAAGTGAAGGCCTTCAAGGTCTAATAACTCACATTGAACCGTATCATCAACATTATACAAACTAGTTAAGTAATTAACCACTACATCTAATAAAGCAGACGGAGTTCTTACTAAGTCTCCAGAATCAGATGTTAATTCCGTAAGTACACAGTTAACAACTCTATTTTTGCAGTCATTAAAGGGATCCAATGCACCTTTATGCAATTTCAAACCAAACCTGTGCTCAAAGTCAAGAGATTTAGCTCTATCATATCTAAAGTGAAACATGAGGTTCTTCACCTTACTGATTTGAGCACTATAATCTAATCCTTCAGTTTCAGTTAAGGAGATTAACTTTTGTAACTGTGCTCTCAATCTTAAATATTCCAAATACTGTAAATTAACCTTTTTTTTTTTAAATGATTCGAAAAAAACTTTCCAGTCACGTTTGGTGTCCTCCCACCAGGTAGCAATATCATCATAAACGTCCAAAACTGACAATCTAGCATTAAACTCTGACAACCAGGCCTTTGTAACAGTTTCATCAGTCAATAGGAGGCATTCAGTCTCAGATATTCTTTTGCAATGTGGGCACCATCCCATGACAAGCATACAGATAAAGATTTGTGATCAGAAAATTGTAAACATTCAAATTGGCCATAATTACATGTAAAGAAACAGAAAGAAAAATAAAATCTATACTGGGTTGATAACTGATTTTTAAAGAACGTCCTGCCCCTATCTGAATACATACTACGATAAGCATCTTTAAGCTGCGTAGTATCTAAGATTGATTCAATTTCTGAGAATCGCAAAACAATTTAGATGTCTTCATGCCCCTATCATTAGCAGTAAGGACACAATTAAAATCACCAGCCCAAATGATTAAGCTCGAAGTGTACAAATAAGGGTGAATGTCATTCAATAGTGCAACTCTCAGAGCTTTGGTCTGTGGAGCATATATATTAATTAAACACAATCTTTCACTCCCAAAATTAATATCTAACAACAGCGCACGCCCTGGACAAATGTCCACCATTTTAGATACACGTAAAGCTGGATTTGCAAACAAAACCCCAACCCCTTCACATAGATTTTCTCCATTTGACCAAAAGGACAGCCCTAATGACCAAAGATTCCGAGCTTGTTGCACTTCATAAATAGTTTTCAACCTCGTGTCCTGAAGACAAATAATATCATTATTTAAGTGTTGCAAACAAGATAGTGCTGTAATCATCTTTTTATGACTTTTCATACTATTAACATTAAGTGTGGTAATTGTTAACGAAGTCATTATAAGAATTAAACAAAAATAAAAGAAAATAAACACATCTTTAACCCCCATTTAAGTAGATATCAGTCAAGTAACCTTAGAAACTCGTCTTCTCTGTGAACGTCTAGGGAAGCTTTCAACCTTTCCTATGTCACCATCATCACCTTCTGAAAAGGTATCTGTGACTAAGGAGGCTTTAGAAGAACGGTCTGATTCATCACCTTCAGATTCCTCCTTCGAACCCAAAATTGCATAGCTGTTACCTATTTTCCATGATCCCAAAGTTTCACCACTAGTAGAGGCCTTAGGCTCCTGTTGTAATGGAACTAGCTTTCCTGACCTATGACGTTTTTTAGAGAACAGATGTTGTGGACAAGGAAACATCTGAGGTACCCTCCCCCAAAGGGGATTTCGGTACACTTTCTTGAACATCGGCCAAAGCTGAGGGATCTAGATCAGTGTCAACAACTGAACCAGATTCAGCATTCTGAAAAGAGGATTGGGAAGGTGAAGAAATTCTAACAGGGGGTTTGTCTAAGACTAAATTAACATGCTGGGCACCCGTAATCAACCCTTCATGAGAGGGACAATTATCTCTGTTATGGGAAGCCCAAGGACATTTGGCATATCCATGTCCTGTCTGCTCACATAAATTACATTTGAATAAGTTCAAACATCTAGCGGCTAAATGACCAAATTCAAAACAATGAGAGCACCGGGTGTATCACAAGCAGTATTTAAATGAGTCCTAGAACCACATTTGAAACACGCCTTAGGTTGTCCAACATAAAACAAACAACCCCTATCCCTCCCCCAAAAACTATCGAGCAAATGCTGAGGTCCATTATTAGAAGAAAACAATTTAACTCTCACTTCCAACCCCATTCCAAATTTGTTCACTATCTAGGATAGGAACAGGTTTATCAAAATTTCACACCTCCTACATAACCAAAAGAATATCTTCTATATGGACCCCTCATTCTGAAATAAAACAGTAATTAATTTCACTAAAAGTTTGGTAAGAGGGACAGCAAAAAAAGGGGTCCAAAGAGGGGAGTTTTTAACTAACTGATACACTGACCAGAAACGTTCCAAACCTCCAGAGGTTTTGAAACTAATATCATAATTAGCATTTCCTAAATGAATTAGAGCGTAAATATCAGAAGACATAAACTTCATAGAACCTTTCAGTAACACTTTAGATATGTAAAGCCTATCAGGAAAATCCTCTAAACCACCTTTATACAGTAACCTCACTGCATTTCGGTGAGGTGCAGGTTCTCTTTTTTTAAAGAATAAATCAGAAAGTTTAAAATGGGGGGGGGGGACATCCCCATGCACTTCTGGATTCAAATTAGCAGCTCTAGGGGATGCAGACTTAGAGGAAGTTCGATCAGAAGAAAGGAAAGCAGTTGCAGTGCAGGCAGAAACACAAGTCTGTTGTACAGTAACTGTTTCAGAAGTGGCATGTTGTGAAGAGTTAGACTCCACAGAGGGATTACTCAGCCTGTTATACCTCTGAACATTCGCATCTTTAGGATCAGGCACCCAGTCACCATTTGAGGTTTGTTGCCACCCAGCCTCAGCAATAGCTTTCTCAGGAGACCATTGATTGGAAACTGAGGAGGCTAGGGAAGGACTTACAGTCAGAGCAGAAGACTCCTTGTTTTCAGCAAGGGACATCGAAGGAACAAACTCAGCACAAGGAGTCTCAACATCCTGAGACTCAGGTTCCTCTCCCTTACTGTTTGTCTGTCGTAGTTCAGAGCATTTTGCTAAAGAACAAACCTCTGAAGCATGCTGCACAATGTTTGCCGTCACACCAAAACGTTTAACAGAATGCAGCGTTTCCAACAAACCACTGCACTTAGAGTCCAACACTAAATCGGTACATTTCTCTGTTCGAAAGGTAGTAGTTGAAAAACTTACATGATTCGTTCCCGGAGACATTTCTTTTGTAGCAGGCAGAAAATGAGAGGCAGATAAAATCCTAGACGCTCCTGATGTCGCGCTCACCACTCGCAACCCGGAAGTACTGGGAGCCGTTGTGGTCAAAATTGAAACGTCTGACCTCAAAGCTCCTATTTCCTGCAGTAGCGTTTCTTTCCATTTGTTGCAGCTTTCAACATCAGCAATTACCTGATGCAACAGGCGCTCCTTTTGTGAAAGAACCTCAGCCAATTCCGTAGATACACAGCTCTGGTCAGACTTTGCAGGCACATTATTTATTACAGATTCAGAAGGAAAAAACTCCTGTGGCATAGAAGCATCTTGTATTTCTGTCACCATACTTGCATCACTTGTCTCCTCTGGAGCAGGAGAGGACGCCCACTCTCTCGTTTCTGACACATCCATCTCCTCTACAGGTTGGGTCATCGTGGCCATCTTGAGTCCGTCCACCAAATATTCCCCCTCCACAGAGTAGGGGAATTTCCCTGGTGTCCTGGCCAAATTTCCCTCATTCACTAAAATACCACCAACAGCTTAATCTGGTTCAAGGTCAGCTGGCATTCTTCTGTATCCCTCTCCCCCAGGTGGTGCCTGAAAATAGGCAGGATTTGTCTAGTGCACTTACCCAGTCAACAAAAAATAAATAAATAAAATTATGGTATTTGTTAGACTGAACTTTCACTCTTGCATTTAACTGCAGAATACCTATATTAAAAGTGCTATAAACTATAATGTTTGTATTACACACCTACATGGATACATAGATGAATAAGGACAGAGAAAGGAGTCCATCCAGTCTTCCCTAATGCCCTGCGTTATGTTACTCTGAAGATTACAGTCTCTCAGAGGCCCCCCTGTTTTCTACCTGTCTCTTGTTGCTAATAACACAATCAAAGATTTCCAGTTGTGCTTTGAACACTGATCTAGTTCCAGCATTGACTACACTGCTTGGTAGACTATTGCACCTATCCACCACATGCTCTGTGAAAAAGTACCACCTGATGCACATTTGAACTTCCTTCTTCCAGCTTGAGGTTGCAATCAGAGAAGCATATATTTTATTGGCAGAAAAGGATCTTTAGACACATCCAGGGTGCCTCATGACCCTGCCTATTCCATCACCACCGAACCGAACTGGTCATAGGTGTCACTCCCTCCCCCATTCCTCTACCTAATTTGCCCCATGCCTGTCCAATGCATGCTCGAAGCTCCTCACAGTCTTTGCCCCCCACAACCTCCTCTGGCAGGCTGTTCAAGTCATCCACCAATCTTTCTGTGAAGAAGTATTTCAGTGCATCTCTCCTAGATTCCTCCCCTCTAGCTTCACTACTTGCCCTCTTCTTCTAGTGCCTTCCTTTCTCTGAAATAGACTCTCCATTTGCACCTTGTTCACTCCTGTGAGGTATTTGTGGATTTCATTCATGTCCACTCTCACTCTCCCTCTCCTCTCTTCCAGGCAGTACATATTCAGTTCCTGCAGCCTTTCCTCATATGCCTTCTCATGTAGCCCCTCACCATTTTGGTTGCCATCCTTTGTACTGCCTTTACCCTTTCGGTGTCCTTGCAGAGGTGTGGCCTCCAGAATTGGAAACAGTACTCAAGGTAGGTCCTCACCAGCATGTGATACAATGGCAGCACACCTTCCCTTCCTGCTAGAAATCCCTCTCCCAGTGCACCCAGTATTCTGATAGCTTTTCTCATTGCTTCGTGACATTGCCCAGTCACCTTGAGGTGATCAGATATGATGACCCCAGGTCTCTTTCTAGCTTGGTGACTGTAAGATCCACTTCCACCACCACACATTATACACAGCCCCTGGGTTCCACAGGGTTAAATGTATAAACTTGCACTTTTTGGCATTGAAACCCAGCTGCCACCCCATAGACCATTCCTCAAGTTTCTTCTGATCCCTTTGAATTCTCTCCACCCCTTCCTGAATGTCAGCCCTCTTGTAGATTTTTGTATCATCTGCAAAGAGATTCACCTCCACCTCAGGCTCCTCTGCAATGTTGCTTATGAAGACATTGAGGAGGACCAGTCCCAGCACTGAACCCTGTGGCACCCCACTAATTACTCTCCTATTGCCTGAGTGGCTACCATTTACCACCACTCTTTGACTCCTATCTGTTAACCAGTTTGATACCTAGCTTGTCACGTTCTCCACCACCTCCATGCTGCTTAGTTTTTTAACTAGCCTCCTATGTAGCACAGTGTCAAAAGCCTTACTGAAGTCCAGGTAGGCCACATCCACTGCTCTCCCTTCATCCATTTCACTGGTAACCCAGTCAAAGAAATCTATAAGATTAGTTTAACATGGCCTCTCCCCTGTGAACTAGTGCTTCTGGTGGTGTATTGCAGCCCTTTAGCCTCCAGGCGCTCGATAAGCTTCTCCTTCACTGGTGTCTCCATTAACTTCCCCACTGCTGACATGAAACTGACTGGCCTGTACTTGTTAGCATCCTCCTTACTGCCACTTTTGTGCAAAGGGACCACATCAGCCTTCCTCCAGTCCTCTGTAATTTCTTCCATCTTCACTGAGGTGCACTTCCAGAAGGGTGGCCAGCCCCATGCTCAGTTCCTTTAGAACCCTTGGATGAATCCCTTCTTGTCCCATCACCTTATCTTCCTTTAAGGCTTCCAATCCCTTCTGGACCCTCCCCACTGAGAATGGACTTGTGTCCAATCACCCCTCTTTCTTGTGCTTACTGCAGCATGCTGGTCCATCCCCCACCCTCTACCATGAAGACCGAGCAGAAATAATGGTTAAGTATTTCTGCTTTCTCTTGATCATCCTCTGTGTAGTCTCCCCTGCCCTCCTTGTTTTCCTCTTTCCCCACTTACCAGAAGAAGGTCTTGTCCCCTCTTTTGACCTCCTTAACTATTCTCTCCTCTTTTAGTGCTTCAGTTGCCCTCACCCTCCTTCCTGCCTCCCTTTACTTTACCAGATATACCGCCTTGTCCTCTTCTTTGTGGTTCTCCTTGTGCTTTCTAAATACTGCTTTCTTCTCCTTCACTTCCTTTGCTACCGTATTAGAGAACTACAGCAGCCTTTTCCTCCTCTTTACCTTGCTCAGTTCCTTCAAACAGCATGCCATTTTCTGAGCTATACATAGAAACATAGACTTTGACGACAGATAACGACCACTTGGCCCATCTAGTCTGCCCATTTCCCTGCTTGACACATATCCTAGTTAACCAACAGCCTATTTCTTCCTACCCCCACAAGAATTGCCTTATGTCTGTCCCATGCATTCTTGAATTCTCCCACAGTTTTAGACCCCACAACCTCCTCAGAAAGGCTGTTCCATGCATCCACTACTCTCTCTGTGAAAAAATACTTCCTCACATTGCCCCTGAACTGCCCCCATCTTTAAATTGTGTCCCCTTGTTCTTGCACGTCTCTTTTTCTGAAAGATGCTACCCTCTTGGACTTTGTTGATTCCACTGAGGTACTTAAAAGTTTCTATAATGTCCCCCTCTCCTTCTTTCCTCAAGGGTATACATATTAAGCTCCTTTAGTCTCTCCTCGTCGGCTTCTGTTGCAGACCCTGCACCATTTTAGTTGCCCCTCTGGACTGCCTCTATCCTGTCTATGTCCTTGCAGAGATGGGGTCTCCAGAACTGGATGCAGTACTCAGATGGGGTCTCACCAACTGTCTGTACAGAGGATACCAACTTCCTGTTTTCTGCTGGTGATGCCTTTCCTATGCATCCCAGTATACCCCCACCACCTACCTACTGCCTTCTCCGTTGCTTGCTAACCTTAAGGTAATCTGATATGATTACCGTCAGGTCCCATTCTATTTTGTTTTGTTACTACCCCACATTGTGTATTCTTCCCCTGGGTTCTTGTTTCCCAGGTGCATTATTTTGCACTTCTTTGCATTGAATCCTAGCTGCCATACTTCTGACCATTCCTCCAACCTTGCCATGTCCCTTCTCATCCTTTCCACGCCTCCTTGTGTATCAACCCTGTTGCAGATCTTTGTGTCATCTGCAAAGAGGCATACTTTTCCTTCCAGTCCCTCTGCAATGTCACTTATAAAGACATTAAAAAGGACTGGACCCAGTACTGAACCCTGCGGTACCCCACTAGTAACCCTCTTTCTTCAGAGTGGACTCCATTTACAATTACCTTCTGTGTCCTGTTGTCCAGCCAATGTTGTACCCAGGCTACCACCCTGGGACCCACTCCCAGGCTGGTTAATTTGACTATTAATCTTTTGTGTGGGACTGTGTCAAATGCCTTGATAAAGTCTAGGTAGGCCATGTCCACAGCCCCTCCCTGGTCTACTACTTTGGTCACCCAGTCAAAGAAATCTATTAGATTCATCTGACATAACCTTCCCGCTGTGAACCCATGCTGCTTTGGGTTCTGTGCCCCACTGGCCTATAGGTACTCAACAATTCTTTCTTTCAGCAGTGACTCCATCACTTTCCCCTACCACAGAGGTCAAACTGACAGGTCTGTAGTTTTCTGTCTCTGTCTTGTTCTCACTTTTGTGAAGCTGAATCACATCCACCTTCCTCCAGTCCTCTGGTACCACACCACCCTCCCATGATTTATTAAAAAGAGTAGCCAGTGGTTTCACTAGTTCCCCCCTTAATTCTTTTAGAATTCTGGGGTGAATTTCATCAGGCCCCATTGCTTTGTCCACCTTCAGTTTTAGGAGTTCTTGCAGAACCCGTTCTTCTGTGAAAGGACTGGGATCAACCCCCCTATCAAGAGTGCTTCTGTTAATTGGATTAGGCACTTCCCCCTCCTCTTTTGTGAATACTGAGCAGAAATATTCATTCAGTATCCCTCCTTTTCACTGTCCCCCTCTGCCCACCGCCGTTCATTCTATTCAGCCTCACTATCCCTCCCTTTGTCTTTCTATGCTTGCTGATGTACCTATAAAAGGTTTTATCCCCTTCTTAGCTGAGTTGGCTATCTTTTTCTCAGTTTGGGCCTTTGTTATTCTCACTTCCCTCCCTGCTTTCTTTTGCCTTAACTGGTACAGCTCTCTGTCCTGCTCCTTCTGTGTTTTCTTATACTTCCGGAATGCAATCTTTTTCTCCCTGACTTTCCCAGCCACCTCTTTTGAGAACCATAGTGGCTTTTTCTTTCATTTTGATTTGTTTATTTGCTTCACACAAAGGCTTGTTGCCTCTGTGATGGCAGTTTTGACGATTCCCCATTGTTGCTCCAACCCTCCTTCTAGCCTGTTTGCTAGTGCTTTTCTGAGACACTCTCCCACCTTGCCAAAGTCAGCCCTCCTGAAGTCCAGTACCCTCACTTTTGTATGGCTTGACTCTGTAGTTGAGTTTAATGTGAACCACACTATTTGATGGTCAGTTGTTCCCAGATGGCAACCCACTTCTAGATCTGAGATCCTCTCACTGCCCCCATTTGAGAGTACAAGGTCTAAGATTGCTCCCTCACGAGTGGGTTCTGAAACTAGCTGTCTGAGGCCTGCCACTTGTATGGCATCAAGAATGGCCCTGCTCTTGGATGTGGCTGCAGCAAATGTGCTCCAGTTAACATCTGGCATATTCAGGTCCCCCATCAACAGTGTCTCCCCTTTATCTGCCATCCTAAGAATGCCTTGTATCATATCCTTGTCCATTCCCTCCCCCTGACATGGGGGTCTGTACACAACCCCTGTGTGGATCATGGTGCCCTTTCCAGTCTCCAAGGTGACCCACAGTGCCTCCTCTCCTCCCTGTTTACTCTTTTGTTCAGTTGCTTTTATCCTTCCTTTACATAGAGAGCTACTCCTCCCCCTCTTCTCCCCTGCCTGTCTCTCCTGTAGGTTATGTACCCTGGTATGTTAACATCCCAGTCATGGTTCTCTGTGTACCATGTTTCTGTGACTGCTACAATATTCAGGCATCCCTCTTCAATCAAGGCCACCAGCTCAGGGAGCTTGTTGCCCAGACTACGGGCATTGGTACTCATTACCCTCCATTTCCTGATGGCCTTACTGCTTTTTTGCCCCATCCCTGTCCTTCTTGCCTTTGTCACTTTTCCCATTTTCCCCTGCCCTTCTCCCAATCGACACCTCTATGTTGGTGTTTACTGCACTTACTACCATGATTTTTTGGGGGGGCTAGAATTTCCCTGCTCCTTTCCAGTGCCTTCCCCCTTGGCTAGTTTAAATCTTTGCCATTGAAGCATTTAAACCTATCACCTAGGATCCTGGTTCCCCTCCTAGATAGATGCAGCCCATCATGCCAGTATAGGCTTGCATCACTCCAGGTGGACCCCCAGTCCCCAATGAAGCCAACTCTCTGAGCTCCACACCAGTTTTTCAACCACTGATTGAATCCCATGGTGCAGAACACCCTAGTCTCTCCTACGCCATAGATGGGCAGCACCTCCAAGAAGGTTACCGTGCATGCTACTTGTCTAAGGCCCCTCCCCCAATTCCACAAACTCTTCCTGCACTTCTCTAATCCCTTTCTTAGCCAGGTCATTTGTCCCTAGGTGGACAATGACATCCAGCTCTCTCCCCTGTGCAGCTGCTCCAGCAATCCTGAGGATTCGCTCCCTGTCCCTCTAAGTCATGGTGCCAGGCAGGCACCTTACCTCCCTCTCCCCTTCCTCCCCCAGTTTTACTTTCCTAACAATGGAGTCCCCCACCAGGAGTTGTTTCCTTTCCCTGTGGGGTCCTCTGCCACCCTCCTGTGGGTCTCCTTTGTGAAGGTTCCCAGCATCCTCCTTGGTCTCCACTGTGGGTGCCTCCATAGAGGAACCACACTTTGCCAGAATGGCATAGGGATTGTGGAGAGGTACAGCTGGAGGGATGCACCTCTGTTCCACCACCCTCACCCTCTCTGAGCCCACTGTGGTCCAACCGCTCCTCTTTCTTGGCAACCTCTGAGGCAATGGTAGTGGCACTGGTGATCCCTGGATGGAAGAGGAGGTCCAACAAATCCTGGCCAACTCAGCCTGGAGATGAGCAACCTCCTCCCTCAGCCCAGAGAGGTGCCTGCAGATGGGACAACACTATATACTCCAGAACGTCTCCCGGAAGACTGCTGCTTCACAGCCACTGCACTGCACCACTCCCATCATGTCTTATTTCTGGCCCCTTAACTGTTTGGAATCCTTACTCTTTCCTCTGTTTTTTTTTCTCTTCTCTCTCTACTTACTTTCTGCCTGTGTGCCCTTTAAGCTCCTGATTGTCCTGTTCTGAGACAAGAACATCCTATATTTCTCAGTAGACCCCTTACTTGCTCAGAGGCAAACCTCCAGCAGATAGAGGGGTCCGGAGAGCTACTCTTGCCCTTCTAGGATGGTGGGTCTTTGGTGGCTCTGTGATCACTCACTTCCTGCTCCCAAACAGGAAGTTCCTGTTGTCAATCAAATCATGTGCCTATAAAAGTAGAACTAGCTTTGGGTGGGTGGGTGGAGGGCAATATAGTCCCAGTAGAGAAGTCCAGTCACACAGCAGTCCTTCCTCCTGGTGTCTTCTGCCATCATCAATCTTTCTCCATTGAGACTCCACTCCCCTTATGCCTCACCCCTTCAAGGTATTCTCTAAGGCAGTTTCCCATTTCTTTAAAATCTGCCCTTCTGAAGTCCAGTACCTTTAACTAAGTGTGAGTGTGTGTGTGTGTGTGTGTGTGTGTGTGTGTGTGTGTGTGTGTCTGTGTGTGTGTCTGTGTGTGTGTGTGTGTTTTACTGGTAATTGCATTATTCTTCAGCTTGAATAAGTCTGTGGAGTTCACTCTACTGCAACCCTGTACTCTGTGTGTGTGTGTGTGTGTGTGTGTGTGTTTTTATCATATCCCCCCTCCTTCCTGTCTTTCAGAGAGTACATACTCAGACTCTTCATGCACTCCACATAGGACCTACCCTGTTGTCACTTGATGACTTTCATAGCCCTTCTCTAAATAGTGTGTAACCTAACCCTGTCTTTCCTCAGATATGGGCTCTAACAATGTACACAGTACTCCTGGTGTGCTCAATCCAGGGGCCTGTATAGTAGCAGAATCCCCTCCCTCCTGCAATTAGTGAATCTCCATCTGATGCATCCCAACATCCTGCTTGCCTTTGTGTATGCCATTCTGCATAGGGAAGAGGTTTTGAATTGATTGCTAATTATCACACACAAGTACATTTCCTCTTTTGACTGTTCCACTTTTACCTCATTAATACAAGAAGCCATCTGTGGATTTCTGCTACCAATAGGGCTTATACATCATGGCATGCTGAATATGCAGTAAAGGCATGTATCCTGAAACATAGAAACATAGAATCTGACGGCAGATAAGGACAGCTTGGCCCACCCAGTCTGCCCATTTCCCTACCTACTGGATAAGCTGCAGATCCTAGTTAACCAGCAGCCTACTTCTTTCTACCCCCACCCCCCAGAATTGCCTTATGACTATCCCATGCATGCTTGAATTCCACCACTGATTTTGACTCCACAACCTCCTCGGAGGGCCATTCCATGCATCCACAACCCTCTCCTGTGAAAAATGCTTCCTTAAATTACCTCTGAGCCGCCCCCTCTATCTTCAAATTGTGCCCTCTTGTTCTTGCACACCCTTTTTTTTGAAAGATGCTACCCTCTTGGACTTTGTTGATTCCCTTGAGGTACTTGAAAGTTTCTATCATGTCCCCCCTCTCCCTCCTTTCCTCGAGGCTATACATATTAAGCTCCTTAAGTCTCTCTTCATATGTCCTCCGGTGCAGACCCTGCACCATTTTAGTTACCCTCCTCTGGACAGCTTCCATCCTGTCTATGTCTTTGCGAGATTGGGTCTCCAGAACTGCACACAGTACTCCAGATGGGGTCTCACCAGCTGTCTGTACAGAGGGATAATAACTTCCTGTTTTCTACTGGTGATGCCTCTCCCTATGCATCCCAGTATCCCCCCAGCCCTCCTTGCTGCCTTCTCACATTGCTTGCCCACCTTTAGGTCATCTGATATGACTACCCCCAGGTCCCTTTCCATTTTTGTTGTTGTTAGTATCTCACCCCCCATTGTGTACTCTTCCCCTGGGTTTTTGTTTCCCAGGTGCATTACCTTGCACTTCTTAGCATTGAATCTAAGCTGCCATACATTTGACCATTCCTCTAACCTTGCCAAGTCCCTTCTCATCCTTTCCACCCCACCCTGTGCATCAACTCTGTTGCAGATCTTAGTGTCATCTGCAAAGAGACATACTTTTCCTTCAGTCCTTCTGCAATGTAAACATAAAGACATTGAAGAGGACTGAATCCTATCTGAACCCTCGCAGTTCCGCTAGTAACCCTCCTTTCTTCTGGTGGACTCCATTTACTATTACTCTCTGTGTCCTATTCTCCAGCCAATTCTTTACCCAGGCTGTCATCTTGGGACCCACTCCCAGGCTGGCTAACTTATATATTAATCTTTTGTGTGGGACTGTGTCAAATGCCTTGCTAAAGTCTAGGTAGGCCATGTCCACAGCCCTCCCTGATCTACTACTTTGGTCACCCAGTCAAAGAAATCTATCAGATTTGTCTGGCATGACCTTCCCGCTGTGAATCCATGCTGCCTAGGGTCTTGTGCCCCTCTGGCCTCTAGATACTCGACAATTCTTTCCTTTAGAAGTGATTCCATCATTTTCCCTATCACTGAGGTTAAACTAACAGGTCTATAGTTTCCTGCTTCTGCCTTGCTCCCACTTTTGTGAAGGGGAATCACATCTGCCCTCCTCCTGGCCACAACATACCACACCAGTAGAGCCAGGTTCACCATTCACCTTTAATAAAGTGTGAGTATGTCTGCCATGGCCCCATCCCCACAAGTACATAGGAGCACAGTGGGGACAAGTATGGGACATGGGCAGAGCAGAGAACATGAAAGAGATCCATCTGGATGCCTGCTTTCCCAGCTGAATAGGTCACCTGCCTTGTGAGGAGCAGGTGATTGTAGATACCAGTGTATGGTACCCCGTACTGCTACCAGTAAAACACTACTGCACCCACTGTGCATTCTAAAGGTGAGGGTTGTAGGATAGGGAGGCTGCATGCCCTGTGGGACCACCACCCACTGGATGTAGGAAGCATGAAGCAGCTGTTGCAGGGTGCCTGCAGGTGTAGCCTACACCCCCTTCCACTGGCACTCCACGCCATCATACATAGTGCGCAGTCTGTCCCTGTCCCGGTCTGGCCCCTTGTGGCAGGTGCATGGTGCTGGCCATGGCTGGGAGCTACTATATCTAGGGCCACATGCCCTTTTGTCATTCTGCTGGAGTCCAGTTGGACACCCTCTGTGTGGCTGTGTCCACTTAGTGATGCCTGTGCACCGAGGATGCATGGCACATAGATATAGTGCAACAGGCCCAATAAGTATTACTTAAGATTTTGTGGCATGGCATTTCAATTGCCAAATTCTGGACCATTTTTTCCAGCCTCTCTATATCCCTTTCATGCTGCTAATTCCTGCCTCACTACCCACTGTTCCACAGAGTTTTGTGTAATTTACGAACAAATTCCCTTAATCCTGTATACCCACCAATGTCACTACTATGCATGATAAAGAGTAATGGTCCCAGGAGAGATACCTGTGGCATCCTTAACTGCTCTATTTTTCCTTCCATACTAGATATGTACAGAATTCTGATATGCTTTGGACAATTGTTGATAAATCTATAATTTAGTTATGGGATGCCCACAGATCTACACAGAGGCCCACTCTCCTCACAAGCTACTGCTCTTCCTTTTCATCTTTCTAAAATATTTCATGACATCAGTTACACCACTTCAATCTAGCCTTATAAATGACCTCAGTTGGTGTTACTGGTGTCATAAAATGTTCAGGCAGCATAAAAGGAGAGAACTGCAGATGCTAAGGAGAAAGGGATTCAGGACAGTTACAAACTAAAACAAGGATTTGTCAGTGCTACTGGGTCTACCTTGTACACATTTTTACTATATATTTACCCAAGATAGACCAGATGAGATGCAATATCTCATTTTTAGTGGTGTCCTGCTTTTACAAATGTTTAGATAGTATTTAACCAGGATAGGCAAGCTAAGAGGTGATATCTAATTTTCAGTGGGCTCTATAACATTTTGACCCCATATTTCCAGCGTACTCTTTTTACGACCTGACATTATAATCAAGACAGAGGAATATTTTTCATTCCTATCCAAAGAGGTGATTTTGCAGTGCAGTGCAACTGCAAAAACATGTTTCGGAGGGGATTTGAAAAATTTCACCTGCCATGTTCTTGAGGTGGGATAACAGAAGAGATATGTTGAACATTAATGGTCAAAATCTGCAAAAAATAAGGTTATGAGTAAATGTTGGAGCAATTTAGCATTTCTTCATAACTTAGTTGTTGCATTTTTTAATATTCTGACCCAAAATTTTCAGAATAGTCTTTTTATGACCCCTCCTTCTGAACATAACAGGTGTCATAAAATACTGGCATAAACGTCATTTGTGCCACAAGTGGGAAAACATGTTTTGGCCAGGATTTGAAAAATGTCACATGTCATGTTCATGGGGGGGTGGAAAAATAACTAAATTAAAAGTTTGGGGTCAAAATATTGACAATAACCAAAATTATGAGTGAGCATTGAAACATTTCAATATACCTTCCTAATTTTATTGTTTTTTTAATATTTTAAGCCGAAATTTCCAACAGTCTTCTTATGACTCCACCTCATGAACCCAGTAGGTGAAAATTTTCAAATTCTGCCTGAAAGGTGATTTCACAGAGCAACTGTGAAATCACCTTTCAGGCCAGATTTAAAAAATATAATCTACCTTATTCATGAGATGGGGTCCCAAAAAGGATATGCTGAAAATTTGGAGGGAAATATTAAAAAATGACAAAGTTTATTTTATTTATTTGTAATTCGGAAAACACCTTTGAGCACAAGTGCTCTTTTACAACGGTTCCACATCAGTAAAGGACAAAGGACAAATAGGAGTAACAAACATTCATCATCCCAAGTGGAGCCTGGTCAGGTACACCCATACAAGTAGCAGGAATAATAGGCAGACTTACTGGAAAACTGTGACATAACAGTCCCAATGGGACACAATTTCCAGGTTGCAAAAGGTATTACCAGTGGAGAGTGCAAAGCAGTGCAAGTTATGAGTTAAGGTTCAAAATGTACTGAAATACACTAACACATATACATGATTTCCTCAGTTTCCGGTCTGGCATTGAAGAGTGAAGTATGTCTCTGCTCCGGAGAGGATTATGGTGTTGGACCCCGGTAGGTAAGTAAGGGGTGGGGTGGATGCAGAGTTGGAGGGTCGGGTGGAGTTGGGTATTAGCGGCAACAGACATTGAAGGACAATATCCTTTTTTACAGGGTGAACTTTTTATTTCAGGTACCGACACTGGGGATTGGGCACCCTAGTGTTGCTTTAACATTTATGGGACAAGGGAAATGGCTGGGAGGTAGAAGGGATTCTTGGTAATGGGAGGGAGTTGCTTTCACAGACCAGAGTATGTGAAACAATGGAGAGGTGGGAGGAATACTTGACAATGGAAGGAATTGATTTCATGGACCAAGTACAGGAAGTGATGAGAAGGTGGGAGGGATACTTGCAGTGGGAGGTAGCTGCTTTCATGGACCGGGGCATGGGAACAATCGAGAGATGGGAGGGATACTTGGCAGTGGGAGGGAGTTGTTTTCATAGACCAGGAACAGGAAATGACAGGAAGCTGGGAGGGATACATGGTAGTGGAAGGTTGCCTTGAGGAGGGATGAGGCACACGCTGATCATGACGAAGTCAGCTGTTTGCTGGGCAGCATCATAAAGATCAAGGCAAAGAGCCACCCTGTGATTTGTGTGACTTTGTCATTTGAACTTCAAAAAGTTTCCACCCAACAACCCCTAGATGAGTGTCATAATCAGCCTGGCTGATCATTGGACTGACACTGTCAAACCCATCGCAGACAATCCTGCATTAAACCAACAGTAACACCCATCTTAAATCCACTGTCATAGCAATAAGTTAATTTTGTGCAAGTACGAACATTAAAAAATAAACAAATAATTTATCAAAAGACATCAAAACATATCAGAATATTGGATAGGCTCTAAAAGGAAAACCAGGGGGTATCTAGAGGTGCGAAAACTATTTCCTATTGCCTTTAAGGACTACTCTCTCTGATTCCTGTCAACCAGTTCCCAATCCACCTATTTAGCCCTTGCCCTAATCCTAAGGCTTCTATCAGCTTTACTAGCATCCTGTATGGCACCAGATCAAAAACCTATGTAAGATCCAGGCACAAGCTGTCTGCTGTCAGCCCCCTAGTCACCATTTATTAGGGCTGGGTGAATACCTTATTTTGAATATTTGGGCCCCCAAATTTTGGATATTCTTTTTTCATTATTTGTGTGCTGTAAAAACAAAAAGGTAAAGAAGTTGCCCCACCCTCCTCCCCAGCTCAATCCTTAAATAAAACAACCTCCATCGCTCAACCTCTGTCTACTTATAACATCCCACCCTTCCCCCAGCACCTAAAATCTCATACCTAATGGAGTACTGTATTTAAAAAAAACTCCCATGATGGCCAATTGGCTCAACCCTCCAACTCCATGGCTTTCCACCTCCTACTGAACGAATGCAATCCCGCACTTGCTCATATAGTAAAACCAGTTGATCCTGTGATCAGCTGGTATTACTGTGTGCTAGCACAGGTGCCCTTTCATTCAGTAGAAGGTGACCTGCCATGGAGGAGGGCGGGTTATGTTGGTTACCTTTCTCTGCAGTAGCTGCACACATTTTTTTTTGGCACTTTCCCAGGGATCAGCCCTGTCCCGAGCTCTGATCACCTCCGAGACCTACTTCTCAGTGATCCAGATCCCAGGCTTGCCCCCTACTGGGTGGGGCCATTGGTCATTCTCCAGACCCATGGACTTGAAGTCAGGGCTCTGGCAGGCATCCCTACTGGAAGAACCCCTGGCTTGCCCCCAGGGTGGGGTCGTGGGACCAGAACACATACTGGCAGAACTCACGGCGATCGGTAGTTGGAGGAGCTGGAGGGCAAACTGGCACCAAGGCAGAGCGTCATAGAGGGAGGTGCTCAATTTTCAGTAGGACAATCCCCCAGAGGGGAGGAATGTTCAATGACACCTGCTTCTGTTCCTCCCCTCAGTACTGTAGGCGCTGGTGCTTGTAAGATACCCCAGCCTCCGCTAGGGGTCAATATATCACCAGACACTTGCCACCCCCAGAGAAGGACAGCAGTCATCAGGACACTCACTCCTCCTCCCCCCCACCCCAGCCCTCCAACTCTCCGGGTCCATTTCTAAACCCAGGTGGTTGGTGTCACAAGTGGAAATCCAACCACTGCACCACTGAGCTGGCCCCTAGCTGCGCTAATTTAAGGAGAAATTGGGTGCCAGGGGGAAGAGAGTGCTGCCAAAGTGGTAGTAAATATTGATTTAAAAAAAAAAGTTAAAGACAGCGGCCAGTAATGGAGGTGGGTGGGCTGTGCCAGCCACTCAGGAATTTTTTTTTAAGTACTTCATTAATATGACATTTTTGGCGTTGGGGGTGGGATTGGGATTGTAGTGGTGGGTAGAGGGACAAGGGTTGTGTATTTAAGGATTGGGCTGAGGAGGAAGGTCGGATGCTGTTTCTTTTTTTTTTTTTATAGTTTTTACGAATAGGAATAGACACAAATAGTTACACTATTCATTATTTATGACCAAATTATGAATAGTGCATTAATCAGTGTATTCGGGAAATGCTTTGTCACTCACACATCCCTACCATTTATATCACTCAATTCAAAATGAAATTAATTAAGTACATTTGACATGACCCATCCCTTGTGAATTCATACTGATTCATATTTATAAGCCCCTTTTCTTCAGGAATTCAGCTTCCACTGTATTCCTTTTTTATGTTTTGAATAAGTATATCTTACTGAGGTTTTGTCAACAAACACAACTCATATCAAGCTAACCGGAACATGTCTAACAAGAAAGGAAAAGAGACAATACAGAACAGAAAAACAAAACACATACAACTATCCCACCCACCCCATCCCCGGTCAGTCAAAGGCAGGGGCACAGAAGGGCATAAAGAGGGTTGTCATGTCAGTGGGGCAGTAAGCGATTGCATTGGCACCTGGCAGGGTGCAGGGTAAGGCAGTGACGAAGAGACAGCTTGACTATTTTTGGCATAAGTCTCACTGGTTTGTAATTTGCTGGGTTCTCTCTTTCCTTTTCTTTATTCAGAGGAACTATGTTCACCACCCTACGGTTCAAAGGCACCTCATCCACTGCCAGTGAGTCAGTGAATTGGTCTGCCAAAGGTATTACTAGGGCTTTTCTCATCTCTTTCAGCACTCTTTGGTGCAGCCCATATGATCCTGGAGCCTTGGTTACAGCCAAGTCCTGCAGACCCATCAGCACTCTTTCCTTTGATATGTATCCTAGTTCTTGTTTTTGCCGATAGGTACCCTTGAATCTTATCCTGCAGTCTGAGATCAGACCTGTAGCTTTTATTGTGAACAAAACAAGTGAAGTACTCATTTGTTATGCTTACCTTCCACACTTTCCCCATCTTTCTTCATACTTTCCACACTATCCTTTGTCATTTATTTCCTAATGGACGTAAAGAAAGTTTTGTAACTTTTATTGAACCATCCATTTTCCTTAGCCCTGCATTTGCTTTCATCCTCCTAGTAATGTCCCAGACAGAAATTGTCAGGGGGGGGGCCTTCTGCTGAGATTTTTAAGAGAGGTTTGAAGACATTCCTATTTCTACAAGCCTTTGAGGAGCAACATAATTAATTGATTTTAGTATTGCCTCAGATAGTTATTATAGGGAACTTCAGCATACAGTAGATGTGATTGATTTTTTCTTACATGTATATTGTAAGTGATGTTTAGATACACTACTTGATTTTTATGATTCTATGATGTTTTTGTTGTAAGGGCACACTGAGCCTTCAGGGAAGGGTGCCTTAAATAAATAAAATATTCTGCTACTACATAGTATCCTGATTGGACATTACCAGGTCCAAGATTATTCCACCCTACCTTCCTCAACCACGGGGTTAGAAAGCACAGTTACTGGTAGTTTTTTGTGGGTTAAACAATGTTTGTGGGCTATAATTGGACAAAAAGGTGGCTGGAGGGGTGTGGGTTGTCAGTGTGAGGGACCTAATGAACAAAGCGGGCTATACACCTCAGCAAGCATGAGCGCCCTATGCATTCACAAAATCTGCTAAAGGCCCAAGCCAGTGTAATTGGCCTTGTATCAATGGGCCATTCACAAAGCACATTATAGGACCAAGGTAAGTAAAACATTGTAAACAGTGGTCATTTAACATCTTTTTGAAGAAAAAAAATAATTGCAAAAAAAAAAACATGTTAAAACATTAGTTAGGATAGATGGACAAAGTTCAAAAGTAGGGAAATGCAAAGTTAGGGAAACAAGCCCACTGAGCCTTGTTGAATTTGTGGTGTGGAATCCCTCAGGGTTTGCACAGTAATGTGATGCAGCACTGGTGTTTCCTCACTTCAGCACTGTCTGTCAAGACAGGAAAACTGCACTAGCACACTACTGCTTGGAGACATGGGGCCCAATTCCAAAATGTGCCCTTGAAGCGATGTAAGTTGCGTCCCTTCAGGGCTGCAGTGATACCATGGTGCACCAGTGACCCTGCACCATATTCTACAAAGAAGCACGATCCCGGCACCAAAATCCCCAGGATTGCCACAAGTGCAGCACAGTGCCCAACCAGGGATGCAGCAGTGGCACATGCCGCAAGGACCTGGTTCCCCTCCCTCTGGTGCAACATGGGATGGGACAGCATAGGTGGTGGTGGTGAGTGGGTTAACCCATGCCAGGAAGGAGTCAGTGGGTAGGAGGGGCACAAAGGGGAATAGGGAAGGTTGTTGTGTCAGCGGGGAAGTAAGGGAATGCGTTGTCACCCAGCGGGATGCATATGCCTTTGTATAACATATATGGAGGCATATGCACCCTGCCAGGTGCCAATGCAATCGCTTACTGCCACACTGACATGACAACCCTCTTTATGCCCTTCTGTGCCCCTCTTGTCCAGTGAACCCACATGAAGCCCACCCAGAACTGTGTCCCAGTCTGTTGCAAAGGGCTTAGACCACCACTTGGCAGGTCTGAGTTGAGCCCCTTGTGACGGCCATGGCAGGGCTTTTAGAATTGGAAATGTGAGCCCCATCATGGTGCAAGCCCCCTTGCGACCTGGCATACCCAGTTGCAGGTCACAAGGGGGGGTGCAATACCCCTGTGGCACAAACTGGCACAGATCATGTACCAGAATAGGGAATGCCACAAGCACCAACACAAGGTGCGACTTGCAACATTGCTGTTTATCTCAAGTGCCTTGCCTCGGGTGTAAGCCTTTTGAAATTGGGCCCCAGGTGACTAAGTCAGGGCAATACCAATACTGCATTGCATGATCATTCAAACACTCAGGAGGCCCAGTTTTCAAACCATCAGGAATACACTGTGCTTGTTCGAACAAGGACTGGCACAAGAGGCACCTTGCACCACACTGTGCACCATTCCCAATTGTCAGATGCCCCCTGTGGAAACTGGAGGGCCACCTGTGCCCTGGGCTTGTGCCATCTTTGCCATGGATGCACTGGTGCATCAAGGTGGGGGGGCTTGCACCAGGGCAGCACTGCAGTATCCCCTTACTTGGGATTCTGCAAACCTCTCCAACATGTGCATGGGCTGCCAGAGCTAGACCAGCTGGAAACTGGTCTAACAGCCCATGTGCCATTTCAAGTGCCTTGCCATAGTGGCAGGTGATCTGTGCCTTCCATTGTGGCCACTACCAGTGGACATCTACTGCCCTCCTACAGTACACCTGGCCAAGTATCCTGGCAGTGGTGGGGCCATGGTTGGTGACTTCTAGAGCCCCACCACCACAAGTCTCAGTACCATGTCCCTCATATGCAGTGCTTGGCACCATGCCATTGCCCTGTCTTGGGTCCATCACCACCCCTGCATCCCCAACTCACCCTGGCCTGCCCTCCACAGGCCCTGCCAGCCATCAGATGCACAGCCAGTGGGTCCCTGGTACAGCTGCCACTGCTGCCTGAATGTACCACTGCTTGCGGCATTCCCCATCCATGCACCAGTTGTGCAGCACACAGAACAGTTTGTGGCAAACTTTGGGGGGGGGGGGTTGACACCAGGACTTCAATTTTTGTAAATATCAGCACAGGGTCTCTGGTGCACCCGAGTGTGTCACAGTTGGGGTTTCGGCACATGGTGTGCCAATTGCAGAGGGATTTCAAAATCGAGCCTGGAACATCACACCACAGATTTAACAAGGCTTAGTGGACATTATACCATAATGCTGCATTTCTCAACATTTGAGACTTTGTACTGCAACACTAACTGATTATTTAAAGTAGTTTTGCGCAATAAATGTATATACTGTTGATATACTGTACAGCAATACAACCATTTTGTAAATATACGTCATAGATAAAGACAAGCATTTGACAATGCCGAAGGTTGGCTTTCTGGTATTAGCGTTGCAAATGCAGGAGTTAGACAGATGCAGAATAGGAATGGCAGTGAAGTACTGAACTTCACGCCAACCCCACCTCCATCCTGTAGAGATGGGCAGGCATTGGGGTAAGTGTTTGGGTTGTCGCCCATGACGTTCATGCTATGTCACCTCACCCTATTCTGCAGACACTGACACGTGGTGAGGTGTGTCTTAGGGTGTTTGGCTTTACAGTCAATCCATTCCATAAGGGCATACACTGAAATGGGTGCAGCATAGGAGAATGGGGTGAACTGTGGGTCCGAACAGTCCAAGGTACACCTCGATGCCTGTCACTGGGTGGGGGTGGAAAGACATGAGCAGTACAGTCGGCAATCCAAAGGCACACCCCGATGCCTTCTCTGTCTGTACAGGGTGGAACATTATGGTTAGAAACCCTAACGCCCTGGGCATTTGTTAGTATTTGCACTACAAATTTTCAGCATGGCCTTTTTGTGACCCCACCTCATGAAAGCATTTGGGACCTCTTCTCATGAAAAGTGGAAGTGTGATTTTGTCAATGTGTCCTGAACTTTGACTTCCAACAACGACCGTGCCATTCTGCACCACATGTACGAAAACACAGATTGGGCAGGATATGAAGAATGACAGCTGTACCATCCATAGGGAGGTGTGAAGAGATGGCAATGTTGAAAATCTGTAGTGGGAATAGTAAAAATGCTCACACTTCTGAGCATACGTCTAAACTGCGCAATGCATGCTCGTAACACAGTCATTTTATGAACTTTCATCACCAGATTTTCAACATAGGCATTTTAGGACCTCTGCTCATGAACATTGTCACTGTGATTTTCTGAATGTGTCCTGATTCAACACTGATTTCCCACAGTGAGCACACTATTCTGCACCGGAAGTGAAAAATGACAGCTGTAGTCTTCACAAGGAGGTGTGGAAAAATGCCAATGTTGAAAATCTGGAGTGAAAATATAATAAATTTGCAAAGTTACGAGTGTGTATGGGAAGTGCGCAATGCATGCTCATAACACACTCATTTTATGGACTTTCATCACAAAATTTTCAACATAGGCATTTTAGGACCTCTGTTCATGAACAGTGTCACTGTGATTTTCCTAATGTGTCCAGAACACTGATTTCCCACAGTGCCTGCACTATTCTGCGCTGGAAGTGTGAAAACACATTTCGGCCAGGATGTGAAAAATATCAGCTGTACTGTTCATAAGGAGGTGCAGAAAAATGGCAATGTTGAAAATCTGGAGTGAAAATATTGCAAACTGGTGAAGTTACAAGGTTGCGCAGTAACTGTGCAACACATGCTCATAAAACAGTAATTTGTTTGATTTTTCCCCACCAAATTTGCAACATAGACTTTTTGAGAGCCTACCTCATGAACACTGGCACTGTCATTTCGTTAATTGGTCCCGAAAGGTGATTCCACGCAGTGACCGCAAAATCACCTTTTGGGACTGATTAACACCATGACAGTGGCTGAATTCATGAGGAGGGGGGCCCAATAACCCCATGTTGAAAATTTGAGCCAAAATTCCCAAAATGCCCGAGATATGCACCAAAGTTGAAAAAAAAACTATTTATGCCATTACACAGCTTTTCCTCAGTTCGCGGTTGGCTTTGAAGAGTACAGACGTGTTCCCGGTCCACTGAAGATCGTCGCACCGGGCTCCAGAGGTTAGTATGGGGTGGGGGTGTGTGGGGCAGTGGGGTGTGCAGAGGGTGGGTGCGGGTTGCGGGAGGGTCGCAGGACTCAACAAGGGACCATTTTCTGCTTTTCAGGTTAAAATAAAAACAAAAAAAATCACAAGAGGGTTTTTCTTTTACAGGGTCATGCCACCCGAGTGATTTTTTTGGGAGGGCTGTAGCTGACGGGGGATTGAGCACCCCCTGTTAGCACATGGGGGAGCAAGAGCCAAGGGGGATTGGACACCCCCTCTGCACAAACCAAACATTTGGGAGGGACCATTATGCAGATGGGGAGTGGGCTCCCCCGTTGGCAAATTACATGAGGGGGAATGAAGCTGACGGGGATTGGGCCCCCCATCTGCAAAACAATTTTCTAGGGGGCACATGATGCCGAGGGGGATTGAGCACCCCCCAGCACGGGGAGGGGGTAATATTGTTTGTGAACATGTTGGCAGCTTGCCGCTGCATTCACAATCAATATTACAAGAGGCAACGTTCCACCCAGCAATGATGGGTTGCTCCCTCATTGCAGCGGAATGGATGAAGCTGCAATGACGAGGAGGCCCTGATTGCTGCAATGAAAACATTTCAACTTGGTGGCACTTTTGAAGACCAATGTCATCAGCACACTGTGCCTGCATTGGTTCACCAGTGCCAAGCCCTCAAATGTAGTGCCTCAGTTGGCTGTTACAGCTTCCACAATCCACTTCTCTCATAAGCTGCCACATAATGTTTCTTGCACATGCGCACAAGCAAATGTAAAAAAGTTGAATATTGAGACACTTCCAAAAGCTAGAGTAAACGTGAGTTTTCAGCAAGCTGTTAAAAGATGGTAGTCATAATAAATATAAGTGGGCAAAACATTCCAAAACTTAACTGTCCTTCCTGTAAAGGCTTTTCCTCTAACAGTCTTTAGATTAAATTTAGCCACTCTGAGGAAACCAGCTGATGAAACTCTAAACTGTCATTAAGGAAAATATTCACTAACCAGAGCTGAAAAATACTGAAGAGCTAGTCCATGTATGCTCTTTAAAATAAGGTGCAGAACTTCAGTGCAGCATTAATAACGATCTGAAGTTTTGACAATGAATTATTAAGTAATCCATACAATAGGGCATTGTAAGTCAACTCTGGAGACCACAAATTATTTTGATAACATTTTTAAAGTAACAGTGTTATGAAAGTTTGTCCCATTGCTTTCAAACCACTGCAACTAAACCTAGATTTGGGGGAGGGGGATGGGGCTTCTATACACAGTACTCTTCCTGCAACTTAAAACAGTCCCCACTGCTACAGCACTACCAACAGGCAAAAACATGACATCAAGGTAAGAACTATTTTTAACATGCACCCCTGGATATTAAATAGGGGACACGTGATGGGCATGAGTGTGATATGGAAAATATTTTCACTCCTTTAGATTGACTTCCGGATATTCATGAGTAGCGAAGCCACTCGTGAGTATCCAGAGGTCACTGTGCAGGAGTGAAAATATCTTCCAAAGCACACGAGTGCACATCATGTATCTGATTTATACAATAGGATTTTGTTTTCTGCTGTTTTTTGGTTTGATGACATCACCACAGTGAAAATAAATGCAGGTGAAATCACCACAATGGAAATAAATCCATTTATTTTCACTGTAGTGATGTCATCCGCATTTATTTACACTCCGGTGAGAATGCATGGTTTTATTTGAAGCATTTACAACTCGCCCCTATTGTATATAAAAGCATTATAAAAAACATAGTTTAAAATATTTTTCAATGTTTCATTTATACAATACATATCCATTTAAAACCACAATCACCAGTCTAGAAGGTGTGTTTTCCTGGCTAGCGTCTCTTCTTGAGGAACTGCACCACAGCTGAGGCATAACATTAACCCAGCATAACATCCACCCTGTTTTGCTTTAATACTTAAATCTAGGGAATAACCATGGGTCCTGGTCAGCATTTCTTCTTTAAATTAATTAAGCAAGTACTACTGCAGGATTCTGTGCCTATGGGTTTGATACTACCATGGCACAGTGTTTTCTGTATTTGTCTGTGAATTCACTACGGTGTACATTTCTGGTTGCTCAGTAAAGTACTTTAAGAGACAGGGTGTATGAAATAAAATGTGTTGCGTACATTTTTAAGTAATAAATTATTACATGTAGGTGATATCTACATTATGATATATTTGTCCCACACCTGTTCATCCTGCTGCAAGTTACAACCAGTAGTGGATGAAAATGTTTTTCTGCCACTGGAATCATTAGGATTTGCGTAGACAGCCGGGTTTCTGTGGAATCAATTGATTCTCACTAAGCAGTTAAATTGGGTCCTGACAAGTTGAGCCCAGGCAGAATTTAGAATTTCAGTGACGAAAATTAAACTTCCTGGCTTCCACAATGAAAACCAAAAGGAATCTGAATTTCACCACAAAACTTTCCCATTTTTACAGGACCCTGTTCCATGAAATCCAGTAGGCATTTTTGTTTACATTGTAGAACTTTTGCAAAAAAGCATTCCCCTGTTGTACATTGCATTTATTAGAGGCAGGTAATTTTCAGACCCAGGAGTCAAGTACAAGAGACAGTGCAGGAGGGGTGCATTTTCAAATGACAATTCCTGATTCTTGCATAAACAAATGTATGAAGTATATTCCAGATGCAGTTGATTACCTTGAGGTTATTGAATGCTTTTGTGGAGTTTTTGTTTAATGCTGGTGACCACCACCCCACTTTTTGTCTTTATCAGTAATTAGATAACCAAGGCAGAGAGAACAATAGGGCTTGAGTTGTCCTTGCATTTCTGATAGTGTGTACTCATATCAGTTTTTCCAGTCTCTGGAATAATTGGAGAAGGTGGTTTTCCTGACTCCAGTTACCAGCTATCTGCTCTCTTATTTACAGTTGATTTCAACTGCAAATAGTACAGCAAATATCACATGCAGTCAATATATTGTATGCCTTTGAGCAGAACGTTAACTCATCTCATATGTGATAGCATAGGATAAAAATGAATTTCAGTTTTCTTTTGGTCTTGTCAGTAGTTTATTAAAATTTTGCAGACCAGTCCCCCATTTTAAAACTATTCCAGAACCCTAATATTATCTAAAGGATACCACATAAGTGCTCAAGTAACACCCAGGATTTAATTATTTGATTGCACACACATTTTAAAGCTACAGTCAAATTGGCATCTTGAAAATGTACTGGTTTCCAGAGTTTGCATATTTGGTCAGTTCTGAGAGGTCTGCAGTTTGTCAGTAAACTGTTCAATAACACAGAATGTTTTTTTTTTTCTAAATGGTTGCTCCATTCAGTGCGGCTACTTTTTTAATTACCCAGCTCAGCCAAGCAGCATGCTTCGCTGGCCTTTAGACAAAGCATGTAAATACTGTAACTTTTAGACCACATAAACAGAGGAAAAGCTAGTTTTTCTCCCCCCCGCACAGTATGTTTTAGGTTTTAGCTTTAGTTTAGTTCCCCTTGCCGAAAGGAAGGGGCATGGTAGAATTAGATCTAAAATTGAGAGACATTCCCACCCCCAGAAGCTGGCTGGTTCAAAATAAAACAAACAAACAAAAAATAAATAACCTCATCTAATCTATGTTTTCACTTTGTGGATCTAGTCAACAACATTGCCCAAAGTCTACACTTGGCAGGCTGGACCCTCCTTTTCATTCCTTCTGCCACTCCACCCTTAGTGCTGCCACCCAAATGCCATTGGAAGAACAAGGGGGGAAGAGCAGGCCTGCTGGAGATGGTAGAGTCCACCCCCTACTGCTGATCACTACCAGGAGCCACTTTGTAGCTGTGCCTCCTCCAGCTTTCCCCAGCCAATCAGGAATGTGGATTTCCATTTGTGGGTGGAGCTAACTTGCCCACTGAATTTGAAACTTAGGCTGCTTTTTTCAAGGATGCATTTCTGCTACCTGAATGTCATCAGGAGAACAAGGGGGTCAAGAGGGCTTTCTGGATCTGGTAGAGCCCACCCCCACTGCCAATTGCAGTTTGAGTTGAATTGCCAATTGCAGCCAGACCCTGAGTCCAGGAGCCAGCCTGCAGCCATGCCTCCTTTAGCTCTCCCCAGCCAATTGGGAGCTACCAGTCCTCCTAAAAGGTAACTGTCTCTAGACAGCCCTCCATGCTGCAACCCTCTGCACTAAGGACTGAGCACAAAGGATATCACAGGTGTCTGTCAGGAGTCAACCTGAGAGGCACCCAGAAGCCTGGAACTCTCTCTGTCTCATCCCAGGTAAAATTGTATATGCACATTTAACTGCATTGCTAGTAGGAGTAATATTGTGTGGGGTACTAATGGTAATATTTTTAGGAGTGAACCAGTCAGTGGAGATGGTGAAGCTGAACTTTCATAGACTGTGGGATAAATTGGCAGCACACTTAGCCTCCCTGGCCTTTTCTGAAGTCTTCCCTGTGTGGGGAAGTGAGGGGAAACAGGATAGGATAGGATATCAAGGGGGGAAATAGAGGAGTTTAACAGATGGCTTAAGGAGTGGTATAAGGATAGGGAGTACCACTTTGTGGAAGACTTGGGGGACTTTTGGGACAGGAGGCTCTACAAGGGCGACAGACTTCACCTGATGAGTGAGGGGGCTTGTGTGCTGGGGCAGACATTTGACATCTATATCAGATGCTTAAACTGACTACAGAGATGCTGGCCCACCCACTCATTGGTAGCGCTAGTGCCAGCAGCGCCGACAACTATGGTTTGGGAGTGGACCTTGGATGTCGGAGGGTTGGCCCTGGGGGAGAAGGCTAGATATCCAGGGACTGCTCGCCTCCTCCAATGAGTTGAGGGGATTTGGTGCCCAGCACCTACTGACCTCTAGCATTGATTGAGGGGCATGTCAGCTCAGGACTATACTGGATACTTGTTGGGGTGTGAACCAGCAGATCTCTGCACATCAGAAAGGGGAGCACAACCAACTGTGCACCAAGGTCATTGCACATCTGGCCTTCCTCTGGTGAGGGGGCACATAATGCAAAAATACCTTAGCGTGAGCCCCATGATGCCCAAGATCCAATATGGAGGCCCCCCAGCAGTGACAGTGGCCAAAAATATGCACATAAAAAAACTGACTACAGAGGAGACTGTGCATAGGGGGAACTTCTATGACAAGGAAGAGGAATAGGATCCTATTTGGTACTCCCCCACATCTTGGGGCTTATAGCAACATAGCAAATGCTAAGAAAGCCGTGGCCCATACTAGAAATGGTGAAGGGACTTTAGGGTCAAGCACCAAGAAAAACAAGGAGATGGGAGGACTTAGGAAGCACACAAGTAGTAGCAAAGTATGATCAGGGGTCAGAAGGAAGGGGTATACCTTAATGCCAGGAGCCTGGGTAACAAAATCAGTGAGTTCCAGGTGCTAATGGCAGACACTGAGGTGGGCCTTGAGCCATAATGGAAATGTGAGCATCCAAAAATAATGACTGGGAACTGATGGTACCTATGTACTCAATATTCAGGATGAACAGAGGAACAGGCGGAGGGGGAGGATAGCCCTTTTTGTCAAGAAGGACATCAAGGTGGCAGAAGATGGGAGCATCAGGGGTAGTAGTGGGGAGACTGAGTTGCCATGGCACAATTCACAGCTACCTCAGGCAAGAAACTGCACTTGGGGGTGATCTATAGATTGTCAGGGCAAGGGGAGGAGTGGGACAAAGAGCTCAGAGAGGAACTGGAAAGAAGGGTAGCTAAGGGGTAAGTAGTGGTGCTGGGTGATCTGTACCTGCTGAACATTGATTAGGATGTTCTAGTTGCCAGGAGCACCTGAAGTCAAGCCATGCTGTATGCACTCCAGGACTATTGACTGGTACAGCTAGTTATGGAGCCCATGAGGCAGACTGCAATTCTTGATGTGGTGCTCACCAACTCAGAGGTGGTAGGAACTGTGGGAGTACGGGACCCACTGGGGAACAGTAACCGTAACTCCATTTGGTTTGAACTGGCCCTCTGCTCTAGTAAACCACAATCGAGAGCTGAAGTATTTGATTTTAGAAGGACAGACTTCAATAAACTGAGGAAGCTGGTCGGGGATAAGTTAGTAGAGGTAGACAACACAGATGGGGTGGAAGAGAGAGAGAGGGGCAATTAAAGGGGCCATTTTCAGGGCATCTAAGGTATGCATGAGAACAGCAATAAAAAAGAATAGGTTCAAGAGACTGCTATGGTTCTCAGCAGGGGTCAGAGATGAGGTAATAGCCAAGAAAAAGGCATTCTACAGATTTAAAGAAAAGCAAAGGGAGGAAGAAATGGAGGAATATTGGTTGAACAATAGGGATGCGAAGAGGGAGGTTAGGGAGGCAAAAGTAGACACAGAGCTACGTATTGCAGAGGGGGTCAAGAGTGGAGAAGAACAGGTCTTCAGGTATATTGGTGAAAAAAAGGAAGAAAGGAGGGGGAATTTTAAGGCTAACCAAGGGGGATAGGGTGACTGAAGTGGACGAGGAAAAGGCCACTATTGTTAACGATTATTCTTGTTCAGTTTTCACTAAGGAGGACAGTAGGCCCTTGCTAGGGAGTGGCATCAAAACAGCCACTAAGCGGACTGCGGAGATGAGGCAGCCAAAATTTACCAGCAAAAAGATCCTGAAAGAGTTGGCAGCCCTAAAGATTGGTAAGGCCCCAAGACCAGATTTGTTGTATCCAAGAATACTCAGGGAATTAACAGCTGAATTAGTTAAAGGTTTATTCAACAGCTCTCTAAGGACAAGGGTAGTTAATAAGGGCTGGAAGGTGGTGGATGTACAGTAGTTCCACTCTATAAAGGGGGAACAAAGAACATGCAGGGAACTACAGACCTGTCAGTCTTACCTCTGTTGTAGGGAAACTGATGGAGTCACTGGACAAAGAGAACCTCGTTGGACTACTTGGAGAGCAATGGTCTCCAGGATAATAAACAGCACAAATCTGTGGTAAGGAGGTCTTATCAGACTAACCTGATAGTTTTCCTTGACTGGGTGATGAGGGAATCGGATAGGGGCCATACTGTGGATTCCTTCTACTTTTTCTTTAGCAAGGCTTTCGACTTGGTGCCTCGCACATGCTTGCAGAAGAAAATTAAGGATCTTGGTGTGGCTAAGGTCAGGTAACTGGCTACAAATGAGGCAGCAGAGGGTAGTGGTCAAATCAGAAGAAAGGGAGGTCATAAGCAAGGCCCCTTGTTTTCCACGATTCCACGGCAGCAGAGATTTCCATGGAATTTAATGTAATCTATGATCTACATAAACTGTGGAATAATTACTCCACAGTTTACATAAACTGTGGAATAATTTTCAGCTATTTACAGAAATTGCAGAATAGTTTTCCGCCATTTACATAAGCTGAAGAATACTGTTCCACAGCTTATATAAACTGAGAAATATTGTTCCACAGCTTACATAAACAGAGGAATACTGTTTTGCAGTTTACATAAACTGAGAAATATTGTTCCACAGTTCACATAACAACTGAGCAATACTGTTCCACAGTTTACATAAACTGAGGAATATTGTTCTGCAGCTTATATAAACTGAGGAATATAGTTCAGCAGCCTACATAAACTGAGGAATATTGTTCAGCAGCTTAAATATACTGAGGAATATTGTTTTGCAGTTTGCATAAACTGAGGAATGTTATTCCGTAGTTTACATAAACTGGGGAATATTATTCTGCAGTTTACACTGACTCTTCGGTACAAACTGAAGAAAAGTGTTCCGCACTTTATATAACATTCTGCAGAATGCTTTTTGAAATCCATGGAATTTTAAAAAAGTTCTGAAAAATATTTTGGAACAGCTCCTGCCCATTAGTTTGCCTGCTAGAGCTTTATCTTAAAATCCAAAATAAGCTAGCCCATTGGTGTGGTGGGCTGAGATGTTGGTTGCCACACCAGCTACCCGGGTTCAGGAATGGTCCAGGGTTACTCGTGGGGCTGGCTGAGGGAAGAAGGATATAACATTCACAGATAGCTCTCCTCCTTCAGGGAGCAGTGATGGTGCATGCCACTGCTTGGCTGCCACCTAATGGAGGCTAGGTGCTGAAGCAGCGGCCACCTCTTAGATGGCCAGGTGCAGATTCTGAGTGCATGTAGCATCTTTACACCACACATCCACACCATGGCATGCATTCTGATCTCAGGAATGCAACAAAAACAAGATGAAGAAAACACCAGCCAGGATGTTTTCTGCCAGCCACCGCAGGCTCCACACCACCAACCATGTATTGGCTTGAACCAGGTAAGTCTCTGAAATGGTAGGCAATGGATTTGGATGAGCAGGGGGCTGAATGGGGGCCAGTGGCAACAAAGGGGCACAAACAAAGTATGGAAAAAAATACAGGTAAATCCCCCCCCCCCCACTCAGCTCAGCTCCACCATCCTCCCTACCCCACCCTGAGAGCCTCCCGAGGTCACCTTACTTAAAGTAGTATTTTTTTATATATTTTAGCAAAAGATTATTTATTCAAAATGTGAAAATTAAACAAGGAAAGAGCATAACAGAGAAAAAAGAGAAATAATTAGACTTACACAGCAGATGTTTAGTGTTTTGTCGTTTTAATGTATGATAGTTTTCAGGGGTGGCAGTACAGGGACCCTCTGTGTGCCCCCAAATCCCACCACCCCCAACTGCAACTGTGAATGGTGCTTCTGATAGGTGTTTGCAGATGGGGGAGTCTTGGGTGCTCCATTGTTAGGCTACTTCAGGCTCCCCCTTAGGGAACAACTATTTAGCACTTTGCTTTGCTGCCAGCACGTTGGGGCTCCTGTCAGCAGCTATTAATGTTGCATGACATAGCACTTAGCCCTACATATATTTACATAAATAAGGAGAGTCAGAACAACTGCTGGAAAGCATAAAACTGGAGGTTTCAATGAAATTATGTAACTCACATTTATGTGGTGGTATTTAGGACTTCTCCTCATAGATTATCCTTGCTGGATCCACCAAACTGTAATACTGGCTCTGTATTATTTATACATAAAAGTGCTGCAGAAACATTAAACCTTGCCACAGAACTTGACCTAACAGTGCCGCAGACATTCAGAGTCCCTGCTACAGAAGTTAAATCTACAGTGCCGCAGAGAACAGGGGGCCTTGGTCATAAGCAGGGTTCCACAGGGATCTGTTCTCTGTCCGGTCCGCTTCAACATGTTCATTAGTGACATGGAATCCAGGGCAACTTGTGTCTCTTTGCAGATAACATTAAGCTCTGTGGGAGGGTGGACAGTGATGAGGGAATAAAAGAAATGTAGAGAGACTTGCCAAAGCCGAAGGGGTGCTCAAGGGTATGGAAGTTGAAATTCAATGCCAGAATGAAAAGGTTATCCACCTAGGGTACAAGAACCCCAGGACAGAGTACTGGATGGGAGGGGTGAGACTTAGTACCATGACTGAGAAACAAGCCCTTGGAGTTATTATCAGTGACTCTTGAAAGCAATCAAGTCATTGCAAATAAGGCTTATAGATAGACAAGTAGAATGCTTGGATGTATTGGGAGGGGTACTGATAGCAGAACAAGAGAGATAATACTTCCTCTGTATAGATCCTTATTGAGGAAACACCTGGAGTACTGCACCCAGTTCTGGAGTCCTTACCTCAGGAAGGAGAAGGATAGGCTGGAGACAATGTAGTGCAGGGTAACAAAAATTATTCAGGGCTAGCAGGGCATGTCCTATACGGGCACCTCAAGGCACTGAAAATGTACTCACTGGAGACCAGAAGGAAGAGAGGAGATATCTGTTTATTGTTTGTTGACCAGGTAGGAGCACTAGACAAGAAAACGCATATTTGCAGGCAAAACCCTGGCAGTTACAAAGACAACTGAAGTTACAAATGCAGCAAAGACACAGCATTACTAACAAACTCTGGCAAGATCCAACAGGGCTGCAGGCTAGGAATTTGGTGTAAATATATTGAACCAAAGTTACCAAAGTTACGAGCCTTCATTAGCAAAATGTAATGTAGGCTCCTAAATTTGTTATTTTGTAATATTAGTACACCAAATTTTCAGCATAGCATTGTTATGACCCAGCCTCATGAAGAAGGGCAGAGCAAATGTGCAATTCCTGCCCAAAGGGTTATTTCACACAGGGACTGGGAAATCAACTTTTGGGATGCAAAAACACATTCTGGGCAGAAGTTGAAAAATGGCAGCTATTACATTCATGAGGTGTTGTAAAGAAATGGCTATGTTGGTAATTTTGGTTAAAAATACTGAATATTACCAATCGTATGAGCCCGCATTTGCAAAATTCAACATAGCCTAATAATTTTTTTGTTTTTAAATATTTTTACACCAGATTGAGAACATAGCCTTCTTATGACCCCACCTCATGAACAATAGCAGAGAAAATTTTCATCTCCTGCCCGAAAGGTGATTTCACACAGGGATCGCAAAATCACCTTCCGGGATATAAAAAAAACAAACATTTTGGCCAGAATTTGAAAGATGACAGCTGTCGCATTTATGAGGTGCTGTAAAGATATGGCAATGTTGTAAATTTAGGGTAAAAATATTGAAAATTACCAGTTACTAGTCTGCATTCGCAAAATTCAAGATAGGCTCATAACTTTGTTGTTTTTCAATATTTTTACACCAAATTTTCAACACAGCCTTCTTATGATCCCACCTCATGAACAATGGCAGAACAAATGTTCAACTCCTGCCCAAAAGGTGATTTCACCCAAGGACTGTGAAATCAATGTTCAGGATGCAAAAACACTTTTTGGGCAGGAGTAGAAAAATGACAGCTGTCACATTTATGAGGTGCCATAAAGAAATGGCTATGTTGAAAATCTGGGGTAAAAATATTGAATATTACCAAACTTATGAGCCTACATTTGCAAAATTCAACATAGCCTAATAACTTATTTGTTTTTAAATATTTGTACACCAAGCTGAGAACATAGCCTTCTTATGACCCCACCTCATGAACAATGGCAGAGAAAATGTTCAGCTCCTGCCCAAAAGGTGATTTCACAGAGGGACTGTGAAATTACCTTCTGGGATGTAAAAAACATTTTGGCCAGGATTTGAAAAATGACGGCTGTCACATTCATGTGATGCTGTAAAGATATGGCTGTGTTGTAAATTTGGGGTCAAAATATTGAAAATTACTAAAATTACAAGCATGTGCTCACAAAATTCAATGTAGGCTCATGACTTTGTTGATTTTTAATATTTTTACACCAGATTTTCAACATAACCTTCGTATGATCCCACCTTATGAACAAGGACAGAGAAAACATTCAACTCCTGCCTGAAAGGTGATTTCATGCAGGGACTGCAAAATCACCTTTCACAACAGATCTGCCACATGACAGTTCAACTGTTCATGAGGTAGGGTTCCAAAGAAGGCATGTTGAAAAATGGGGCCAAAAATATGCAAAAATGCCAAAGTTATGCCACTAAGTTCAAAACTCCATTGAAAGCTGTGGTCAGCACTCTGTGCACCAGCAGACAACATGGTGCCCCACAGGCACAAGGGATCCACTGTGGAACCCCGGCTGGACAGCTGATTGGCTGCCTGCCCAGATCCACTGCTCCACACCCACCTGCCCCCCTGAACCTGCGAGCTGGGGGGTGGGGCCACATAAGGGGGCCGGGTGGGGGCCGGTGTTTGTGAATGTGGTCCCTGCCTGGATCTCCCATGGGTGCGGAGCTGTGTGGGCAGAATACATGCCTCTGGCACATATAATCAGCCCATTTATGAATAGCCCCCAATATGCATCATATAAAAGGGTTAGAAAGAGCAAGGAAGGATCAGCAAGCACAGAAACAAGCAACAATAAGACAGAGTACAATATACAGCCCAAAAATCAAAATAACAATGAGTTAAAGGTAATAAGAGCAACAATAATTTGGTGAGAGATATGCGAAGCATAAGTTTTGAATTTGCAAAGTAGTAATACCAAAAAAGTGTCAAGTACAAGTGCATATATCTGTGGAACTCAAGAAAATGTGACCCTTTTTTGAAAATGGATTGGAACTGACATGCACAAAGATAAGAAGGGAGGAAGTTCCAAGCCCTTGGAGCAAATGATGCAAATGCCTGTTCACCCATTTTTAGAGGAGCGCTTAGGTCTGGCCAGGAGAGACAGATCATTGGAATGCAGGGTGTAGGCTTGGTCTGAAGGTGTTAACAGAGCAGCAACACTGGTAGGTTTAGATGACCTGATGATGTCAGTAACACATTTTTAGGTATAACGGCATAGGGGTGAGCCAACCAAGATTAAAGTATAACATGCAGTGATGGTCAGCAGAGGAGAAAATAAATCAAACCTACATTACATGTTAATACTGTACATCCCCCAGAGTCACTCATTGCTGTACAAGAGTGGTTTCATGCACCTTCAGCTGGAGTGAGAATAATGAAGTGAAGTTGAGCTGTTCTGGCTCAAGCTGAAGGCAAGTGAAACCACTCTAATACAGGAACGAGTGGTGATGGGGGATGTATTAATATATTATTGATTGAGAGCAATCAATAATATATTTAAAAAAGCTGTTCCCAGAACGTGCCCATTTCCAGGGCATTTGCACGTGAAACGCTCTTCACAGAGTAAGAGTGTCTCACGCACAGGGGAAAGGAGCACTCTGATTGGTCAGGAGCTCTCCCTCAATCTATAATTATTATTGTAAGTGACATTGCATTTTGATAGGTTGCAAACGCTGTTCTGGAAAAATGAGGAGAGCCCACATGAAAGGCTAGGGAGCAGGACTCCCTGAGCAGTTGGTACCTACCCTAGCACAGGTGTCAAGCCATAACTGATTCTGTAGGTGAGTCGAGCCCTGCTTGGAAAGTACAGATTTGCAGAAGTTCGAGATATGCAGTGTAAAATCCAGGGAGGGATCAAGGGTAAGGCCTAGATATATGAAAGAGTCAGCCATAGAGACTGGGAAGCCATCTAAGCTGTGGATGTCTAACCCAATGGTGCAACTCCTTAATTTATGTGTGGACCCAAAAGATATGAGAGAGATCTTCAAATTCCTAAAAGGGATTAACAGAGTACACTGCGATGGACTATTTCATTTGAATACTTGCTTGGGTCATATGGTCATGAGAGGAAGCTAACAGGAGGGAGGTTCAAGGAGGGATGTGAGGAAGTACTAATTTACAGAAGGGGTGGTGGTTCCACGGAACAGCCTGTCAGTCGCGGTGGTAGGTGCGAAAACTGTTAGTGATTTTAAGCATGGCTGGGATAGAATGAAGGGTATAGTGGTGCTCGGGGCATCAGAAAAGGAGAGGAGAATGGTAGAGATGGGGAGGAATGGGACCATAGAGGAACAGTAGGTCCCAGTGCTAAGCAGGGAACTTGGGCATACTGGATGGACCTTTGGTCTTTTTCTACCATTATTGTTTTATGTTTCTATGTTTTCTGTGTTTCTCTGTTTCTATCTCTCACCCATCACGGCTTTCTCTATGCAAATCTCTTCTCTCCCCTCCCTAGAGGTCCAGCATCTCCGACACTGTTCCTCCTTCCTGGCCAAAAGCTGGCTTGCCACTGTTCCCACTTATCTTTCCTCTTTCCTTAACCATGTCATCCTGTCCTCTTACTTCCTCTGATCATCAGATGCTTGTTTCTTTCAGATATTTCACTGTAAATTTGTATCAGGCCAGTCTACTTTCTTTACCTGCCTTTCAACACTTTGGCTCAATGTCACGCCTCCCATACATCTCTCATCATCTTTGCACTCTTTCAAACCACTTTTTTATAGCATTTTTTTCCTGCTACCCACATCATTTCCAGGGATATGCCCTCATCCCAGGGATGTACCCTGTCAGATCCAGAACTGTCTTAGCCTCCCCAGATCCCAGTAGCCCACCAATTACCCCCACAGCTTGTCTTTCATGACAGAGGCTCAATAGGGAGCCCCATCCTCCCCACTGAGGTTGTTCATACTCACACTTGTGTGTGAATCAGAATCCAGTGCCAGCATGCACTAAAACCCCGGAGAGCCATCAAGGCTTAGACCATCATAGAGGCAAAAGTGGATTTGTGTCCCTCTGGTTGTCCCCTTCCTCCCCAATATGAGTGTAGCCTATGGCCTTGCACACTTATAGCTAACCCTGTAGTAGAAGCAAGCTCCCTGGCCCAGCTCACCAAAGACCCTGCCCTGACAAGATGAGCTACCATGCAGCAGCTACCTTGGCCTGACCTACATCCCAACACAGTGATTTGAGCTGGCTCAAGAATGTGGGTCACCTGCATGTCAGTACAACATACTGCTGTTGGGCCACTGGGGCAGCCTATTAAAACCACTCTTAGTGGCACACTGCTATTAACCATCTTCTTCTCCCCACATAACAAAAAAATGCTCTGTTCACCCTCCCCTGTTTACCAGCAGTATTTTGCACATTATCTATTGTGTAGCTTTAAACTTATTGTACTTGGCAATTTAAATTTTATGCCAACACGATTCTGTAACACATATATTGTCACATGTAGACAGCACACCCCCCTGGCTCTCATCATTTCTACCCACATACTCTATGAAATTTGTACACTTTCTATATTATTTTCTTTCTTTCTTTCTGGAATTTATTACTTGCAAGATGCTGTTATTGTTCATGTACATGCATCCGTTGTTGTCACTATATTTATCATTGCTGTATCATCCCCTGCTGTATCCCTTCCCTGGAAAAATTATCTGGCTCAATCTGCCTATCCAGGTCACCAAATCTGTGAATATGGACCTGAAGTATTGTTTCCAGTTCTGGATGCCACACCTCCGAAAGTATGTAGACAAGGTGGAGGCAGTCCAGAGGATGGCAGCTAAAATGGTTCAAGGGCTGCATTAAAACCTCTACAAAGAGAGATTGAGGAATCTCAACATGTACACACTGCAAGAGAGGAAAGTGAGAGGGGATGTGATAGAGACTTCACGGGGTGAACAGAGTGCAGGAGGGGAGTCTCTTTCAAATGAGGATGAGCACTACAACAAGAGGGTGTGCAATGAAGCTTGAGTGGGGAAAGTTTAAGAGGGACACGAGGAAGTAATGCTTCACTCAAAGAGGGGTAGGCACCTGAAAAAGACTGCCAGAGAATGTGATGAAGGCAAAAACAGTAGGAGGCTTCAAGCATGCATGGGCTATATACAGAGGAATATTAGTAAACAGGTAGGGAGGAGGGAGGGAGGGAGGGTCACTGAGACCAGTTAGGCTCTTTGGAGACAGACTAGACAGGCATCATCTGGGCAGACAGGGTGAGCCAAGCATTCCTTTTCTGTTGATAAATGCTGTGTTTTTATATTTCCAGATAAACAAATGTGGTTTGTAATGCAAATTAGTTCTAATAATTGGAGCTAGGCTTGGATGGATAGTCCATTATCCACTCTGAAAATTATCTTAGTCCAAATCTGATTATCATTTTGCTATCCTCATATTACATTATTTGGGTCTAAAAGAGTAGTTTGCAAAACAGAAGGGGATAGTGAAAATAACACATAGCAATCCTAAAATAAATATTCCAATATATGCTTTTAGCTGCAATGCATGTTGGACTAGATAGGGCAACATTTAAAGATAGTGAAAAGCCTGCACTCAAAGAGTGAAACATATAGGTCAGGGCTCCATAGTGCTGTTGACTGAGGAGAGGAACCTGTCTCAGCAACTATAAACAAAAAAGTTGACACACACTGGCTAAAATACATTAGAGCATCTAATTCACTTGTGCAAAACAGAGGTGAAGGAAGTGCAGTTTATTCCACAGAAGGTCTCCTAAGAAAACAGAACAAACTTTCCAATGTGTCATTTCACTCTGAGGCAAAGGTTAATCAATAATAATACATTAAACATGTAAGAACTTTCCCCCAAACATGCCTGTTAACAGAATAACAGTGTCTCACACAGGAGAAAGGAACACACCAATTGATTGAGAGCACAGCCTCAATCCATAATCTGTACTGTATCTCAAACATGCTTCCTCATCACATGAAGACACAGTAGTGGTGTCTATGGAGCTCCCCTTTTTCCTTCATTCTCAGTTTCTGAGTTTCCCCCAATTAAGTCTGTCTCATGAGATGTCTTGGCCTTTTATGTGTAGGCCCTAACCAGTTCTCTAGCTAGGAGGTGAACTTATATATGTCTACTGAATGTCATCCCTATGCTCCCTCCACATCATTTCATTTTGAACAAAAAATAAAATGGAGATGGTCCCACACCAGAAGCTGGATGCAGAATATCTTTATTCAGGCAACCAAAGCTGAGTGATAATGAGCTAGCACCCCTATGTATTGCCTTCAAACAGAGCATTCATCAGGTAGTGCAGTTAGCCTATGCTGTCAATCTTCTGTATCCATCTATGTAACATCATATAATAACATTGATCAGAAAATATTTCAAATAATTAAGGTGTACAGCAAAAAGGGTACTGATAGAAAAACAGAAAAAAACTGTGTTATGTGATATTTACAGCAAAACTTGTGCATAAAAAAACTTCCATGTACAAGATGTTTGGTCACAAAACTTAATTGAAAGGGGGTCCTCCACAAAATGTATATTAAGTAAACTAAGAAAAAGCTTGAACACTCTGTATTTATATTTGGGGGAGGGACACAGGGAAGGGGGCAGTGATTTTAGAAATAGAGTCCATCTAAGTGGTTATTTTTGGTCTAGAAGCTAAACAAAAAAAAGCCAACTGATGATAAAAACTGTACTAGAGGCCCCCACCCACAGACAGAACTCTTTGGTGGAAAAGGGAAACTAAATTCCATTAATAATAGTACTTAAAAGATTTTATTAGCATAGAGAATTAGCAACCAGCAAAAGGGATTAGAGATGAATTACTCTTTAGAAGGTTATATTTGCATTCCATTTATTTTCGCTATTTTCTCTATTGAGAAAAATAAGCGAAAATAACTGGAATGCAAAAATGATCAGCACATACAAGCCACTGAGTTTACCACATTTTGTTTGTGTTATTGCTAAAGTAATTTCTCATTTGCTTATATCTATATATATTTTATATATATATATAATGAATAGGGAAATTGCAGCAATATCATTAGTTGAACAGCATCACATGACTATGCGTATATCAGAGCGCGACCGCGCACCTGCACTTTTACCTCCTTCAAAACAATTTTGACATTTTATAAGATAGATAAACCACTCTGAGGTGTGTAGTCATGCCCTGATATACGTTCACCTGCAGCCTCATGTGTCACAACGCACATCAAAGCGTGCGTATATCAGAGCATGACCGCACACCTCAGAGTGGGTTATCTATTATATATATATATATATATATATATATATATATATATATATATATACTGTATATGACTCAGCTGCTCTGAGGCTTAACTTAGTGTGGCTCTCTGGTTTCAAGTTACGTACTCCCTGTGCTTAACTTTTGTGCTTGGCTCCCTGTGCTTGAATCACAGTTCTCGCTGTATAACACCCTGCTCACAGCTCCCGCAGTTTAACTCCCACTCCACTGTTTCACATTATTTATTCTGTTTCATATCTTAACCACAGCCTTATCAACATTTTTTAATGAAATTGTGTCTGTGACTCACAGTTCTCACTATATAACCCTCCACTCACAGCTCCCGTTATTTAACCCCTGCTTCACTGTTTCTTACCACTCAGCTCAGTTGGAGTTTGAGAACAGGATTGACTGCTTCCTCTGGAGAAGGAAAGAATTGTGTTCTGTCGATCTCTCTATCAACAACCATTCAGGCTTTTGCTGTTTAAACCCCAAGGATTCATGCTGACTTAGTGAAACTCCTGTGACTCACCAACTTACAGCCTTTAGACTAAGTAAAACCGTGTTTACCGATAAGCTCAGTGTGCTAATTCTACCAGTCACAAATATGAGCTGCAGGTTGAATCGCATAAAATATACCAGATGCGAATTCAACTTGCTATTCAGTATATTATGAAAAAAAGATTTAATTATTTATACAGTATATCAAGACCAAACATTACTAAAGGTCACTACTATGTTACCACCAAAAAAGCAATTAAAAGACTGATTATACTTCAAGGAGGTCAAACCAGAAAGGCAGAACCTCATAACGTTTTGCTGTGGCAAATTCCAAGTGCGTGAGGGACTCTGTGCCTAATATCAAAAAAGGGGGAGCAACCCCTGCACCAAAGACCCAGGAGTTGCCGTAGCTACAGGCTTGCAGCAAGTATGTGGCACACTTGCAGGGACTGATGCACAGATCCACCCCCGTCCAGTGCAAAACTAGAGGGTCTGTGATGGTGTAGTGTGGCTTTGCAAGGCAGGAGGTGGCCAAGGAAGAAGGAGCACAAGAGGGTGTCCTAGGGGATCTGGGGAGATGGCAGAATGGCACGGTGGTAACGTGGCACCCAGCAGGGGTGCCTTATGCAATGTCAGGCAGCTGATCAGCTCATGGTCCATGGAGGGTTACATAGAAACATAGACTTTGATGGCAGATAAGGACTGCTTGGCTCCTCTAGTCTGCCCAAATCCCTACTTATTGGATAAGCTGCAGATCCTAGTTAACCAACAGCCTACTTCTTCCTACTGCCCATCAGTATTGCCTTATGTCTGTCCCATGTATAAACAGCCTCAGTGGGGGAGGATGGGACTCCCTATTTTTGAATTCCCCCACTGTTTCTGACCCCATGTCCTCCTCAGAATGGCCATTCCATGTGTCCACCACCCTCTCTGTGAAAAAATACTTCCTCACATTGCCCCTGAGCCATACCCCCTCTATTTTCCGATTGCGCCCCCTTGTTTTTGCACATCTCATTTTCTAAAAGATGCTACCCCATTGGACTTTGTTGGTTCCCTTGAGGTTCTTGAAAGTTTCTATCATGCCCTCCTTCTTCCTCCCTTCCTTGATGGTATACATATTAAGCTCTCTTCGTATGGCTTCTGTTGCAGGCCCTGCACTATTTTAGTTGCCCTCCTCTGGACTGCCTCCATCCTGTCTATGTCCTTGTGGAGAAGGGGTCTCCAGAACTGCACACAGTACTCCAGATGGGGTCTCACCAACTGTCTGTACAGAGGAATAACAGCTTCTTGTTTTCTACTGGAGATATCTCTCCCTATACATCCCAGTTGCCCCCTTGCTGACCTTACTGCCTTCTCACATTGCTTGCTTACATTTAGGTCATCTGATATGACTACCCCTGAATCCTTTTCCATTTTTGTTGTTGTTAATACCCCCCCCCCCCACTGTGTACTCTTTCCCTGGGTTTTTGTTTCCCATTACTTTGCACTTCTTTGTACTGAATCTAAGCTGCCATACTTTTGACCATTCCTCCAACCTTGCCAAGTTCCTTCTCATCCTTTTCACTCCCTCTTGAGTATCAACCCTGTTGCAGATCTTTGTGTCATCTGCAAAGAGGCATACTTTTCAATCCAATCCCTCCAAAATGTCACTTATAAAGACATTAAAAACAACCGGACCCAGTACTGAACCCTGCGGTACCCTGCTAGTAACCTCCCTTTCTTTGGAGTGGACTCTGTTTACTTTTACCATCTGTGTCCTGTTGTCCAGCCAACTTTTTACCCAGGCTACCACCCATGGGACCCACTCTCAGGCTGGCTAATTTGTTTATTAATCTTTTGTGTGGGACTGTATCAAATGCCTTGCAAAAGTCTAGGTAGGCCATGTCCACAGACCCTCCCTGGTCTACTACTTTGGTCACCCAGTCAAAGAAATCTATTAGATTAATGTGACAGGACCTTCCCACTGTAAATCCATGCTGCCTTGGCTCCTGTGCCCCACTGGCCTCTAGGTACTCAACAGTTCTTTCTTTCAGAAGTGATTCCATCATTTTCCCTACCACTGAGGTCAAGCTAACAGGTCTGTAGTTTCCTGCCTCTGCTTTGCTCCCACTTTTGTGAAGGGGAATCACATCTGCCCTCCTCGAGTCCTTAGGTACCACACCATTCTCCCATGATTTTTTAAAAATGGTAGTCAGTGGTGTCACTAGTTCTCACCTTAGTTCTTTTAGAATTCTGGGATGAATCCCGTCAGGCCCCATTATTTTGTCCACCTTCAGTTTTAGGAGTTCTTTCAGAACCCTTTCTTCTGTGAAAGGACTGGTATCGACCCCCCCAGGAGGAAAAGTGACCTGACTCCAGGTGGGCATAGCCTGAGTGGGATGCAAGAATGATGTGGCTCAATATCGATGTAGAAACCCTTTACATCTTGATAAAAGATTTACAAGGAATTGAAGCCTGTAGGTATTTTTTAGAAAAGCATCCTGACAATAAAAATGTCCCTGTCGATTTCATCTTAACTGCATTAGAGTTTGTCCTTAAACACAGCTATTTTGAATTTGAAGGATTTTCTACCTCCAGCCATGTGGTACAGCTATGGGGCGTCTATGGCCCCCTCTTATGTGAATTTATTTTTGGGGATGTCGGAGGACATGCTTATTTTCAATAAGGACATTAACCCATTTCTCCCAAAGATCTTAATGTGGGACAGCTTTATTGACAATATTATTTGTGTGGCGGGGGACAACAGGGGTATTGAGATGTTCATGGAATGGTTGAATTTGAATTCATTTTAACCTATGGTTTATTCACACAGCAGGCCAAGAACATATAAATTTCCTAGATCTCGCCCTGAGTAGGAAGAACGGGACAGGTAATCAAGTGCAAAGTAAATGTTTTACAGAAAATACAACCACAAATATGGTGTTAAGGGCAGATAGTGCTCATCCTGTGTCACTTAAAAACTGTGTACCATACAGGTACTGTAGTTCCCCAGATTACGTAGAAATTGTTCTAAAGAGACAGGTTTCATGGAATAAGCTGAAGAGTTAAAAAATAGAATTTTAACAAGAGGGTATCCGAAGGAACTTCTAGAGGAATCTATGCAAAGTGCTCATTCTAGGGATAGGAAGGAACTCCTTAAGGACAAAAGGAAAGTTAGAGATAACACAGGCCCCATCACATTCGTTACCAAGTATAATAATTGGTCTGGCAGGATAGGTAACATTATCCACATAAACTGGCCCATCCTTTTTAGTGCTTCATTAATGGCCAAGGCATAAAACTCAGGGTGACCTTTAGTAGAAGCCCTAACCTCAGGGGCAAACTGATGCATAGCAAATTACCTGCAGATCCCAAGCAAAACAGCAATTCAAACTGGCTACTCAAAAGACCTGTGGGATTTTACAAATATCAGTGATGCAATATTTGTCAATATTGCATCACTGGTAATACTTTTACACATCCGAGCAAACCTGAATTGAAAAATGATATCAGAAACTGCATCACAAGTGACACCATGTTTGTTGTCTATGTGTTGTGTCGTCCCTGTAATCTACTTTACATAGGGTACACAACATGTATTCTCAAAACCAGGATGCAGGAGAATATTAGATCAATTAGCAACATGAGAGAAGACATCCCAGTTGGTCTACGTTTTTTACAGTACCAAGGATCTAACCCTGTTGGTCTCAAATCCATGGGGACAGAATCAGTTCCAGTTCCTAAACATGGAGGGGACAGGCTCAATATGCTTTTGAAAAAAGAAAATCAGTGGATATACAAGTTATAGAGTGTTAACCTGTAGGCCTATAAGACCAGTGGGACCTAAAACCTTTTTTGAAAAAGTAAAATGGGAGCAGAAAAAAGTAAAAAGTAAGTAAAAATTATATAAAATAGTTGTAATCCTTCTTTTGTAATTAATTATTGTTTTCACATACTGCAAAACCAAACTCGGCTACCCGTACTGCTTCCAGAAAAAAGACGTCCAAAGCATCGATGCAGAGGTTAAAAAGTAGAATTTTTTTTTTCATTACTTCCAGCAAACACAGTTGTAAGTGAAAACACTCCTTCTCACAGCCAAACGTTTTTGCATGTGACTTCAATTAATTATTGTTTATATTCTCTTTGTCTTTCTTTTCTAAGTGATCTAGTGGGTGTCAGTTCCACACCTTTCCTTGCCTGAGATGTGGCTCCCCAGTTGAAACAACAGTGACAGAATGAAATATAGCAATAGGGTGATCACATGTAATTTTCTTTCTGTTTTTTCTTCTGCTTAAAAATATTTAATGTGGGGCAACAACATGAAATTGTCTGAATGCTAATGAAATTTACTGCAAATCTTAGATTGCTCTGCAGTTTGTGTTTTTTGACTTAGTTACTTTTTTATATTTTTATTTTATTTTTATGTAAATTCAATGATTGGATGAATTGTGTGTGATGTCATTACACTTATGATATACAGTACAAATTGGTGATGCATATGTTCTAGTCATACACCCTGATGAAGGCTTAGTACCGAAGTGCTGGGGTACTAGCTCCAGTGTTGTAAATAAACTTGGAATGTATTTTGACTTTTAAGTGGAATCCTGTGCTTTACTTTTGCTGTGAGTGCCAGTAAACTCTGTAACTGATCTGGTTGTTGTGGGCTGGCTGCCCATTACTTGCACCTGCCCTGCACTGCTATTCGCGGCTACACCCCACAGGACTGCTTTAGGCTAACTACACCCCCTGATGAAGACTCAGTTTTGAGACAATATGCATGGTTGTTAGTCTTGTGTCATTCATGCTCTGACTACCCGAATAAAGAATTTCTGCATCCAGCTTCTGGAGAGGGCCCAGCTCCATTTTTTTAGTATCTATCCTCTTTTTCATCACCTTTACATGGGGAGGAGCATATCCTTTTTCTCTGTGATATAATTTCATTTGGAGCTGGCCTGGTTTTCCATAACACTTTTTTAACAGACCCACTTTGTCCTGTCATCAAACTCATGAGTTTCAGCCTAGCTCTTTAAATGTGCAATTGTTACACAGGAGTGCTCCTTGGTTCAAAGATTCCTCATTAATGGCTAATTTTATTCCATTACAATTTTCCCTCTAGTCGTTATTCAGTACATCATTGCTTAAATCCCATATTTTTTTCCACCATCCCCCACCCTGATTGCTCCACCCATGTCACACACACCAGACCCAAGCTGAGAAGGGTACAGGCGATGTCTTTTTCCTGAGATCTCTCCAGCATCCATTCATGAGGTGGCTGTAGGGGGTACTTGAGAAGAAAATGGTCTAGTCTCCCTCTATAAAGAACAAAACATCACCTTCATGATATTCCTGCATGCACAATCCAAGGGCATGAGATACTTTTGGCAACTTTAGAACCCAGGTGCAAGATGTTCACACTGAGTTACTTGGTTGTCTATACTTTATAAAAAAATGTTAGTCCAGCAAATCTTTGAGAAACTTAGACCAAAAAATTACATATTGGAAAAATGAATACAATTACAAAAGTCTTGTGGTTTGTTTCCAACCCTGTGTTTTTTCCTCTACTCAGTGAAAATAAAGCATTACTTTGTCTACATCATCACACTGGGGAGAGGGACTAGATGAACCACTTTATCTTTTTCTGTCACTTGAATCCTATCTTCTTGTGCACCACAAAACTAACTAATTTGGGTTGCATGGACATGTTTGCATCTGGCATTCATATGCTAAGATAATGACTGCTTGTCATCAGCCATGAAAAGATAGAAGTCTAAATACTGTTTCTATGATGTTAAAACTCACGACAGCCAAAAACTTACAAAGTAGTGGCAGTGCTAGATAGACTTGGAGAGAAACATAGTCAAATAGATAAGCAAACTCTGATGAATGTTTCCTTGACTCACTGGTCACTCTTCCCTTTGTGGAGTGACAGCCATTTACCACCACCCTCTGTGTCCTGCCACCTAGCCAATTCCCAACCCACCAGACTACTGTTCTGCCCACTCCCATATTCCCCAGTTTGTTTAACAGCCTTCTATGCAGCACAGTGTCAAAGGCCTTGTTGAAGTCCAGATAGGCCATGTCCACTGCCCTCCCCTGATCCACCTCCCATCTCACCCAGTCAAAAAATTCAATTAGGTTAGTCTGGCTTGACCTCCCCCGATGAATCCATACTGCCTTGAGTCCTGTAGTCCATTGGCCACCAGATGTTCCACCAATCTTTCCTTCAGTAGTGCTTCCATGATCTTTCCCACTACCAAGGTTAAGCTAACTGGTCTGTAGTTACCCGCTTCCTCTTTGTTCCCATTTTCATATAAGGGGACTACATCTGCTGTTCTCCAGTCTTTGGGTACCTCCCCTGATTCCAGTGATTGGCTAAACAGGATTGCCAGAAATTCAACCACCACCTCTCTTAGTTCCTTTAGGACCCTGGGGTGCACCCCATTAGGCCCCATTGCTTCATTGACTCTCATTCCTTCAAATTCATTTAGGATCCTTTCCCATGTAAAGGGATGTATGTCCATTTCCTTGCCCTTCCCACCCCTTGTACTCCCTTCAGGTCCATTACCTTCCCCTTCCTCAGTAAAAACTGAGCAGAAATATCTGTTCGGTATGTCAGCTTTACTGCTGTCAACCTCCACACTGCCCCAGTCCTTCCCTTCAGTCTCACTATCTCTCCTTTCACCCTTCTTTTTTCACTTTTGTACCTGTAAAAGGTTTTGTCCCCTCTAACCACTGATTTTGCCATGCACTCTTCTGTCTGAGCTGTGGCTTCCATTATTAACCTCCCTCCCTCCCTTTGCTTCTCCTGGTACTTCACCTTATCCCCTTCTGCCTGTGTCTTTTTGTATTGCCTGAATTTGATCTTTTTGGCTTTCTCTTTCTCCGCTATCTCCTTGGAAAACCATAATGGCCTCCTCTTCCTTTTCCCCTTGCTAACCTGCTTAACGCATAATTGTGTTGCACTTGTAATCCCTGTTTTAAATATTGCCCACTGTTCCTCCATCCCTGATTCCCTCCCCATTCCTATTAGTGCCACTTTCAAGAATGTCCCCATTTTCCCAAAATCTTCCCTCCGGTATGGTTCTGCTCCTTCTGTGATTTCAAACCACAGTGACTGTGATCACTGTTCCCCAGGTGCTCCCCCACTGTTACTCCATCACACTGTCCCCGTTTGTGAGCATGAGGTCCAGTATTGCCTTCTGCTGAGTTGGTTCCATGACCAGATGCTTAAGTAAGGAACCCTGAAGGGAATCCAGGATAAAGCTGCTCCTAGTTTATGCTGCTGCTGGGGAGGGTCCAGCCCACATCTGGAATATTGAAGTCTCCAACCAGCACCACCTCCCCCTTGTCCACCATCCTTTGGATGGCTAGCATTAACTCTCTGTCTGTCTCTTCCTCCTGGGTTGGTGGTCTGTAGACCACCCCTGTCTGATGGCTGACCCCATTTTCTTTTCCAGCTTAACCCACAATATCTCCCCCCCCCCATTTTGTTCCTCCTAGATCTCTGTGGCCTTAATGCCATCTTTCACATAAAGTGTCACTCTTCCTCCCTTCCTGACTGCCCTGTCTCTTCTGAATATGTTGTAGCCGGGTATGGCCATCCCCCAGTCATTGTTATCATTACACCAAGTCTCTCTGATGGCCACAATGTCCAGGTCTGACTGTGCCAGGGCAGCCTCCAGATCCCCCATCTTCTCGCTAATGCTCCTGGCATATGGCTTTCCATGATGTGACCTCCCTGGTCTGTTTTGCTGTTCTACTCCAGTCCCCTCCCTGGTTGTCCTTTATCCCTGGTTCTCCCTGCTGCCTACTCTTCTGTTGTATTTTGTCCTTTTTCTGCCTATCTACCCCTTGGGGTGCCTACCTCCATCTTTTGCACACTGCTTTGTAGTGATATCTCCTCCTCCTGTTCTCTGGTTCCACTGCTAGCTGTTGGGGATGGGCAGTTAGGTACCCTCCTTGCTGACCTGCCACCCCTCTTGACTAGTTTAAATGCTTGTCCATGTTACATTTAAACTTTCATTGAGTACTTGGATACCTCTCCAAGATGGATGCAGGCCATCAGGTTTGAATAAGCTCCCACTCCTCCAGGTGGGTTCCCAGTCACCAATGAATCTGAACCCTTGCTCACAGCACCAGTTCTTCAACTATGTGTTAAAGTTCCTGGTGTGTGCACCCTTACGCTCTCCCATTCCTCTTACAGGTAGTACTTCCAAGAAGGTGACGGATGTAACTACTTGCTTGAGACCCCTCCCCAATTTTTTAAACTCTTCCTGAGCTTCCTTCGGCTCCCCGTTTGTCAGGTCATTACTTCCTTGGTGGATAATGACATCCAGCTCTCCTGCCCATCTTGTCTTCCCAGTGATCCCAAGGATCTTCTTCTAATCCCTTCATGCCATGGCACCTGGTAGGCACCTCAATTCTCTGTCCTCCCCCTTGCATGTTCCTAGCTTGATCCCTCATACAATAGAGTCCCCACCAGGATGTGCTTCCTCCTCCTCCTCTACTGGGGTCCACTGCTTTCCCCACTGAGGTCACCTCCTAGGTTGACCTCCACATCCTTCCCTTCCACTTTCCAGATGCATCTGTCTGGTTGTCCCCATTTGCCAGTGTGGCATATGAGTTCTGGAGTGGAATAGGATTTGGGATGTGCCTCTGTCTGACTGTCCTAACCCTCCCCGAGCCCACCATTGTCCAAGTGCTCCTCGTTCTTGACATCTTTTGAGGCAGTGTTGTTGGATTTGGTGGTTTCTGGATTGGGGTGAAGGAACTCCTGACCCAGTTTACCTCCGCTCTGAGTCTGGCTACCTCATCCCACAGCCCAGAGAGATGACTGCAGATAGGACAGCACCTCAGCGTTCACAAGGTCTGCCTGAATATGGCTGCCCCGCATCCACTGCATTGCACCACTCCCCACTTTATTCTGCACTTAAACAGCTATTACACTATTTGTTTAAGTACACTATTACACTATTTGTCTGTTAGCTATTACACTAGTTGTCTATTTTTGAAGCCCTCCTTCTAGTTCCCTCTAGTTGTGTAGATCTCCTTCTAGGTCCCTGAGTTTGTTTTTTTGGAAGTATTTTCACTTGACGTCAGTTTTTTTTTTAAATTGATGCTAGGTAGCCCCCAAGTTGACTGCACTTCTGTGTTATTGCAACTTGTGCTGAAGGTGGGCTTATTCCCACTTATGCCCCTCCTGATCCACAACCCCTACTATTCTCTGTGCCTGGCTTATATCAATCAGATTTAACAGGGCATTCAGTTAACAGTGGGTGTGGGGTTGGAAGAGTGGGCAAAAATTAGCAGCAAGCAAAAACAGCAATCGCTCTCCAACATGTTTGTGGTCATATGTCACAAACATGTTTCTGAAAATAAGTTCCTTTCATCAGCTAGTCTCCAAATTGTGGAAGAAACTACAGTAGTGGAGTCCAGGCTCCCAAATCAGATAACACAAACTCAGTAGTTTGGAGACTTATACTCTACATTTTGCAGTTTTTTTCCACAATTTGGGGGCAGTCTGGACAGACAGTTCAGGAGAGGCAGGGGAATAGAGGAAAGAAGACAATCATGGTGCTACCAACCTGCCAGATGCCATAGTACAAGGACTCTGTGAGTAAGTTGTAGTTGTGAGATAAAAACTTGGTTGTTTAGGTTCACACTGCAGCACCAGCTTCCAGACAAAACAGCCTTAAGTTCCGAGTTATGATTTATAACAGGGATTCAAGGCCCTTAAGTTAAAAATTATTTTGCTATATACAGTATAAAAAAATAATGCAGCCTCTGCCAACTGTATGGCACTACCAGCAGAAAAGGTCATAGAGTGGGGAAATTACCCCTTCCCAGTGGACCAGATAGTGCAGCATTCTGAGAAATTGTTAGGGTGAGTTGGCAGGGGTGACTTTCTTTTTGCTCTTAAAGAGCAGGTATTTACTTGATTGTGAGTAATTCCTTGTGTTTTATTGAACATTTATCTGTCACTTGATTTTGTGTGGTGCCTTTTTTTAAATAATGTTAACTCTCTGGACCTGATTCTCAAAGGTCCTGGTGCAGCACAAGAGTCTTGCACCACAATGAATGGTACAAAGTGTCCCTTGTACCAAGCGATGTGCCGGGAGTGATTCTCGATGGCAGCCTACATCAACCACAAGCAGCCTGCCACAAATGGGGCTTGCACTGTCCGTGCCCCACAAAATGGGCTGCAACATGGCACTGGGGGCATGAGGCAGATGCAAGCTGCCACATCCCCGAAAGTGGGATTCTCAGAACTCTCCCAGAGGGAGAAATTCTAAGTATCATTAGACCAGCCAGGGCTGATCTAAGGTTGTTGTTGCTGTTAAAATTTTATTTTTAAACAGGATAAAACTTTAGGTCCAGTGGCCCTATCTACAAAGTTGTCATGTGTACATTGATACAGATAGTAGATAGTACAATTCATATGTAAAGTAGAGAATAATTTATAAATTTACCAAAGTATGAAAACATGACAAAGGCAGTATAAATCAAATTAGAAGCAGTCACATTCTGATGAAAAAGAATGTCTATTTTTGTCTTAAAGGTAGATAGTCTGGATTGATTCCTTATCATAGGGGGAATTCGATTCCACGAAACTGCAGCTGAGTACTGAAAGGTCATAGGACCAAATCTGGTTCTTGTTTTAGGAATATTTATACCTCCATGAACCATTTCCCTTAACTGGTATTGATGCTCCTCATTTTCATGTAAGATACTCAAATTACCCTTGATTGAACCTTCCCTAACTTTGTATATAAAAGTGGCAAATTGCTTTCTTAGCCGGATGGATAAGGTGTCCCTTAAGGGTACTTAGAAATTTCTCCTCTGGGAGAGTTGACCCATTTGCAGCAATGTGCCGTGCCCCCCTCCCCAGACCCAAACCCCCATTTTAATAATGAAGGATCTCTGGTGGTCTAGTGGACCCCCCTCCCCTATGTCACCAAGAAATAAATATTTAGTAGAATTCCCTGGTAGTCTAGTGGACCCCCGATCCATGATCCCCAATTACCCCTGTATAATTATACATTATAATAAACCCCTTCCTTGGTGGTCTAGTAGACCCCAGTACCCAATGTCCCTAAGAAATATTTATATATTATAATTCCCTGGTGGACTAGTGGACCTCCCCCTCACCGATCCCCAATGTCACCAAGAAATAAATATGTATTATACTTCCCTGGTGATCTAGCACCCCCTCCAAGTCCCAATCCCCTGTTATGCCATATTGTCACATCACTGGTGGTACAGTGGATCCTCCCCCCCCAGAAGGCAGTGTCCCACCACCCCACTCTCCCCCATCCCTAAACCAAGCCAGCAACTGGCACATCCCACGGCTCACCACCATAGCCAGCCACCATCTGAGCTGTCAATGAGCACTGTACTGTATTCAGTACATGCTCATCAATTGTCAGCATGCTGTCAATCAATGAGTGTGAACTGAATACAGTACAGTGCTCATTATGAGCTCAGTCAGTGGCTGGCTGTGGTGGTGAGCAGTTGGCTGTGTCAGTCACTGGCTTAGTTTGGGTATGGGGGTAGCGGGATGGTGGGACACTGTCTACTGGTGTGGGGGGCTACTATATCACCAATGATGTGATAATATGGCATAACTGGGGATCAGGGCTTGGGGGCTGCTAGATTATAAGGGAAGTATAATACATATTTATTTCTTGGTGACATCAAGGATTGGGAAGAGGGGTCTATTAGTCCATCAGGGAATTATAGTCTATAAATATTTCTTGGGGACATCGAGGAGGGGGAGTCCACAAGTCCACCAGGGAAGGTGTTTATTATAATGTTTAATTATACAGCAGTAATTGGGGCTCAGGGGTTGGGGGTACACTAGACCACCAGGGAATTGTACTAAATGCTATTTCTAGGGGACATCGGGGTTGGGGTGGTCCGCTAGACCACAAGGGACAACTTCCATTTTACTAGCCAGGGATCAGGGCTAAGGGGCCCTAGGGTGTCCTAGATTGGTACACGGCAGCTCCACATCTTACGGCAACCCTCCAGAAGCACTGCATGTTTTGTGCATGGCTGGATTTGCTGCACACTGAGGGACTTTGCCACTGGGACCTTGCCCGATAGAGAATAGGGTGCAGGGTCCCTGGTGCACCCAGCATTGATGCAAGCTTCTGTTTGCTGCAGCTTATGTCTGTCTAAAGCCCCTTTGAGAATCAGATCCCTTGTATAATTTCTCTTGACAGATCCAGCAGCATTAGAATCAGTCTGGCTGCAGTCTTGGAAAACAAAATCAGCACTGTGAAGCCCAAGTCAGACTGGCATCAGTTACAGAAAACTGGCACAGGCTTCATGAGAGGGCACTTTATTGTGTAAGAATCTACTGATGTTTGCAGATGTGCATCCATGTAAGCTTAGTTACTCGCTCACAGTAGTGCTCAAGCAGAAAGAATAGCTGTTGAACAGACAGCTGATTGACTGAGCCTGCAGTGTTTCACTACACTTCCTAAATCATGTGTTTTTCCCACAATGAAAAAAATAAATAAATGGAACTGCCTGACTGGACATGGGAGTGGAAAGACTAGCTGCCAAAGGACAACTGATTCACTGAGAGTTGCCCTGTTTCACTAAACTTGCTAAATCATCCTTTCTTTGTTTCAGTTGATTAAAAAAATAAAGGACAGCTGACTTCAGTGAGCACTGCCATCTTTCTGTTTACCTGATTGTTTAATTTCCCATAGTGGGAATGTTGAGTAAACCAGTTTAGTTCTCTGATTGCATACTTTGCTAAACTAGTGTTTCTTTATTTCCTACAATAAAAAAATAAAAAAAATAAAGGAAACGTTACCTGACAGAGTAAAGTACAGACATCAGAGGCAGAATGCAAGATGTAGAGAGAAGCACTTCACTAACACAATTGCTACACCTATTCCAGTCAGGCAAAATATCCTTTATTTATTTATTTTTAATTGTAGTAAATAGAAACACTGGTTTAGCAAGTGTTGCCAGTCAGGGAACTAAACCAGTTTACTCAATATTCCCAGTCAGAGGAAGTAAACACATTTACTCTTCATGAATCTCTTCCTTTACCACATCACCCAATCACTTAGCAGAAGCACGGCAGTACTCAATCAAATTACCTGTCCTTTGACAGCTGGTCTTCCCACTCCAGCATCCAGTAAGGCAAAGTTTCCTATATTTTATTTATTTATTTATTTTTTAATCATATCAAACTAAGAAATGATTTAGCAAGTGTAGTGAAATAGGATAGCTCTCAATGAATCAGCTGTCCTTTGACAGCTATTCTTCTTGCTCTCGCATCCAGTCAGGCAGTTTCCTTATTTTTTTTTCATTGTGGGAAATAAAGAAAATTTAGCAAGTGTAGTGAAACATGGCAAGCGCAGTGAATCAGCTGTCCTTTTGACAGCTATTCTCCCCACACCCACTTGAGTGCTTCTGTCTGGGAGCGATTATCTAAGCTCACATGGACACACACCTGCAGTCAGTAGATTTTTACTGATGCAATAAAGTGTCTTCTCATGAAGCCCAAGTTAGTTTTCTGTAACTGATATTAGTCTAACTCAGACTTCACAGTGCAAATTTTTAGGGCTGCAGGTAGGTGGAGCCTGCAGCCTTCTTGCATTAGCTCTGAACATGAGCTACTGTGGAACTTCCTTTTTGGACTTTTGGAAGTATCTGTCCACAACTTCAAATCTGTGTGCTCCCCATCTGATTTTTGTTGTTTGGTGCTGTGTCTTAAAGGTATCTGAAGGGAGGGGGGATGCTACTGTGCCTCCCAACTTCTCAGGATATAAACAAAAAAAAAACTTTTGAAGCTGCTGTCTTTGTAGCCCCTCAATTTAACCCTTGCAGGGCTGCAGACTGAGCATCTGTCCTGCTCAATCAAATAGATTCATTCCAGTTCTTTCAGCAGCCTAGGGGTTAACTCATTATCTCCTTGGCCATTTTGTGTCAGATTAACCACGGAATTACTTTGACTGAATACTGACCCAGTAGCATGTGGCTAATTAGGCACATATGTTGATGAGGGAGACAGAGAGCATTGCAGCTAGTAGGAGACAGACCAGAAATTGATAGTCTATAATTACAGGCTTTGTTTATAAAAGTAAGAAAACAACATTTCAAATGTAGAAAATAGGGTTCAAATGTTTTATTAGTTTAATAGGAGTTATAAAAGTTTGTTTAATGAGTTGTTTTTGAAGTACTGGCAACTGGGCAGGATGGCACAATGACATTCACAGGAGCCTATTTGAATACATAACCCCCACCACACTTTCACGGTTGCAATGCTGGCTGTCTTTGCAGCCCCCTCCCAACAGGGACAGCAAGCGAGATTTTATCAGTTGCTTGCTATAAATGCTATTTGTTTCTCAACCCTGAAACTGACCTGTGCCCACAAAAGGTAGTGTTGGACTAGGGAAACACAGAGACACATACACACAGACAAGGGAGAGGCACTGCAGATTTTCAACACTGTCTGTCATATGGGAGTGAACTGCTCGTCCTCTGTGACACAGGATGCCTTATATATAAGAAAATAGCCTATGTAAGAAGTAGACCCACCCCCCCAAGAATTTTTACATATGCTAATTTCTTAAGCCTTGAAGCTGGAAGTCATCATGTAAGAATTTCTACTCTCTAGATCAACACTCCCACTTGTCTAAGTTATGTAGTTCAAAAAGTGGAAGAAAAGTGTTCTGCTAAAGTTTCCCTCTGCTACAAAGAAATCATTTAGTGCTAGCAAGAGTTTTTAGATTTCTGACTGTACGGCTCCCCACCCTCTCCCCAACACTCCCACCCTTTCCTGGCAAACTTTTATAGAGGTTGGAACTATCACATATGTGTTCTTCTGTCTTGTGTATTTTCTATCTCCTAACATTTCCATCTGCAAGTTATACTCTTCTGCCACTGGGTGGCAGTGCTACTACTCTAATGTAGTACATACATTGCTGTGTCGAGTAAATATGATCACAACACAAAGACCTTATCTTATCTTTTCCCCAACTGGCCATACCTTGTAAATTGCCCAATAACACAGAGTTTACTGGTGCACCCCCCTGGGGCCTGGGGGACAGGACCTATGAGGAGAGGCTCAAGGAGCTTGACATGTACACCTTGGAGGAGAGGAGGAACAGGGGGACATGATAGAGGTCTTTAAGTACATGAAAGGGATCAATAAAGGAGGCCTAGTCAGGGTGCTCCAAAGGAAGGAGGGTGGGACAACAAGAGGTCACGGGTGTAAGCTGGAAGGGGGCAGGCTCAGAGGGGAGAGAAGGAGATGTTATTTCACTGAAAGGGTGGTGGAGTCATGGAATGCACTGCCCAGGGAGCTGGTAGAGATGGAGACTGTGGACAGGTTTAAGAGGGGATGGTACAATACAGGTGGAACATCTGGGAATGGGACAGTATAACCCAAGGGGGAGGTAGGGACACCAAAATTGGCCCTCAGTGAGGGTGCTGAAAATTAAGCAGACTCGAGAGACCATTAGGCCTATTCTGCTGGCATTTTAGTGTAACTCCTTGTTACCCAGGGTTACTAGAATCTCAGTAAGACCTAGTGGTAGGCAGGGAAGGCAGCTTGTGAAACTCCAGTTAAATGGGTTTCACACTGTCTCACTCTGTTCTCAGTCTCAGCTGAGACTGAGAGATGACATCACCATAGAACTGTCGCAGCTGCATAAGCCACATTGGAATCTGCAGCAGAGGGAGTGAGATAGAACGCTGGGAGTTTTCAAAGTCAGTTTTCTGTTTACCTCCTTGTGAGAAGGAAGTCTCCTGCTTGCCTGCCAGCAGGAAGGAAATGTCTTTTGTTTGCCTTCTGTGTGAGAAGGTCAGTGTCCAGTTTCAAGTGGTGGAGACCGCTGTCCAGGTTCAGTGCCCCTCCAGGGGAGAGTAAAGTATCCCTCTGTGGATTCCAGGGGCAATCCCCTAATGTCTGCTAAAGGAAGAAAGCTGCCTTTTTACAGTTTCTGTTTGGTCTTAAAAGTGGAAGAAGTTGTACTTTGCCTGTGGGGCACCTGCAACGAAAGGGTGAGTGTTTTGCTCTAATTTGAGAGGGCAAACAATGTGTTTCTTCAGTTTGGGAAATGTGAAGAAAGCTGGGATTTGGACTACTATTTGGGAGGCCTATTGTACTAGGACAAACAAATGGAGTAGTGTCAAAATCTAAAGTCTGTATGAATTCAAGTAATTTTGTAGAGGGGGTGCTACAGTCCATCCACCGTTTAATCTACATTTCGAAGTTTTAGTTTCTCCAGAGAAATGGCCGGTATGGGCTGGGGAGCTGGAGGTGGCAAACCCCATCTTTAGTAACCAGGTCCACCTCACGGATTTCTGCTGTGATTGCTACTTGCCTCATGGCTGCGCCAGTGATGAGGTAGGTACCCAGACGTGGGTCGCAATTGGGAAAATCTCTCTCTAGGGGTCGCAGACTCTAAGTGGTGTGGGGAGCCACAACTTGGGAAAAGAATTCTCCTTGTGTGATGGGAGTCAGAAGAAGTAAGGAAAAACATCTCTCTAGGGGTCGCAGACTTTAAGTGGTGTGGGGAGCCACAACAAGTAAATTGGGTTCATTCTTTAAATGGACCGTCAGTCAAGTGGCCGGCAGGGGAGCCGGGCCAGTTGGGCTGTGTATCCAAAGCACATGCAAGTCCAGGCTGTGTGCCTGGTGGGTCCAGAGCCTGAAAACAGTAGAAATGGGTTCATTCTTTAAATGGACCACTTTATAGTCTCTGATCTGCATTATCAGTAAACGTAGCCCCTTAGGGGTCCAGCTATGCTTTGTTATGTTCAGCTAGTTATGAATAAAAGCCACACTGAAAAATCCCAATCCTGGTTCTGGACATTACAGTTATTGCTTCCTGTAGTCGGATTTACTTGGGTGCCCCTGTGCAGAGTAGCCAAACCTAGGTCCCCTTGTGCCAGGTAACCTCATCCTCCCAGAACCCAGGTCCCCACCAGGTATTGCTGCCAACGCCAACAGCATGCCACCTGTCATTTTAGTAAAAAGGCAGGGGTGAGGGGTTACAAAAATGGAGGCACCACTTTGGATTTGTTCGGGAAGGAAGGTGTTTGGGCAAGTGGGCTAGCGCTTTGCTATATCTGCAGTGGGTAGCCCAAAAGCTGGAAGCAATTTCCCTAGTGTGTTGCTGTGTGTGTGAATCTTGTGCTGCTGTTTAAAAATGCCAACTGTTTACCAAGGAGCTGTAAAGCCAAAGAGTGTGCCCTTGTCCTGCATCAAAATTGTTTACAGCATTTTTGTCAGCTTTTAAAGTGAATTCTGTGAAGAAAAGTGTGGAAAACTAGGGGTAGCAACAGAGAAATTATGCCCTGGATGTTTGAAATGCTTTTAAAGTGAATTCTGTGAAGAAAAGTGTGGAAAACTAGGGGTAGCAACAGAGAAATTATGCCCTGGATGTTTGAAAATGCTTTTAAAGTGAATTCTGTGAGGAAAAGTGTGGAAAACTAGGGGTAGCAACAGAGAAATTGTGCCCTGGACATTTAAAATGGTTTTAAAAAATGAATTCTGTGAGGAAAAGTGTGGAAAACTAGGGGTAGCAACAGAGAAATTATGCCCTGGATGTTTGAAATGCTTTTGGAATGAATTCTGTGAAGGAAAGTGTGGAAAACTAGGGGTAGCAACAGAGAAATTATGCCCTGGATGTTGGAAATGCTTTCTGTGTAAATGGAGAGACTGTAGAGTTAATGGCAATGTTACATGGTTGAAATGGGCTCCCGCCGTGGAGTCAGTTGAAGGAAAAAAAAAGTGCATTTTACAGTTTAAATTTGCCTGCTCGACGATCGCCGTGAGGAGAGGAGCCCTAGTGAGGAAGAAGAGGCTCATTTGCATGGCGTCATGTGGTTGGTCAGATTGCCATTAGTCCCACCCCTCAGCCAGCTCTTCAGAGACTGCCTCAGCATTTGAGAGGGAGACAGAGTGTAGTGCGTGTACTGGCAGTGGAGGAGCGTCGCGAAGTATTCAAAGCGCTGTAAACATTTAAAAACTAGACTTTTGAGTTTAAAATCGGGCTCAACTCACAAAGCGATCGTGAAAATAGCGAGTTTGGTTTTGAAAACGATGATCGCTGAGACTGCCCGCCCGTTTGTGTTTCAGAGGCCTTCAGGAACTGGCTGCAGGCCGTTTTACCTCATCGCAACAAATTGCTACTGATCACAGTAAGTAAAAATTCAAGAAACTGCTCAAACAGTGATTTTCAGTAATGCCATATAAAATGTGTGTGCAGCAGTGTAGTCGCTTTGCAAGTAACGACTGCGTGAAGTCCTGCCAGCAAGTGCAAGTCTGTAAAGCCATTAAATATGTGCATGGAAGTAAAATAGCCTCAGTTTAAAGTTTGCAGCCAGAGAGAGACTGTGGGTTGTAGCAAAATGCAACACTAGTAGAAGCAGGCAATCCTGTGCTGAAACCTGAAGCTTTTAAGGGACTGTAAATCAAATGAATGTTACCAGCATGTGAAAAGTCCAAGGAAAATCCTGTAAATGTGTGTAAAGCCAGAACAGAGCAAGTTGTGCAGTTTGAGTAAAAGTTATCAGTAGCTGGTGTAAATCGAGTGCAGTGGCTTGACCCAGATTCTAAATGTTGATGCACAGGAGTGCTGCCGCCGCATTATATAGGGTGGGTAGTAAAGTAAACACAGCAGCAGAGGAGCCATTTTAAAGCTACAGAGTGTGTTCATTAAAGTGGGACTTTCAGTTACAGTGAACTTTTGTTTATTTTTCTGCAGTTATGGCCTCAGGACCAGCTCACATCTCGGATCATGCCCAGGTTGCAGTAACAGCAGCAGTAAATAGACTGAGAGATATTGAATAGTGGTGCTATGGAGGGCAACTCCCTCCTGATGTGGCAATTCCTAATTATCCAATGCGTGTATGCCAAATATGTTTGAGTGCTGGAAGGGATGTCTTCATGATTCCTCACTGTGCTGGATGCTTTCAAAAATATGGCTTGTATAAAGCGCCTCCAATCTGCTTGGCCCCCCACATGACAAAAATTCAGGAATCTGCAGTTAGCAGCACACAGCACCAGGCGGAGCCTGTCGAAGAAGGTCCCTCGGGGGAGTGTGGCACAAAGCTAGAGGGTGCAGAATTAGAGACTGAACCTGAAGTTGAAGTTTTGGATGCTGAATCCCAGAAAGAAAGTTTGGATAAAGCATCAATAGACCCCTGGGTGGGGGGGCCTAGCCCAAGTCTCTTAGATGAAGATGAGATGCGGGAGGCCTTTGAATGGGAGGTGTCGACCTCCGTGCCTAGTGATGAATGGATAGTCTCGGGGGTGAGAACGACTGCTCACTCCTGGGCTCAGATCCTCAGTGAAGAGGAAGATGAAGGGGAACCAATGTGGCCTTGTGAGAAAGGAATGGGTACACAGCCTCAAGATCTTGCCTCGGAGGAATGTGTTGAAGAAGGTGGTGATGCCACTGCCCTGGCTTTACAAGAGGAAGAAGTCAGGGATCCGTTTTTAATTTCTTTGAGAATGCGAAGCTGGCAGAACCAGGACTGGCCACCCCCAAGCCAGGCCAGCGGTCTCAGATTGACCAAAGCAAGTAAAGAGGAGAGACTGGTTCGTAGAAAGGCAAATGAAATCTATGGTATGACCTTTCCTCAGAGAGTCTGGGAGGAGATTGAGGACTGCAGGAAATCCTGGATCTGGGATGAAGCAATGAAAAATGTGCATCCTGGGGCCAACCAGCATGTAAAAAATAGACTGTTCCACAAAAAGTATACCCAGTGGAAGAGAGGCAGGACACTGCTTATGGACAGAGTGAGAATAGTGGACATAGAGGGACGTGAAATCTCCCACTGTGTGAGTTATGTGCACCCAGACGGGGTAATAATTCAAGCCCCTGACCCCCAGTACTATTGGCCTCAGTGCAAGGACCTCCCAGTAATTAAGCCTGTGCCTACAAAATGGAGAGCCGAGCAGTGGTAGTCAATACTGCCACACCAGACTGTGAAGTGCCCTTATTGATCTGCCAATATGAATAACCAAGGACTCAGGTGCTCCACATTCATCAGTCTACAGTGTACTGTCCTGTTCAGCAACCATCCACTGGCCCACCAGGTGACTTCAGATCCAGAGAGGACACCAGCTCAGCTGTTTTCCTGTTCATCGCCTGGTAATCGGATGACGTCGGACCAGCTGTTTTTCTTTTTGTTCCTGTTCTAAGGTTCCATCTCCATTGATGACATCAGCCCAGCTGTTTCCAGATGTGCCCTCCTGTGGTTCCTGGAAGATGTCCGCCCAGCTGTATCAGAAGAAATGCTGCCAAGGAGAGTCTTTGGCTGCGGACCAGGTTCGTGCAGATTCTTGTACTACAAATGGCTGGTAAGTCCGAAACCTTTTCTATCTTTATGACATTGCAGTACACACCCTACACTACAGACTTCAAAAATGTGTGAACTGTCCGCAAAGACTCTCCCCTTCGGGACTTTGGCCTTTTAGAACTGTGCTTCACGGGGCTCCGGCCCAGAAGAGACTCTTTATTGAACTAGCCTTCAGGCCCTGTGGTCACTAGTTGGGACTTTTAGGCACTCCATCCCCCAAATGTGTATTGTAAATGATGTCATTATTGTACTCTAATGTAAATACTGTTTTCTACCTTTTTTCTAAAAAATCTTTTGGGATTGTTCAGTGTTTTGTATGGTAGGGGTTGTTTAGGTAGACTGTGTATGCAGATTAGGAGTGTGTTTTGTCTTTCTTTTTCTTACAGGTGTTCCTGGGAAGACAGAAGAGAAGACAAGAAGAGGAGGAGGAGCTCATCGGAGTTCCTCGTCAGTACTTTATTGTTTAGAAATTTAAAGTACTGTGTTGTTATTGTTATGGTTGTTACTGTATTAACCCTTTCCTTCCACAGGTGTGGTCGTGGGGGTAGGGAGGAGGCAGTAATTGGTATTTTAATAGTGTGGTTGCAGGTTGCCCAAGGTCGGGGAGGTCCCCGGGTTTTGTTTTTGTTTTGGAATGTTATGTTAGAGGCAGATAGGTTTTCCCTAGAGGTTTGGGGGGATGGACAGGCTGTGGCCCTGACCTGCAGTAGGGACTGCAGTGCTGATCTATCAGGGCTATGCTCTGGATGGTTCTACCAGAGCCACTAGGTGTCCATAGTGTGGACAGTGTAGAGGCTGATATGTCAGCTACAGGCCTCTAGGCCCTTAGTGTTGCCTGCCTGTGCTTGCACATGGTGAGAGGCATGATCACCCCTCCGCAGGTAGCACATAGGGTGGGATGGCCTAAGGTCAAGTATAATGACTGGGGACAGTCATTTTCCTGGTCAAGGGTGAGTGTAACCCTGTTACCCGGGGTTGCTAGAATCCCAGTAAGACCTAGTGGTAGGCAGGGAAGGCAGCTTCAGAAACTCCAGTTAAATGGGTTTCACACTGTCTCACTTTGTTCTCAGTCTCAGCTGAGACTGAGAGATGACATCACCATAGAACTGTCGAGCTGCATAAGTCACATTGGAATCTGCAGCAGAGGGAGTGAGATAGAACGTTGGGAGTTTTCAAAGTCAGTTTTCTGTTTACCTCCTTGTGAGAAGGAAGTCTCCTGCTTGCCTGTCAGCAGGAAGGAAGTGTCTTTTGTTTACCTTCTGTGTGAGAAGGTCAGTGTCCAGTTTCATGTGGTGGAGACCGCTGTCCAGGTCTCAGTGCCCCCTCCCTCTGTGGGGGAGTAAAGTATCCCTCTGTGGATTCCAGGGACAATCCCCTAATGTCTGCTAAAGGAAGAAAGCTGCCTTTTTTACAGTTTCTGTTTGGTCTTAAAAGTGGAAGAAGTTGTACTTCGCCTGTGGGGCACCTGCAACGAAAGGGTGAGTGTTTTGCTCTAATTTGAGAGGGCAAACAATGTGTTTCTTCAGTTTGGGAAATGTGAAGAAAGCTGGGATTTGACTACTATTTGGGAGGCCTATTGTACTAGGACAAACAAATGGAGTAATGTCAAAATCTAAAGTCTGTATGAATTCAAGTAATGTTGTAGAGGGGTGCTACAGTCCATCCAACGCTTAATCTACATTTCAAGTTTTAGTTTCTCCAGAGAAATGGCCGGGTATGGGCTGGGGGAGCTGGAGGTGGGCAAACCCCATCTTTAGTAACCAGGTCCACCCCACGGATTTCTGTAATTGCTACTTGCCTCATGCGCCTGGCCAGTGATGAGGTAGGTACCCAGGCGTGGAGTCGAAATGGGAAAATCTCTCTAGGGGTCGCAGACTCTAAGTGGTGTGGGGAGCCACAACTTGGGAAAAGAATTCTCCTTGTGTGATGGGAGTCAGAAGAAGTAAGAAAAAAACTCTCTAGGGGTTGCAGACTCTAAGTGGTGTGGGAAGCCACAACAAGTAAATTGGGTTTATTCTTTAAATGGACCGTCAGTCAAGTGGCCGGCAGGGGAGCCGGGCCAGTCGGGCTGTGTATCCAAAGCACATGCAAGTCCGGGCTGTGTGTCTGGTGGGTCCAGAGCCTGAAAACAGTAGAAATGGGTTCATTCTTTAAGTGGACCACTTTATAGTCTCTAATCTGCATTATCAGTAAACGTAGCCCCTTGGGGGTCCATCTATGCTTGTTATGTTCAACTAGTTATGAATAAAAGCCACACTGAAAAATCCCAATCCTGGTTCTGGACATTACAGTTATTGCTTCCTGTAGTCGGATTTCCTTGGGTGCCCCTGTGCAGAGTAGCCAAGCCTAGGTCCCCTTGTGCCAGGTAACCTCATCCTCCCCAAACCCAGGTCCCCACCAGGTATTGTGGGGACCTGGGTTTGGGGAGGATGTCCCCCACCTTGTAGCCAGCGCAGCCCTCGAGTTCCATGGAGCGGAGGGGCTCCAAGCCGCCAGTGGGACGGCGGCGTCCGCCTAGCCGACCGGGGTTCCAGGAGGCCGGGAGAAGCAGGCAGAAAGCCGGCGCAGCCCTAGAGTTCCAGGGAGCGGAGGGGCTCCGAGCCGCCAGCGGACGGGCGGCGCCCACCTGAGCCGACTGGGTTCCAGGAGGCCGGAGAAGCAGGTAGAAAGGTACGGGCAAAGCCGCAAAATTTTGCCCGCCCCCCCCCTCTTGGTTGATTCTTTTTATACACTTTCTCCCGCCATTTCTCTAATCCACACCCACATCTATTTCCCTTCCTCTCTTAACCCATACCTAACCTCCACAATGCTACTTTGCTTCCTTTTGCTCCTGATCCTCTCATCTCCCCCAATTCCTTATGATAATTATGATATACCCCCTGTCACGATGAATAAGTTAGTGAATATGATCTGCCCACCCCTGCCATCCACAATGGACAACCACCTATTCCTTATTCATTTCGAACCACTTTTACACTGCAACCCCTGGGGTATCCCACATAAAGCCTCTCCAACAATTCAACACTCCCTAGCACCTTACATGTATCCTGGCTTTATATTAACCCACTATGCCTGTCCATCAGATTATTATTAAGTGATAAAATTCACACCTATATAACAGGACCTTCTCCCATCACACAGCGGGCACCCAGGAATAAGAGGAAACGCTCTGACTACTCACTATCCCTGTCCCTTGGTGCCTTCCTCAAATTAATCTTCTTCCTTCTGATCTGCATTGGTACTATTGAAATAAATCCTGGCCCCATTGAAAGTTTCTTTTCCCCTGCTGATCTAGCCTCCATAAATGGCCTAAGCTTCCTACATTTCAATGCTTGCAGCCTCTTAAAAAGTTCTCCTTAATACAGGCTTGGGTGGCACATACTCTACCTGACTTCCTGGTCATCTCTGAATCTTGACTCAGACCTACAACAAAGACAGTGTTGTAAACCTTCCCAACTATCAGCTCTTCAGAGCAGATCGCCCTTCCAGGGGTGGTGGGGTGGCCATATACATTAAGGACACCATCTCTGCAACCTGCCTCATCAACACATCCGAACTAAAGGAATTTGAATGTTTGTCAATCAAAATATCCCTTCCTAACTTGTCTTCATTTAAATTGATTGGCTGCTATAGGCCCCCCTCTGCAGGCCTCAAACTACTATCTCGCCTAGGGTCAATACTCAATCTAGGCCCTGAAGATACCATCATCCTTGGTGATTTGAATTTAAACTGGCTATCTAATGTATCTGCACCATTGGTAACCTTTTGTGACACCTATGGATTTACACAACTAATTAAAGACCCAACCAGGGTTAACCTAAAAACTCTAGCAACAGCTCACTCCTGGATATTATGTTGGTAAACAAGCCTCACTTATATTCGCATGCAGGAGTACTACCGAGTGATGTAAGTGATCATTGTCCTATAGCTGGCATAAGATCTACACTCAAACCACCCTATCCTGCAGAATTTGTCCTCAAAGGTCAAAAGAAATTCAACATCTCAGGATACCTCCATGACTTGAGTAATACAATATATTGGCAAGATTTCTACCTTACAACCTCAGTTGAAACAGCTCTCAGACCTTAAAGGACATTATCACTAATGCTCTCAATATTCATGCACCAATCACCAGTATCAGAACTAAAGCAAAATCCTGCCCATGGTTCACCACTGATCTTAAAGCAGCCTTGTTAACCAGAGACAAACTGTGGAAAAGGCAAGAAAACAAAGGATACCAGAGACTGGCTAAATTTCAGAAAAGCAAGGAATTCATATACAAACAAATAAGAAATGCCAAAGCTGCCTATTATAGAGCTGAACTGGATGCCTCCTACAATAACCCAACCAGACTCTGGGGTACTATAAAGGAATTCTGGGCCAAAACTCTACTCCTGCCTTAACCTCCAAACTGCTACTAAATGATACAGAAATTACGGGCAAACAAGAAATCTTAAATACCTTCAATGACCACTTCACCACAGCTGGCCTAGCATTTGACTCATCACCTGCAAATCTCCTGAGATCTTCCTTGAACCTTCACTCCACTGTGGGACAAAAGGCTACTTCAACTTTTCCTTCAACCCAATATCCTTGAAAGAAGTGGAAGACCTCCTCTCTAATTTAGATACTTCTAAGAGTGCAGGTACAGACTCCTGGATCCCTACTTTCTTAAAATTGCATCACACGCCTTATCTGCCCCCTCACTCATCTCTTCAATCTTTCCCCAACTACTGGATCCATTCCTCCACTTGAAAACAGCTCAAGTAGTTCCACTACTTAAATCTGGTGATCCCATGGACCTCAACAATTACAGGCCCATTTCCATCCTATCAGTACTATCCAAGATGCTCGAAAAATTAGTAAACTCACAATTGAGGACTATCTGATAACAATAACCTCCTAAATTCAGCACAATCGGATTTAGATCAAGGCATAGCACCATTTCTGCCCTAGCCAAAGTAACTAACGATTGGCAGACTGCCTTGCATAAGAAGAACAGTACCTGTGCTGTGTTCCTGGATTTGAGTAAAGCATTTGACACAGTGGATCATGAATCATTAATCACCTCCCTTAACTCACTAGGACTGGATTCTCTCTCACTCAACTGGTTTAAGTGCTACCTATCAGATAGGTCACAACTGGTAAAAAATGGAAATTACCTATCCACCTTAAAACCACTGCTAAGAGGTGTACCGCAGGCTCTATTCTTGGCCCCATCCTCTTGCCATTTATATTAATAATATCGATGCCAACCTCACTCAATCTAACATTCATCTGTTTGCTGATGATACTGTATTATATGTCAGCAATCCTCATTACCTAAAGCCTGTGAGCTGTTACAATCTGTATTCTCCATCCTGCAACACAATCTACTGGATAAAAGCTACTTCTAAATGCCAAAAAACAAAAGCTATGTTCTTTGCCACAAAGAGTTGCTCTGCCACTACCCCATCACCCACCACCCTACAATTATCCACCCTACTTGAGAGAAGCTGGAATTTGTTGATAACTTCAAATACCTTGGAGTCTGGATTGATAACAGGCTTGACTATTCTGTCCATATTGAAGAGCTACTAAAAACTGAGACAAAGGCTTGGTCTATTTTTAGAATAAAACACTACCTTAACAGAGACTCCAAAAAGATTAATCCAGGCATCATTCCTATCCCTCATTGATTATGCTGACTTTCTCTATGGCCATTGTTCACCCTCTTAAATAAGCTGGACACCCTGTATCATAGATCCATCAGATTTATTACTGACCTCCTCCAGCACCCATCATTGCTCTCTTTATATGGCAGTCAACTGGACATCACTACAACACAGAAGAAATAGGAATGCTGCAATCTGGATATTAAAAGCTTTAACAGGCAAACCACCCACCTATATCACAGACTGTTTTCATTAACTTCTAGGCCATACACCTTAAGGATCAGTAAACTCATCATACTAAAGGTCCCAATGCCTGCACCGTTTGGGAGGGCCGCTATCAGCTACTCACCAGCAGTTGCATGGAACTCACTCCAAAATCCATGAAGCTAAATAGCCTCTTACCTTTAACATCCTTCAAAAGATTATTCTCCACCCTATTTCCAGAACTCTGCAACTGCTTTTATAAGGCCTAATCCCTACCCTACCTACCCTCCCACCCCTTTCCGTGTTCCATTATGTTAGTTCTACTTCTATTTTCCAGTCACCTGATATACTCTCATAAAAGCCAATTAGGCCTCTATAACTTATATATTATGCCTGCTATACCCATTGTCTCCTTTTCTTCCAGGTTAAATGGTTTTACTGTGCCTTGTATATATGTAAATTGTTGTATATTATCACTTTATGTCATTGTACTACTGTTTATGTTATTCTTGTCTATGTAAAAGTACTTGTACTCTTATTTGTATGACCACTCAGGTCCATCTTGTAAATGAGCTACGCTCAACGATGTTTGCCTGACTAAATAAAGATTTTGATTGATTGATTGATTGATTGATATTGCTGCCAACGCCAACAGCATGCCACCTGTCGTTTTAGTAAAAAGGCAGGGGTAAGGGGTTACATTAGTATGTTAGTATGTTAATTCCAGGCAGTTCACCCTCCTGTACCGCTATTCTTAAATTCACTTAGCTAGTAGAATGTCTCCACTTCACTAAAAGTCTTCTCATTCTCTGCTCACTCTTGGCTTGTCTCCAACAGGATGAAACTGGCTTGGTCCGGGCACCCACTTCATACCTAACCCTCGGAGCCCACCCGCCACTACCTATCTACCACCTACCTTGCTCACTCAAAGAGCACTACCCTCACCTAGTACTCCTTGCCCTTACCCAGTATGGAAAAACCATAATGTCTATATCACGGACTAAAAGTAAAAATAAACATAAGTCCCTTTTTCTCCACCCACCCCAAATCAGTTCCCATTTGTGCCTAATTCTTCTATCTGGTGACATAGAGTTGAATCCTGGTCTTCCCAAGAGAATTAAGCCCAGCTTCCTAACCTCATGTCCTGCCTGGGCTGACACAAAAGGGCTCAAGATAGCCCACATGAGCATACAAAGTGTTAGGTGAAAAATGGCAGAACTTGAAGCATGGATCCTGTACTGTAAGCAGGACATCCTATGCATCGCTGAGTCCTAGTTCACACCAAGCATCCAATCCCATGATATAGCCCTCCCTGATTTCTCCTCTTATCAGTGAGACAGACCTACTGTAACAAGGGGGGGAGGTCTATTATAGATATCAGAGAAGGGCTGGCCATCAGTTGTCTCCCTGTCCCTGGCATTAACCCTGATATCGGACAGTTATTCATCACAGTCATCCTAGGTCAAGTGAAGCAACTAACAATAGGGTGTGTCTACCTACCCCCTAAACTAGCTTCCTACTGCTTCGCAGAATTCTTCTCAAGTCTTGACACCCTCCCCCTTAGAGATACCATACTCTGCTGTGAATTTGATCTCAGTTGGATCAGGCCAAATGCCTCTCAATACCAAGCAGCTCTAGCCGATGCAAAATTAGAACAATTACATGACCACCCAACCAGACTTAATTTGAAATCAGGCAACCACAGACTCTTGGACTGGATGCTCACCAATAACAAGCACTACATAAGGGCTGTCGGAATCCTCCCCAACACACTGAGTGATCACTTCCCCACACTCTGTATCTGCAGAATAATACCCCCTCCCCCCAAAATCATTAGATTCAGGGATCTAACCAACTTTAATACCGCAACCTTCCTGCAAAGCCTGACATCCACTGATTGGACCCCCATTATCTCTCCCTGACATAAATCAGGCTCTAGAATATCTTATCTCCACCTTAATCTCTATCCTCGACTCACATGCTCCATTCAAGCTTCTCAGAGCCAAAGGACTGCACTCCCCATGGCTCTCCCATGAACTATGGCACCTAATGGGTTCCTGAGACACGGACTGGAAAATCTTCCAAAGAACGGGGCTCCACTCAGATTGGTTATCCTACCACCAACTGCAGAACTCCTGTAAAGCGAAAACTAACGAAGCAAATCAAGTCTACCTTCAATCCCTGCAGGAAATGCATCTCGCCAGTCCCAAAACTTTCTGGGCACAGATTAACACTCTACTTAAGGGCAAAGAGTGGACAATCCCTCAGACTATGATATCGAAAGACTCCTTACTATCCACTCCTTCAGAAATAGCCTCAAGAATAAATTGCTTCTTCACTGAACCTGACGAGTACAAGACAGACCTACCTGATACCAACCCAGCTACCCATCCTGAATCTCCCCCTGAAGCCTCCCACCCCTGCTTCCATTTAAAAGCCACCTTGTGGAAAGAGGTACTTAAGCTCCTGCAGGGTCTTAACCCTAATAGCTCCCCAGGATTTGACTTCCTACAGCCAAAATTCCTGAAGTTAGGAGCACCCCTGTTGGTTCACTCGATTGCAAAATTAATTAACAGATCCTTTCTTACCCAATCCATTCCTGACAAATGGATGACAGCAATTGTCGTCCCAGTGCACAAAAGTGGCTAGACCAATCTGGTAGAGAATTACAGACCCATATCCATATTATGCCCTATTGCAAAAATTCAGGAAATAATCTTACATAATCAACTATACTCCTATCTTGAGCAAACCCATGCCCTCACCATCCATCAACATGGTTTTCAAAAGGCACACTGGACTGAGTTAGCCCTCTTAAGAGTAACCTCAGACATATTTCATGCTATGGATCAAGGTTGGGCCACGGGGGCCATATTCACTGACCTCACAAAGGCCTTTGATCTAGTAAACCACTCACTCCTCATCTCCAAACTAACACGACTAGGCCGCAACATCAGTTCTCTCTCATGGATCTCAAACTACGTAACTAATCATTCTCAATGTGTCAGATGGGCTGGTGCCTATTTCCTCTTATCTCCCATCATGGATAGGGTCCTTCAAGGCTCTATACTTGGGCCTCTATTATTTTCTATCTTCATAAATGAACTGCTGCAGAACTGTGGTGGGGAATCAATACAGCTCTACACAGATAATGCCATACTTTACAGATCCTGCAAAGATGTCTCCTCTATTATGCCTAAACTGGAAAACAACTTTCAGCTACTGGAATCCTGGTTCATGGAGAATTGCCTGGTATTGAACACACAAAAAAAAAAACTATGTTATTTCGCCATACTGCCTATAATATATCCTCTCAGCCTCCATTGGTAATTAATACCTCCTTGGGTGTGCCCCTGAAAGGATGGGTGCCTTCAGATATCTGGGAATGACTCTGGATGAACATCTGTTATTTGAAACACATGCATCTAATATAATCAAGGTTATTAATCAGAAATTAGGCCTACTATACCACACTGCCCACTACCTAACACCTCATGCACGCAAGACCATTGCCTCAGCCAACCTTCTTCCAGGCCTATTCTACGAGGCCCCCCATAACCCACTCTGCCAAGACCTCTGTCCTGATCAAACTCAAGCAGGCCAATCACAGAGTCATGCACTTTGCTGCCCAGGCTCCTACACGGGCCCACCACTGCGACGTTCTCCATACTCCAGGCTGGCCGACCATCAAGGTCAAATTGGACTTCCCTGTTCTATGCACAGTCTTCAAACTCCTGCACCTCCCTTTGCCTCACATCCTCTCCAGTCTCCTCAAGTTGAAACCCTCCCCCGGGCCCCTTAGATCCTCCTGGTGTACCGACACAAGGTTGACATCACAACGTCGAAGTCCAGCACAGTGACAGATTTTGCGTGGATGCAGAAAGCGCGGCTCCTGCTGTTGCACCCCCCCATGTCCAACTCTGACTCAGAGTTAGATATTTAGAGACTGGGGGGTGTGGGGGGCACAGCCCCCTATTGGAAAAGCGCCGACATCCCCAATGGTAGAATGCCAACCACTGGCATACTGTCTGTCGCTGTCGGGGATGTCGGTGTGAGTGCTGTTGAAGCGCTATAGTAAAACTGATCCTCCCACCTTCCACTCCTAATAACACCCAAAACCCAACTAGCCATCAGGAGGACATTCTTCTCCTCTGCAGCATTGCATAAATGGAACAACCTCCCACATATGCTTCTTTCATGCCTATCTCTTCCCCAGTTCAAAAGGTACTTCAAAGAAATCTTCTTTCCTCCTCCCACTTGTAATTGCACCTGACCCTCACCAGTCAACCGACTCCTTCCTCCTCCACCCATTTCCTCTTTGCACCCATTACTACCTGATGCTATAACCCCACTCCTCTACCCTCCGCCATCTTCACCTTCTCTCTGCTTCTCTGTCTATACTCACCTACCCTATATTCGATCCTTATTCTTCCCCCCTCCCTGACCTCATCTTCTCTCTGCTCCTCTGCCAATACTTATGTAATATATTGTATTATATTGTACTACTGCACTGTTCTAAAGTGACTGTAAAAAATATGTAAGTAAATGTATATACTGTCTCATGTTCCAATGTTAGACACACTTGTGCACTATAATATGTATCTGGACCTGATAATATCCTGATTTTGAGTCTGTGTCCACACAGGACTATCACTATTGTCTCACATCTGTTCCTGTTCAACGTCTATAAAGTACTATGTTACAATGTATTATCTGGAATACCTCTACTCCCCAGGTTGCCCCTGAAAAAGGGACTCATATGTCTCAGTGGGCCCACTAGGTCATCACAATTCAAATAAATAAATAAAATGAATTAGGCAAAATATAATTAAAAAGAGCCTGTTTTCCTTCCAAATGTTTCCCTCAGAATTGAAAACTTGAAGGTTTAAGGGTATAGGTTGCATCTGGAAAGTCTTAATTTCATTAATTTAATGTGTTAGATTATTAGTGTTTTATTATCCTGTAACATATTCATGTGTCCATAAAATATCTGCAAGTACTCATAATGATACCCCCCTCCCCCGGGAAAAAATATATTTCTTATTATTATTCTTTTGGTAACAAGGTAAGTCCCACTAGGCCCAGGGCCTGTATTCAGGGGCAACCCAAGGACACTAGAAAGGTTAAGTGACTTACTCAAGGTCACACAGTATACAAGAGGAGGTTGTGGGTATCCAACCCTGTTCTGCCGAATGTATCAAGCTCATTCACATCTCATTACTCTAATGTCTAGGCTGTTCTGCTAGCCCTATGTTGTGATTTAACAGCCCCACACAGTCCCATGCAACAACACAATGACCAAGCAATAGAAAACATCACACAGGAGTAAAACACAAACAAGGGATATGGGATAAGATTTATTAGGGAGGTCAGAAACAAGGCTCTGGGGAAGGAAAGGGAAGGGTTAAAAAATAAACAAATTATTGGCAATCCCTGCAATCCCCTCTCCACCTCCTCCCCTCACCCCTCATTCCTGTCAGTTCCTCACAGTCCCACTTAACAGACACAGCAATTATACTATCCCCACAGTCCCTAAGAGCCCCTTGAATTCTACTGGGTAACACAGTTGTTGAATCATCATAGGACCAATGTTTGGTGTAGATGTGGTTATTTAACCTACACAGTTATTAAGTTTAAAATTAAAGGGATCACTATTTGTAATCCAAAACAAGGCCAAATGGCCAAAATGCAGGTCTTCTACCTGGGCACTCCCAAAAGAGACAGTCCAGTCCTGCCTTAACTATCTAACTAAAGGATTGTATGGGCAAAGGTCTGATTCAGTACTCATGGTATGCAGATCAAAGCAGACCTTGAAAGGTTTCAGATGTATAATGCTGGCCTCTCTGGTGTGCAGAAGCTGCACGTTGCATGCTGTGGCTCTTTACTGTGTCACATCGGACATAGTCATATGAGAGGCTTTTAGGCCTATGATGATTCAACAATTCTGGTACCCAGTAGAATATAGGGGGGTTCTTAGAGACAAGGAAGGGGAGAAAAAAGGATAGTGGTGGTGATTTACCTTTATGGCTGGGAAGGAATGGCCCCGCTGCACGCACACGCCCCCCACCCCCTGCTGGCAACACTGTCTGATTGCGGCCCTGCCATTGAGCTTTGCATTGGGCTCCAGCAGGGCAAAATCTTCCACTGGCTGAGCAAATGAGTGAGAGAGAGACAGACAGACAGAGACTCAGCTGTTGTGTGCTTTAAAGAAATGAGGTGTGTGTGTGTGTGTGTGTGTGTGTGTGTGTGTGTGTGTGTGTGTGTATGTGCGTTTCTCTCTCCCTTTTCCCCTATAGCAGCACCGCTGGGGAAAGCCAGTGTCAGTGAAGTGTTGCAAGCTGTGTCTGTGTGGCTGTGGATCTGTCATCTACCTCAAGATATGTGGGCCATATAAGGGTCTTTTACATGCAGTGATCTGTATCGCAATGAGCAATACAGATCAACTGCAACGTTACCCCACTGCTGTGTAAAGGTGGTCCATTCTGCAAGGAAAATGAACGGTCGCCGATTCCGCAAACCCTGCTTTCCTGGGTTTGCAGGGTTTTGTTTCACTTTGCTGGACTGTGTAGAAGCACCCTTCTGCTCATTTCTGTCTCCCGACAAAGGAGAATCCCAAACTCTCCTGGGTGTTGCAGAGCGGATCGCCTTTACATGGCACAAAAGGGTGACATTATGGTTGATCTGTACCACATATTCTGGTACAGATCCCAGTGTATAAAGGTGATCCACTCTGCAACAGTCAGAGTGGAACAAAGCAGATCCTAGAATGAGCGGTACTGACAAGCGCCATGTAAAAGTGTCCATAGACACAGAGGGAGCTCCTGTGAGACACACTCACAGACATATGCACTTTGCATTGCAGAGGTAAGTATGCAAAGTACCTGTTGTATATGATGCTGCAAATTCAAGGGCCTTCTACTAAATTCCCACTTCCTTCAGGTAATTGAGAAATATGGTCTTCTACTCAACTCGCTGCCACTGAACAAAACTTAAGACTGAATCATCAGCTACAGGCAGTGAAAGAAAAATAATTTTTATAGTATTTAGTCAATCAAATAATTAGCTGCAGCCAGCAAAGACATTTAACTGGTGGTACACAAGTATGGTCAGACTGTATTATAAACAGTCTTCTCACTAAGGGTTAGAGAACTAGGCCATTGGCAGCTTCCATTTGGCTTTAAACTCATACATTTGGTTCAACTTCCAGAATTCAGCAAAACTATTTCATCTCCAAATACAGTAATTGTCATGGTGCAAAACTGACCACAAATAGGGGGTAAGAAAGTCTTAAGGTCCGCAATGACTATGAATTATTATCGCTTACTAGTTGCAGGTGCTCTTGGCATGCATCTGCTGTGGATTGCTGTTTGTTGTGTTGTGACAGAGCTTGTAAATCCCACCAAGACAGCCACCGCCCAGTGTGAGCTACCATAACAGTTACTATTCATCGCTGACCTCAAGACATACTATATACCCTCATGTAGTCTCTGCTTTACTGCATGCCCACTTTTTCTATTTTTTCTGTGTCTGGTTACATTGATTTTCAAATTACATAAGCATAACCCCCAAAAAATACAAATTTAAGTTATGCATCAAAAATCCTAAAAAATCTAAAGATATTAAATGCACGACATTACATTGCATGTGATGGGTCTTCATTAACTGATACCAACGCTGTGTGCTCTGTGTTCTCAGTGGCACACCAGATCATATGGAGCTTGTTGGTGATGACAATGTGAAAGCTGTTAGCTTTGTCATCAGAGGAAGGAGTTGCCTCATTACTGCTGGGGTGGTATGCCAGACTATGGGGCCAGTGGAAGTCCAGATAGGCTTGCCACCAGGAGATATAGGAGTGGCACTAATAGTAGATGTTTAAGCAATAAGATATCACCTAGTGTTAGTCAGTGGGAAAGTTACCTGTGTCTCCAGTTCTGGTGTGGCATGAGGTGTAGCCATGTGCCTTCAACCACATAGGAAATGGGTAAATCCCACAACAACCTTTGCCATGGAGTCCAGTATTATGATAATAAAATGGAATTTAATCAATACATAATGATGTGATGCATCCACCACTCAACACAATAGTCCTTACTTCAATTGTTTTGTGCAGCTGAAAATAGACTGTGTCACAGAAGTTAATTTCTCCTAAACAGGTTCATGTCTACCTGATTCCAATACATGTGCTTTTATGAACTACACAAGCTATTTTAATGCACTCAGACTCTACCTTCCTTTCCCACCCTGTTTCTTTTTTTCTCTTTCTTTCACCCACCCCAACAGGTTTGCACCTTTGGCAGAACAGGGCAATGACAGGCAGGGGAAGAGGTTTGGCAACTGAGCAGTCACGCACCAAGAGACATGGATTCCATGCTAGGATGCCTGAGTCTAGTGCAGACTAGCATCAGGTTCTGGTGGTATGAAACTCAGTTTTTAGATGTACAGACTGGAAGATGTTCAGGCATTATGCAGAGAACTGCTTGTTTTGTTGCCTGTCAAGTGCTAGGGCTGTGGATCTCACTTCAAATTGTTGGTGGGGATGGGGGAATAACTTGTAGCTGTTGTTCATATTGGGGGGCCTGCAACACCCATTTACAGGCCTACAGTAGGTGAAAAGATCAATATGGACCCTTTTCTCTGAGAAAGCAAATACAAATTTGCTGCAGACAGGAAGCCACCTTAATTATGGCATCAGAGATAGCTGTAGCCTACTCCTGTGGTCTTAATATAACAGAGTTGAGCGCCTACACAATTCTTTCCATGGCAGTTCATAAGGAGTAAAAAGCCAAGCCAGTATGTTTATAATTATTGAGCTTGACTCTGCATAGTCATCTGTTTTAAAAAGTTTTCAATGTTTCTTTCTAATAATACTTTTTAGATTATTTTCTTATTAATAATTCAGCATCACGTGTGAATATTCTTTCTTAGTTCCATAATTAACTGAATGGCTTCTTTTTAGTTTTTGATACATTCTAATAACATTGGCCCCTGTGCATGTAGAGGCAGGAATTAAGTGCCTGAGGTGCACATCCCTCCTGTGCAGCTAGGCAGCTGCGGACAGGTGCGCACCGGTAGCATTCACCACCACCAGTCGGCTGTCCACGGCCCCACCCCACGGTGCGCAGGTCTGTACAGGGCGGGCAGGGGCAGAGTCACGGACCCAGCCAGGCATCTAATCGGATGCCTGGCATGGGTCCAACAGTGGATCCTTTACATGGTGGGGTGCATTGGCAGTGTGCCTCGTAGATGTCCAAGGGCCAGTGGCTGTGGCAGATGGTAGGAGGGCAATTCCACTGGTCCTCTGATGGCACTGCAGTGGTGAGATGGGATGGAGGAACTTGTCGAGTGGTGGGGGGAACAGTACCACCAGTAGTGGGGAGGGGGGTTCACATGTGGTGCCACTGGGGCGCCACAGCCTTGAGCCAGTGTCCCTGTGAGGGGTATGGGTTTTGTGGGGCGGGGCACCACACTCACTGCCATGTGCTGTGGTGGGTGGCTGGCATTGGGTGGCCATGTGCTCTGGCCTCGGAGTGTCGTTGGGCTATCCGCCCTGTTCTGTGGTGTGTCCTGGAGTGTGCACAGGGTGCATAGGGGGGTTTATGGCAGGATTCTCCCTAGCATACCCTACAGCTCCCTACGCACCCTAGTGGCCAGCACTATGCACCTTAGTGCATGGCACATAGTGCCGGCCTGCCCTTTGCCCACCCCTGGCACATTGCTCTTTGTGCAGCCATGGAATCAGGCACATATGTGTTGCACTTCCCTCATGGTGCATCACGCGTTGGGGGAGGCTGAATGGGTGTGGAGTGGTTACGTGCCCCAGATGCATGGCACATAGCCACTCCACTCCTTCATGCATGGGGCCAATATGCTTGTGACCATTGGTGAGCTCCCTTATGTAGTCAGCATGCACTATGCTACTTTAATGCGGTATGTCTGCATTTACTTCCACACATGTGTGACAGACTCTGGTGGGGCAAGAGCATGGCAAGAGTTCCAAGTATTGCAGAGGGACTGGAAGGAAAAGTATGCCTCTTTGCAGACAGCACAAAGATCTGCAACAGGGTTGATATACAAGGAGGCATGGAAAGGATAAGAAGGGACTTGACAAGCTTGGAGGAATGGACAGAAGTATGGCAGCTTGGATTCAATGCAAAGAAGTGCAAAATAATGCACCTGGGAAACAAAAACCCAGGGAAAGATTACACAATGGGGGGTGAGGTACTAACAACAACAAAAATGGAAAGGGACCTGGAAGTAATCATATCAGATGACCTTAAGGTTAGCAAACAATGTGCGAAGGCAGTATGGAGGACTGGGAGGATACTGGGATGTATAGGGAGAGGCATCACCAGCAGAAAACAGGAAGTTGTTATCCCTCTGTACAGACAGTTGGCGAGACCCCATCTAGAGTACTGCATCCAGTTCTGGAGACCCCATCTCCACAAGGACATAGACAGGATGGAGGCAGTCCAGAGGAGGACAGCTAAAATGGTGCAGGATCAGTAAGAGAAGCCATACAAGGAGAGACTAAAGGAGCTTAATATGTATACCCTTGAGGAAAGGAGGGAGAGGGGTTACGTGATAGAAACTTTTAAGTACCTCAGTGGAGTCAACAAAGTCCAAGAGGGTATCATCTTTCAGAAAAAGAGATGTGCAAGAACAAGGGGACACAATTTGAAGATAGAAGGGGCACGGGTCAGGGGCAATGTGAGAAAGTATTTTTTCACAGAGAGGGTGGTGTACGCATGGAACAGCCTTCCTGAGGAGGTTGTGGGGTCTAAAACTGTGGGAGAATTCAAGAATGCATGGGACAGACATAAGGCAATTTTTGTGGGGGGTAGGAAGAAATAGGCTGTTGGTTAAATAGGATCTGCAGCTTATCCTCTTGGTAGGGAAATGGACAGACTAGGTGGGAGAGGCGGTCCTTATCTGCCGTCAAAGTCTATGTCTCTATGTTTCTATGTTTCTTTTACTTACACTTGCCACACTCTCGTCACTCTGACCAGCCATATCTGCTCTGACCAGAACTTGTATATTTTTGTAAGCATCCCTCTCCTGCCACATTTTCATTTTACTACCTTTTGTCTTGCACTTTAGGCCACCCATTGCAAAAATGTGTCATAATTATGAATCGATTTACAAGACTCAATTCAAATTGAGATATAAGGTTTATTTGGGGGGTACAGTCCCACCATACCCCACCCTGTCATAACTGACTAACCTTTGGTGGTGGCCTGGGCTGAGGGTGATTAATCTTGTATACCAAGGTGCCTTCAGCAACAGAATGAATGGTAATGGGTTACATGATAGTGGGGTACAGCCCTTTGAAAAGCTGTCCTTATCCATTTCCCTCTCCAAGTAGCCCTCCCCAGCAATACAGCACCAGCAGATAAACATACATTGGTAATACAAGGTGAACAGGAAAAACACATCACGTTTTGGGCAGAAGTTGAATATCTGCTCTGCCCTTCTTCATGAGAAAGGGTCATAACAAGGCTATGTTGAAAATGTGGGATACAAATATTACAAAACAACAAATTCATGAGCCTGCATTACATTTTGCTAATGTAAGCTCATAACTTTGGCAATTTTCAATATTTTTACACCAAATCCCTCACCTGTAACCCTATCGGCTCTTGACAGAGTTTGTTTTCAAGACTGCAGCTGGAGTTATCCTAGCGCTACAGGCTCTATCAAGAGAAATGATATAGGCAGGGGTTAAATTGGGCAGGAGCAGACAGGAACTCAGTTCCACCACATCTTAAAAAATTGCATGACAGCTCTATCATCTCTGTCATCTTTCTCCTTTGTCTATTATAGGAGAGCTCCACCACTTAGAAATGACAGTTCCACCACTTTCTACCACTTAAACATTTCCAATTTATCCACTGGATATAGGGAGTTAAAATTATTTAAGGAAAGACACCACACAGAATCAAGTGACAGATAAATGTTTAATAAAACACAAGAGAAGTGACACAAGGAATTATTCACAAGCAAGTGAATACCTGCTCTTTAATCTTTTCATTAAAATTGTGTGTTCAGCATTGCATGGTTGAAAGCACGGCGCATTAAGGAGGGTTGTGGCTACATTGGACACTGGGGGCCAACTTTAGAGGATATGGGCCTCTATGGGACAGGGAGCTTGCATCTTTCCTGTCCAGTCATGTTTAATGTCTTCATTAGAGACAGGGTGGAGAGAATGAAGAGGGATCAGGGGAAGTTTGAAAAATGGTCAGAGGTGTTGCAGCTGAGGTTCAAGTTTTAAGAAGTGCAAAATAGTGCACTGTTACACAAGGTCACTGCACCCTTACTGGTACCCCCAGAGGTACACCGTAGACAGCTAGTGCTTAGGCATATGTTATACAAACACATAGGGCTAAGGGCATCTACCGTACAAGAGTAGATATCAGGATATGTATCCATATTATTTGTTATACACTTTGCTTCCTAATACATATATATTTTCTATGTATTTCTCACTTGTAAGATGTTAGGACATCTGTGTCCTTGTAATGATTATGATATATAAGATGGCATTGCCACCTTTTGGTGATCTGCACTACTATACTGATTTGTGTATGAACTGTACTCTTTTGTTTCACAAAATGATGACTACTACAAAATGGAATAATGTTATCTTGGACTGTGGAGCCACCTCTAATTTAGCCAATAGGGCTCATCTCTGTAACTAGAAATGTTTCTATCTTACAGTAACCATAGTAACTATGATAGGTATATAATGTGAGACACTGAGTCTTATACCTCGGAAACCTCAAGAGACACGAAGAAACCTCGAGGTATAGGGAATGCTTAGCATTGGCTCCTGGTTTGTATTGGTAAGAACTGCTTAGGGCAACTGTGATTTATCCCCTTTATCTTATGCAATGTATCTGTGATTTCTTGCATTCCCAATATTGCCAAGAACCTGAGAGTGAGGTTTAGAGCTCCTGAAAATTGCCGACTGTGTGCAGGCAATATTTGGTGTTTGTATGATTTCACTTGTTGCTTAAAACATTTCCCAACGGGAAATGTAGGTGTGCATTCCCGCATCACCTCTACCATTTCCTCACCACTTTGTAGTAACTTGCAAAGTCTGGCTGCTTTTCTTGGGTGTGGTCGATGCTGTCTCGACCCACTCCACAGCAGCTTTGAATTGCAAGCCTACAAAGGTACAGTAGCTTGACTGTGTGTAAAGTGCTCCTGCTGTGGATCGGTACACATCACGGTGCCTTTTTCGCAGTTTAATTTTTCATTCTCTCCCACACAATGGCCACCGTATCAAATATCTGCACAGAACTGAGACTCAATGTCTCGAACTTCCTTGCCTTCCATGAAGGATGGGCTGACTTCACTCGGGATGCAAGTCAATCCAACAACCCTATACTGGGGATTTCAACCTAGTACTCAGAGAAGAGACAAACAGCTAATAAGCGTCATGCTAAAGGGATGTTGGTCGTGGCTCTCTATGCTGCTCTGGAAGCCTCCGAAGCGAGGTTTTGAAACCTTGAACTGCATATTTAATCTCTTAAGCAAGAGATGGGTTTGCAGGAAATGGAATGTGTTAGACTGCAGCAGAATTTGGAGTCTGAACTTCAAACACTGTGCAATGAAAAGGATTCACTTTTGCATCATTCTGCACAGGCAGGAGAGCAGGAAATTTGTGTGTTGAAGCAGGAGTGTTAAAGTTTGAGACAGGATAAGGGACAGGCTTTGAATACGAATGACTTGTTAAGTAGAGTGAATGAACAATTGAATGAGGAGATGGGAGAGCTACAGGATGAGATAAATCAGGTACGTAATGACTTAGAAGTGGCTGCTAGAGACAATCGTGAATTGAGCACAGCGTATAGAGTGTTGCAGAAGCAAATGCAGGATGAGGTTGATGTGAATGTTACAAATGTGAGTCATGCAGAATGTGAATCTAAGATGGTGAAACTGTGCCATCAGTGGGAGGTTCTGGCTGAACATGTTAAGGCGATGGGAGGCGTAGCCTGTGCCTTAGCCACGTCATCTGAAGGGAGGTCTCAGATGACAATATCTCTCAGTACAACACCCAGGCACACCCCTACTATGGTCCAGAGACCCCACCCAGCCATTCACAACATGGCAGGTCCCCACTCCTCACACCTTGTCACTCGTCGCCAGCGTCATGAAAGGCTGCACATCATGAGACGCATACATGGCAGCCCCCATGATAGGGGGGAGCAGGCCCAAGCCTGGTCTCGACGGCACCACCAGTAGCCGTTACTAATGTGGAAGACAGGCGAGAGATAGAAACAATGATTGATAATGCAATAGGTAACATGCCTATCTTTGACAGAAATAAGCGGGTCCTTAAACCCAGATTAGGCAACTTCTGCAAGAGGCTGGCACTCAGGAAGGCATGGTTCATACCACGGCTGAGGCCACAGCCCGGGCAGCCCTGGATGGTGGCCAAGGTAACCTACCCCAGCCTGATCGGCCCAATAATCCCCTACAAATAGCCTACTCTGTTCAGCAAATAGCTGACAGTATCGGTCGGATAAGCCCATCCAACAACCTCAGCTGCCACTTGGAAAAGGTGCGTTCCAAATGTGAGATGCTTAGCCTCACTGCAGACAACAGGTCCAAATACTATTCCAGACCATCGAGCCTGGACTGTGGGCCAAACTCCCCGATGCCATTTGCCAGGCTGGTAACGCCACCTTTGATGAGGTTGCAGCTGAACTAATTTCTGCACACAGCCCAGGTGTAGTAGGAGTGATGCTTGCATACCCTGTAAAACAGAAAGCAAAGGAAAGTCCAGTGACTTACCACCAGATACTCTGGATGGTCTACCGAGCAGAAAAACAACTCACACAAGAAGCTGAGGATGTCGATCTTATTGAATATAAGACCTTGTTCCTTAGGAACATGATCCTTGCAGTAAGAGAAAAGGTAGAGCCAACCATCTATCCCACCACGGAAAGGTTTGCCGATATCCTTTGGAAGACCGAGAGAGTTTATCAACTCTACATCCATGATCTGGGCTCCAGTTATAAGAAAGTAGCCACCATGGAGCCTACAACAGAGGCCATGATGCACTACAAGGTGGAAGGGCAGACCCAACACAAACAGCCCTTCCCTGCAGACAACCAATAAGCCCAGCAGGCCCAACAACCACAACAGCAGCAGCAAAAGCAACAATGGGTTGGGAACCGGAATTATCATAAGAATAAAAAACACCACAAGAATAAGTGTAAACAACAACAAAGACCAGGCCCTTCGTATAGGGAGATAGCCCAAAGAGAATCAGAAGTTTAGAGAGCTCCTGGGGTAAGTGCATTCTGTAGCAGATGCTGTTCCAGCTCAGTCCCTTGCAGCCATACAACTGGGATCCCAGGCCCCAACAGGCCATGGTGATACCAGAAATACAGGCCTTCAGGCCCATACAGGCCTGAACCCAGAAGAACATCCCTATATAGCATCAGTCCAGCATGGTGAAGCGGTTCAAGGGAGCCAGGCCCAACTTCTCCATGCTCCCTCCAGTACAGATTGACAATTACAGGCCCCAGTCCAGATTGTAAACAAGCTGGTCTTGGATACAAATGGAAGGCCCTGCACTGAGGCCAAGGTCGGGGGACACCTACTTATAGTATTATTGGATACAGGCGCGGCTGTGTCTGTATTACATGATGACACCTGGCTACATCTCCTTGGTCCACCGGATGGAGGGCCAATGTGTCAGCAGTAGATGGTACTAGGTTACCTGCATACCACTCTCTATCACTACCTGTAGAGTTGGGACACCTGAAGGCCTCACACACCTTCCAACTGATGGTATTGAATGATCATTCTAGTATCATTGGAACTGACTTCCTTGCACCACACGGCTGTGTGGTGGATCTAGCTAACATGCAATTGATTCAAATTCAGGGCCAATATCATACTATTTTAATCCCTGAGTCACACGTGGTGGCAACAATATCTGCCAACAATAAATAATTGTAGTAGTAGTAAAAATGTTTATTTTTATACAGGAATAACAAACTTTAGGTCATAGACCTATTTTCAAAGTTGTCCTGTGTCAAGAACAAATTACATTCAATATAACATACAAAAATTCAGGCTACATAAAACAACTAACAAATAATTTTTGACATTATACAAGACAAAAATCTTCAATCAGACCAACAACTAACACATTTATCCACATTTTAAAAGCACGTACATTCATCATAAAATACATTGCTCAATCCTAATTTAAACTGGGATAGTTTAGTTGCTTTCCTTAATTCAGTGGGAATATTATTCCAAATACTTGCAGTCTGAGCCTCAAGTGTCATAGTACCATATCTTCTATTAGTTTTTGGAAAAGTGTAACCTCTATGCTTTACATCCCTTAAAAGATATGGATAATATTTACTAACAGAAGGCAATTCCATGTTTCCATCAATCATCCCATTTATTATTTTATAGATAAATACTGAATATTGTTTTTTAAATCGTACTGATAAACTGTTCCAGTTTAGGTCTTTATACAAAACGCAATGATGAGTATTATAGCTACAGTTCAGGACAAATCTTGCCAATCGATTATATGATATGACTAATTTATTTAAATGTGTTTGACCCTCAAAATTATTCACCATGGCCCAGATATTCAAAAGGGTTGCACCATGCGCAACAGAGATGCACCAGCGCAAGTCCGAAAATGTTCCATTCTGTGATATTCAGCAGGAGGCAGATGCGCCCCCCAAATCACAATGCGCAAGAGCACAATGATAATGAATGCATGCGCACCTGAAGGGGGAGGAACCATGCATAAATGGCACAGTGCGATATTCAACAACATGCGCCATGCACAATAGGGGAGCAAACGGAAGTTGCACGATAGTGGAAATGCTCCAAAATAAAAAGGAACAAGAGAGAGGTGCAAGAACGCTACAGGGAAGCCACATGTTGGTGAACTGCAGGCAGCCACACAGGCACACAGAAACTGAGAGCAGGACAGAGCACCTGGAACCACCAGGAACAGGGAAGGTGTGAGGAGCCTGTGCCACAGTGCAGGACAAAAGGGGGAAGTGCCACACAGCACTGAGGGCACAGATAGTGGGCAATACAGCCACTACAGGGAGTGTTCGGTGCAGGGGTAGCAGCAAGGACAGTGGGGGAACAGTGAAACAGCTGCCGGGGGGGTTACACAAGCCAGGGACATGGCCAGTGCCACCATCCAGATGGAGGCAGTTATGAGGGGGTGAGAAGGCAGGCAGCAGGGGGCATGGCTGTGGAATGGCCCGTCGGTGGTATCCCCCCAACAGGCAGTACCGAGCCCACACCAGCTTAGAGCTGTACACTGATACTGAGATCGTGGGCTAGTACAGCCTGAACCGGGTGATCCTGAGGCGGCTCTGTGAGCTGTGCAGTGATGTGATGCAGGCACCCACATGACAGAGCCATGCAATGTCAGTGGAGACCAAAGTGACAGCTGTCATGTGCCTGCTCACCACGGGTACCTTCCAGAGACCAACAGGGGACATGACAGGCAAAACCCAGTCGGCCGCGTCACGCCTTCTCACCCAATTCCTCAGCGCACTGCTGCCACATGCTGCGGAGTACATCCATTTCCCCAGCACACCGGTGGAGCGCACAGCAAACATACAGGAGTTCCACAGGGTAGCACGTATGCCTGGTGTGCTCAGGGCAATAGACTGCACCCATGTGGTCATCCACACGCCACCTGGCCCCAAAGGGGCTGCATACATGAATCAGAAGGGGTATGCAAGCCTCAACTACCAGGTGGTGTGCAATGCCAGGGGGTGTATAATCAATGTCTGTGCCACGCACCCTTGGGGAGCACATGATGCCTTCATCTGGCACCAGTCTACACTGTACCACAGGTTCGAGAGTGGGGACATCCCCACTGGCTACCTAGTGGGTGAATATGCAAATCACACAGAAAGACATGGAGCTTGGGAGGGGCATAGTCAGAGGTGACATGGGTACTGGCATAGATGGCCCATGGCAGGGCAACGCTGATAACCAAACTAATGTCCACCCTCTACACACAGGTGACAGCGGATACCCACTCCATCCCTGACTGCTCACACCATATCGGTGGCCCGTGACTCCATCGCAGCAATGTTACAATGAGGCAGATGCCACCACATGCAATGTCATCAAGCGGGTGTTCGGGATGCTGAAGGCACATTTCCGTTGCCTGGACACATCTGGCAGTGCCCTACAGTACAGCCCCTCAAAGGCCTGCTGGCTATTCCTGGCCTGATGCATCCTGCAAAATATGGCCAACGACTGTGGGATAGCCGTACAGGTCGAAGAGGGGGACAGTGATGGGGACGATGAGGATGCTGGTGAAGATGGTGATGGGCAGCCCCCCCTTGGTCGAAGGGACCCCTGACTGATCTGGATGGAACAGCTGCTCCGGGACACCATCACAGAGGAGCACTTCAACCAACCCAGGTAAGTCATGGGGCCATGTGCAACCACCAGTGGCAAAGGCACAACCCACAAACACGCATGGACAAATCCCAGGGGTGCATGTCATTAAGGGAATTGGCAGAGCATGGAACCGCATATGCTGTCAGGGATGGGCAAGGTCTAACATGGCACGTGGTCACACACACACACCCACAAGACATGCACAAAGGGTAGGAGGCACACCGACCCTAACCGCCACCCATAGCCACACACACGTCCACATACCACCACACCCAGTGCCTGTCATTGTGCGTGTGTCAGACGCTGGACACCATTGCACAGTGGCAGACAGCGCATCGCAGGCATCATCATGCACACACCACAACGGACAGCAGCCGGGAGGGTGTGCAGATGTAAAGTGTGTGTGTGTGTGTGTGTGTGTGTGTGTGTGTGTGTGCAGGGCCAGGTACCCCACCCATGCATTGCATGTAGGACAACACAATGCACACAGGGCAGCATCAGACAGTAGCCATGGTGGGAGACAGGTTAGTCACGTGCCACAGTGCCATGGCCACCATGGATGCATGGGCGGCTCCACCGAGACCCGCCAACAGTGACAGGCTGACCAATGGCCTCATGGGGTGGCACCGACGGTCCCCCATGGGTTCTGCTATGTGAACGCGACCGTGCTTGCACAGGGGTCTGCAACACACTGAACATGCCTGCGCCAGGCGTGCTCGGGATGCCCACAGCTGAACCCGGTGTCAACAAAGAGGGTGTCACACGACGCCGTGAACAGGGGGTGGACATTGCACTGCATGGTGTCTGCGATGCATGGGCAAATAACTGTGTGCCCACTGTGGCCATGGCAGCTGTGATTGTCTGTGTCAGCCTGTCAATGGCAGCGGTCACATCCTCCCGCATCTGGTCCATCCCTGCCAGGAGCAGAGCAGTGTCCCTGCTGCGCCGTTCCTCTGCCTGGCACAGAGTCGCACTGAGTGCATCTACCACCATCACAAACCGCAACTGCTGATCGATTGATTCTTGGAATATGCGGATGTGCTCTTCTAAGAGGTCATCTGCCTGATCGGCATGCTGTCCCTCACGGTGTTCACGGCCCTGATGGGCAGCACCCCTTGAGGGTGGGCGCTGCACACCAGGGCCAGGCCTGGGCATGTCCACAGGTGGTGCACTGATGCTGCCCTCGACACTGTACCCCCATGGCCATTGGCTGACTGCTGACATTGCCCCTCTGGCTGCCACTCTCCAGGGCTCAACAGTGCCACCGCAGCAGCTGCAACAGCCCCACTGTCCTGGACACACACCAGTGCTGCCCCACTGGTGCAGACAGGCACAGGCTGGGACTGTGATGTCACGCAGGCCTCCACGGTGGCACCACCTACGGCCATGCCCATGATGTCACCTGCAGTGTGGCCATCCTGCGGCCCACACGTATCACTGTCCATGAAGTGAGCTCCATCATCATCAGTGATGGATCTGGCACCAGCCCGAGTCTCAGCATGCTGGCATCCATGGACGCTGGCACGCTGGGACACGGGCAGGGCCTCCTCCGCACCTGCTCCACCAACATCAGTCCAGACAGCCAGGCGGGCCCACTGTTGCCCTGACCCTTGGATGACTGTGGAGGTGGACGGACCCTCCTCTATGTCCATGATATCACCCTCAGTGGACAAGCCCACCACCGCTGACCCATGTAGATGCTCAGGAGCTGTAAGGGAACACAGTAGCATTAATGTATCTGCCCTAACCTGTCTCCCCCCATTGACAGACCAGGACCTACTATGCAATGACGGGCTACCACCCATCTGGAATCCACCACCTGGAACACCCTCAATGGCACAACACCGCATGCTGCCAGCAACCCGCTCTTCTCATGGGGTCAGGCATTGCACGGCCGGCTGTCCCCCACCGGTCGCATATGCCGGCTGAATATCACGCTGTTGCGCTTTGCGCGGTGTGTTGTTAATGCTCAGGCAATTGCACATTTCTGTGACATGCGCAGTGGACACCAAACGGTGCATGCCCGGGGTGATGACGCCGATGCCTGCTGTGCTGCTGATGTGCTGTGCACAGGAGGCAATGCAGGGCACAGCCACCATTGTACCAGTGGCGCTACTGTGCTTTTCACATGTTTGGCGCTCTGGCACTGGGGTGCTGTAGGCACACTGGGGCCACAGCATGGTAGGCTGCTACAGAAAGTGGCACACAGGTGCCCTACTGTGCTACACGTGGTGAGTACCAATCATGCTGTGGCAGTCCATGCGCAAGAGACCCCTGACCCTGTGCTGACCTTTGCCCCCTAGGCACCATGCATCTGCATGGGTGCACCTCTATCACACTGTTCAGTGACAGTGCGATGGGGAATGACAGCGCAGTACTGCACAGTATCCGCACGTGGCAAACGTGCTCTACAGAGTGACATTTTGATACCAAAACTGTACAGGACAGCAACGAAAAGGGCGCCCATCTGAAGCCATCTTGAACTGGCCAATCTGGTCCAATTGGTGGAGCCCCATGCCACTGCCCTATTTGGGGAGGCACCACTGGACAGGGCCAGGAGTGCTGTGTGGGAGGAGGTGGCAGTGACCCTGGAGGAGGCCACAGGCATGGAGAGGATGGTGTAGCAGTGCAGGCACTGCTATGGTGACCTGCAACGGCGGGCCCCAGACAGGCTTGCCCACCTGCGGGCATGTGCCAGGAGGGGCACGGTGCCACGGCCAGGTAGGACCCCCCATCCATACACTGTTAACGTCCATACAGGTATCATGGTGGCATGTGTCCAGCATATGGGGGGGCCATCCAGTGTTGGCCGTGGTGGTGGTATCAGGGTGGGGGGGAGGATGGGTATGGCTGTGAGGGATTGCACACACACAGGGGCAGGGGGACTTTGCTACCAGATTGTACTGATGTTCCTCTCTCCATGTTTGCACCCTAGGCCCAGAGGAGCACCGGTGGGTGAGGGAGAGGAGGCTGCACCAAGATGAACAGCAGGCTGGGAGGGCTGCCGGACAAGACAGGCACAGGGACCAGCCTGATGATGGTGAGTGTCTTACATCCATGATTACTACTGCATGCTGTGTAACAGGGTGGGCAGCGGGGCATGGCCACCATCCATTGACACCACTGCCATGCACGCAACTTGTTGCAGTCAGCACTGTCCAGTGGCACTGCATGTCTGGGAGTGTGTCAATGGTGGTCCATGCGTGCACTGGGTACGTGGCTGTGCCACTGTCTTCGCACTGCATAGCCATGTCACTGAACAGCCAAGGTGGTGCTGTGCAGGACTTGGCCAGTGGTATGTGCAGCAGTCCGCATGGCTGTGTGCACCTGGGTGGGCAGGTCTTGTGGATGCGATCACTGTGGGTGGTCACACACCATCACAGAGGCATATCCCACGGCCGTATGCCATGCACAGTGGGTGGGCTGCATGGGGCTGTGCATTCACACCTATTGACTCTGCTCCCTTGTCCTAGGTGGACAGCAGCTGCAGAAGATCAGGGTGGCACTGCAGGAGATTCTTCAGGTAGCCAGGGCATCACTGGAGATACTTGAACGCTTGGACAGGCCCGGTGTCCAAAGACGTCATGGTGGGAGGAGAAGCTGGAGCGGGGACTGGGGCTCCCTCTGAGCTTGGAAATGCCCCTGATTTCCCCTACCCCCTGGACACACCCTCAAACCCCTCCTTCCCTCTATTGTTTGTTCATCCCTGCCCCGTACCCACCCCCACCTTGTTTGTGTCCTTCCCCCCAAACCTTTGTAAATACTTGTACATAGTTTTGTTTGCTGTTTTTAAATACATTTCCTTTGATATGCCTACTGTGGTGGTTTCTGATTTGCAGCAGGCTATAGGTGCTCAGCTGCAGTGGTGTGCATGGTGTCAGGGGTGGTGAAGTCATATGCGTGTGTGTGTGTTTGTGGGGAAGTGAGTATGGTGTGGGAGTGGCTATCAGTCACTGTCGGTGGTGTGTGTGTTGTTCCCTGTGCACTGGATGACTGTGCGCAGTGGTCCATGGTGCATGCTCTGTGTCCATGGCGCACCTGTCAGACTGTCCATGGCCTGTGCAGCTGACACCCTTGCATGTCTGTGACATGCACGGTCCACTGGCATGTCAGTAGTGGCTGTCCATGCAGGACAGCCACTGTACCCAGCACAATGACGGGTTGCCTCCTGTCACTGGTGTGGTGCATGTCTGCCTCGGGTGATACTGTGGCCTCCACTGTTGCTGTCCCTCCTCCATGCTGTCACTTGTGTGTGTCGCAGGGGATGTGCACCACTGTCTGTCACTTGTGTTCCGGGCAAATGCTGGTGGCGTACAGCTCCACGGTGCCTGTGCAGGTTGGCTGGCATGCCTGTGCCATGGAGGGATGCTGGCCACATGTACACGGTTTCTGTGGCCACATGCTGGAGGCTTTGTTGCCCTGCTACTGTGTCCCAGTGTTGGTGTGCCCTTGGGTATGGGTGGGTGTCTGTCCATGCATTGTGTTGCATCCTGTGTGGTGCTTGCTTCCATGCACCACTGTGGGTGTCTGCGCTGGCTGTTGTGGCCAGTGCTGGGTTGGGGTGTGTCCTTGAGAGGGTGTGCAGGGTGCTGTACCACTGGTGGTGGGGTCCAGAGCATGCCCTGTCATGTGTGGGGTACCTCATGTGCCAACGCATGGTCGGTCTCTCAGCTGTACCCCGGGGGGGCGTGCATGGTGGCACTGTGTATGCAATCATTGCATCGCTGTGTGCTGCCACCCACTGATGGGTGCTCATGGTGGGGCTGCCTTGCATGGTTCTGTGGTGCACAGGGTTGCATTGTCACAGTGGGGGTGGTGGCATGCACAGGGTATCCTGCACTGGTGGATGCTGTTCCTGAGCAGGGTGTCTGGGGGTCACGGTGCAGCGTGTGCTCTGCATTGGTGGGATGGTGTGGCATGGGGTGGTTGGCCCTCCTTGTGTGCTGGTCACAGCTTGCCTGGGGGTGTGCCGGGGCACCATGCCCCAGCTGTGGGTTGGTTGCTGGTATCCATGGGCCGGTGGTTATTCTGGCTTTCCACCAGTTGTGCAGTGCATGGGGTGTTGGGGGAAATGTCTGTTCTGTTGTGCGCTCCTCTGCCCATCTGTGGCATGGGCAGTGGGTCCCTGCATCCTGTCCTGTGCATCCCTGGTTGTGCTGCTGCACCATTGCCCTGCTCCACGGGGCATCCCTGGTTGCGCTATGGCACATCTGGACTGCTCCCCTGAGCATCCCTGGTTGCGCTATGGTGCATCTGAGCTGCGCAACTGCACATCCCTGGTTGCGCTATGGCACAGGTGGCATGATATTCAGTCGTGTGCCGCAGGCGCATCTTGACCTGCACAGTTTTTGAATATCATGCTTTTTGCGCATGGGTACAGTGGACTTGTGTTTACTCCTGCTGTTGCACACTTTTTGGGTGCAGTTTGAATATCTGGGCCCATATTTCCATATTCAAATACAGGCTTTATTAACTGATTTGCAATTAACCTCTGGGTTTGTAGATTCAATATCCTTGAAGACCTACATAATGCCCCTATCTTATTATTAATTTTCTTTATTGTATTATTAATATGAGCTGAGAAAGATAAAGTATAATCAATCTCTACACCTAAATACTGAGGATACCATCATTTTTACAGACTCTAACTGGGTTTGCTGTCTCTTACAGAATGTCTTCCTTTTTGGCAGAAGAACTCCTTCCTCTCTTCTGATGGCAGCCCAGTGAAACACAAAGAACTGGTAATATACATACACACACTGGCACAAAGATTTGCACACAAACTCTATGTACACAAAGTTAAAGCTCACTCCATACACGACCCCTACCATGCCTTCAATGACACAGCAGACACCCTTGCCAAGGAAGGGGCCGGGGGGGGCACCTGGATGATGGACCATCGAGAGGCAAATACGGCCGTACACATTGCAGTAGTAAGGAAGAAACCTGAACCATTTTCTCCCTTAGACCTCTCAGCAGCCCAACATGCTGACACTGAACTCAAAGAAATGTTCAGATTCCTCGACAAGCGTACCAAAGAAAAAATTCCCACACATAACCCTTACTGGAGGCATGAAGGTAAGATACACTTGTACCCAGATGACAAACTCATCTGGTACCAACCAGATGATTCCACCACCAAGTTGTGGGTGGTCACCAGACACCTTAAGTCTGAATTTTTGCACCAAGTACATGATACCCCCACTGGTGGACACCAGGGAGTGGACAACACCCTCCAAAGGCTTAAGACCACAGCCTGGTTGCCTGGCATCACCAAAGATGTCAACTAGTATGTAGACAATTGCCTTGTTCATGCACAAAACAACCCCATCCCTACCAAGCAAAATGCCAAACTCTTACCACAGAGACATTCCGGCCCTTGACATGCCGTACAGATTGATTTTATTGGACCCTTGACCAATACCAGCAGAAACAGCAAGCATGCTTTTGTGGTAACTGATCTTTTCTCTAAGTGGGTCGAAGCTTTCCCCACTAAGAAATGTACTGCCAAAACCACTGCTAAAATCCTGGTGGAACAAATTTTCTCCAGGTGGGGCCTACCTCTTAAGGTTGACTCCAAGAAATGAACCAGTTTTACAGGTGAGTTGATGAAAGAATCCCTTAAGCTCCTTAGAGTTCAACAAAAGTTCTACATACCTTACCACCCTCAATCTTCAGGTCAAGTAGAAAGAGCCAACAGATGGATTAAGCAAATGCTTTCTAAATTTATTGAGGACAATCCCAAGACCTGGGATTCCCTGTTGTCATTACTCCTTATGGCAATTAGGGGCACACCCTCAGTCATTACCCAGTTGACATCTTTTGAGGTGATGACTGGAAGACAGATGAAATTACTTCAACACCTGTTGTTTGACCTGCACACCCCCACTGCAGACCGTATGTCTGTAGATCAATATGTGGAAAAACCCAGACAAGATCTCATACACACACACTTGTATGCAGCCAATTGTATGGGCAAAGCCCAGCAACAGTCCAAAATACAGTTCAACAAACACACACAAGAAGTGGATTGGCAAGTTGGAGATCAAGTGATGGTCCTCAGATTTGCCCATCCCACACACTCCTTCTCCAGTAAATGGGAAGGTCCTTACCCCATTGTTAACAAGCTCAGTCCAGCAGTCTATCAGGTTAGACTCTTGCACAACAACAAACTGACTGACAAGTGGTTACATGCAAACCAACTGAAACTGTATAAAGGAATATAATTACTTTTCCTCACCCCATTGGGTGGAATAGTACTAACTTACTAATGTTTGATTTTCTTTTTCAGATACACTAACAAGATGGCTATTTTGTTCTATTTTCTCATCTCAGGAGTTATCCCCTGCATCCAAGGCATGGTACTGAACCTCCTTCCTCACCGTGATCCTCCACCATCTGCCCCAGAGGGAGTATCCATCAAAATACCCGATAGTTTGGTTACTGCCCAGGAAGGTTCTGATACCTACCTCATTGCCTCAGTTGTTGCTCCTGATAAATCTACCCTTCAAATTGAGTGGCAAACCACATTGCAAGGACAAACTCTCCCTGTGGCCAAGCTCTCCAAGGGAACTTTCCAGGGTTGGCCTAACGCTAAATTATCCCCTAATGGCTCTCTGTCCTTGCTACAAACTGCTCTTAGACATTCTGGTTTATACAATATCACTGCTTTGATTGACCCCTCATATTGTAATTCTTTGTCTAAGGACTCTGCTAGAAAATTTTGTGCTGTACACAACATGGCCTCTGCTGCCCTGTTTCTTTCTGTGTTACCACCCACTGATAAACAGCTGTTGGAATGTCCAAAGCACACCCTAACAATCACTGCTCTACCTGGTACACTTATTAACAACTTACAATTTATGCATATACCTGATTTATTTAACTTGACTTACTGGAATATGAAAGAATGTGGTATGTGTCATAATACTAACACTTCAGCATTTTACAGTACATTATTGCTTGATAGTTTAGCAGCTTTTCAGAATCGTACTCAAGACCCTATTTCCAGGGTACATACCACCGAGCATAGAGGCAACTTCTGGAGAAAACCCAATCCTGATGATCAAAGTCATAAATGTAATACATGTGAAGTTGATAGTTCTGATATCACTCATGCAACAGGCACTGTCACAAGTCTTTTTGGTACAGCTATGTCTATCTGGAATAAAGTAGACATTGCTGTTATTAAATCTCATTCAGCTAAATTCCAAACTGGTTTGGTAAATGATATACTACCCCCATTATTGCATGGTATGGATGGCCTTTATACATTGAGGAACTAGGACAATTATGTGAGGGAGTAGGAAGATCAGTAACTTTTTCAGAGATACTTCCAGTGCCCAAGTGCCCAAGGCAGGCACAACAAGAAAGCTGAGAATAGAAGAATTTAACGGATGGTTAAGAACCTGGTGTTGTGCTAAAGGTATGGGCTGTTGGGGGTGGGGAGGGACCTGGGAGGACAGTAGTCTCTATGCCAAGGACAGACTACACTTGAGTGAGGAGGGAAAGAAAGTGTTGAAACAGAGGATGGAGGAGTACATAGAAGAAGTAGGGAATTTAAACTGGAGTGGGGGTGGCAATTGGCAAGAGACATGCAGAGACCACAGGTTTGAAACCATATGAGCTTACCCCATAACAGTGACAAAGGACAAATGGCAAGTACTATTGGTGATGCTAGTAAAGGAGGGCAGGATGGGGGGGGAAGGGTTGAAGGTGGTTTCCCTTAATACTAGGAGCCTTGGGAGGAAAACTGCAGTTACAGGTGCTCATGGCAGAGGGAGAGGTGGACATTGCAGCCATCACAGAAACATGGGCCACCCAATACAAAGGCTGGGACCTATCTGTACCAGGGTACAGGTTATTTCGTAGTGACAGGGTGATTAGGAAAGGAGAAGGTGTGGCACTATATGTAAAGGAAGGACTGAAGTGTATAAGACAGGAAGGGGAGGAGGGTAGTATGCTTTGGATGCAAATCCAGGATTCCAAGAATAGGATTCTTAGAATGGGAGTGGTGTACAGGCTGCCATTAGACAGAGGAGTTAGACAGGGAACTAGCGGGACAGATCAGGAGGACCTGCGAGAAGGGTAGTGTGGTGATTGTGGGGGACTTCAACATGCCAGGAGTGGACTGGAATACCCCAACAACCAGGAACAGAAGGGAGCAGGTACTGCTGGATGCCTTCCAGGACAGCTTCCTGCTGCAAATGGTCAGTGAACCAACCAGGTTAGGGAATACCCTTGACCTTGTGCTGGCAAATGGGGACTTTGTGAGAGAACTTACAGTGGAGGAACCGCTGTCAGGGAGTGACCACCACTCAGTATGGCTCACATTGGATATGGGCAAGGAAGGAGTGGAATCTGGCACAAGAGTGCTGGACTTCAGGAGGGCCGACTTTGGGAGGACGGGGGAAGTGGTAAAAGGGTATCTGGCCAGAATTCAATCTAGATGGACACTAACCAGAGGTGGGAGCCTAAAGCTGGGGATAGTGGAGGCAACCAAAACCTGCTGCAAGGCCCAGAGCAAGAAGGCTAGGGCTAAGGCCACGAGCTGGTTGAGCAAGCAGGTCATGGAAAAGTAAGGAGAAAAGAGCTGTCTTTAGGAAGTACAAGAAAACAGGGAGGGAGGACAGGGAGGTGCTTAGTGATGGAATCAAAGGAGGTGACAAAGGGCACTAAGGGGAGCCAAGGCGCCTCGGAACTCAGGCTGGCAAAGGCATTAAGAAGGGAGAAAGACTTCTTTAGGGTACATCAGGGAGAAAAGGAGCTGTAAGGACCACATAGTAAGGATTAAGAAGGAGGGGTTGGGTGAAGTAGGATGCAGTAAGGCAGAAGCACTAAATGAGGACTTCTGCTCAGTATTTACTAAAGAGAAAAGAGGGGGTGACACCCAAGGGGAGAAATGGCAGAAACGTGGGGGAGGGGTGACAGATGGGGAAATCATGGAAGGCAGAGTTTGGGAGGATTTGAAGGCACTGAGGGTGGATAAGGCGCCAGGCCCAGATGGCATCCACCCCAGGATACTGAAAAAGCTGGCAGATGTCCTTGCAGGACCTTTAGCAGACCTATTAATGCCTTACTACATTCGGGGTGTGTACCTCAGGACTGGAGGATGGCTCAAGTGGTGTTCCTCCACAAGAGTGGCCCCAACAATGAACCGGGAAACTACAGACCAGTGAGCCTCACATCCATCATGGGTAAGCTAATGGAGACTATCCTGAAGGAGAGGCTGGTGGCCCTTCTAGAGGCCAAAGGACTACAGGACAGCAGACAGCATGGCTTCATACAGGGGTAGATCCTGCCAAACCAACCTGGTGGAGTTCTATGACTGGGTAACTAGGCAACTGGACAGGGGCCATGCAGTGGATGTCCTGTATCTGGACTTCAGTAAGGCATTTGACTCGGTGCCACATGGAAGGCTGGGAAGTAAGTTAGTAGGCACAGGGGCAGGTGTAAAGCTGGTGAGATGGGTAGAGAACTGGCTTCAGGGAAGGCAACAGAGGGTGGTGGTGGTGGGTGGGGAGCTCTCACACCCAAGGGTAGTGATAAGGGACAGGGCTCGGTGTTGGGGCCAGTGTTGTTTGGGATATTCATTGCAGACATATCATTGGACATCAAGAGCAAGATCAGTCTGTTTGCTGATGATACCAAGGTAGGAGCAGTGATGGATGACCTAGGGGGATGGCAGGGGTTGCAGGATAATCTGGCAAAGCTTGAAACCTGATCAGACACCTGGCAACTGGGGTTTAATGCCAAAAAGTGCAAGGTGCTGCATTTTGGGATGAAGAACCCAAGGAGGAGTTTCCAGCTGGGGGAGGGCAATTAGCCCAGACAGAGAAGGAAAAGGATCTTCGGGTGCTCATTACAGGGTCAATGAACAACTCAGCACAATGTAGGAAGGCAGCTGCAAAGGCCAACAAAATGCTGGGTTGTATTGCAAGGGGTATATCCTCGAGGAGGGAGGAGGTGATTCTGCCATGTACAGGTCATTAGTTAGATCACGACCCTGAGTACTGCATGCAGTACTGGTGCCCGAATCTGAAGAGGGACATTAAGCTACTGAGGGGGTTCAGCGAGGGGTGACAAAGATGATTAAGGGGCTGGGGACTTATCATACGAGAGGAGGCTGAGGGTTGAACATGTACTCACTGGAGGAGAGGAGGGTTGGGGGGACATGATTGAAACCTTTAAGTACATGAAAGGAATAAACAAGACAGGTACAGAGGGGCTGTTCAAAGTAAGGAAGGGAGGGACACCAGGGGCCATGATATGAGACTGCAGGGAGGAAGGTTCAGGAGGGAGATGAGGAGACACTTTTTTACAGAGAAGGTGGTGGCTGGGTGGAATGCATTACCTGCAGAAGTGGCATCCAGTAGAACAGTGGACTACTTCAAAAGGGGATGGAGCAGGACAAGGGGGAGGGCAAATGAAGGGGAAGGGTGGAAGGGAGGGGCAGCTGCAGAATAAGGAGTGCTAGCTGCACATTCGAGCAGACTTGATAGACCTCTAGACCTTTATCTGCTGGGAAATTTTGTATGTTCGTATACAACATGCACAACATTGCTAAGGCATTTACAGACTCTAAGGAGAAGATTAACACACTCATATAACAAAGAATCAGATAAACAATACATTGCCGGTGAGATTTTATGCTCAGCCTATGACTCATACATTATCACTACCATTAATAATCTCTTCCGTGATCTAGAATCTGGAAGGATCCTTTATATCATACATGACAGATGTCTTTCTAAATGGTATTGTCCTCACTGTAAAACCCCTTTCTATATTGCTATTTGTATGCAACAGACTTTGACTATTCCTCTTTCTACAGCTAAGAATTTGGGTTTTGTGACCAGACACCCTAACACTTGTACTTGTTTTAATTCTAAGAAATGTTCTATCAAAGATACAATGTTTGTTTCTTTTTACTGTCTCTTTGCGACGTTTTGATCCCACTACAGCCTTGTTCAACAAGCTGACATCCGTACACTCCATTGGGCACCTTGATGATGACATCTACAGAGAACGCCTAGATTTGCCCCCTCTATTGGTCTTCCATCCATTCCTGGAAGCCAGGGTTGCTCCTCACACAGATTGCTGTGCAAAGAAACAATATATTTATTTGTGTCGACGTGATGTATTTGATGTTATTAAACCTGTATGTGGTTATTCTCCCGACAGTATTGATTGGTCCTTTCCAAGGACGATGACATCAGCAGTAATGGCACAGACTTTTCGGACTCAACATTGGCTCCAGACAAACCTTGCCAATCTTATCAAGAGGAGGTTCATCACCTGTCAACATGGATTTCCAAGCCCAGCTATACCTGCCCAGTACCGTTGCAAAAATGGCGCCTGCCTACTGTTAAAATGCAATATAATTCTGATGGTGAATACTGTGTTGTCACTAACATGAAGAGTTATACCTATGGCACCCAGTCATGTGTTATTGAAAACCCTAACTTTTGCTTTGTCCCCCACCAGAAGTCTGTCATTGGACATACCATTATTAGCCCATCCCCCTTATGGATGGGGACATTATTGATGGTAACCCCGATTACCTGCTCACCCTTTCTTAGTATTTACCATATTTTAATGTATACATACTGTAGATCCACTCTCACTTACATTAAAATCATTTTTAGAGAGAAAAGACACACACCTCATCCACATCAGCAATAATGTAACCAAAGCTAATGAAGCTATCCTTTCATTGATTAATGATGGTGATATGAACGATGCATTAACTAACACTTGGTTGGAGATTACTTTTAAAGGTTTTGTTATTTTACAAGCGTTTTTGATATTTTTCTTAGTTAGTATGCTATGCTGCCTACAGCGCACACTGCGCCAACACCGTGAGCAGTTGGAGTTCCTTTACAAGGTTCGCTCGTCAGGTTTGTAAACAGCCCCTGCTCCTGATCTTTCAGTATTTTTGCCTGTGTTGCCCTGAGAGGCAACAAGGGGGGGAATGTTGCATGAGTTCCCTGCACCCTTACAGGTACCCCCAGAGTTACAAGTAGACAGCTAGTGCTTAGGCATATGTTATACTAACACATAGGGCTAAGGGCCTCTACCGTACAAGAGTAGATGTCAGGATATGTATGCATATTATTTGTTATACACTTTGCTTCCTAATACATATATATTTTCTATGTATTTCTCACTTATAAGATGTTAGGACATCTGTGTCCTTGTAATGATTATGATATATAAGATGGCATTGCCACCTTTTGGTGATTTGTACTACTACACTGATGTGTGTAAGAACTGTACTCTTTTGTTTCACAAAGTGATGACTACTACAAAATTGTATAATGTTATCTTGGACTGTGGAACCACCTCTAATTTAGCCAATAGGGTTCATCTCTGTAACTAGAAATGTTTCTATTTTACAGTAACCATAGTAATTATCATAGGTATATAATGTGAGACACTGAGTCTTATACCTCAGAGACCTCAGGAGACATGAAGAAACCCTGAGGTATAGGGAACTCTTAGCATTGGCTCCCGGTTCGTATTGGTAAGAACTGCTTAGGGCAACTGTGATTTATCCCTTTGGTAGTAATAAACAAATTTATTACTCTTATGCAATGTATCTGTGATTTCTTGCATTCCCAATATTGCCAAGAACCTGAGAGTGAGGTTTAGAGCTCCTGAAAATTGCCGACTGTGTGCAGGCAATATTTGGTGTTTGTATGATTTCACTTGTTGCTTAAAACATTTCCCTTCCCAACGGGAAATGTAGGTGTGCATTCCCACATCACCTCTCCCATTTCCTCACCACTTTGTAGTAACTTGCAAAGTCTTATACCTCGGAGACCCCAAGAGACACAAAGAAACCTTGAGGTATAGGGAACGCTTAGCATTGGCTCCCAGTTTGTATTTAAGAACTGCTTAGGGCAACTGTGATTTATTCCTTTGGTAGTAATAAATAAGTTTATTACTCTTATGCAATGTATCTGTAATTTCTTGCATTCTCAATATTGGCAAGAACCTGAGAGTGAGGCTTAGACCTCCTGACAGCACCTTGGAAGGGGAAGCCTGGGGAGAGTGACAGGATGGGAGGGGAGTTGTTGAGGATCACCAAGGAAGAAAGGAACCTGGGGGTTATCATTTCAGATGATCTAAAGGTGTCTAAGCAGAGGGCTAAGGCTGCAGGGAGGGCCAGTGGCATGTTGGGGTGCATAGGCAGAGATATTACTAGCAGAAGGCAGCAGGTGGTGATGCCATTGTATAAAACACTGGTGAGGCCTCACCTGGGGTACTATGTGCAGTTCTGGAGGCCACACCTTCGTAAGGACATTGATACGGTGGAGGCAGTCCAGAGAAGGGTGACTAAGATTGTACAGAGCTTGCACCAGAAAACACATGAGGAGAGATCAAATTACCTCAATATGTACTCACTGGAAGAGAGAAGGGATTGGGAGGAAATGATAGAAGCATTCAAGTACCTTAGGGGCATAAACAAGGTGCAGGTGGAAGACATCTTCCAATATAGGAGTAGTACAAGAATGAGGGGGCATGATATGTAATTAGAAGGGGGCAGGCAAAGGAGAAATGTGAGGAAGTTTTTCTTCACAGAGAGGGTGGTACTTCTGTAAATAATTATCTGCAATTGTTTATTTCTGCCCATACAGAATGTTCAATTCCGTGGGTCGCCCCTGAAAAGGGACTTGTTTGTCTCAGTGGGCCCACCCAGTCATCAAAATTTAAATAAAAAAGGTGGTGGGAGCAAGCACAGTGGAGGGATTTAAACATGCCTGGGACAGGCATAAGGGAACATTAGAGGTGGAAAGGAGGGGTGAAACCCATTGACCAGGTAGGGTCAAAGGCATCAAACTAGTGTAGGGTTTACGGGCAAACTAGATTGGCCTAGTGGTCCTTATCTGTCGACAATGTATATGTTTCTATGTTAGTGGGAGGTGTAAATACTATTTGGGTGAACATTTAAACTTGCTAGGAGGTAGGCTGTAAAGCCAAGGAAGACAACAATTGCCCCCCTCCCCAAATGATGATGCAGCAGGGAGGGAGAGCCCAAGAGGAATATGCTCCCCCATGGCAGGGCACAAGAAGACAGGGGTGGGGACTAGGCAGAGGATATGGGGGGTATTAATCAGGAAAGTAAGAAGAAAGGAGTAAAGCAGATAGGTAACAGAGAAGGTAACAAGGGAAGGGGGGGGTCAGGGGAGCTCCAGGGAACAGCACAAGCAGGATGGGGGAGCAGGGAAGCAGGCAGTCAGTGAGTAGGGTGTGGAGAGCCATGTGCACCAATGCAAGAAGTCTGGGAAATAAAATTCTGGGCCTGGAGACCATCATGGCAGAAACTAGCCTGGATCTGGTTGCCATAATGGAGTCATGGTGCACTGCAGCCATGACTGGGACATGGCCATACCAGGCTACTCTCTGTTAAGGAGAGACATGGAATGGGAAATGGGAGGAGAGGTTGTGTAGTATGTGAAGGAAGGAATCAAGCCTCCGAAGTACAGGGGCACCTGGAGGAAAACGAAAGGCTGTAGGTGCTGTGGGTCTTCTTGGAGACAGGTACTGAGGACACTATCCATGCAGGGGTGATATACAAACTTCCAGCACATGGAGAAGAGTTGGATAAGGCACTTGGGGAAGCCATCATTAGGATGGCAAGTAAGGGGGATGTGCTGCTAGCTGGGGACTTCAATCTGCCAGATGTGGATTGGAGCCTTCCAGCTACAGCTTTGGCAATCAGGGCCATCCTAGACTTTGTACAAGGGGGTTTTCTCAGGCAGCTGGTCAAAGAACCCACTAGGGATGGAGTAGTGCCAGACCTGGTGCTTAAAAACCGAGACAACATTGTGGATATTACAGTGGCCAGTCCCCTAGGTACCAGTGATCACTGTAAAGTGTAGTCTAACATCAAGATGGGAACAGAGGAAAACCACAGGAGGACAAGGTTCCTGGACTTTAGGAGGGTGGATTTTAAAGAAATGGGAGACTGCTTCAAAACTGCCTCATAGGGGTTGACATGGAGGGGTAGAAGTACAGTGGGGAAAAATAAGGGAGGGTATAATTAAGACAGCCAGCCTTCGTGGGAAGGAAGTGAGTAAAAGTAGAAGGAAAAGGAGACCGTTATAGCTCTTTAGGGATGTTGCTAAGGTGGAGAAGGGAAAAGGGTGGCATTCAGGAGGTATAAGGAACTGTAGAGGGAGAAAGACGGGGAGGTATACCATGTAAAACAGAGGGAAACAGGAAAGGAACTGAGGGGAGCAAAGGTGCTGACAGAGGAAAGGATAGCCAATGGGGTAACTAAAGGGGGTAATACCTTCTTCAGGTATATAAGTAAGAAGAGGAACACATGGGGTGGGACAGTGAGGATAAGGAGGGCAGCAGGGGGAGACTGCACAGAACAGGATAATGAAAAAGCAGACATCCTGAACAGGTACTTCTGCTCAGTCTTTACAGTGAGGGAGGGAGATGATGGGCTACCATAGAGCAGCAGGAACAGAGCTAGAGGGGTGGACATAAGTCCATTTTCAGAGGAAAGAGTCCTGTAGTGACTTGCGTCTCTAAAAGGGGACAAGGCTGTGGCAGTGGACAGGATACACCTATGGATACTAAAGGAATTCAGGGAGGTGGTAGATGCCCCACTGATGGCCTTATTCAAAAGCTCACTGGAAATAGGCATGGTTCCTGAGGAGTGGAAGAGAGCAAATGGGGTCCCTCTCCATAACAGCAGCAGCAGCAGGGAGGCAGATAGCCGCTATAGGCCAGTCAGTCTCACATAAGTGGTGGGGAAATTAATTGAAAATTATGTTATAGGAAAGGCTTGTAAAGTACCTTGAATCCAATGTGCTACGAGACCAAAGGCAGTATGGATTTGTGGGGGAGGTCATGCCAGACCAATCTGACTGATTTCTTCAGCTGGGTGACTAGGGAAATAGATCAGAAGAGGGCAGCAGACATGGTTTATCTGGACTTCAGCAAGGCCTTCAGCACTGTGACACACTGGAGACTGATAAAGAAACTGAGCAGCCTAGGGGTGGGATCCAAAGTGGTAAACTGGGCAAAGAACTGGTTAACGGATAAGCAACAGAGGGTGGTGGTTAATGGCACTCATTCTAATGAGGTTAGAGTGACCAGCAAAGTGATGCAGGGCTCAATACTAGGAAAGATCCCCTTCAATGTCTTAATAACTGACACTGTGTAAGAACTGGAAGGAAAGGTATGCCTTTTTGCAGATGATACCAAAATATGTAATAGGATGAACACTCAGGAGGGGGTAGAGACAATGAGCAGGGACCTTTGGAGATTCAAGGAGGGGTCAAGAGCATGGAAATTAGAATTCAATACCAAAAAATGAACCCAGGAATTGAGTATAGGATGGGGATGAGGTACTGACAGTCACTAAGCAGGAAAGGGACCTTGAGGTTATCATATCTTATGACCTCAAAGTGGGGGCAGTGTGACAGAGCACTGGGTAGGGCTAGTGGGATGCTAGGATGCATAGAGAGAGGTATCTCCAGCAGAAGGGGGAAGGTGGTGTTGCCACTGTATCACTCATTTGTGGGATCCCACCTGGAGTACTGTGTTCAGTTCTAAACAATGCACCTCAGAAAGGACATAGATATGGTAGAGGCAGTCCAGAGGTGGGCAACTAAAATGATGCAGGGATTTCATCAAAAGCCCTATGAAAAGAGACTGAGGGATCTCAACATGTACACCTTAGAAGAGAGGAGAACGAGAGGGGACATGACAGAAAACTACAAGTACCTCACGGGGATGAACAGCAGGAGGGGAGTCTCTTACAAATGAGAAAGAGCACCAGGACCAGAGGGCATGCAATAAAGCTGGAGGGGGGATTTAAGAGGGATGAGAGGAAATACTACTTCACTGAAGTGGTGGAAGTCTGGAACAGACTGCCAGCGGGCATGTCAGAGGTTAGAACAGTAGGGGGCTTCATACATGCATGGGATAGACATAGAAGAATATTAGTAAACAGGGTGGAAGGAGGGAGGGTTACTGGAGACCAGTTAGGATCTGCAAAGATAGACTAGGCATGGACCATCTGGGCAGACTGGGTGGGCCAAGCTGTCCTTTTCCACTGACAAATTCTGTTTCTGTTATACTGTAGTTCTTTTCCCAACTGCCAGATCCTGTGTTATAGTTTCTAAACCATGGGTTATGCTTGTCTCTTGCTATCCAGGCAATTGAAACATTCAGTGTCATAGTGTATCTACTGGCAGTAAAATCACATTTCTACCACCTTAAAGCAGCAGTGCAACAAAAAGTTGTCATTTTTTGCACCTGCGATTTTAGTTCAGTAACAAGCTGCTTGATAGCCAGCCCGGTGGCACTGAGGGTTCAGGCGCTGGACGCCACACCTCACACCACACCAGTGACCTGGGTTAAGGAACAGACTCAGGTCACCAGGGGTCAGCAGGGGAGGGAAGGGATTGAGCATCCAGAGGACTGCTCTCCCGTCCCGGGAAGGGATCCAGGGTTATCATCATTCCTAGGTGGCTCCTGGTGTTAGTCGGGGCAGCGCAAGGAAAAGAAAAAAGCGGCTTGATGTCCATTTTAAGATATTTTAAGGGTTTCATTCAGTTCTTTATTATTTTGTAATTCATTTGCATGACATGTTTGTTTTCTTCATGTGACTTGTCGGGCACTACATTAGTTCATGCAAATTAATTACAGTTTTTATTGAAGTAATAAAAAACAATAAAGAACCGAAGGAAACCCTTAGAATAACTTAAAATGGACATCAAGCAGCATTTTACTAAACTAAGATCACAGATGATGCAAAATTATAACTTTTTGTTGCACTGCTGCTTTAAAAAGGTTCAAACCAATACCTTTACAATAAACATGCATACCTTTTGTTTTCCAGTTCTTTTTTCGCTTTGCTTGTTATTGGTCTAGTAAACGTATTATATAATAACACTGTATTTATTTCACTGTGACTTTCAGGGAGGTAAAGTGACTTACTCAAAGTCACACCGCAAGCATGTGACAGTTGTGAGATTAAAACTTGGGTCATTTTCATTAGCACTGGTCTAATCAATAGGCAAATCTCCCAAATAGTTATACAGTCCAGACTGTGTTTAAGCAACTTTGCACAGCATTAGTAATTCATTCGCAGCCTGAAGAGACAATTTCCCAGCTCATTACCAACAATATTTCTTAACTCATTCTATCTGATGCCACCATTTTGGGTCAAGTTAATCAATGGATGGTTCTGACGCCATATAACGCTAATGGGTACAATGGGTTTTTAAACAAAGTCTGTAGTCTGTACTGTACCTATGATTTTCTATTTTGTGTAAAAAAAAATACAAATTCAGCCCCCGACAACTCCATGGAACCACAAGTGGATAAGGTGCTAGTGTGCCCCCCACCATAGATGCAGTCAGTTTGTCACTAGTGGGATAGATGGGGTGCAGGAAAAAAAATGAGCTGGCAGGAGTTAATTTTTTTCCCCACTGTTTTTCAGTGTATTCTTCTGGGTCCCTAGATTACAGTTATAGTTCTCCTCATGCTCCAAGGTGCTAAGATGGAAGCAGCCATTGTTTTCTGAATTATCAGCCAAAATGTCTCTAAAAATTATGTTTCTTTAGTTTTCTTTATTTATTTAGCTTTTGTTACGCGGCTAGGTACACTAGACAAGTTATACGCCTATTTTCAGGAACGACCTGGGACAGTACAACAGGTATAACAGGGTACATCAATGCAGCATAGTAGGTGAGCAAGTACATATACGTTTTGTGGTTAGGTATATTGAGTCAACAAGACAGCGGGCAATATACATTTAGTGGTTAGGTACACTGAGTCAACAAAAAACATCAGGCAATATATAGTGCCAGTAGCGTAAGGCAGGTGATGATAGAATGCATAATGAGCTGGTATAGAACAACATTGACTATCATTGAATATCTGGGGCATAAAGTGGTGTAGGAGGAGAGCTGGACAGGGAAATCGGCAGCAGAATTCGATTTCAGTTTAGTTGTGGTTCGGGAAGTAGAGTGCCACATGGCTTATAACGCCCAGGGCTTTGTGCTAAGGGGCTTTAGGCATTCTGGCGCGAGGCCAGCAAGAGTGCTCTCCCAGGGAGGACCGAAGGCATTTATGGGAAGGGGCGGTGCGGACCTGCTCGGGGAAGGAGTTCCAGAGCCTAGGGGCATGTGCTGCATAGTCCCTGTCACCCATAAGGGTGCGGGTGGATGGTACATTTAGTAGCCTTGGGCCCTGGGACCTTAGGGGGTAGGATGAGTGGTCAGCTGGGGAGAGGAGCTGAGCCAGTCCCGGGGGGGGGTGCCGGTGCTGATCACTTTGCTCACAAGGCACCCTATACCAAAGTTTAGATGATTGGTCGGGGATAGCCAACCTAGCTTATCATAGAGTTAGCAGTGATGGGTGAGGTGGGGGCCGGCCAGAGCGAACCGGCAGATGTTGTTGTACATCGTGTACCACCTAGTGAGGAGGACTTTTGAGGTACGTGCAAATAGGTGGAGACCACAGCTGAGGGAAGGGAGTAACACTCCCCTGGCAAGAGCCAAACAAGCAGCAGGGGTGAGGTTGTATCTAGCCCTATAGGCCAGCCCCAGCTTGCAGTTTACACCTCTGCAGACATTGTGGCTGTGACTCCCTAGGTCCAGTTGGGGGTAGAGCGTCACACCGAGATATTTGAGGGAGGTCATGGTGTGAAGGGAAGTACCGTCTGCGCAGTCAATTTGCAGAGGGACTGGAGAGGCATGTATTTTGGCTGATGAGCCAAATAGCATGGACTGCGTTTTTTTCTGGTTGAGGACCAGCTTCTGTTGGAAGAGCCAAGCCTAGATATTCTTGAAGTCCTCAGACAGGTGGAGGTTTAGAGTGACAGGATCTCGGGAGTGGGCCAAGAGGACCAGGCCATCCGCGTACAGGGTGACCCTACACCTGGTAACTACAGCAGGGAGATTGTTAATAAACAGAGAGAAGAGTAGGGGTCCCAGAACCAAGCCCTGGGGGACACCAGAGGTCATAGGTAGAGGGTCAGAGAGGACTTTATTGAATTTGGTTAACTGTACTCTACCATGCAGGTAGTCAGTTATCCATTTCAGAGCTGGGGGGGACAAGCCAAGGGACCTCATCTGTGTGCAGAGCAGGTCATGGTCAACAAGGTCAAAGGCCTTGGATAAGTCGATAAACACTGCTCCAGAGAGTTGTCCTTGGTCCATGGCTGCTCTGATGCTGGAAGACACAGAGATCAGTGCCGTGGTTGTGCTGTGCCCTTTGCAAAAGCCATGTTGGGTGGGGGACAGCAGTTCATGGGTTTGGATATACTCCGAGAGTTGTTTAGCTACAACCTTTTCCAGGAGCTTGCTGACGGCCAAAAGGATGGCGATCGGCTGGTAGTTGTCAGGGACTTTAAGGTTGCCCTGCTTTAGCACGGGGACAACCCTGGCTACCTTTCAGATATCTGGAATCTCCCCCATGGCAAAGGACAGGTTAAAGATGTGGGCCACTGGGGAGGCAATATAGGGGGCTCCAAGTTTGAGAAGCTTGGGCTCCAGGTTATCTAGGCCAGGACTGGAGTGCTGGGAGAGGCCAGTGAGAAGAGACCGTACCTCATTTACCATCACCTTCCTTAGGAGGAAGGGAGGACTGGAAGGGTCAGGCTCCTGCCGGTCCGTGAATGCGGGGCAGTTGTTGCTCCTGGCCGTTGAGGTATGTGGGGAGACAGCAGATAGGTCAGTGAAGTGGCAGTTAAGAGCGTTTGAAATCATGTGTGGGTTGTTGCAGGAAGCTCCTTCAATAATCATGTCAGTAACTCCAGAGTTGGAGTGACCACTGACCAGGATTTTGATGTTTCTCCAGAACCTTCTAGGGTCGTTAGCAGAGCTAAGAAGGGCAGTCTTACAGAAATCGCTTTTTAGCCCCCTGATGGCTTTTTTGCACTCATTTCTGAGTTTTCTGTATTGTTGTAGCAGGGTCTGGTTGGGGAAGCATTTGAAGTGGGCCCAGCACTTGTCCCTCGCCCTCAAAAAGGCGAGAAGGCTCCCATGCAGCTACTTTGTGGCTGACCCCCGGACCCTCCGTCTTGTGATAGGGGCATGCCTGTCTTGCAGATCCCCGAAGGAGTTGAGAAATGCAGTTACGGCTGTGGAGGAATCAGGGGCACTATAGACTCCTGACCAGTCAGTGAGCCTTAGTTCCTCCATGAATACATCCGGATCAAGCCTGGCAGAGTTTTGGATGCGGATGATTTTGTGAGGAACCTTTAGGGAGGGGATTTTCCATACACAGAAGACCGGGGAGTGGTCTGAGATGGAGTCAGATAGGGTCCCCACAGAGGAGATCCTCTCAGGACGGTTTGACAGGATCCAGTCCAGTAGGGAGCTGGAGGTTCCATTTGCCGACCGTCAGGTAGGCTCCTGTACAAGTTGCGTCAGGGTTAGGGTGGCAAGCAGGGGCTTGAACTGCTTCACATTTCCACCGGCCCAGTTTAGTTTCACATCACCCAGGATTAGGAGTTTGTTGTCTCCGGTGCTGGGGCCAACAGTGTCCAGGAGTTGGGTGAGGCCCTGGAGCCCTCCCTTAGGGGGGTTTACAGGTGCACACCACATGTGAAGTTTTTGCATTGCTGAGTAGGAGCACGGTGTGAAGCAGCTCACAGGGAGACAGCAGCGAGGGTTGGTGAGTCACCAGAGATACTTTAAGGTGGCTCCTGTAGTAAATCAGGATGCCTCTTCCCCTTTTGTTTCCGGTCCTGTCCAGCTGTATAAACTCATAGCCTGGAAGCCCACAGGCTGACTCAGGAACCGAGGGTTTAAGCCAGGTTTCTGTTATACCCAGGATGTCGGGCTTGTAGAGTGTGACCCAGGCGGCGAGCTCATCCAGGTTGGGAAGTAGACTGCGAATGTTAAGGTGAGCCACTTTCAACCCCTTGCCCAGTCACCATTCCTGAGGAGTTTCAGAGGCCGGGGGGGTGGGGCCAGGGTTAAGTTCAGTGTCTCCGGCTAAGGCTAGGGTCAGTAGGAAAAGCCACAGGAGGTGTCCTCTCAGGGAGGACCACCTGGTCATGGGCTTTCAGGCCAGACATCGCCTGACTCTGGTACGAGACAGTATGAATCTTGGCACCAGTCCACTCGTGGGATAGCAGGGAATCGCAGTGTCGGCCAGGAGATTAGAGAAGGTGAAGTCAGTCGCTACACGGGGGACAGTCCATTCTCAGTCACCACCCACTCCAGGGGCAGTAGCAATATGGAGGGACACAAGTCCCAGAAGGAGAACAGCAAGGATTACAGGGCAGGGAGGAAGTGGTGAGATGTTTCCCCTGGGAGACTCCATTTTTGAGGCGGAGCCCAGCTGTTCACAGGATCCCCACATCAAGAGGATGTGTTGAGTAGGGACACCTGAGGTGGAAAAGAGGGAACAGGAACCTGTGTGGAGTTTGGGTGGAGTGTGACGGGTAACCACCCAGTGCTCACGGTAGTGTGGAGGGGTCCCTTGGGCAGGGGATGCAGGTCCCAGAGAGAATATAAGGTAGACTGCAGGCTGTGGCCTGTGTAGAACAAGGGACTAATGTATACAGTGATGAACTTACAATACAGTAATTATGTTAGTAATGTACTTGCAATGCAATTTATCTCATTAGCCTGACAGTGGCAAGTGTCATGGAGGGAGCAAGGCCAGTCAGGCTTGGGCGACTAGCAAGGACTAAAAGAGACCGACTAACAGGTCAGATAACAATGGCTAGTAACACAGAGCACCAGGACAAGTTCATGAAGCTAGAGGGATGAGCACAACAGATCATATTTACAGTTCATAGGCAGTGATAAGTTCGTGAAGCTAGAGGAAAGGAGCACAACAGATCATATTTACAATTCAATTGGCAGTGATAAGGCAGTATCAGTATAGCACCACCCCCCTGCGAGCTGATAGGATACAGCAAGGCCAGTAGGCGGGGCAAGTGAGGATTTAATGGGAGGAGGCAACAGGATGGGTGGGCGGGCCGAATATTCTGTCTAATGTCCTGGAGTGTTTCCCCGAGGAGGCCCGCCGGAGCTTGCGACTCAAGCCGGCACCTCTACTCGGGTTTCCTGCAGTGGGTGAAGCACAAGGTGGGGGGGGACCCTCCAGCTTAAGTCTCCCTTGCTTCCCTTCCGTCTATGAATGTCGTGTCCTTGGGGTCGTGCTCTCCTTAAGGCAGGAGGGCTCGTGAGGTCGGCGATAGAGTGGCCAATCAGCAAGTCCCAAAGTACAGAGCAAACAGTGCCAAATTCAAAAATCCCCCTGATGCTCCCAGGTTCATGGCAGGGCTCACTGTTAAGGTAAGGACAAAGGAAATGGCTGTTTAAGGTGTTTTGTGGGTCTCCTGCACAAGCAGGGGCATCTCGTCTGTCCCAGGATTGAAAAAAATTCCGTCTAATGTCCCGGAGTGTTTCCCCGAAGAGGCCCGCCGGAGCTTGCGGCTCAAGCCGGCACCTCTACTCGGGCTTCTTGCAGCGAGTTAAGCACGAGGGGGGGACTCTCCAGCTCAAGTCTCCCTCCCTCACTTCCCCTCCATCTACGCAGCAGCCCACAGGAACTCAGTTTTACCATGTCTTAAAAAACTGCATGACAGTTCCACTACCTCTGTTACCCTTCTCCATTCGCTACTATAGGAGAACTCCACCACATAGAAATGGCAGTTCCGCCACATAGAAACTGAAATGTAAGGCTTTCCTCACCTAAATAGTTCCAATTTAACCTCTAGGTGGAACACCAGGAGCCCGATATTCAAACATTGCCCAGTGGGCAAACAGCGTGCACTTTGTGAGGTGTTTGCGTGCTTGTGCTATATTCAAAAGCCTGACTAGCACAGGCAAAATGAAATTAGGCCAGGCAAACAGATAATGTATACTCCAGGCAAAGAGAGGGGCATGAACATGAATACAGGTGCAGTGTTAAATTCAGTGCATTAGTGCTGCACAAAGTGAGTTTGTGCGACATGTTTCCCCGGTGTAAATGCCACCTATTAAAAGGCTGACCTACTCCAGGCAAATCCTAGTGTAACCCCTAGATGGCGCTATCCCAGGGGCTACTACCCCTGCCTGATTTGCCACTAACAGGTTGAGGGGCCTGGATCCAATGGCGGGTGCCTCCACCCAGAGGTCAGGGTTTGCAATAGTTAAACTTACTTGGTCACAGCCCTCTGGGACATTGCAACCCCCCTTTCTTCCCACTAGTGGCCCACTCAGTATATCAGAATTACCTTCACAGTATACACTTACCCCCAGAACTGGTTCAGGCACTGGGACCCTCTGTAAAACAAGATACAGTGCAACAATCACAGTACAATATTTTAACATAGACAAATACCTCAGGCAGTATAACTTTGCTGAAACAAGCAGCTCTGATTTATTTAGGGGGATATAACAAGGACAGGAAATCAGGTTAATTAGCTATCACTCTACTCATCTACCTATGGCTCTGTGCACAGGCCTATCCCTATCAGTTACTGTCCCTGGGTACCCAAGCCCTAGGGGCTAGTCCAAACCGTGGCAGCTGGTAGGGGCCCTTTCACACAGAGAAAAGGAAAATTAAACAGTCAGCAGTACAGTAATTCCATTTGGATTTAATGTAGCAATTCAACAGGGAGCGACCCTGAATTAGTACTCACGACCTCCAAACAAGATAGGGTCCTTGTCAATATAGGGTCAAGATAGGGTCAATGTCAGCAGGGCTACTCTTGAGCTCCAAGAGACTCCTCACACATTTATATGGTAAACAGTCACAGGCAAAAGTCACGTAATGGCAGCAGGATTCACTTGAGGTACACAAACCTCTTCACACATTTATATGGTAAAAGAAAGCACTATACCAGGCAGGCTGCATCTGTATCCCGATCGCAATTACTGCACAATACCGGGAGAACACACAGCAGATTCAGTTCCTGACAGACCGAGTGCAATTCATAATTCCTCCAGTCTTCTACAGGGTGAGCCTGGTTTCTACTCTTCAGATATCCTTTGATTCTCTTCACAGGGCAGATTCAGTCCTAACAAGCAGTTACACAAGCTGCAGACCGGAACTCTGGACCTTACACATGTTTTTGACTAAAACTGTGCACTGAAGGAGCACAGGGTTCCTTTCCCTTCACTGCCAGAGCTAAACTGAAACTCCAACAGACAAAACCAGGCACTTCCTTTGAGTTCCTCCCAGTTCTTGACTGGATTGGCTGTCACTCACAATAGACTGCTGCTGTTGGTCCAAAAGGCGCGAAGTCTAAACTACATCTCCCAGAGTCACTGCCCATACAATCCTCTTGTGGCTGGCTCAGATTATGAGTCCAAGTTCTGATTGGTCCAAGGCACCATTTTAGAGCTAGCTTACCCCACACTGATTGGTCCAGTTCAGCAGTTCAAAACCAGAATGGGGAACTAGGCAGACACAGTTCTGACTGCAAAGAAAGCAGGTTAGACAAACTGTAATTTCATTATTACTCTAAATGATTTCTGGCAAACAGTTACATCTTTCAGATAGGTTCCTTTGCACTCCTAGTGACTGCAAAAATGGAGTGAATTGGCAGCAGTTCGAGTGGTACTCAAGCAGAGAAGCACACAGTCCCCCATACAAACTAATTATGTCTGCAAGCAGACAGCTCTTAAAGAGACAGTACCAGAGGTTCTAAAAACACTCACTGATAAATGGCTTAAACGCCAAACACCATTCAGGCTTGGAGCATTCAAGCAAGCTCCTGGAAGTCTTTCGGGAACCCCCATTTGCAGGGGTGTTACACTAGAGGTGGGCAGTGACACTGCAGCCAGAGCAGAAATGGCTGTATTCAAGACTCATATGCTATTCCTAATGGAACAGGCCATGGAGGAAGAGGAGGAGAGGGCAGAAGGCCACCCTTGTGGGCAATAAGTGGGACAGGGCTAGCGGTGGTGGGGATGCCTGTAAAAACAAAACCAGGACATAGAAAGGGGCAAGGGATGAGTGGGAAAGGCAGGTGTGGCCTCCAAACTCAAGCTCCCTGTCCACCACAGGTACACAGGGACTGGCATCTGCGACCCCTGTCTTTAGTAGTCATGGCCTATGGGGAGGGGAAGGGTGATGTCCATGGGGATGGGATCACCCTGGCACGTGCATGCCTCTGGATGGATGCTGGAATGTTCTGGTCACACCCAGGAGTTTGGGGAGTATCCACGGATCAAGGTGTCATTGGTGTGCTTCCCGACCCCAACCTGCCACTATGTTGGGTCATTGTATGCTGTAGGGTTGCTACCACTCACATCGTGTGACTGACTGCAACTCTATGGCAGACTGCACCAGCTGGTGAGAGTCAGAAGGAGCCTGCCTCTGGGTACACTGTCCTGTGGGACAGTACGTGCTGTTTGACATGGATGCTAAGTGGTACATGCATGCAATACGTCCGGGGTGGGTGAGAGAGGTGGCAGGGCCTCAGCAGATGTTGTGTCATGCACAGGGCAGTTGTGGGATGGTGGGGTATCCTGATGGCTGCCCACATCCACCTGTTGGGCAGGGTGGGTGGTGTGAGAGGTGAAGGATGTGGAGACCACCCCAGTAGTGGTGGTGGTCATGGTGGAGGTGGTTGTTGTCCCCTGGGACATTGCTGTTCCTGGCAACACAATCCAACTCCCAGGGTATGGCTGTCAGCAAGTATGTCTTTACTGTAGGGCACCACTGGCTGGATAGGGAGGTGGGGTGGTCAGGGTTGGTGAGACCCCCCAAGGGCAGCTATGGCCTCCAGGTGTTGATGTGCTGATACATATGTGTCCTTATCGCTTTCCTCCATTTCCTCCACAAACAAGTTCAGCAAGTCCTCCTCCTCCTCCTCCTTTGGCATCATCTCTGGGTGATGCACCTCAATGTATGGCCCAGCCTCCACTTCTTCCTCTTCTCCAGATGATGTATCCTGCACTGTAGAGATAGGAGTGCACTGTCAGTGTGCCACTCATTACACATTAGTCAAGTCTCAGTGATGTCTTATGCATGTCCCAGCAGTCCAGTCTCTGTCATTTATGGTCATCATGCAACTGGTGACCAAAGCGCAAACCACGCCGCACCTATACTGCCCACAAAGCTACCCATGGATGTCGGCTCTTGCATGCATAACAGTACCCACTAACAATGTATCCCACACATGCCACACATGTGCATACCACCACCCACAGTGAATACCAAAACTCCACACACAGTGGCACACACAGCACAAGTGGCAGAATGCACCAACACATGTGGCAATCACCTTGGCCGATGTGACACACACACCCTATGTGCTTGGGCAAATGCCAGGGTATCTATGTGCAGGGAAGTACCCATCAGGTTGTCCATGGCAGACTCTGCTGTGCTGGATACCTGGTAAACACAGCAGAAGCCCATGTCACAGAGCACAGGAAGCTGAAAAAAAGCACACATCATGAGTGCTATGGCCATGGCTGCAGTGTGTCTCAACACCTGCAGGATCTACACATGTACCCATGCACATTCTGATGTGCCCTGACAGTATACTTACATGTCTGGAAGGACACAACCTGGGACTCAAAGCCACCCCCAGGGACCCCTGCCACCTCCACCGGCTGCAGCATGAAAGTCACCACCTCCTCCTCAGGGTAAAGTGGTCTTGCAATTGCTGATGGCTGGTGTCCACCACCAGTTGTACATCTTGCATGGCTCCATGCAGCCATATTTACTTTGACATGGTGCTGAAAGTCTCTGAAGTGCTTGCACACCATGTCCAGTGGTCGACCCAGGCCACTGATGGCATTGATTACTGCAGTGATCTCCTCACACACTGGCCTGACAGCGACATCTGTGGCACAGCTTTGTGTCAGCAGGGACTCCCTGGCTTTGTATGCCTTAGCCAGGATTTTCAGCTCCTCACAGGACAATTTGTATGCTCACAGTCTCTCTCCTCGACCAGAGGCACCTGCCAGAGAAGATTATGAGACAGTGATCAGTATCTGGTGTGTGAGTAGGATGTGTGTGTATGTGTGTGTGTGTGTGTGTGTGTGTGTGTGTGTGTGTGTGTGTGTGTGTGCTTCCCCAATCTAAACCACTGTTGCAGCATTGTTGTGTATCATGTACCTGTGCTGAAGTGGTCAGAAAACACCCACTGCCAGCCTGTCATAGGCCACTGTTGTTTCATGCAAGGCCTGTGTGGAGCACCACACAACTGTTGGTGTGTACGTGACACATACAACCCAACCAAGGTCATGCGGTGGACAGGAAACAACATGCCAGGAGCACAGAAGCTACCCTCAAAGATGCGGGGGCAACACATGTATGGCATTCAGTCCTGTGGTGTTGATGTTCCCGTGCAGCCCACTGCCATGGATGATGTCCTGCACTGCAGGTATAAGATGGACAAAGGGCCAATGCAGGGACAGTACCTAACACCATGGTGCCTACGAGTGCTGGTTGTGCCATGCAAGAGCATGTGGCACTAATGTGGTTCCCCCCACCAAACATGGTCACATACAGGTACAGGGACCTTGTCATCCATGCCCTGCAATGTGTGTGTTGTCAGTTGAACTTTGTGCTGCTGGTACATGTGTGTATGTGGACAGACGGTGTGAGAGTGATGCACACTGTTGGGACACACCAGACAGCTGGGGCGGGATATTCTTTGACAGCAGCATCCTAGGTTAGATAGTTTTCTGTCACACTACTGGCAACCCGTATTCCTACACTGTGGTGTACCCCCCCCATCAACAGGTTTTATTATAGGTATGGCATGCAGAGCACCTACCTGTGCCTGTGGATGTTGTTTCCTGTGAAGTCATTTTTCTTCTGAAGCATCCTGGTTGCAGTTCCAGTGTGCTGTGTGTATGTGGGGGGCTCTGGTCCCCTTTAAATAGCCCGGGCAATTTCAGCATGTAAATGTATACATATCTGGCTATAGGTAACACCCTGCCTCCCACCCGTACCTCCTCCTCCTCTCCCAGATATGTCACCCACCACTTTTTTTCCCCCACTGTGCATCCCCCTAACCCTATTCCTCATACTTTCCACCTTATGTTTGCAAATCAGTAGGATGTTCCAACCTCAGACACTGGCAAACTGCTATACTGCCTAAGCTGGTTAATTTTGTTGTACCTTTATTGTAACTTACCCGTATAATATGCTGTACTATATTGCCTCTGTAAACTGACGTGGAACCTATAAATGAGCATCCACTCACTGGTGTTATCCAAGATTTCAATAAATAAAAATAAATGAATAAATAATGACATGCAAATGTGTCGTTTTGTCCACTGACTGCCCAATGAGGCCTATTTGCATATTCTGGCTGTATATAGCAAATTTGCCCGCTGTGCTAAATGGTTTTGCACTTGCACATCGTGCAATGCAGTCTGTCCATTTGCTCAACGCAAAACATGCGAATGCAGTGATGTCATGATGTAGCTGTTTGCACTGCCCATTTGCTATATTCAGAGCTGTCATCTGTGCTGGCAATCTTTGTACTGCACTCTGGGCCATGATCTACATGCCTCCATTTGCACGCCATATTCAGCAGTGTTTGCCCATGGGCTAATCCTTTGAATATTGCGTGCACTGGATTGTGGACTAGTGCTACCTGCCGGGCAGTGCAAAGCAAACATTGCCCGCAAGCAAAGTTTTGAATATTGGGCCGCATGGGTCTCATAAGTATCAGAATTTAAAACACTATAGTATAGAGTGCACATGTAAATAATTTTAATAATACAAGTGGTTTTGGTAGGTGATAGGAAGAGATGTTGCAAAATTTTATTTCGCTAGCGAACTTGGTAGAAAGTAGGGAACTACCCAATTTATGAAATTCTCAACAGCAGCACCAACTTCAACACTATTTTTAGTTTTGTAAATTCTTTTTTAAATATTTCTAAGCCCTCTCCACCCACGGAGCTTCATAAAAATATATCCTTGACACTTCCCAGTAATATATCCCTCCTTGCCACCCTCTGCATGGAAGAAAATCCTCCCCCTCTTGGCGAAGTTCACCACTACCTGGTAATATCAGCTTTTCCAATACAGAAACATAGAACCATAGAAACATAGACTTTGATGTCAGATCAGGACGGCTTGGCCCACCTAGTCGGCCCATTTCCCTACCTACTGGATAAGCTGCAGATCCTAATTAGCCAACAGCCTATTTCTTCCTACACCCCACAAAAAATGCCTTAGGTCTGTCCCATGCAGTCTTGAATTCCCCCATTGTTTTTGACCCCAAGACCTCTTCAGAAAAGCCATTCCATGCATCCACCACCCTCTCTGTGAAAAAATACTTCCTCACTTTGCACCTGAGCCATCCCCCCCCCATCTTCAAATTTTGTCCCCTTGTTCTTGCACATCTCATTTTCTGAAAGATGCTACCCTCTTGGACTTTGTTGATTCCATTGACATATTTAAAAGTTTCTATCATGTCCCCCCTCTCCCTCCTCCCCTCAAGGGTATACATATTAAGCTCCTTTAGTCTCTCTTCATATGGTTTCTGTTGTAGACCCTGCACCATTTTAGTTGCCTCCATCTTGTCTATGTCCATGCAGAGATGAGGTCTCCAGAACTGCACACAGTACTCCATATGGGGTCTCGCCAACTGTCTGTACAGAGGGATAACAACTTCTTGTTATCTATTGGTGACGCCTCTCACTATACATCCCAGTATCCCCCCAGCCATCCCTACTGCCTTCTCACAATATTATGGTGATAATCTTTCCCCCCACCTACACTTCAAAACCCAACTCCACCGCATCCCCTAATTTTACCCTACCCTCATCCTTTAACGAGTTCCACCCTCCCAGCTCCCACCACCCTCTTCTCCCTAGCACCCCAAAAAAATATTTTATGTACCTTTAAAAAAAGAAAACCATCTCACATTGCAGAAAAACATTCTCTCTGTTTGGTAAGTATTGGATGAATGAATGAATAACATCTTTGCCTATACTAAAAGCTGATTTGGATGAGGCAAAATCACCTCCTTTCAGTGGCTGGTAAAGCCCTATAATACACACCCCTGCAATCTATTGGCTTTCCCACATGCTATGTTGCTTGTGGGGGGCCTTCATATTGTCACTGATAATCATCCCCAACTCCCTTCCTTCCCTTGATTGCTCCCCTTTATGCCATTGATGAAGTACTCCATTTTTAGATTCCTGTTATTATGTGCATGACCTTGCACTTCTTGGCATTGAATTGCAGTTGCCATATACTTCCAACCTCTCTGCATCTACACTCATAGGCTTACATCCTCCACGCTATCTACCCTCCCAAAAAGTTTTGTGTCAACTGCCTAAAGACACATCTTGCCCTGTAACCCTTTACCTGTATTACTGATGTGAATGCTGAGGAGGTTGGGGCCTAGAACAAACCTCTATGGTACACCTCTGGTGACCTTCTTTACCCTAGAAACCTTACCATCAGCAGATTATTTTCTCAAGTCTCATGTCTGAGAGAGGGGAACCTTCACCACACCACAATGGAGACCAGAGGCAGAGAGACACTCTGCAAAAGTGTCTTTCCCAAAATCTCAGCATACATTTCTTCCACTCATCACTTAAAGGAAAACTAAAGTCAACATTTACAAAAGGATATGTTGTGTGGAGTGTTTTGATTTGTAGGTATACACCTAGTAAGTGCATCCTTTTATATGCCAAAAGATGTTTTTCTTTTAAATTCACTTGCTGGTTTTATGGCCCCTGGGGATCTCCATGTTAGCATTTGTTATGGGTCTTCTTGTTCCCACAATGCCTCCTGTCTATGTGACAGTGATGTGTCCAGGACCATTGATTCACAGAGTAACTGCTGCAGCAGCAATGCACTATTAGGAGTCTGATATTCTGGCTTCAACTAAATAACTGTGTCTAATCCAGATGTTCTGTTTTCTAGGTATGTGTCTATGTCTAGCCAAGAGAAGTGAATATTTTGTTTATAAAGCTTTACGTTTGATCAGACTACACATAACCATTAAAAAGCACACAAATCACCCAAGGTCACAAACGCTATAATTAGTGAAGACTCGAGCTCTTTTCTTACAGAATAGCATACTTTGTTATCCCTCGGGCATTTGCCTTCAGTAAATTTAGCCTTCATAAGAGCTCCGTGGACAAGGAGAGTTAATTAATAACAGCTGTACTACTGTTAACAAACAGCTCTTGCTGAATTAATGGTCCTGGAAGCATCACTGTCACATGGACAGGAGACATTGTAGGGACAAGAAGAGCCTGTGAGAATGTTAATATGGCAATCCCCAGGGGCCATAAAACCAGCAAGCAAAATTAGAAAAAACTAATTTTGGCAAATAAAGGGGAAGGACTTACTAAGAGTACTTCAACAAATCAAAATACTCTGCACAACATAATTTGTTTTGTAAATGTTGACTTTAGTTTTCCTTTAAGTTGCAGCATCATACCTCTCATCCTTTCTTCACCAAAATGTGTGACACGATGTGTGACAAATGAGCAAAATGTGTGACATATCGTCTAACATGGCGCTGCAAGCTCAAAACACTATAGTTGTCAGTGCACTAATGTTCATACTGTTTTTTGATAGCAGAGCATAATAGATTATTATGAATTTCTGCTTTAAAGTTTCAGTGGGGAATGGGGAATATCACCTTCCCCATGATGGACAAAGGGTTTCTGAGAGGTAAAACGAGTGACGTACCTCATAATGTGTAACATTTGAGAGGTATGTGCAGCATGCAGCCCTAACAGGAGTTGTGATCCATAAATTCCAATGCTAATTAAAAGTTCCACTAGGGAGAGCGAGAACTCCACCTGTCATCTATGAGTCTACTGTTCTGATCTGATGAGTGATTTATTTACTGCATTTTTGGATTAATACCGTTGAGATGAATGGCATATTTACAAAGGTTCTAAATCATAGAGGAAAGACAAGACAATACAATGGATACAGGTAATAGTCAGATGAGAAAAATAAATACTAAATAAGATTAACACAGTAAAAATAATGTTACTCAGTTCCAGTTCCACTTTTCTAGGAGAAGATTACAGCAGCAATTAGTAAGTGCAATTTCAGTATAAGCAGCTTCAATAAACAGCTAGTGTCCAGGTGAAAATTCCCAGGCTACCTGGGAATAGTGAGCTGAGGTGTCCACAGCCAGAGGTGGCTTAGTCATCAGAAAGGAAGAAAGGAATAATTTTGGGTATGAGAGTGGGGGAATAAGGAAATGGGGAAGGGGGATCTGGGGAGCAGGGAGTTGAGATATATGCAGCCAGTGGTGGCTTTGTCAGGGGTGGACCACAGTGAACAGGTTAGTGGGGAAGGGAGTATAAGGAAATGTGTGGGATGAAGGGGTGAAAAAGAGGAGGTAGAAAGAGGAAATAAAGGAAATGGGGTACAACTTGGGAGATTGAGTTTCTATAGGGCAGCAGCAGTCATGTTCATGGGCTAGGTGGCATCGAAGCCCAGTCTTGAATCGGCTCAGCTTGCTGCATTCGAAGAGGGGGACGGGGAGATCATTTAGCCATTTAGGTCCCCAGTACGGTAGGGATCGCTGACGTAGGGTAGTGCATTTAAAAGGCAGCAGAACCCCCCCACCCCCACCCAGATATACTCCTGGTATTCTGGGATGGTTGGGTGCACTTAAATAGAATATTGGTGGACTTTGGTGTCAGATCAAGTAGAGATTTTTTTCCTTGCAGGCAGGCCTGGTATTTTATCCTGAGATGAAGAGGGAATCACCCAGTCTCTTTATAAAGGGCACAGGTGTGGGTCAGGTGGTCTGCCCCAGGACCAGCCTACAGGCCTTATTGAAGAGGGTTTTGACCCTTTTTAGAGCTGTGTCTGATCTAGCCCTATAGATCACAAGTATCCGATCCAACCCCATAGATCACAACAAAAACATTTCCTCATCTAGAATCAAACTTCTGACCCTTTGCTTGTAAAGCAAGCACACATCCAGTGTGCCACCTGAGGAGCTTTGATTACTAGTGCTCTATGGAATTTTCAAATTCAGGCACCACAAAAGTCCGACTAATTTGGTAGAATTCAGTCAGAAGTGGAATGACAGAATTTAGCAGTTGAATGTATTGAAATTCCACAGTTTTGCAACAAAATTATGTAGTTTTTCCACAAAACACATTCCCAGGGCCATTATACAGTGTATGAATTCTGTTAAAGCAAGTTGTTGAATTTTATCAGAAATACAGCCACTGACTTCTTAATGGTGCTTGTATACCCATGGGTGTAGGAAGACATACTCTATGTTCTTCATAGTTTACATTTTTTTAAAGGGGCATAATAACAAGGCTTTCTACTGTTCCATACAAAACAACACAACATACCACAGGGTCAACTGATCCTTTCTCTGTGATTTGATTCTTATGAGTCAAAACTAAAAGTGTGGGCAAATAATATTATTTTTGCATCCCTGGGACAATACAGCATGACAGGCTACAGTGGCTATATGTAAGAGTCTGGTGGAACAATGAATAGCAACTGTTTTTACCTGAGTAGGGGCAACATACAGTGCTTAAGGTGTACAGAAAACTGTGTCACATACAGTAGTGCCACATGGGGCAATAAATGTGGTCATGGTGTACACATTTTTACTCGATATCTACATCCCTGTGTATACCTACCTTAGCACTGCAGCTGATGTTTTGATGGTCAGTTGTTTCTTTAGAAACTGTCCTCAGATTCCACATGGTACATTGATTTTTCAATGTTAAACGGTATAAAACTATCCATCCATTTTTCTGCGCACAGAATTCAAATCCATGGTTTAAATAAAAAAAATGGTGAAACATTTTCTGAATTCTGTGAATATAAAAAAAATTCCAAAAAGCATTTAAAAAGTGAAACTGTCATTCCACAAGGATTCTTCTGGCAGAATTCTTCATTCTTAAATTATATATTTATTTATTTTAAGTTTGATAACCAGATAGGCCCACTAAGGTGTGCAAGTCCCTTTTTCAGGGGCAACCCAGAATTAGTTACATACAGCTGAATAAAACTATCACAATGATTACAGTGCAGGCCAAGAACATAATACAATAAGCGGAAAAATAACAAGTAAATAAAAGCAAGTCTACATACAAAGAACATAAAAAGTTAGTTACAATTTGAGTACAAATGGTATAAACATTCAGTACTAAGTAACTGTAATCACAGGTATAACAAAGCCACATCACAGTCAAGTACTGCAGGAAAAAAGATACAAGCTACCCCCAGTTAGGAAGTTTGTCCCACCAGGGTCAACCACAGAATTGCTATATAATGATGTATGTGACAAGTCACTTCACCAGCATTGGTTCACCCCAAGTGAGTAGTCTTTGAGCCTCTTTTAAATAGAGCAAGGGTAGGGCAGTTTTGAATCTCACGGGGTGGTGAATTCCATAGGGAAGGGCCCACAAATGAGAAAACTCACCTTCTAGATGCAGACTGTACCCTAGGGATTTCCAGTAATAGGCTAGCATAAGAGTAGAGGGGCCTCAGATGCTGATTAAACTTAGATATTCCCATGAGGCTAGGGGGTGCAGAAAGCTTTGCAAATTTGAAGGTAAGGAAGTGCAGTGAGTATTGTAGTAGCCTCACTTCAAACAAGGGCCACCCAGGAGCTGTGAGCACTCCACAGTGGTGATCCATAGGGGGAGCACCAGCCTCAAAGCAAAAAGTTTTGTAATACATGGTTTTAAGCCTGCTTAGGTCTGAGTCTCACACAGTGTGTAGGACACGGGCACCACAGAAGAGGACAGGCGTGAAGGTGCTCCTGCAATTGCAAGGCAAGCCTCCTTTGAGAGGTATGAGAAAAGCCTGTACAGGAGGCCCAGTTTCTGAATCAGTGTTCTGGCTATGGCATCCACATGGGGACCAAATGTCATGTTTTGCTAAAGCAGAACACCAATATATTTCAGTGATCTCTCCATTAATGGCACCAGTGGCATTCAACCAAAGCAGCTGTTGTCCCTCAGTGCCTATCCTCCTGAGCCCAAAGATCATAGCTTTGGTCTTTTTTTACAATATGGAGAAGTTTGTTTGATAAGAACCAGGTTTGGAGAGGAGCAGGGAAATCCTAGCTTCCCCCCAAAAATCAGGGTACTAAGTGAGGTAGATACCAACATAGAGATGTCGATAGGGAGAAGCGAAGGGGTAAATGGAGAAAGTGACAAATGCAATAAGGACAGAGATGGGGCAAAAAGGGGTAAGTTCATCAAGAAATGGAGGGTAATGAGTACCAAAACCCATAGTCTGGGCAACAAGCTCCCTGAACTGGTGGCCTTGATGGAAGTGGATGCCTGGATAGTGTAGCAGTCACAGAAACATGGTAAACAGAGAACCATGACTGGGATGTTAATATACCAGGATACACAACCTACAGGAGAGACTGGGAGGGGAGAAGGGGAGGGAGAAGCTCTCTATGTAAGGGAAGGGATAAAAGCAACTGAACAAAAGAGTAAACAGGGAGGAGAGGAGGCACTGTGGGTCACCTTAGAGACTGGAAATGGCACCACAATCTGCACAGGGGTTGTATACAGACCCCCATGTCAGGGGAAGGGAATGGACAAGAATATGATAGAAGGCATACTTAGGATGGCACAGAAAGGGGAGATACTGTTGATGGGGAACCTTAATATGCCAGATGTTAACTGGAGCACCTTTGCTGGAGCCACATTCAAAAGCAGGGCCATTCTTGATGCCCTTCAGGTGGCATGCCTCAGACAGCTAGTTTTGGAACCTACTCATGATGGAGCAATCTTAGACCTCGTACTCTCAAATGGGGACAGTGAGAGGATCTCAGATCTAGAAGTGGGTAGCCATTTGGGAAGAAGTGACCATCAAACAGTGTGGTTCATGATAAACTCAGCTACAGAGTCAAGCCATACAAAAGTTAGGGTTCTGGACTTCAGGAGGGCTGACTTTGGCAAGATGGGAGAGTGCCTTAGAAAAGCACTAGCAAACAGGCTAGAAGGAGGGGTGGAGCAACAATGGGGAAATATCAAAACTGCCATCACAGAGGCAACAAGTCTTTGTGTGAAGCAAATAAACAAATCAAAATGAAAGAAAAAGCCACTATGGTTCTCAAAAGAGGTGGTGGTGAAGGTTAGGGAGAAAAAGATAGCATTTAGGAAGTATAAGGAAACACAGAAGAAGCAAGACAGAGAACTGTACCAGTTAAGGCAGAAGGAAGCAGGGAGGGTAGTCAGAAGAGCAAAGGCCAAAACTGAGGAAATGATAGCCAACTCAGTTAAGAAGGGGGATAAAATCTTTTATAGGTATATCAGGGAGCGTAGAAAGACAAAAGGAGGGATAGTGAGGCTGACTAGAATAGACGGTGGGTGGGCAGAAAGTGACAGCGAAAAAGCAGGGATACTGAATGAATACTTCTGTTCAGTATTCACAAAAGAGGAAGTGGGGAAGTTGCCTAATCCAATTAACAGAAGCACTCTGGAGAGGGGGTCGATCCCAGTCCTTTCACAGAAGAACAGGTTCTGAAAGAACTCCTAAAACTGAAGGTGGACAAAGCAATGGGGCCAGATGGAATTCACCCCAGAATTCTAAAAGAATTAAGCAAAGAACTAGTGACACCACTGACTACCGTTTTTAACAAATCATAGGAGAATGGTGTGGTACCTGAGGACTGAAAGAAGGCTGATGTGATTCCCCTTCACAAAAGTGGGACCAAGACAGAGGCAGGAAACTACAGACCTGTCAGTTTGTCCTATGTGGTAGGGAAACTGATGGACTCACTTTTGAAGGAGAGAATTGTTGAGCACCTAGAGGCCAGTGGGACACAGGACCCAAGGCAACATGGGTTCACAGTGGGAAGGTCATATCAGACGAATCTAATTGATTTCTTTGACTGGATGACCAAAGCAGTAGACCAGGGAGGGGCTGTGGACATGGCCTACCGAGACTTTAGCAAGACATTCGACACAGTCCCACACAAAAGATTAATAGTCAAATTAACCAGCCTGGGAGTGGGTCCCAGGGTGGTAGCCTGGGTAAAACATTGGCTGGACAACAGGACACAGAAGGTAATTGTAAATTGAGTCCACTCTGAAGAAAGAGGGGTTACTAGTGGGGTACCACGGGGTTCAGTACTGGGTCCAGTCTTTTTTAATGTCTGTATAAGTGACATTGCAGAGGGATTGGAAGGAAAAATGTGCCTCTTTGCAGATGACACAAAGATTTGCAACAGGGTTGATACACAAGGAGGCATGGAAAGGAAGAAATGGGACTTGGCAAGGTTGGAGGAATGGTCAGAAGTATGACAGCTTGGATTCAATGCAAAGAAGTGCAAAATAATGCACCTGGGAAACAAAAACCCAGGGGAAGATTGCACAATGGGGAGGAGGTAGTAACAACAACAAAAATGGAAAGGGACCTGGGAGTAATCATATCAGATGACCTTAAGGTTGGCAAGCAATGTGAGAAGGCAGTAGGGAGGGCTGAGGGGATACTGGGATGTATAGGAGAGCAACACCAGCAGAAAACAGGAAGTTGTTATCCCCTGTACAGACAGTTGGTGAGACTCCATCTGAGTACTGCATCCAGTTTTGGAGACCCCATCTCCACAAGGACATAGACAGGATGGAGGTAGTTCAGAGGAGGGCAACTAAAATGGTGCAGGGTCTGCAAAAGAAGCCATACGAGGAGAGACTAAAGGAGCTTAATATGTATACCCTTGAGGAAAGGAGGGATGGGGGACATGATAGAAACATTTAAATACCTCAGTGGAATCAACAAAGTCCAAGAGGGTAGCATCTTTCAGAAAAAGAGATGTGCAAGAACAAGGGGACACAATTTGAAGATGGGGGGATGGCTCAGGGGCAATGTGAGGAAGTATTTTTTCACAGAAAGGGTGGTGGATTCATGGAACAGCCTTCTTGAGGAGTCCGTGGGGTCTAAAATTGTGGGAGAATTCAAGAATGCATGGGACAGACACAAGGCAATTTTTGTGGGGGGTAGGAAGAAATTGGCTGTTGGCTAAATAGGTTCTGCAGCTTATCCTCTAGGTAGGGAAATGGGCAGACTAGATGAACCAAGCAGCCCTTATCTGCCATCAATGTGTATGTTTCTGTTTCCAGTTGTTGGAAGTCCCTCTCCAGGTTGCTTTTAATCCATGCAATAACAAGAGAGGATCTGTATAGGATAGCATCATTGGCATAAAGTTTTAATATGGCTCCTCCCCAGTACATAGCATGTCATTACTAAATAGGGGAAAAAAAAAGGGTATCAAAGATAGAACCTTAGTTTCTTACTGAGATAAACAAGGAGCAGAAGGCAATATAGCCCAATTTAAGCTCCTGCCTCATAACCCATAATACAGCATATCTTCACTACTCAGAATCCAATTATCTAGCAATTTTTTAAAATGGATTTACTTTTGCTTAGTATGATATCAAGGGGAAGAGCATTCCAGAGGTTGACTACTCTCTGGGAAAAGAAACATTTCCTTCTAGTGCAGTTAAACTTAGTACATTGTTGTGCCCGGTGGCGCTGAGGGTTGAGGCGCTGGGCGCCACACCTCGCTACTACACCAGCGGCCGGGTTGAGAGCGGACTCGGGCGGCCGGGTCGGTGGGGGAGGGAGGATCGAGCGTCCCAACGGATGCTCTCCTCCCTCAGGGGTGGGTGACCAAGAACGCTCTGCGTTCTGCATCCCTTCCATAACCGGTGGAAGCACCAGCAGTAGGAAGGGATGGAGGCGGCTTCGCTTGTCGGAGCCGGGGAGGGGGGACATCGCGGCGCATGAGGGCTGGCGTGCGTCAGCCCGTCACCACTCGGGACGTACTTCCCAAGCGCAGGCGTCCCAGGGGCGTGGGTGTAAGGGGAGAAAACCGGAAAAACCCCTCCGGCTGCCCTAGATGAAGTCTGCCCTAAGTCTACCCGGACCACCTACAGGACAGACCCCAATGTGCCAGGGAAAGGAGGAAGGGCACTCTAGGGGAAGATCCCTAAGGTAGGTAGCGGGGGACATGAGCGGATGGAAGGAGGGGGCACCGGGGGTAGGAAAGGAGGATAAAGACGAAAAAAAAAAAAAAACTTAGTACATTGCAGCTGTAAAAGATGACCTCTGATATCTACAATATTTTGTTTCAATTGGAATCCAATTTCATTAAATATGTAGGGATCCTGTACAATATCCCACATAACTAGAAGAGTGCCACTTTTTCTTCCTTATTCAAGTGGCATAAGTTTCAGTTTTCCAATCTGTTTTCATAATCAAGGTGATTGATTCCTGGCATTAACCCAGTAGCTCTTTTTTGGACTCTTTCCATCTGTAATTGTTCATGCTTTATGTGTGGATACCAAAACTGACTGCAATAAGTGAAATGTGGTCATACATATGATCTCAATAGTGGATTCAATACCTCTGGATTTCTAGAGTTCATATTTCAGCATACTGTCCAAATGCTTTGTTGGGTTCAGCAGTTGCCTCCCTTACCTGTTTAGCCTTGTCTAGTTCATTTGTGACAAATACCCCCAAACCCATTCCATAATATATTCTGACAGCCTCGTGCCACATAACTAGTAATCATGCTTTTTATTCTTATTGCCTAAATGCATAACCCTGTACTTCTCCTGATTAATTCTCATCTTCCATTTATTGACCCATTGTGTAATCTCATTCAGATCATTTTGAATATTATTTACCTACTCAGAAGATGCACATGTACCCCTAATCTTGGAGTCATCAGCGTATTTGGTTGACCAACTGTTAAAATTCTGTGCCAGGTTGGAATTAAAAATTTGGAATATAAATGCACTGAGAACTGATCCCTGTGGCACCCTGCTCGTCATATCACCCTCCTGTGAGAAATTACCAACAACGATCACTCTGTGAGTTCTGCCAACCAGCCAGTTTGTTATCCAGTTTATATATATTGGACTTATTCCTCTGAGTTCCAGTTTTTGTCTGTATGGCCCAATGTGGTACCAAGTCAAACGCCCTACTGAAGTCTAGAAATACAACATCACGAGGAACCAAAACAAAATGGTTATATTAAATGCATGCTGAAAATAGAGTTAAAAATCTATGTTTTGACCTTAGGTCTTCTTCAGGAAATATCTAAAAGGGGAAAAAACAAAGTTAGTGTAGAGAGGAGGTAACATAAGGGATATATATGTGGAGAAAGAAAAAAGGGGAGGCTCAGGGAGAAGAAGTGATAAATGGCAAAATAAAGAGGGAATCTGTGAAACAAAAAGGTGATGATGGGAAAGACAAAGCATAATTGGAGTGAAAGAGCTAGAGAAGTCCCCAGGTGGCGACTAGTTATCAAGGCTAATAAAGAAGGCTCAAAGGTGACATATGTGGGGGAAGGAGACAGAGATGGAGACTTATGGTGAAAATGAAAATAAAATTAAATGTGTACAGATACAAACAGACTTTAGGGAAAACAAGGGGTGGCTGAAAGATGTTAAGGAAAATAAGTATATAATTTAAACTGGAGGGCTGCTGGGAGCTGACAATACCACCCCCTGTTGCTCATGGTCGGCATACAAAGGGAGACCTTGGGTGTCATGCACAGTACTGCCCCATAGCTATCCACTCTACACTCAGCAAGCCCTTAGGTCTGGGCAGTGCTACTGAGGTACCTGAGAGTGCATGTATTTTTATACCCCTGGCTTCATAGCAGGATGGATGGCAAAGGTCAGAATATGCCCACAGCCCTCATAAGGTTGATGAAGGACATGTTGACATCCACGGACCCGTGGGAGTTGAGTGGTGTTTTCCCTACTGAATTGTCCAATGCATGTGTTCCGGTTGATCATCAATATATTGTGTTTCACACTGTCTGTACTACAGTAGGTCTCACTCCCCATGTTCAACACCTGCTTACTAACCATCATTCAGGTAGGCATTATACTGCCATATTCTGTTGGAACTTATCTACTGGGGCACCTAGTAGGACTGGTGGACTGAACGGCATCATACTGGGATGTTGCTCCATTACGGTTCTATTACAAACCTCCCTTGGGAACCTAAACCGTGATTCTCAATATGTTACACATGTCCATGTCCTTTGCTCCAGGAATATCGATGCCATTAACTCTGGGTAAGCATTCACTGCCAGCGAATCCAGTCCTGACTTTTACAACAGAATGGTACTGGAGTCCAAGATGACCACAGGTGGGGGAAGGGTGTGCATTAACAGGGATGGGGCTCTGCTGTGTGCAGGGAGGTCTGCTGTACCAGGGATGGGGCTACACTGTGTGTGAGGGGGGCTTCCACAGATATGGGACAATGACTGGCCACAGATGTGTGTTGCTGCAGTGGGCAGGCATAGGGGACCAGGGTGGATGCCATGCCATGGGGGTGGGGAGTACAGCTGTGCACTGGGCATTGGGTGGTGTCACTGGGACTAGCATCAGGCTGGGGGGTTATTGCTGCCAACGAGGACCATCTGCACATTCCCAGGGTGACTGTTTGCTATGCACACACCAGGTTCCACACCTTCACGCACAAGGGATCCACTATGGGACCCAGGATGGGCATAGAATTGGATGCTTGCCTGGGTCTGCTACTCTGCCTCTGGCCACCCTTGGCAGTCCTGCACACTGCGGGGGGACATGGACAGGTGGCAGCCATTTGTGAATGCTGGCCTGTGCACACCTGTCCATGGGTGCAGAGCTATGCAGCTGGGGTACACGCCTCTGGTGCGTACTTTCCACCCATTCATGCATAGCTCCCATTGATCTTGTTTATGGATATTGTCCCATATGATAACTGACTATTATCTTTTTTTGCAAAGATACTGCAAAAATGGTTATTAAATGATTTTGCCATATCTGTTACATTGTGTACTGTTGAATTGTCACATGTTAATGGGCCTACTTTACATCTTGTTCTTTTTTTCAGTGAATTAATATATCCATAACAGGCTTTGCACTTCTGTTTTGAAGCACCTTTAGCTAGTGTTAATGACATTTTACTCTGCTTTTCTTATTGCAGTTTTGCATTGTTGCTACATAACTTTGCATAACTCCTTCTATTAAAGCCTAAAAATCTGATAAACCACCCTGCCACTTTACATTTTGTTTTTTATTGGTCAGGGAGTTATGAAACCAACAACAAGAAAGGTAATCTAATCCGAAAGTCTAGTTTAGCCAGGAAGAGGATATGATCGACAAAGTCAAATGCCTCCATAAGGACAGAAAAGATTGCACCTGTAACCAAACCCATGCTGTTCCAAAAACTATCCCCCTAATGACTGAGTTCCCCACCATAAATTGCTTCCTCTTTGCTGAGGTTCTGTGCCTCCCACCATGGAGCCTCCCCTCTGGAGGACACTCAGATCCTCCCTTGCCTCTGCCATGGGTGCTTCCTCCTAGCAGTCCCATGCTACCAGGGTGGGAAAGAATAGTGGCACCAGCTGAGGAATGTGTTCCTGACTCCCAGCCTCCACCCTCCTGGAGCCCACCACAGTCCATCTGGCCCTCCCTCTGGGCATCCCCTTGGGCAACTGTAGTGGATTTGGTGACCCCTGAATGGTGGAAGAAGTCCTCCAATCCTAGCCAACTCAGCTTTGAGTCTAGTGACCTCTTCCCTCAGCCTAGAGAGGTGCACACAGATGGGGCAGCACCTCAGTTTCCCAGAAAGTCTCCCTGAAGACTGCTGCTCCATAGCCAGTGCACTGCACTGCACTACTCCCACCATTTGTTATATCACTCTCCATATGACCTGAAAAATAACTTATGCCCTTACCCCAGACAGCGTGTTTCTAGATTTCCCTTTTTGTTTTGTTTCCCCTTGCTGCTATACCCTAGGCAGGTTTATAATTAGCTTTTCACTTATGCTTGTAATAGGACTTTGGTAACTGACCATTTTTGGTTAGCCTAACCCTTTGTCACCTGATCCTAAATAGGGTTTTTTTAAGTTTCCCCTTTGTTTCTCTCTTTTTGCCCTTACCCTAGATATAGTTTAAGTTTCTCCTTTGTCTCTCTTTTTTTTATTATAACAGCACATGGGTGCTTCAAGCATTGGGGGTTGACTGCCTATCCCACTTTTCCCAGAGGACCAAAGTCCCTCTAGTACTCTGTGAAGGTAGTTTCCCCTCCTACCATGGGTGTAGGCAGGCATACTCCAAGCACTCCATGGTGTGCAGTTTTATTTGAAGGGGTAGCAAATAGGCTCTGAATTGCTTCCTTTTTCCATGAAAATTAACAAAGAAAATACTGAACCTTTCTGTAATTTTATTCATAGGAGTCAAAACTAGAAGGACTGGTCACTAACATTCACTTTGCATCCCAAGGACAATAAAACTTTACAGGCTGTAGGCTTGTATGTGGGTGTCTTGGGGAACAATGCATGGCATTTGTATTTACCCATGCATGGCAACAACCACTGTCATGAGATACAAAAGTTGTATCTATTGTGTCAAATGAGGCAGCAAACATGGTCCTAGTGTACATTTGTGTATTGTCTGGCTACACCCGGGGGGGGGGTTATCTCACCTAACAAGGGGGGGTGGGGTAGCAGTAAGTCCACTTGGCATGCAGATCTGAAATCCCTGGCTACACCCCTGCCTCCTACAGCTTTCTAATTGCATCATTATTATTTCATCCTGGCCCTAATCAAACATGAATTATGAATCCAAATTGACCAAAAAAGTTGACCAAATTTGTAAATAATATATATATATATATATTTATCCTCCATAATATAATGGATTTATCCACTCTGGAAAGGTCCAACATTTTTTCAAACCATTCCACAGAGGATGGAGGATCTATATCCTTCCAGTGCTGCAGGACCACATTTTTAGCCATTATAACAGCTATATTTAAAAAAAATACACTGGAGGTTCTGCAACTCTAGAAATCTGGCTGTAAAGCCAAAGATTGCCTTTCCTGGATCAAAGGGTATTTCCAGGCCCATTGCTTTTCCTAACAGGGACCATATATCCCCCAGTATTTTTTAATCTTGTCTCATGAAACCAACATATGTGCTAATGTGCCTCACTCTTTCTTGCATCTCTGACACCAATCTGATATGGCAGCATCGAAGGTGCATAGTTTAGAGGGAGTCAGATAGGTCTTATGCAGAGTATTGAAATACATTTGCAAGAGTTTGCTATTTTTTATCTGTATAGAGTCCAGATTTATATATTTACTCCAATCATTTTCAGTAATAGGAACCTTTTAAATCTCTTTCCCAAGCCCCCTTAGTTATGTACAGATTATGATAGTGTTGCTCTCCCAGGAATTTATATAGTTTAGAAATCAAATGTTTATTAGACTCTAGTGGTGTTATTTTTAATTTTGATTAATTTTTATTTTTTTGTAAATAAAGTTCTTTACCTGTAAATATTACCATCTATATGCATGTAAGATGGTATATTTTTTCTGAAATTGTTCGAATGTTAAGAAAGAATCTCCTTCATAGAAGTCCCCTATGGAGCGAATTTGTTTTTGATGATACCAAACCCTAAAAATATTATCTCGCATTGAAGGTGGAACATTTTAATTCTTATATATTTTTATTTATTTATTTAGTTTTTGTTGACCGGGTAAGTGCACTAGACAAATCCTGCCTATTTTCAGGCATGACCCGGGGGAGGGGGATACAGATGAATGCCAACTGACCTTGAACCAGATTAAGCTGTTGGTGGTATTTTTAGTGAATGAGGGAAATTTGGCCAGGACACCGGGGAAATTCCCCTACTGGCTGCTGGTCAGTGGCTGGTGGGGGTCCTTGCTGATGTCAGAGGGCGTTATGGCAGACGTTCCCGAGGTCAGGATGGTGGAGGAGGTGGAAGTGGTGGAGGAGCCTATACAGCACAACGGTCTAGGAGATTCATTATTGGAACTGACTACAATGTTGCCTACCCCAGGAGTTGTTTTACACCAGTCGCCAGCAGCAGTACACAGCGAGAGTCGTGCGCCTTCAGCGGTGCCTTTATTACGGAATCAAGTGGTGGTATTGGTCCTCTTAGCGGCGGAGATATTCCGGGTGCAGATCTTCATGAGTCGCACTTAGTGACGGAACCAGTGTCTCGAGAGGCGGTTTCCGGGAGGGCCGCACAAAGTGATGGACCGTGCACGACGCTCCTGGTGCGACAGCAATTTGGGCTCCAGGAAGGAGGAAGTCAGGAGCCGATTACAGAATGGTCGGAGGAGATGGCGCTTTTCGATGCCGGATGGAGAAGAACTGAGTCGGGAGCTTGGGTGCCTGACCTGGACTGGACTCCCCTCTCAGGTAAAAAGACTACTGCCCCTGGGTTACAGTGTTCCCCTCAGCCATCTACATCGAGGGAAGATAGGGATAGGCCTGGGACTGATTTTACTACTGGGGCTGTTAACTCTATGCCTATTGAAGCTTTGGGTGATCCTGTTAAACCAACTATGGCAGATTTATTTAAAGCAAAGTTAGAACAGGCTCCACGTCGTAATGCTGTGCATTTGAGATATAGAGGGGGCCTGCAAGAACATCCCGATAGATACTATATTTTTAACCATCTTTTGAAGTCCAAAATGGGCTTTTGTGCTAAGGACATCTATGCCCTCATTCATGTTTCTGGAGAGGACTCTTATGACATCAACTTCCAATCCGTTGGCCTTATGGACAGATTTTGGGACAAATATGCTCACCAGAAAAATCATCCTGTATGGTTACCTTTTTGTTATTCCATTATCTAAGCCGTTAATTAGATATGTTACTATTATGTTCAGAAAGCGAGGAGTAAGACGTCAGTGATATTTATAGATGGCTGCAGGCCAAGTGTGATGTTAGGGCCCCCTGAGGCCCTCTTAGATGTTGAAGGCATATGGACAGGGGGGTGGAAATTTAAAGTAAAATTATTGCAAGCTAATTCGGCAGTGGTTCATTTACCAAATAGCTTTTTTCTTGGAAAAGATAGGGGAGTATGTTTTTATGCAGGACAACCTAAGGCCTGTTATAAATGTGGGGATAGAATGCATATAAGTAGCGTATGTGATATGCTGAAATGTCCTCTTTGTGGGGGTTTTGGGCATTCTGTGGACAGATGCACAAATATCTTTAAATGCAATTTGTGCGAGGAGAAGGGTCATGCCTTCCATCAGTGTCCGTGGGCAAGACATAACTGTTCTAATGGTTTAGACCAAGATAGCCTGCTTCGTAAGGCTCAGGCTAAACTACATACTCCGGGTGTAAGGGTTGACCCTTCCCCTCCCTTCCCCCCTCCACGACAAGGCCCTCCACTTCCCCCTCCATTACCATGTACTGATCAACCTGTACAAAAGTTGGTTTCTGAGCCTCAGAAAGTAGCACCTCCAGGCCCTCCTCTGCTAGGGGATACTCAGAGTCTGGCCTCCAGCATGCCCCCTCCTTTCGAAACAGTTAAAGGCAGACAGTTCACCAGAGCCTCCTCAAAACAGGCCCAGACCAGTCCAGTAGTGACTGAGAATTTCTTTTCCCCCCTCCAGGAGGAAGTAAGGGACTCAGATATGGAATCTGAGGCCTCTCACCTCTCGGAGCTTGTCACAGATGACGATGATAGCAAATCAACTGAGCTAGCCAAAGATAGGAAAGGAAAAAAGGGAAAAAAAAGAAAAGTAAGTCAGAAGCATAGTTCATAAGTCATCTCATGGCTGCTATAAAATTTGCTTCCTTGAATGTCTGCAGTTTGAAAACATTCCATAGGCAGATATCTGTGTTTGCATATCTTATGACTTTAAATTTAGATATTATTCTTTTGCAAGAAACAAGGGTATCTTCCATTTCGGAGGAAAAAAGATTGAAAAGACTGTGGACTTGTGGCACTTCCTTTTGGTCTTATAGTACTGAACTAGCTGATGGAGTTGCCGTACTGTTTGGTAACACTTCCTTTAAAATCAAGATGGTGACTGATTTGTTACCAGGTAGATTGCTCATATTGGATTGTTTTTGGGGTGACTATTCTTTCCGAGTTATTAATGTATATGGTCCACAAACTAAAACAGGTCGTATCTCCCTATTTTTGGACCTAAAGCCATTCTTATTTACAAGGAAACATTTGGTTTGGGGGGGGGGACTTTAACTGCTCCCTTGATATTCAGTTTCGCAGATTGCAAGGGAAAAAGGTGTATTGTGATTCACATGCACTATTAGAGGTTGTCTCAGATGCTGTGCTTTTGGATGGGCTGGGCTTTTGGATGTCTTTTGTAGTTTACATGCTACAGGTGGTAATACTTGTCATAGACACACCTTTGCTACTCGGATTGATATGTTTTTTATTTCACGGTTTTTTCAGATTATTTCTTGTGTTGCTGTTCCGGTCGAATTTTCTGACCATCATATTTTATTTTGTTCTTTATCCTTACGGCTATTTCCCCCCAGATTTAGTTCAGGTATTTCTCGTTGGAGATTAAATACTTCCTTCCTTTCGGATCCGGTTCATTACTCTTCTCTCGAACTATTTTTGGCCACAAAATCCTCCACTTTTGATCTCTTCCCCTCCCCATTTGATTGGTGGAGGCAAGTTAAAATGGAACTTCAACATTTATTTCAGTCTTGGGGTAAGGCTAAGGTGCAGGATGACTATAGGAAATATCTAGTTCTGAGGAATCAACTGTATCGTCTTATGTCACTTCCTGAAAGAACATTCTTCTTTTCTTTCTCAAATTAAAAATATTAAACAACAAATGAAAACTTATCAGTATAATAGGGCCAAATCTCTTGATTTGAAGTTCCGCTTTATTTACAAGGATTCCCCCATGGCTGACCCATTTCATGCCTGTAAAACATATTTGAAAGATACTCTTATGACGGATTACTTAATATTAACAACGAACTGATCACCACTGATGTCGGTATGCTACAGGTGGTAGAACGCTATATCCAGGATTACTTTTCACCCCCCAAGGTGTTTTCTATGGACTCTCTTCACCACACAATTTTTTCTTCTCTTCCTCAAATACCCCATACTTTGCTTAAGTCCTTAGGATCACCAATTACTTCTTCTGAAGTAATTGAGGTAATTAAAAATCTAAGACTCAGGTCCTCTCCAGGTATAGATGGAATACCTAATGAGTTTTACAAAAAATGTATAAAGTATATGGGTCACTTTCTTCCCCGTGTGTTTAATTCTTATTTGTCTTCTGGAATTCCTTATCCGGACTTTACAATGTCCCTGATGACTTTTATTTTTAAAAAAAAGGAGATAAAACATCATTTTCAAATTGGAGACCAATTTGCCTACTTAATAGTGATTATAAGATTTTATCTAAAATATTGAATACTAGATTAGAAAAGGTAGCCCGACTCTTGATTCACCCGGCTCAAACATGTGCAATAAAAAATAGAAAAATTCAGCACAATCTCTTTCTTCTTAGAGATTTATTGGCCTGTCAAACAAATTTCTCTTCTACAGAACTAATAGCTGCGTTAGATCAATCTAAAGCTTTCGATGCGATCAGTCATTCCTTCTTGTTTTTTGTATTGTCCGCTTATGGTGTTCCTGAGACTTTTACTCAATGGATTTCAAAACTTTACTCATATGGAGTCTCTATTCCTATAGTGAATGGCCTATTAGGTAAGAATATCTCGATTTCTCGGGGTGTCCGTCAGGGATGTCCCCTGAGTCCATTGTTGTATACTTTTGTTTTAGACCCAATTATTAGGAGCATTATTTGTGATCCATCTATTTCAGGAATTGCTCCCTCTATAGGTCTAGAAAAGGTTAAGGTCACTGCCTTTGCAGATGACGTTACCCTCCTTTTAGCAGATCCTCTCTCTTTAAGACGGGCCTTAGAGACTTTTCTTTTTTTTCAGTGCATATTCTGGTGCCTCTCTAAATATTTCCAAATGTTTTGTACTGCAACTAGGTCAGATAGTCCCAAATTTAACAAACTGTTATGATATCCCTCTGGTGTCTGGACCTCAAAAAATTCTAGGCATCTGGTTTGGGATACAAAATATGGAAATCTATAATTGGGAAAAACGGCCGACGGTAGGAGAAGCTAAAATAAATCAGTGGAAACATTGGAAATTTGGAAAGAAGAAAAGGGTTGTGATAATAAAGAAATTTATTTTACCCATATTTCTTTACATCAGGCATCTTTTCCACCTCCCTTTCATTAGAAACAAGACTTTATAGCATTTTCTTTCAAATGTTGTGGGGTAATAGATTGAACCCAGTGAAAGGGAATATACCTATCTTAAATTCGAGAAGGAGGTTACATATGATTAATCCTGTTATTTTTTCATTCCATTTTCTTTTTCCTCCTTTTCTTTTCTTTGTACGCTCCATCCCTCACTTGGGAATTTTGGAATAAATCCATTTGGCACAAATATTTTTCAAATGGTCTCTTCTTCCCCAAGAGTCCTATCATCAGATGACATACCAAATTATGGGGTTTCCGCTTTAAAAAAATTACATCAATGGAAGATTCCTTTGCAGAAAATACAATCATTACACAGAAAATCCTTTTATGCATATATTGTGTATGATGTACAGAAAATAATTTTACTCTTTCCTTTTTGTTCTCCTTCCAATATGTCAAATGTTTTAAGTAAATTGACAGATGATAGGATTTTATTTAAAGTTTCAAATGGATTGATTGAGCTATTGAATCATGTGTCTTGATTCTTACCTTAGGGATATCATATATATATATATATATATATATATATATATATATATATATATATATATATATATAAAGTTTACCAGATTCCTAAAATTTCCCTCCATTCCACATGCCCTCATGACTTCTGACAGGAACGGTCACTGCACCCTATCAAAAGCCTTCTCAGTATCTAATGAGATGAGTGCAGTGTCTATTCTGGCCATTGTCTGTATAACCACAAATGCTCTGCGTGTATTATGCTGTAAATGCCTGTTTTCTATAAAACCCACTTGATCAGTACGTATCATTTTTGGAATAATAATTGTGAGTCTCTTTGCTAACACCTTTGTGAAGATTTTATAATCACTATTTAACAGTGATATTAGTCTATATGACCCACATAATTCCAGATTTTTATCTTTCTTAGGAATTCATATAATGTCTGCTTCATTAAATGTATCCGGCAATCTACTTTCTTCTAGAAAAGACCAAAAACTTTCTACTAGTACTGGGGTTATAATATCTGACAGATTTTTATATGACTCAAACATTAGCCCATCAGGACCTGAGCTTTTCTCATTGGGTAAAGATTTTATCACCTCAAAGATCTCTTCTTCTGAGATGTCTTTATAAAGAGCTATTCAATCCTGTTTTGTCATTTTTGGCAGATTGGTTGTTAATATATATTCTCTGATTTGAGCCTGTTCTTCTTCAAACTCTGGTGTATACAATTTTTCATAAAAGGATCTAAAAGCCCTATTAATATCTGACTCTAATTAGAGTAATTCTCCATCTCCCCCCCCCCCTTATTTTTTGTATACTATTACTCTTTTTGTTCACTCTTTAATCAGTAAGCAAACATTTTACCTGGTAAATCCCCATAATAATAGTATTTAGCTCTCATTCTGTATAAACCTCTATCATTTTTTTCCTGAATTAGCTTTTCTAACCTATCTTTTACTAACAGGAATTATTTTTTCGATTGTTCTGACCTCTCCAGAATGTGATTTTCCCCTGTTTTTTTTCTAAATCTATTTCCAAATCCCTTAATTGATTATTATATTTTCTTTTTCTAACCCTTTGTTATTCCATACACCAGGTTCTCAGACATATTTTCAAAGTCTCCCATAAGCTCTGTATTTTACTATTTTGGTTTGAATTATAGGTCCAAAACCACTGAATCTCTTCTATTATTTTTTCCTTAAAACCTGGGAAGAGCCACAAGGAGTTATCCAATTTCCATTGACAAGGCCCTTTAGTATTATTCTTCCCAATCTCTAGGACTAATGTCACAGGGGCATGATCTGAGATTCTTATTGATTCATAATTGACTTTCTTAACCATACCTAAAACTTCCCAAGAAAGCAAGTAAAAATCCAACCTCGAAAAGGTTTAATGTGAACCAGAATAGTATGAGTATTTCTTAGAGTCTAGAAAGAGTTCCCTGAAAGGGTCTATCAAATTAAAGTTTTTAACTATTTATTTTGCTAATGCTAATGCCACTCTTTTTCCCCCCTGTGGGGGTGGAGCGACCTATTCATCATATCAAATGTTAAATTAAAATCCCCACCTATTATTATATCCACATCCTTTTGGGCTACTTCCATAAAGAGATTTGAAAAAAGAGGGATCATCCTGATTTGGGTCATAAACTGAAATAATCAGAAGACTTTTCTCCCCTTTTTATATCTGTAACGTGATAAACCGTACTTCTGAATCTGTCCTAATATTTTCTATAATGTATGACATTTGTTTTTTTAATGAATATCATCACTCCTCTAGCATTTCCTGGATAAAAGGCACAAACTCCCTTTGCCCTAATAGGTTTCCAAAGCAGGTGGCGTCTTTACTATTGAAGAGTGTTTCCTGCAAGAGCAAGCAATCTGTCTTTTTTTACTATCTTTACCACCTTACTGATTTTAGATTTTTTTTTTACATCCATTAAGGTTCCATTTCATAAACTTCAACTCTACCATTTTTGGTTTTTTTTTACCTCCTGCTCCTTGATATCACCTTTGGTGCTGCCATATTATCCACCTTATGTAATATTTCCTCTCCCCTCCACTTATACCTTCTATATGTGCTTTAGCCAGGCACCCATGCTTTTTGAGTTTGTGTTTTTTTTTACTTTTGTTTTGTTTTTTCCCTATTCCCCTTCCCCCACCCTCTTTTTGTTTTATTTGTCTATATCCACTAAGCATATTTCTTTCTAACTGAGAAAAAAATCTCATGCAGCAAAAAAATAACTATTGGGAGTACAGATAGCAGAACTTCCAACCCACTTCCTTGTGTCCTAAAAACAAACGGACACGGCCCCCTCCCCTTCTAAGGTTGCCAAGACCTCATTTGCATGAAAGGTATTTCTAGGAGATTAAACCTGAGCCTGAGACTTGAAGCCCCCGGACTTCTAGGGAGAAGAAGAAGAAAAAGAGACAAAAATAGTAGAGGAACCATTTATACATCATTTATATGCCCTTTGTTCATCTACCAGACCTTAATGACAAAATTACCACCCCAACCCCATTTCTTAACTACCTCTTTTTTAACCACAGAAAAAGCCAGGGGGGTTGGGGACCTAAAAACCTTGAATTTTATCCTAAGCCTCCAGGATCCGAGTAAAGTTCCTCTCTGCATTTTCCTGTTTTTCCCTCGCCTGTAATTTTTTCAGCATTTCTTCTACCTATTTGGGATTCAAAAAGAACAATATTTTTCCATCTATGGTGGCCCTTAACTTTGCTGGGTAAAGCATAGCATACTGGTTTCCTTCTTTCCCTAATTTATCTCTGACAATGTCAAAACTCTTCCTTTTAGCCAGGACAGTTGGTGGAAGGTCTGGAAAAACTTGTAATCGGATCCCTCTGTACATTAAACCTTTTTCTGTTCTAGCTTTAGTTAATATTCTTTCCTTGTCTTGATATCTCAAAGTTTTGATGTATACAAAACAGGCCTATTTTGATTATCCTTAGGGCCAAAGGCCCTGTGTGTTCTATCCAGTTCTTCTTTTTGAGTAGGGTATGTTTGCCCTAAGATTTCAGTTAGCATAGTTTCACAGAATGTATGTGGGTCACCCCCTTCAATCCCTTCTAGCAAATTGCCTATCTTCAGATTGCCTCTCCGTGACCGAGATTCTAAATCTTCCACCTTAGATCATAATTCTTTGCAACAATTTGTTACTGAGGTGGATATTATGGGGATGGAATCCTCCAGCTGGCTCTCTTGTGTTTCACACTCAGTTGCTCTTATAGAGAGTAACTCAGTTGTATCCACTACTTCTAAAAGTTTCTGTGACAAATTGCTGACAGCTTTATTTATATTTGCAAAACCCACTCTCATTTCCTTCAAAATATCTCCCTGAGAGTCTGTAGGGGTTTCTTCATGACCATCCATTACTTCAGTTTCCTGCTTTTTTACCCTGTTTACTTCCTTACTTTATTCCTTCAGAATATTCACCAGACCGTTCCTGCACTTGCCCTGCTGTAAAGCTTCTCCCCCATAGTGTATACACCACCACTTTTTTCCCTTTGTTTTTTATTTACCCAACTTTCATTTTTCTTATAATTGAAAATATCCTAAGTCCCCACCAGTGATGTAAAAACTGTAGACAGAGGGGTTTCTTCAATTGTAACTGGCTGACCCACCTCTAACTTATTACACTTTGTGTTTGTTTGTTTTTTAGGTTTATTCTTTAAACCCAAGTCTGATGTGTTACTTTTTTCTTTTGGTCCTACAACAGCAAGATTTCTTCCTCTTGGACCTTCATCCTGGTGTTTTATAAGGTCCCTGATTGATAGTGCTTTTGCCAGGCAAAATACACCTTCAGCTCCAAAGAAAAAACACCTCTTTGTCTGGTAACTCCAGACAAAGGGTTATCTGGTTCCTGGGACTGTCGTTGCATCTCTGTTTGCTTTTCTGTCCCTTCTGAGTAATGCTCTGATTGTATCACTTTTGCCGCTGTGGCGGTCTGCGTAGCATCCTCATATTTAGTTATATTTTCGTATTTTTTCTCTGCTGCCATGCACCTTCCAGCTGTTGAGCTTCACTGCTTTTCGGTAGATTTAGTGTTGGCCTGCACAAACTCCGAGACCCGGAGGTATAGCTTGGACATGCCCCGCATATGAACGCTCTATGGCTGCTGTCCAAAAACCTGCTGATCAACCTCCGGCACTATTACTGAAAAGTGCTATTACAGCTCAGTCACAACAATAATGCAGAACGGGGAAAGAAAGAAAGAAAGAAAGAAAGAAAGAAAGAAAGAAAGAAAGAAAGAAAGAAAGAAAGAAAGAAAGAAAGAAAGAAAGAAAGAAAGAAAGAAAGAACATGACAGTGGGTACTCTCAGCACTATTATTACTGTGTTTTCATGATTATTCCAAAAACCTAACTTCTCTTCTCCTCTCCCAAACTGATTAAACTTACACATCCCGGGTGGGGGATCTTTTGGGTTTTCAGCCTATCAGCGTCTCCTCATGCAATCTTCTCTCAGCATGGCATTCCCACCTCCCTTCTCCTTTGTCTCTCCCATTTATCTTTATCCTCTATATGTTTTTTCAGTTTCCCCTTTGCCAACACCTAAGACACCACTCTCTAAACCTGTTCCACTCCCGTTCTGTTCCACTCACATTCTGGGACACAATTGTGAATGGGACAACTTAGGAGTGGTTGAATTCATACAGGACTCCTGGCTTCCTGGTGAGTCTCGATTAGCTGATTTACTTGTCTGGACCTGCCTTCCTTCCTGATGCCAACTCCATTTCCAACCCCACAGATGCTGAGGCTGTAAGTAAGAAACAAAGGTTACTTGTGAAATTAAATTAAAAAAAGTCTCCTTTCACTCCAGCACCTGGAAATCTCCCCTAGTGCTTGCTCTCTGGGTAAACTTAAATGCATGCCAAAAACTCTTTTTGGGAATCTTTTTAAACTTAATCTGGTGAGCTCCAATTGGTTGATTCTCTTGTCTGGACATTTTAGCCACTGAACCTCTGGGTGTGGGTTTTGTGTCTGTAATAAAGCCTTTCACTGCACCAGCACCACATCTTGCCATTTGTTGGAGAGGGGGGGTGCATACCTGTACTTACATCAGCTCTCCTGTCCCTGAGTGGGTGATGTGCTATGCACCCTTCTATGGAGTCATTCACAGCCATGTGCACAGTAGTGCATATGTATTGTGGGCTTGTGTCCATGGAAATGTACAATTTTTCTGTGGTTTGGTGGCCCAGCGCACAGCTACATGGCCATCCACTGTGTGTGGTGCATAGGCCCATCATGCATACAGCATATGTCTACCAACACTCCATGTGTTGCATATTGCTCTGCATACTGGGGTTGCACTCCACAAATGGGATGATGTGCCATTGTGCATAGGCCCAGAAGAAGCAGTTAGTAATGCTCGTGCTGTGTCTGAATTCTCTTTAGGTTTTATTAAAGTGCACTACCCCAGGTCATTTACATAATTTGGTGGCAATCTATCCTTTACTCACCAATGGGCCTGATAATTTTTGAAGAGTCAGGGGTTCTATAAGTGCAAGGGTACAAAGGTGGGAAGAAAGACTCCTGAGGGCTTACCCATATTAAAATCAAATTTCTTGATCCAGAGCTGAACAGCCTCAATTCAAGAGCTTACCCTTCCTGAATTTTTTTTTTTCAATTCAAAGTTTATTAAGTTTTGACAATATTGAGAACAGGTCCAAGAGAACAATATACATTTATCATGAAGTATACAATGCATTGGATCTGCTCCCTCCCATCCCCCCCACACCCCTACACCCCACTTCCCCAACAACCTCTTTAATCCCTCACCCTATCCAACACAGTTACTGTAATTAACAAAACCAGGTGGGTCTAGAAGCTGGGTATATACACTGGTATGGTTATGTTAGAGAGAATACAATGCATGCAAGGGGTCCCAAATTTTCACATATCTCTCAGGCCTATTATTGAAGCTTGCTATCGCTTTCTCTGTCCTGAGGTTTGCAAGGAGCTCATTAAGCCATTCAGAGTAGGAAATGTCATCACTGTCCTTCCAGTGACGTAGAACTACTTTTTCAATGGACATGGAGATAAGGGCCATATGATATCTTCTAGTAGGCACTGAAATCTCAATATAATCACCCAATAAACAACTTTCAGGGTAAATAGGTAATTCAGGCCCAATAAGGGATCTATTTTTGCTGTATGTTAGTCCAGAGTTGGGTAACTTTGCTACAGGTCCAAAAGATGTGGTACCAAGAGCCCTCTTTTTGCAGACAATGATTACAAATGGGTGATGGGAGAAGACCAAACTTGAATAATTTTTGTGGGGAATAATATAAGTTGTGCAATATATGGAATTGGGAAGGCATAACCTATCTTGGGTTATATATTTATGGCAATTGTGCCATAGAGTAGTCCAGTCTAACTCACGAGTGGAGAAGAACGGAGTCCAGTAAGCCAAAGGAACAAAGCAAGCTGGGTAGGCCCAGTTATACAAAATCTTGTAGAATTTGGACACAGACTATTGGGAACTGGTTAAGGGACCTAGATCACTTATAAAGGATATTATGGCCTGCTGAGAGGGGACTATTCCAAAGACTTTCAAAATTAAATGTCGTAATTGAAAAATTTTGAAAACATAATTTGTGGAGATATTGAGATTACTTAAAATCTCAGTAGAGGAGAGCCAAGAGTTCTCTTCTGTCACAAAAAGGGAAAGGCGCACATCAGCCAGGAGAGGTAACCAACTAGCAGTAAGCAGTTTGTTATCTATCTTTAAATTTGGATTACCCAATATGGGTTGTATTAAGTCCTGAATATGATTATATTTAAGGAAAGTACATAGCTGAGTGTGAATTTTGATAGAAGTTGCAATGGGGGTTGATTTTAAACTTGAGGGAAGTGCACTAGCTTTAAAATGGAAGAGTGCAGCTGGCGTTAAACCATTGGCTTGAATGAGAGATAGTTCAATTTTAAAGCAGCAGTGCAACAATCTGGTGAAAATTTCGACCTATATTTTTTTTGCTATTTTAGATTGCCACTTACCTTCTGACTTGTACGACACCCTTCTTTTCACAGTTTGTGTCTGCTTTAGTATATGTTCTCATGTCTGAAATAATAAAAGGAGCACTCCTTTTAATATGGCTCAGACCAGGTTTTCATCAGTATTTGCAGCTGTTTTTGAACAAATATTGTTCTGTAAGGTCAGAGAACACTGCCTGCTGCATAATTGTTAATTTTTGTCATAACAGAAGTGATATATAAACAACAGATGGACAAAACTAGCTGAAAATATTGGATTACCCAATATGGGTTGTGTTAAGTCCTGAATATGATTATATTTAAGGAAAGTACATAGCTGAGTGTGAATTTTGATAGAAGTTGCAATGGGGGTTGATTTTAAACTTGAGGGAAGTGCACTAGCTTTAAAATGGAAGAGTGCAGCTGGCGTTAAACCATTGGCTTGAATGAGAGATAGTTCAATTTTAAAGCAGCAGTGCAACAATCTGGTGAAAATTTCGACCTATATTTTTTATGCTATTTTAGATTGCCACTTACCTTCTGACTTGTACGACACCCTTCTTTTCACAATTTGTGTCTGCTTTAGTATATGTTCTCATGTCTGAAATAATAAAAGGAGCACTCCTTTTAATATGGCTCAGACCAGGTTTTCATCAGTATTTGCAGCTGTTTTTGAACAAATATTGTTCTGTAAGGTCAGAGAACACTGCCTGCTGCATAATTGTTAATTTTGTCATAACAAGTGTGATATATAAACAACAGATGGACAAAACCAGCTGAAAATATTGATGAAGACCTGGTCCACACTGTATTAAAAGGAGCACTCCTTTTATTATTTCAGACATGAAAAAAGTACTAAAGTAGACTCAAATAGTGGAAAGAATGGTATCATACAAGTCATAAGGTAAGTGGCAATGTAAAATAGCATAAAAAAATATAGGTCAAAATTTTCATCAGATTGTTGCACTGCTGCTTTAAGCTATTGGGGAGAGGAAGGAGAGGTGAATACCTCCTCAATGGGAGACAACCATCGAAGGTATTTGGCAGAGTGACTGGCCCAGTAATAAAAGGTTAAATGAGGGAGGCATAAGGCGCCTTTACCTTTGGGGGCAGCCAGCTTATAATAAGCAAGTCTAGGTTGTTTATTGGACCAAATAAATTTTGTAATAAGACCATAAACTTTACTGAACCATGAAAAGGGTAACCAAGCATTGAGTAAATGAAGAGGATAAAAGAGTCTAGGGAAGACGTTCATCTTAATTAAGTTAACTGTACCCCAAAGGGAAATAGGAAGTTTGGACCATTTATCCAAATCTAAGCCAATGATTTTCACCAGGGAGTCCAAATTTAATTTCTGGATAAGGGCCGGGTTCCTGGAAATTACAATTCCCAAATATCTTTAGGAGTCTTGTTTCCAAGAAAGACCCAGATCAGTGATGGAGCCTTTAGTTACCTTATAATTGAGTGGAAACACACCAGTTTTATCTACATTTAATTTGTAGTTGGATAATTGACTATATTTTTCAATGAGTGATAGCATGGGAGGGATTGATGTAGTTGGGTAGGATAATTGTAAAAGAAGGTTGTTGGCGTAGGCAGAAACCTTGATTTCTTGATCTGAAATGGATATGCCTTGGATCCTTTCACAGGCCGATAATTGACAGATATGAGGTTCCAAGTATAAATTGAAAAGTAGGGGGGATAGGGGACAACCCTGTATGGGGCCAGATTGTAATGAGAAAAGGTTGGATATCACTCCATTGGCAGTAATCCGTGTCGATGGGGCATGATATAATGCTCTTATCCAACTTTGGAATTCTAAAGGGAAGTTATAAGCATTAAGAGCTCGAAATAAAAAGTTCCAATCCACTTTATCGAAGGCTTTCTTGGCGTACAGAGATATCAAAACTTCAGCAAAATGAGCATCTCTGGACACTGAGAGAACATGCAACAGTGTTTGAAGATGGTCAACCAATGAGCGCCCTTTCATGAAACCAACTTGCTCAGGTCCAATGAGATCCGGCAGGATAGAGTTAATACGGTCAGCTATTAATTTGGTTAGGATTATAATATCTTGATTCAATAAGGATATTGGATGATAGCTTGTGGTTAGTTCCAGATTCCTATCAGGTTTGAGTAGAAGAACAAATAAGGCTTCAAAAAAAGTGGGGTCCGCGGTTGCACCTGATAAAATGTATTGAAATAGGGGCAATAATAGGGGGATTAACTGCTTTTTAAATTTTATATGAAAGTTAGCCGAGAAGCCAACCGGGCCCTGGGTTTTGTCAGAAGGTAGGGTTTGAGTTATTCTAGCTACTTCCGTAAGAGAAATAGGGGTTATGAGTAATTTTTGTTGTGCATCAGAGAATAAAGCCAGAAGCCAATGATTTGATACCTTTTAATGGACCAACATAGATGTAACAAGAACAAAGTGCTCTAGCTTTCGGACCAACCAGTCCTTCTTCAGAAGCTCATGGCAGTTGTTTGGAAAATACAATACTTATAACAGCTAGATAATGCAGAGAAAAACAGAAAAAAATCCCCATTGGTTTAAAATACTCATTAAAAAAAACAGATGATGTCAGACAAGTGTAACAGTACAATACTGCCCTCAGTCCGAATGAACCTTGGGTTCAGATGTTCCTGGTGCAAGACACATATAAGAATCCTACTGCACATAAATTTAATTGACATAAGATAACACTGCAGAAGCAGATAACTCCCAAATCAAGCCATGAGTGCCACAGTCAGTATAAGGATGTGATTACTGAAAGGCAACCCCCCAGCTTAAAGACAGACTGAGATAGTTATAGGGCTCATGAAATTACAATGTATGCATTAAAGACAAAATTACCAGTAAAGTTGTCTAAAAACATCAGTGCTCACTGTGTGATGTGTAAAACCTAGCTGGACTTGCCACCCAGCTGTATTCTCAAGCTAAATAAAAGGCCCAAGAGATTACAAAAACCTCAGGACTATATACATGATAATTAAAATATAAATAGATAATATTAGTGTTAAGCAAAAACTCTAGTCAAGGAACCTCAAGGAGTTCAGACCATGCAGCCTGATATGTACTGATGTCAATATATACTGAGAATGTAGCAACTTCATGTACCACAGGTGTCTAGGGAATCTGAAAAAGAGATAAAAATGTAATTTATCTCCTCCTGTTCATACAAACAATACAACCTAACCCACCCCACATCACAATAATGTGGGTGAGGGAGATACATAGCTTAAACGAGATGTAGTCTCTCTCTCTCTCTATCCCCACCCTCCTTTTCTCTCTCTCTCTCTCTCTCCCACAGACAGACCCACACATACATACACACACACACACACACACACACTCAATCCCTCTCCTAGTGAACCTATATTAACTTCAGTCGCTGTAATTGTTCCCCAAAGGAATGCAACTTGTCATGAAATCCTGAGTAAAGTACTATAATATAAGCCTAATGTAAAAAGATATGTGCAGGACCCCAAGCAAATGAGATCACACATCCCAATATGTACAGAGTTACAAAAATTATATATAACAGTATAAGATAACACTCCTGTATGTACACTAGCAGGCTGGGTAATCTGAATATGGTGCAATGGAATCAATCCCCCACAGGCAAAGATAAAAAGTAAGAAGAAATTCTTTATGTGTGTGAAATAAAAATAGTAACACATTATAACTCCATATAACTAAATAGAGACTTACCTCAATGTGACAGCAAGCCCCACATCTGTTATATCACATACTTCTAGCACATACCCACACACATGCATACATACATGCATCCACATCTCACATATGCTGAAGTCCTATAATATGTCAGTTTGAAGAAGAAAAGGTCTGTGAATGTTAGTTTCTGTAGTGTCCCATAAAGCCAATATCCAAGTTCATCCCATCTGCTACCATATTGAGATGTAAGATAAGTTTAATCTCAAAAGCTCGTCTCTGTTGTGTGTTTTGAGATTTCCTTTTAAGACCATTACTGACATATCTGAGACTGAGTGGTCAGGCTGGGAGAGTGATGCCCACTGGTTTGTCAGTCTTCCTTGCTGTAATAGTATGTCTGTGTGAGTTCATCCTAGTCGGAGCTGTTGGCGTGTCTCTCCTACATAACCTGTTTGAGGACATCTCTTGCACTGAATGAAATAAACAACATATCGTGACTTGCATGTATAACTCCCATGCACCTGGAATTGTCTGTTTTGTGATGTAACCACACAGTCTGAGGTAGAAATGAGCCTACAGGTCTTGCAGGCGTTGATTGCAGGGTCGTGTGCCATTGTGTGACATGGTATTCTGTTCGGTGAAAGTTTGCTCCTAATAATTAGGCTGGATAAATTTGGCGGTTGTTTAAAAGATAGTAGTGGGAGTTCCTGAAAAATACAATTAAGGGTGTCATCCTCACTAAATATTGGGTGGAGATCTTTAATAATCTACATGAATGTTCAAGGTCTGGATGATATGTGACTACCAAGGGTATTCTTTCTGTAGCTGTCTTTTCTTTATATTGAAGTAGTTGTTGTCTTGGTACTTGCGTTGCCGTTCTGTTATCCTGTCAATTTCCCTGGAAGAGTGTCCCTGCTCCATAAAGGTGTTTTCAACATAGCCAAATGTGTATCTCTGTCATCTCATTTGAACAAATACGTTGACAACGAAGGGCTTGACTGTATATGACAGATTTTTTATGGTTAGGGTGATTACTTTTCCTGTGCAGGTATCTCTGTCTGTCTGTTGGCTTCCTGTAAATACATGTATGTAAGGTTCCATCCTTAATGATGACTGTGGTGTCCAGAAAGTTAACCTTGGTGGTAGAGTACTCCAAGGTAAGCTTTATAGTAGGGTGGAGATTATTAAGTTTGTGATGAAAATCTTTGAGTGCATCTGTGCCTTCCGTCCAGATGATAAACAAATCATCAATGTAACGGAAATAAGCCAGTGGTTTGTGAGCTGGGTGGCAAGTCCAGCTAGGTTTTACACATCACACAGTGAGCACTGATGTTTTTTAGACAACTTTACTGGTAATTCTTGTCTTTAATGCATACATTGTAATTTCATGAGCCCTATAACTATCTCAGTCTGTCTTTAAGCTGGGTGGGGGTTGCCTTTCAGTAATCACATCCTTATACTGACTGTGGCACTCATGGCTTGATTTGGGAGTTATCTGCTTCTGCAGTGTTATCTTATGTCAATTAAATTTATGTGCAGTAGGATTCCTTATATGTGTCTTGCACCAGGAACATCTGAACCCAAGGTTCATTCGGACTGAGGGCAGTATTGTACTATTACACTTGTCTGACATCATCTGTTTTTAATGAGTATTTTAAACCAATGGGGATTTTTCTGTTTTTCTCTGCATTATCTAGCTGTTATAAGTATTGTATTTTCCAAACAACTGCCATGAGCTTCTGAAGAAGGACTGGTTGGTCCGAAAGCTAGAGCACTTTGTTCTTGTTACATCTATGTTGGTCCATTAAAAGGTATCAAATCATTTGCTTCTGGATCTATTCTTGCAAGGACCAATACGGCAACTACTAAATCTACAGTTCAGAGAATAAAGGTAATTCAGATTTAGTCAGATAAGCATCTAACACTTGATCTGAAGGTGGATCGGACATAGAACTATATAGTTCTGTATAGTAGTTACTAAATTCAGATACTATGTCAGCTGGGGATGTTTTCAATGTATCATCTTCTTGAGAACGGATAGATGGAATATACTTAGAAGATTCCTGTTGCTTAATTATGAGCGCTAATAAGCGCCCTGCTTTCTCACCCTGATCTGTGTAGGATGCCTTTGTTCTCAAGATAGCAAATTCTGCCTTTTCTCTCAGGATCTCTAAATAAGCATCTCTTAATTTGGCTAAAGGGCATCTGAGGAACTGGGAGTCAAACTTGCTTCGATTGAATGGATTTGAGTGAGCAGATTAGATAGTTCCTGCTCCTTTTTCTTCTTTATTTGAGAAGATAAACTGATTAGTATTCCTCTAATATAAACCTTAAAAGCACACCATACAAAGTCAGGTCTAAAAGTGGAGTTAAGATTAGCATCAATAAACTGTTCAATATGTTTGGTAAGAGCAGTGATCACTACAGGGTCCTTCAACAGCTGGTTATTGATTTTCCACCGTGTAGTTCTTTTAGGAAGAGGTGTAAGGAAGAGATGACAAATTACTAGGGAGTGATCGGAGGGCGGGCCAGGTTGAATGGAGATGTCCAAGACTCCAGGCAGCAAGGTTTGATATAGAAGTAGGTAATCAATATGTGAGGCAGTGTTATGGACTGGGGAGGTAAAAGTGTAACCTCTGTCAGTGGGATTAAGTACTCGCCACACATCGCATAGACCAAAATGGTCGACAAGCTCCAAGACAGCCTGTTGAGCTGGTGAGAGCCCTCTATGAGGACCACTAGTATGATCTAAAGTGGGATCAAATACAGTGTTCATATCACCACTGAGGATTATTGGTAACGATAGGAATGGAGTTAAAACTCTAACCAGCTGTATGAAGAAACCTGGAGAGTCTACGTTAGGCCCGTAGACGCTTCCCAACAACACCTCTGTTGTGTATAAGACACAATGAATAAAAACAAATCAGCCCTGTGGATCCCTGAGCATCTGAATGAGTGAAAAAGGGACTTTTCTGGTTATCAAGATCAGGACACCACAACTTTGGGTTGTACCCCCTGCAGAAAATACATGTCCCACTTGTTGTCTCCTCATTCTAATTGCTTCAGAGTCCAACAAATGTGATTCCTATATAAATATAACATCTGTTGATAATAGTGCCAAATGCTTAAGGACATTATATTGTTTCAGTTGTTGCCTGATACCTTTGACATTCCAAGTAGCATTCTTAATAACATTAGCCATACTCACTAATAAATATGAGATTAGACAGGGACTTCAGATTAACCCACAGGTTTACCAGTGACATTACCCACCATGAGACTGTGTTGAAATCCCCCCCCCCCCCCTTACCAAGCCCCAACACCCAAGAACAAACAGAGAAACAGGGTTATTTAAGAGAAACAGTCCAATCCACCCAAGTCCCAAAACTATTGCGGTTTGCATTCCATAGAACACCTTCACTATAGCTCCCTCCCTCCAGCCACCTTTGGTTGTTCTCGGTTATATCCATTTTTAGAGGTAGTGTGGGAGGTAATGAAAAAGTAAAAATGGAACCAATAGTAAATAAAGAAAACTAGCCCAAGTGATTTATATTGGCTGTATATGCAGCCTAACATGCTGAGTGAGCCATTAACTACCATTCAGTTTAAGCCTAACTTACTCCCTGCACCACACTCCAAGCTATAAACCACAGATCAAGAGTCATTTTAACACCAAAGGTCGCTCAGAACCTTAATTCAACTAAATGACCCTACTAATAAAGTTGTTTATACCTAATGTAACCGTCAGTATGCAACCCTTTAGAAGGTAGGAGTCAAGCTCCCTCTAGTGGTCGCTATGGAATACTGTTAACACCCAAGTGCAAAAGTGAAAAATTTGAATTGTACAAAACAAAACAACTGCGTTCGAGTAAAAGATGAAACAGAAAAAAAGTTCATGCTTCTCAATGGGTAGGCGACTATTTATGTCCCATAGCAACCAAGAGAACCAGGAAACTAAGTCGGGAGCAGTTATTGTTCCATCAAGGTAAAAGCTTACCAGAGAGCATGATCGAACCATGGGGATAAAAAGGCCAACAGATCCATGGTATCAGGCTACCTTCGTCCTGTGTATGCACTAAATCAGGTGTGTTCTTAACCACATGCAATGCTCTCCTGTGCTTAGTTAGAGAATTAAACGAACCTTAGACAGGCAAAATCAAGTGTCAGAAAAGATCAGGAAGAGTAGCCTTGAGTCCCATGTGGGCAGCCTCCGGATCATCATAACTTTGCCATGTACCCACTGCTAAAACCTGTAGCCTCACAGGATAGTTCATGCGAAAACGGACTCCAGCAGCAATGAGTTTGGAGACAAGTGGATGAAAGGCCGTCCGACGTTACTGAATAGTAGCAGGCAGATCTTGCGCAATTTGCACCTTGGCTCCTTCCCAACAGACTTCTTGTATCTCTCTGATTTTGGAGAGAAAATGTTGTCACTCTAGATAGTTGAGGAATTGGAAAATTAGTGGTCTTAGAGGAGATCCAGCTGGAGGGGTCGGTCTAAGAGCCCTATGTGCCCTCTCAATCACATATTTGGGGCCAAATGGTGAGGGCCCGGCTACTTTCTCGATGAATTTCTGAATGAACAGGATAGTATCTTGCCCCTCTTCAGTCTCCAGTAGCCCAATAAGGACCGCATTGTTCCTGTGGCTACACCCCTCGAGATCATCTATTTTAAGTTCCATTTTTGTGATTTTTTGTCTAGTTGCCACTAATTGTGGATCAACCTTGTCCAGGCATTTTTCCAGAGAGTAGACCCGAGCCTTAGAATCAGAAGTTCAGTGATAAATATCCTCCAAGGCTTGTGAGATAGATTTTATCTCAGAGGTGAGAGATCATAGCTCCTCTTTAAATGGTCTGAATTGAGCTAGAAAGCCAGCCAATGTGAGCAGTTCTAATTCTGATGGAACGCTAGCAATCCCCACTGTGTCAGCAGCACTGGAGGCCCTAGGCTTTTTTGGGCCTTTCTCGGGCGTTGCTGGTGGCGTGCGTTTCGGCAAAGCTTTCCGCATTTCAATCTCCATGTGAGAAATCCTACTAGTAGGTGTTTGGTAAGCACTTCAGAAGTCTTCTGAGTGAGTTTTCAGATTGTTACACATAGTTAAACTCAGAAAATAAACCAGAAAAGTGATTGGGTGGTTGGAGCAAGAAAACGGAGCTAGCACCAGGCTGCCTGCATCATGTGGTCTCGCCCTTCCTGAATTAATTATCAACATTGATGAAACTGATGATAATTTGGACACATTTTTGACAATGACCCATGGAAGAGGTTGGGGTAAGCAAACCAAAGTTACTAGACTCGGCGACAAATGTCAAGTCTCTCTGGTTATGGGGTGTACTCTGGCTGGTGACTACCTTATACACACCAGGTCATATACGAGGGTAAAACTAAAAATTGTCCTCCAAACTTGACTTTCCCCTCTGACTGGCACATCATTGAGTTAGAAAATCACTGAACAAACCAGGAGACCATGATCAAGTGTATTGACAATATACTGGTGCCATACATCCAGTTTATTCACCAGAGAAATGCACTCCCTGAATAACCACTGAACAGATCGTAGTTCATTTCTAGATGCATCCTGGAGGTGATGGATATGGAAGATAGTTCAAGAGGATTAAAAACTAAATAGTAATTAACAATATTACAAAAATATTAATCATATACAGTAATACAGTACATCAAAGGAGCATAAACACTGTAAGGCAAATCAATACAACAGGTACTTGTAGTAGATAAAACTGAGCTTTGATAGACAAGAGGAAATTACTCATGTAGGCGTAATGGGATGAAGGGAAGAGCAAAATGGCCAAGGCAATATGAGTGGTGAGGGAAATCAAGAGGTACGGGGTCATGGACAGCTGAAGATGAAAGCAGAAAAGTCACAAAGAAGAGACATAAGGGAAAAGGTAGAAGCAGCAGAGCAGACTGACAGGGGAAAGGTAGGCCAGAGTTAAGGAAAGTGACATGAGGAGGTAGCTTGACCAACGGTAGATTTCCCAATGGAATAGAAAAGGAATGGGAAACATTGCTGCGGATAGGGTAGGAGAAAGGAGGGGGGGGGAAAGGACAGTAGGGAGGTAATGTAGGAGGGAAGGGAAGCAAACATAATGAGAAAGGCACCTGGTATCAAGAGACAGCAGGGAAAGGGCAGAGCAGAGTGAGAACTGGTGGGTACAAGAGGAACAGCCTAAGGAAAAAATGACAAAAAGAGTGAAAGAGGGGATTTAGTCTGGCAAGGTAGGATTTGAGAGCTCCAATGTAAGCTATGTCACCATAGTCATAAATTGTGAGAATAATTTTTTAAACAATCTCTCAGCTGGCAGGAAGTGGGATACTCATTTTGTTCTTGTACAGTACCGAAAGCTTGGGTGGAGCTTATAGCATATGGCATCAGTGTGCACTGACAAATCAAGATGATGGCTGGCCAGATCCTTAGGTACTGAAAAGTGGATACATCCTCAATCACAGCACCATCAAGGATGTGGAATAACAGGAGGGAGGTGAATCTGGTAAGCCTCTGTCATGTGCCAAAAGTCAAGGAAACTTTTTTGGACATTGACAAACAGTTGGTTAGACTGGAACCAGTGCTGAATATTGTCAATATCCAGCTGTAGCTGGGAAGTAAGAAAGAGAAGCCAGATGTAAAGAGGACTTTATCATCAAAGTACATATGTGTACAAATGAATACATGCAGAAGTACAGACAGAGGGGAGATTAATTAAAAATATGGAAAAGAGACTAGGGCCCAGGACAGACCCTTGAGGGACACCTGAACTGATAGGGAGTGGGGTGTATAGTGGACTTCCAGTCCAAATATCTTGACACCTTCCATTAAAGTAGGTGCAAAACCAACTGACTGAGGAGTCAGGGAAGCCTGCTGCTTTAAGCTTGTCCAGAAGAAGGTGGTGTACCACAATGTCAAAAGCTTTAGCAAGATCAACAAATATGGCAGAGGTGATAAGTCCCTGATCCATACCTGAGAGGATGGAGCCAATGAGCCGGAGGAGTGAGGTGGAAGTGGAGTGGGATTTCCTAAAACCAGACTGGAAGGGGGTGAGGAAGGAGAAGGCGTCAAAGAAGGCAGAAAGCTAAGAAAGAACAAGACATTCCTGTAACTTAGCCAGGGTGGAAGTAAAGAGGTAGAACAGAAGTTACCAGGAGAAGAAGGATCACCACCTGTAGGGACAAGGGTGACAGTAATGTGCTTCCAGGCTTTAGGGACAATGGCAGAGGAAAAAGAGAGGTTGAGGAGTTGGTAATAGGTAAACTGATGGTAGGAGCTGAGAGAAGCAGAAGCTTAGGATCAAGACCATGAGGAATACCTCCCTTATGAGGATTAAGGGCAAGCAGGGCCTTAAGAAAAGCAGAGGGAGTGGTAAGGGAGAAGGAGAAAGAGTGAGGGGTGAGGTGGACTGAGAGGAAAGAAAAGGGAGGGCAAGAAAGGGATGAGAAAGAGAGCACAGGTGGTGAAGTAGGAGCTAAAGGAAGAGGCAGCAGAAGAAGAGTCAGAGATGAGGGAGTCACCAACCTTGAGAACAGGGGAAGGACACTGGGTCAGAGGGGAGAAAAGGGAATGGATAACCTTACAGAACTTGGAGGGGTGATTAATGTAGTTCTGGAATGTGGATGAAAACTACTCAGACTTCACAAGTCTGATTGTTTTGTTACAGGTGTTGCAAAAGTGTTGATAGCTGGCCAAAGTAGCTGGACAGCCAGTGAGCTTATAGGATCACCAGGCAAGGCCTCTGGTACAGAGGCAAGCTAACAACTCAGCTGATATCCAGGAAAGACGGGAGCCCCATACTCTGGTTTTCCTGAAGGGTGCATGATGATCCCGTATAGCCGTAACTTTGGACTGAAGGTATTAGAGGGCATAATTTATATTATTGGCTATAGAGAAGGGGGAACCAATCAGATGCCATAGGTCAGCTAGAAGGGAGGACAAGTCCAGTCACTGAAAGAGCGGAGATAGATGAATTTAGGGGAGTCTTCAGGTGATGTATCTTGCACACACAGTAAACGATATGATGGTCCCTAAGGGTGTCAGGAAGGATACCTGTATCCACTATATGGTGGGGATGGGTCTAAGAGAGAGTGATTTAAAATTTAGATATGGGGGGTCATAAATCAACTGAATCAGTTGGAGTGATTTAATATATTGGGAGAATGTACTTACAGAGAGGCAGCTTACCTCTGGAAGAATGGGAAGTGACAGAGGAAAGGAGCTCAGTAATGAAAGCAGGGGTCACACCAGGGCAATAGTCAGTCCCAGTAATAAAGATGAGAACAGAGAAGGGAGGCAAGTGTTTGAGGAGGAGCAACTCATAGTATCATTGAATATGCATGCTGTGCAGCCATTTACTAATTTCAGTGCTTTCCCTTGCTACTCTATTACCCAGGGTGCCCTGTGATTTCCTTGGTAAGCAGAAGTTTATGTAGGTTGACACTGAAGGCCTGTATTGTCTTTCTGTCCAGTGTCTTTGCTGGTAGGAAGTTCCACAGATTCAATATCCCCTGGAAGAATATGTGCTTCCTAACATTATTCTTGAACTTAACATCCTTGAGCTTTAGGACATGTCCCACTGTTACTGCTGGAAGATACCAGATCAAACAACTACATCTGTTTGATCATGTTGACTCCCTGGAGTATGCATATTTCCCCTTTAATGCTCCATTTCTCCATGGACATGTGAAGTTCAACCAGCTTCTCCTCACAAATTATTTTTTCTCTTATCATTTTGGTGGCTCTGTGTTTCACCCAATTTGGCAATCTCAATGTCGTTTTTGTACTGAGGATCCCAGAACTGCATGCAATTCTCCAGAGAGGATAACTTCCCCTGCCCTGCTGATCATCCCTTTTGATGCATTCCAACATTCTACAGGCCTTCTTGGCAGTGACTGCACACTGCTTGTCATGATTCAATCTAATTCTGGCCCACAAGATACTTGTTTTACCTTCACTGCAGCAAAAGAACCCCACACAGTGTGTAGGTCTTACTTCTGTTTCTCCTGTATTATTCCCATGTCACAAGAAATTGTGAAAAATTAGCTATACAGATATCACAAATTTGTTCAATATGATTTGGAGGTAATTTGAACTGACGTTTTGTCTTTGCTACGCTGTATCTAAAAGATAAAAAAAATCTCTATCTCCCTTCCTCTCTGTCTCTCTCTCTCACTGAGGCAACATGATTTTTTACACAACAATAGCGTTACTTTTATCTGGTGTAAAATGTTGTAATAGAATTTGTATTTATTTATTTATTTAGTTTGTGTTGACCAGGTAAGTACACTAGACAAATTCTGCCTATTTTCAAGCACAACCAGAGGAGGGGGATACAGATGAATGCCAACTGACTTTGAACCAGATTAAGCTGTTGATAGTATTATTAGTGAATGGGGGGGAATTTGGCCAGGGCGCCAGGGAAATTCCCCTACTCTTTCTGCAGGGGACGTTTGAGCACTGCAGGAGTGTATGGAGGATCTCAGTAGACCTCAGGAGAGTGATGAGTGAGGTTAGCTTCCAGGAGCTGCAGCAGAAGTCCAGGATTGTATTGTAGAGGAAATCTGTGGTGACCCAGTGCAGTTTCAAGAAGGACCTATTGTTCACCCTGATGCACACCTTGATATATCTAGTGAAGATTCCCCACAGAATCATAAAGAGGAAAAACTTCAGCTGGAAATGGCTGAGAAAAGGAAACAACGTTTAGAAATGATTACTATGGCCGAACAAGAATTTCAGCTAAGTCGGTCCAAATTGGATGAGGAGAGAAAAAAGAAGAAACGAATGGGAGTTAGCCCTCAACAAGGACAAGTTAAGCGTTTACCAGCAGTACAGTTATTGGCCCCTAGCGAAACACTGGAAGGTCAGGGAGAGGCTGCAATTCACATAGTTATGGAGACTGAACAGAAACCAGTGGATTCGGAGGATTGGTCCCCTGAAGATGCATTAAAGCAGGCAGGATGGCTGTATAATGGTGTAAAATGGATCCCTGACCCTAAGTTACCCTTACCTGGATCTCCTGACATACTGTTTTTTTTTTTGCTTCTGGAGCAGACAGCCTAGGTTCTTTCCCTTTCTATACCGGTGCAGAAGCATGCACAGCAGTCATTGCCAAGTGCTGCTGCAGTTGCACGGGACAAAGCAGAGGCTGGAGAGCAGAATGCTGTGACAGACGCAGAAAGGTCAGAACAGCCTGATTTAGTACAAATACAGGAAGAGGACTTGATGGCTGGACCTAATGCTGTTGAAATCCTACAGGATGACATTTCAGGAAAGGTAGGGAGAGACAATGAAGATCTGGGGTCGGGGTTATCGATAACTGAACCCACTCCTACACTAACCGAGCCTAATTCTCCCTTGACTAAGGAACATAAGCCAGGAACTTATGCAGGCCTGTTCCATAGATCAGCAGAAGTGGCCAAAAGATGATTTTTGGTCCGATTACAATATAAAGGGCTAGCTCCCATCCCCCGGATAGACTATGGGTTGGCAAAACATTGATCAAGGATCCTATGTTTTTTTTGCCCTCAGAAGTGTACGCGTTTATTCATGCTCCAAGAGATCAAGTATTCGATGTTAGTTTTTGTTCAATGAATTTACTGGACAAATTCTGGAAACTGTATTATGAAGTCAAGGATAAGGAGGTTTGGACTGATTTCATGGCAATCCCTATCACTAAACCTACAATAAAGATGATTACTCTGCTCTTTCACAATGAGGGTGTTGATGTAAGAAACATTATCTTCTGGTTAGAGAAGCATTGCACTATTTTTGATCATCCAATGCCCATTATGGATGATAATGGCTTCTGGACAGGGGGTTGGCATTTTCGGATCCTACTAAAGCAGACGGAACAAGAGATTCAGCATTTACAGAGTTCTTTTTTGGGGGCCGAGACAGAGACATCCTGTTCTACACTGGTCAGCCTAAAAACTGCTACAAATGTGGATCTCTGACCCACTTAAATAATGAGTGTGACAGTATTAAATGCTTTCATTGTGGGATGCTTGGCCATTTGGCTAGGCAATGTACAGCTCCCCCTGCAACCTTTGTGGGGATGATGAACATGCTTTCCAGGAGTGTCCCTGGGCTGCACATAACTCCGAGGATATTTCGGACCATGACTTGATTCTTTCACAGGCTAGACATGTTAATAGGCAGTTCTTGGAAACAGATGAAGCTCATTTTAATTCTCCTAAACATAGAGGTAGAGGTCGCGGTGGTTCCACAGGTAGTAGAATGGGAAGTTACAGTGTGAGGGAGAGGTCTTCTGAGATCTGGAAACCTTTCTCTCCACCATTACTTGAACGCACATTAGAGCAGAGCAGGGAGATTGTAACAGTACCTTCTGTCCTCTTACAGGACCTCCCACAGGGCATAAGTTCACACTCAATACCGGATTCACCCCTTCCCTCCTTACAGTTTAAAGTTGGTCCGATGGCTGTATCCCTGTCCCCCATGCCACTTTCAAATCGGTTTTCAGTGTTTTCCTCTTGGGGAGACCAGGTTGATATGGAGACACCTCTGGAGGAGGAGTAACATCCCTCTTCACAGCAGGTTCAATCCCCTTTAGATTCTGGACCTCAGAAAAAGAAACAAATAGAACCTCAGAAACGGATGACCAGATCCAGTATGAAGGTGTTTAAATCCCTTCCCTGAGCCCTTTCAGTTAAAGGTAGCTAGTATAAATGTGAATAGCATCAAATCTGATTATAAATGTAAAACTACTTTTAGTATTTTACAATCCCTGGATTTTTTTTTTTTTTTTATAGGATACCAGACTGCATTCATTAGTAGAAATTTCTCAAGCAACAAAGGATTGGATATGGGGAAACTCATACTGGTCAATGGGGGAAGAGCTGTGTTGTGGGGTTGGTATTTGCTTTCGTTCATCTGACGTCACAGTGCTACGCTTTGTTGATATTGACCCAGGATGTGCCTTTTTGTTTGATATCATGATACATGCATTTTCATGTAGGTTGGTAAATGTTTATGGTCCTCAAAAGAAATCTTTATGCATAGCATTGTTAACAAAAGTACAACCGTATTTACATACAAGCAGACACATTTTTGGGGGAGGCAATTTTAATATAAATGTGCTGCAAACTATTGCAGGGGGAAAACAATGTTGTGACAAAACTTTTCTTTGATGGGTAGTTTGTTGTGCTGGATTGAGGGATGTTTATAGTGGTGGGAAATGGGCAGCAACTTCCACCTTCTTTAAGGGATGTCTCTCCTCTAGAGTAGACTTCCTTTTTGTAAAACAGTCACTGCTGGTAGCTCACACCTTTAATTTACCAATGGAAACATCTGACCATATTTTAATAGGTGTGCATATTGCATTCCCCCTCCCGCAAGAAAAATGGGTTGAGGGTTTTGGAGAATGAATGTTTCGCTATTGGAAGACCCAGAGATTTTGGAGGCTTTTAAGGCCCTACTTGTTGATAAAGCTTCCACTATGATTCTTTTTGAAAACCCAGAGAAATGGTGGGCAGATTTAAAAATCTTGATGAGTAGGTTTTTTCAATATCATGGGAAACTTAGAGCGGCAACTTCTTATGAGATCTATCTAAGCTTAAGGGGTAAATTGGGGACATTATTGAACAGACAATCTGTGGAACAAGTGGATTTATGGGATGACATTCACCAGACAAAAGCAGAAATGAGTAATTTCCAGTATGACAGGTTTCGATCATTACAGAGAGAGTAGACATATGACACTCAAGGAAAGGCAGCATATGAGGACCCTTTTATTAGTAGCCAGACAAGGAGGGAAAGGAGGCAGATTTTGGGTTTAAAAACTCTTCAGGGTCAGTTGGTGATGGAAAATGTGGAAATTATGACTGTATTAGAAAAACATGTGGAGAACTTGTTTGGGACCCCTGTAGAAGAGTCAGAATTCACCCATCATTTATTAGTAGCAGCGGATGTCCCAAAATTAGCTAAGGATAAGGTGAAACACATGGTAAACCCTTTTACAGGGTTGGAAATGACAGAGGCAGTGCGAAGCCTTTGGAATGGAATATCGCCAGGCTCAGATGGACTCCCTGGCGAAATTTATAAGCTTCTGTGGGAAGTTATTCCCATTGAATTATTGGGGATATATAATTTCTTTCTTGAGGAAGTTCTTCTGCCAACAGCAATGTATGAAGGGCTTATGATTTTTCTTTACAAATCTGGTGACTCATCTGATATTAACAATTGGCAGCCAATTACGCTGCTTAACACTGACTTTAAGTTATTTTCCAAATTATTGGGGAACAGATTGGCTAGCGTAATGGAGAAGCTGTTAAGCTCACAACAATATTGTTCAGTGCCTGGCAGGAAGATTAAGGTCACCTTGCTTCTCCTTAGGGAAGTGGAGGAGGGAGCAGTGGGGAAGGATGATTCTGGATTTTTGATAAGCCCCGACCAAGCGAAAGTCTTTGATAAGGTTTCACATTCATTTTTGTGGCTCAGTTTGGATGCATATGGATTACCAGAAAAGTTTGTTACTTGGTTAAAACTATGTTATGCACTGGCTTATGTGCTGCCGTATGATAATGGTAATATAGGATTTAGATGCCAGATACAGAGAAGTCTGCCAGGGTTCCCCCTTATCCCCCTGCTTTATGTGTTTATGATAGATCAGATACTGAGGCTGTTGCAACGCTCACCTATGATTTATGGATTGGCTGGAAGTTTCTTAAATGATTGTAAGGTTCTTGCTTATGCTGATGATCTCTGACTCTTGGTGAGGAATAGACAGTCTTATGAGAAGGCAAATAGCCTATTACAAGGGGTAGGCAAAATTACAGGTGCGAGCCTTAATGTAACCAAAACAAAATGTCTAAATTTACGAGGATTTGAGAATGCTATAAAGGATTTGGGGGGTGTTCAAGTAACGGAGGCACCAATAAAAATATTGGGCATTTACTATGGGGGACAAGATATGGCAAGTTATAATTGGGATAAAGCACTTACTACAGGAAAAGAACTAGTGAGCAGATGGAATCGATGGAAATTATAAAAAAAAAACGAATTAATTTTATCAGGACTTTTTTAGTTCAATTTTTTTTTTACATTAGTGTAGTATTTTTAATTCCAAAACATCTGGAGTTATCTTTGATGAGCTGTTTTTTCTCCTGTTTTGGGGGGAGCAGATTAAATCCAATTAAGTGGAACGTTCTCTATTTAGATATAATGGCTGGGGGTGCTAATATGCTAAATCCATTATTGTTTTTTTCATTATTTTTTTATATTCAAATCTGCTCCCCCTTATGATGGGGTTGGTTCTAGGCTGGGGACATATGAGCTTGTTGTTATTTCAGGGAATACTGACAGAGTGGAAAGGGAATTGTTTCTTGCATAAGAATAAACGAAACCCGAGGTTGGTGAAGCATTGGGAAAGGGTTTTTGATTATATTATTAAATGGGGTATACATTATGCAACAGTTCTTAATTTGCCTAGATGACAGTTGTATGAGGAGATTCTAATGGTACGATTTTTGGAACACCCATTTTCAGGGTTTTCACAAGTTGACCAGGATTTTATTTCACAGTACATTTGTGATGCATTGTTACAGGAACATATGTTGGACACAATCTGGCTGGGATGACATTCTAAGACAAATGTGAAGAGTAATCAAAAGCATAAACCCCTTACAGAAAGATACTGCCCTAGGGAGGGCTGCATCGCCAAAACTGAAACTATTGATCATCTACATTACACCTGTCCTTATATCGTCCAGTTTTGGGATGTTGTAAAGAACAGATGGAAAGATGGAATTTTTATACCTCCAGATCTGTCACTACTGTTTTTCGGAATAATTCCAGGACTGAGGAAACAATTACATGATAGCACTTTGAGAGTGATTTGTGCCTATTTTGTTTACTGGATTTGGATTTGTCATTGACGTTTAGTCCTACAACAACAACATATGTCAGGCCAGGAACTGTTTTATGTTATTTGTGCTGATCTGAGAAAGTGGAAGGAGACAGAATTAAAACTTTTCGGTAGAGATAAATTGAATCTTTGGTGGTCCAATACTGAACATATTTAACCCTTTTTTAGCCTTCTATGTTTTAGAGTAAACACAGCTAAATATTAACTAGGCTTATAATTCTGTTCCATTGATCTTAAAAGATAATAATAGGTGTATATCCCTAGGGGATGGAATTGGACCTATGTAATTAATGCTGTCTTAAGGAAGGATGTTAAATGTTCATCTGATTATTAGTAGATGTTTTTCCTTTTTTATGTATCTATTTTTTATTTTTGATGACCTGTACTTCTTAAGATAATATTTTTGTTTCTATACTACCTTTTTGACAGTAAAGTGATCATGTTTCTAAGATGATTTTGGATTACAGTAGTTAGGTATTCGTTTCAGGAATTTGTTAGGGAAAAAATGTATTTTTCCTACTCTTTTAGTGGAGGGGTTATAATGTTTTTTTTCTTATGTTTGGGGTTATTGTATGAAACAATATTTATTTATGTTTTTTAATTTAACCTTTATTATGGTTTTGTATGATGCAATACTGATTTATATATATTTTGTTATGATTTCAATAAAAAATTCCCCTACTCTTTTCGAGAAGTGCCATGGGATCTTTAACATCCACCTGAACTACCACCAGAACAGGCAGATGGGACCTCGGTTTAACATCTCATCTGAAAGATGTCACCTCAGGAGTACAGCACCACCTCATACTGCACTATAGTGTCAGTACTGGGATATTGACCCCAGTGCCTTAGTGTGGGGATAGAACCCACAGCAATCTGATCTCCTGGCCTCAGAGACAAATGTGCTAACTGCTGAGCCACTGACACTGACAAAGGAAGCAGGAGACTTACAAAGGCAAATTCTGTCAAAGGTTTACTCTACTCCTGTTTGACTAACATTCTCTAGCATGTGAAGCAGCTGAAATAATCCCACCCAGGTAAGGTAAGGGAAAGTTTATTCTTAAGGTGCCCTATCCAGCTGGCTAACAATGCAAAAGGAAGACAGAGAAATAAATACATCCATTATAAACAGCTATACAATACAGATAATTTAAATGAATGATTACACTGGCTAAAAAAGTCGGCCTAATTAAACAGATGGGGTTTAGAGAGCCCTTAAACACCTCCACCATGCTGGCAGAATGGGAGGGTAGAGAATTCCACAAAGGCAGTGTAGCCTCCACAGATGCCCTGTACCCCGATGATCAGGGGATCACTAACAGGCCCACACCAGTGTAAGCAAGTGGATGAATAGATATGTAAGAAGACAGGAGTTGTTTATGGTAGTCAGGAGGACCCAAACCATGTAGTGCCTTGAATATTACTAAGCATTTCTTGAAGACGATGCACCACTGAATCCACAGGCAGTACAGAGTGTGTATAACTTGCATGATGTGTTCTCTTCAAGATATTCCCACCACCAGCCAGGATGCAGCATTCTGGACCTGTTGCAGGTGACCCCAACAATAAGAGATACCCAGGAAGCACACAGCACTGTCCACAATTACTATTAACTGCTGTGTGTGTGTGTGTGTGTGTGTGTGTGTGTGTGTGTGTGTGGAAACTCCAATTAAAAGCTGGCATAACTACTATAGGATAGCTCTGTAGTGTGGCTGCATGAGAACAAAGTTCAGTTCTCACTCCCAGTATAAACCCAGCAAAGTTTGCTTGGAATATGTTGAATTCTGGGCGATGTTTTTGGAATTCAGAATTTTTGCATTGAAGGCCAAAAAATGAAGATTCTGAAAAACTTTGTCAGATGTGGAATCATAATCTGATTCTGCGTGTGACTGCAGTACAGACAAATCCTACATCCTCCCTACTTCCTTCCTACATCACCTCCTTTATCTTGAGTGCTGCTGTGCTACTCTACTGCAGGAGGTTCTAGAGTCTGATACATACACAGATACAGTACATAGAATTTGTTGGCAGATAAGGTCCGCCAAGCCCATCTAGTCAGGTTCTATTGGCACAGTTACAGCAGGTCCATTCACTCCTCTGTAAATGATGCAGAGCATGCTGATGTAAACTACTAGCCCAGTAGCCCACACTGCTCACCACAGTCACCATCCATTATATCCTTCTTGGTCTCAGATAGTCATTTTATTACCCTACAAGAAGATGTCCTCTAAGTGAGCCCCAGCTCCTGCTAGTCCAGATCCCTGCCCCCAGTCCACTACAATGAACTTCCCTTCATGACATGGCAAGCAGGACAGGAAGGTCAGGACAGGAGGATTCACAAAAGGCCCATCTGAGTCTGACTCTGGCAATCAGAGATCAGTCCTCCTGTTGTACGAGTCTGGATGAGAGGTAGCCTACCAGCTTCAATTCCTGGGTTACCCCTTGCCATCCTGGACTGTGAGCAAGCAAAGTGTAAGCTGTGTTGCCCTGGGTTTGATGCAGATAGGCCAGCACCAAGTTTCCCAGCAGGCACCTGACCTCAGGAAGACTGGAACAGAGATGGGGGATTTTTGTAGCCAGACCAGCCTAGATGTTGAGCTACTGGTGGCTGGTACATGAACCACCTTGGGTGGTGAATGGATTAGTTGAGGTGTTGTCATGTACACTGTCTTGGCAGACTGCTCCAGGACTGGCTTGAGTTTGATCAGGTGACTGTATTGGGGGAAGACAAGGTTGGGGTCAGTAGCCAGACCACCAAAGAAGCCAGATTCACACAGATGAAAGGAAGCAGAGTGGTACCTCCCAGCTAGGTTTATCAGAACCCTCTGAAGTTCTGGGTTCTGGTTCTAGTTCAGAACATTTGAAGAAGTTCTAGGGTTCTACTCTTTTTTAGAACGTGAACTCTATTTTTTGGATTGGGCTGCAAATAGGGAAGACAACTTATGTTAATATGTCCCCTGGAGCCACTTGTTGCTTTATTATAGTGGTTTCACAAGCCTTCGGCTTGAGCGAGAACAGTGAAGCGAAGCTGAGCTGTTCTGGCTCAAGCTGAAAGCAAGTGAAACTGCTCTGATACAGCAACTAGTGGCAAGGGGGGATGTATTAATATATTATTGATTGAGAGCGATCAATAAAATGTTTAAAAACAAAACTGTTCCTGAAACGTGCTCATTTCCAGTGCATCTGCACGTGAGATGCTTTTCACAGAATAAGAGTGTCTCACGTGCAGGGGAAAGGAGAACTCCAATTGGTTGGAAGAACTCTCTCAATCTATAATAGTGAAATATATGTTATGAAACTGTGGGCAAAAACAAATTAATCTGTTCAAATTAATCTGCAATTTCTTTGGAGATTTGGAGAAATACAGAAACAACATTAATGTGGTTCCTTCAAATAATGACTTACAGAATGATTACTTCAAACAATGACTTACAGAATGATGACAGTGACTCATTTCCTAAATTTTATTTTAAAACAGTAACATCTTCACAAGTTAAAGATTATGGGCAGGATTCTCAAAAGATCGCCCTTTGCTCGAGATCTTGGTGCATCCCTTAATTGTGCACCTGTAGTTCTGCCAGGGGACTGATGCACCAACACATCGCAGATGCACCGCGATGCAGCCCATAATGATATGCAGTGCATTGGAGGTTGTGAAGGGCATGCCCATGCATATGTTGCGCATTCCATTCACAGCCTAATCAGCAGGTGCATCTCTGGGGCAAGTCCAGAGATGTGCCCCCCAAAGATAAGTATACAAGAAGTAGAATTAAGTAGCTTGCCACCCACAGGCAGGCTTCTGTACTGCAGACAGCAGCACGGCAGCCTGCTTCCCACCCTGCCAGTCCACAGTGCCCCCCTCCTGAACCCCCATTTAGTATGCTGCACCCTGCAGTGATAGAGCTATGTGTACAGAAATCCCTCATCCTGCCCGTATTCCAGTTTCCAAGCCACACCCTGTGGTGGCAGAGACATGTACATAGAATCCCCCAACCTGCCCATAGGCCCAGTGCAAAGACACACACTGCGGCAGTAGCTCCCTGCTCAAAGCACCCCCTCCCCACCCCGAAATGCATTCACCACAGATAGCCCTCCAAATGACCCCCTGTCATTGCAGCAGCCCCCCACCCACTCAGGCACCCTCCCCCAACCCCGCTCAACCCATCCCAGCAGGTCCCAAAGGTCAGTGGGCAGCAGAAACCACCCGCATACTGCCACAGCTGCCCGCTGACAGAGCTTTCCCAAGACTGACAGCTACTGTACTACTGAAAGCCCATTGGTGGACCCCATCGACCAATGGGCTTGCAATAAGTACTGTACACTGTCATTCACAAAGATGTGAATGACAGGGTGCATTACTCACTGCAAGCCCATTGGTGTGCAGGGTCCACCAATGGGCTTAGCAGTCAGTCACAAATTTAAAGCTCTGTTGTTGGGTAGCCATGGTGGTATGTGAGTGGGTTGTGCTGCCCATTGACCTTTGGGGCCTGCTGGAATGAGTGGAGTGGGGTTGGGGGAGGGTGCCTGAGTGGGTGGAGGGCTGCTGGAATGCCCAGGCCATTAAATGCTACAGGCACATTGCATAGATGGCATGTTTCAGCTCTGCTGAGAGAGTGCTATAAGTGGTGTTGCATCAACATGTGTTAGAGGACTAAGGCAGCTGTTGTCAGGATGGAAGCTGTTGTCAAGATGGACACAAGCAAATGGAGGTTTGTTACGTATCCTATGTGTATTGGTTTTTGCAAGTACAGTCACATGCTGTACAAGTCACTCTATCTATATTGTACTCACATATGTACAATATCTATAAAGTGACTTGTACAGCAAGTGACTGCAATTGGATGAGCCAGGTAGTGGACAGCAGTAGAAGTGTGTGGGGCGGTTTTGCTGGCCAGTGGGTAAATGAATGGTTAAATCACTGAATCAGCATGGACTTGCATTTTGGGGCATATTGGCACAGATGACTGGGGGTTTCACTGCACCACCATAGAAATCCATTACTGAACTGCTTCAGGGCAACGGGAAGCTGGTGGGGTCCACTAGACTGCCAGAGAGTGATTTTTGAATCACAGTACCAGTAAAGATTGGATGAGGGTGGTGAGGGTCTACCAGACCACCAGGGAGTGTTTTTAATCACATCACCAATCAAGATTGTATGAGGATGGAGGTCCCACTAGACTGCAAGGAAGTGTTTTTGAATCACAGTACCAATTGTGTGGGGGTGAATATGGGGGGGTCCACTAAATTGAGGGAGTATTTTCTATTCACATTGCCAATCAGTACTGGGGCAGAAGAAGATTACCCAGTGGTACCATTGTTTTGGTGCACCACATATGACACCACAGATGCTGGGGGAGGGACAGTGCTCCACACAATACATGGTGCAAAAACAAGGGCTTCACGAGTTAACTTGTTTATTTATTTAATTATAGTTAATGAGGCCATAATGGAATGTAAATAACCCTCTTGCACCTTGTGTGAGCTAAGGGGTCATTTGTATGGGGACCTTTAATATAATAAAGTAATGTAAGAATGCTAGTCGGTTTTAGACTAACTGCTTTTGCTCCTTGACTGACTGTGATAAGTACAGTATGGCACATACCTCTCTGTGGCCAGCAGGTGGATATGTTTAGTGTTGTGCATACAAGTTATTGCCTTCATTAGGAATTTGCTCTAGGTCCCCTATATTCAAACAAGATTAGGCACTCACACTATATTCAAAACGTGTTTGAATATATGTGTAGCAAATTTAAGGCAATTTGTTATTTTGCACTCAGGATAGGGACTTTGAGTGACGCAAACTGAGAACTTTGAATGATGTGCTCTTTGTACAGTGTGTATGTAGTATATATGGTACTTTTTATAAGCAAACTCATTAAAATAAGGGCTGTGTGAATCTCTAAAAGTTATACCTCACAAACTTTCGGAATAGAACCCAAAAATGTTCTACGAGGTTCTACCAGCTATAATCAGGTTCTACTAGCTATAATCAAGTTCTACTTAGTAAAACCCCAGGTTCTACTGTGTATAACCAGGTTATACAATATACAACCAGCTTTTACATGGTTCTACTTATTTAAGAAATCCACAAAAGTATTTTTTTTGCATATTTGGGAAGGTACATGTAGTACTGAGAATGGTTTGCTTTGCAAATCTTTGGTGAATATATTCTGTCTCAGTGCACCAAAACTTTGCAACATTTAACATTCTTGGAATCTTAGTACTACATGTACTTTCCCAAACATGCAAAATATTTGAATTTTTTACTCAAGTAGAACCAGATAGAACTTGGTAATATATTGTGGAACCTACCCAATAGATGCTGTAAAATAGTGTTGAAACAGATTTAGAAAGTGATAAGAGGTCAGGGATGTTATATGACTCATACTGTATATCATCCCTGACATCTTTCTCTTTCTATATCTGGTTGTAACCCAAAGGGTTAACCCCCATTACAATAATTTAAAGCTTTCCCCCATTGTTGGAGCCAGGTACAGATATCCAATGGCCGTGGCTATGGGCCATAAAGAAATGCATGGGTGGCTGGCAACTGCTATCAGTTTTGGGTTTTCTGTTGAGTAAATATCAATATTACACTGACTATATTATGTTTGACCTAAACTTGGTAAGCCAACACTCAGCATACCGGGTTTATGGTCCTGAAATTCACAGCCCTGAACAGATCGTATGTCCAACACAACAATTTTGGTCATCACAACAGAAAATAAGTGTAAAATGTGAGGGTTTTTTTCCTCTGCGCTCCCCACACCCCCCATAACTAAATAACTAACTCCGAAGGGGAGCGGACACCGAAGTAAAAAAATATTAGTTGCAGGGGTGAGTTCCTTAAAAGAATGTGACCCAGACCAGAACCCAGGTCTGAGGGAGCATGCTGGCAATGCTGCTGGTGGTTTAGCCCTCTACAGCACCGGAGCAGCTCGGCCAACTCCTCCAAACAACTGTCCCTTGATGTGCACCAGCAGGGGTAAGGTAGCAACCTGTCACATCTACTACCTTACCCCTGTTAACATCCATCAGATATTTCACAATCAGAACACTCACTATCAGGATACTACACCTGTCAGGCAATAGTGCCCGGGCAGGTGAGTGTCAGGATAGTGAGCCACGGGAATTCATAAGGGTACCATTACACCCCTGTTATCTCCTGTCCTTCTAGTAGACTCTCCTGCCCTGCTACCCATTCCTGCCATAAGTTAACTACGTCAATATTACCCCATTTAACAATTTTAGCAATTAATTAGAGCATTACACTACTACTGCTGCTGCATGTGCAAAAACAGGGAAATTTATTCCCAAACAGAGAGAGGTACACAGATCCAATGAGGGATGAGTCAGGGTGGCAGAATTTATTGGTTAGCAGGTAGGCAGACAGGCAGGCAGACACTACAGCAGTTATGCAAAACAATACAAACCCCTAATAAAAAATAAATTAGATTACTGGTATATTAATTATTAGCAGCTTATAAGTTGTATAACCCAGTTCCTATCCTCAGTCACTATCACTTCACTGTGCTCAGTGCAGTGGCTGACTAATTCTGGTGTTTGATTAATTAACCTTTTGCCAAGATGCTCACAGATTGAAAGACCAGTTTGTCTTGAAAAATACTTTTTTTTTTAATTACATCTCCCTCTCTCTCTCTCTCTCGCTCTCTGAATTGTCTGAGACAGTAACAGCAGTCACTGCAACACAACACAGACTAAATAAATCTTTCTTAAGCTAGAATTTAATTAATTTTTTTTAATTATTGTTCACTTAATCTCAGGCTCTTTAAATAACAATTATGTCATCTTTTCTGCTGTGTAAGCCTGCATAAATTAGTAAGGGACAGACAGAGTATGAGTTGTGCTGTGCAGAGGCAACAGTGACAGTGCTTCAGTCTGTGACCATATGACAACAAGGAACAACCCGAACAGGCCACAATATCAACCATGTCTCACCGCACTATAATTCTCATTTTTTTCCCTCTCTCCCAGTCAATTTATTTAATAAATGATCTTATGTTGCCAAAGCTGTTGCCCAAGAGTGATCAAACACGTTTTTAGTTTTTTGCCACTAAATTGTGTTGCCACTGATTTCAAGTTTAACTAAGATGAGCAAGGAAGACTGACAGACAGAACCACTTTCCCTTCTTCCACTGGGCCTCTCACCATCACCACACAAAAAATGAAATGCATGCAGTGAGTGATCTGAGTAGTGCTGCAGTCCACGTGGGTCTCTGCAACCCACTCCAGTAGTTGCTCGTCTTTCTAGGTCAGGACAGGGGAGATGAGAGATTCTCCCTCCACCAGCCAAATAGCCATTCAGCTGTTCCCATCCTGACAGACCATGACTCTTCCACTTTTTCTGGGTGTAAAGGTTGTAGAGCAGCACAGCAGCACCATGTGTGTTGCATCGGGGAGAGACGGAGAGTGAACAGAGCAGGTATGGCAGTGCAGCATAGAGGACTGGTACGTGTGTGTGTGTTTTTAATCTTTAGGGCGAACCAAAGTTTGCACAATTTACCTGTTTTTCAAAAAGGTTCTCCTGCAGACAGACTAGCACAAACTGTGGGGGTTCAACCTTTTTAAAAGTATAGTCGAACCAAAATTGCAAACCTGTGTGAAATACAGAAGAATCTGAAGGAGATTTACAGAATAAAGCTGAAGATGACATTGGAAAAAAGAGAGTCAAAATAAGATTAAAAGGCCTGTATTCATGATTATGTAATGTATTGTCACAGTTCTCACATTGGATTGGCTGAGATCACACTCAGAGGGTTGATGTCTCAGTACACAATCCTGGTATGATAGTATTGTAGGTCCTGCCATCAGACTTTCAATTTAAAAATCCCTGCAGCTGACTGCCCACAATTTGCCCATACACTTCACGGCTGCTCTGGCATCCCCTCTCCCTTTAATGCCGCCAACAAAAGTACTACCAACCAACTTCTTCAACTGAAGCTGTCTGTTGCTTTATTTACCTTACCACCACCAACCATGGCATCATCTCTTTCTTCTGTTAATAGTAGGGATGGATCAAATCCCCCTGCCCCCACCCCCCTGAAAAACAAGCTGCTCTGAACTTATGCAGAATCATTTCAGTAATCTCTGAGCTGAACACTACTTGTTTGGCTCAGATTTCTTCTTTTTTTGTTTAATTTGTTCCCTCTCCCAGCCTCCCAACTGGTTTTACAGGCTTGTCATACTGAAATGCAGTTATGTAACTGGCTTTCAGAGGCTATGGAGAGAGATTAAAGAGGCACCCTCACAGCTGCAATCCTGGACATTCTCTGGTTTGACATACCCAAACCACAGTATAAAAAGAGGCCATGCTGCTAATCTGGCACTACTCAGAGGAGGAGACCAGGGGAGGAGGAGGAGGATCATGGCTCAGGAGGATCATGGTTCAGACGGCAGGGCAGTGTATGGTGTCCTAATCCAGCTTGCAATGTGGGAGGGAGAGGGGAGGTTACAGTGCTTAGCAGATGACAAAAAAATACAAGTTAAATAAAAAAACTAAAGTGAGAAAAAAGAACATAAAGCAGATGAGAAAGGACATGAAACTGGGCATCGGGGTGGTGGGACTCAGAGGGAGAGTGATGAGCAATTGTGGGGTGGGGTGTTGGTTGATTAAAGAAAAGAATAAAGAAGGGAAATAAACTGAAATTGGGGAGGTGAGCTGGAAGGAGGGATAGAGAAAGGTCTTGGGGTTAGGGGTGCTAAAACAAGGAGGGCAAACTCAGAAAAGAAATCAAGAAAAAGACAAGAAGTTACATATACAACAGAAAAAGAAAATATAAAATAATAAAAGCAAAGGAGAGAGAAGGGAAGAATCAAATTGGGAGCTGCAGTAGACTAAAAGGAGGGTGAGTGACAAAAGATCATGGTTTGGGGTGTGATCTGAAAGGAGGACAAACTATAAATAAGAAAAGGAAAGAAAGACAAGAAGTTACATTTATATAGCACAAAAAGAAAAGGGTATAATAAAAAATGAAAAGCATAAGAGAGAGAAAGTAAGAAAGTGAAATTGGGGGTTGAGTGCTGAGCGAAAGGAGGGAAGGTGAATGATTGTGTGTGTGTGTGTGTGTGTGTGCTGAAACAAGGAGGACACATTAAGAATAAGAATTCAAGAAAAGACAAGAAGTTACATTCATAACAGAAAAAGAATATAATAAAAAATAAAAGTGAAAGAAGCAAGGGAAAGAAATTAAAACTGGAGTTTGGGGAGGTGGGCTGAAAGGAGGAAGGGTGAAAAACAATTATGGGTATGGGGGAGTGGACTAAAGCTAAAAGCAGGAGGAGGAGGAGGAGGAGGAGGATGAAGTAAATATTTACTACTATAAGACACATTTAAAAATTACAGTTTTATTTTTTACAACAAAAAAGAAAATATAAAAAAATGGCTAAAGAAGACTAGTGTTGGGGGGGGTGACAGTTGGAGTCTCAGCCTGTTCACTGCTGCTTGAGTCTGGGCAAAAGAAAAAGGAAAAAAAGGATATTCTGCAACATTCTACAAAGCAGAAGCCTCTTGGCTTGTGCCCTTTAAGCCTACTGGACTCGCCGGTCAGTGGCAACTTTAGTCAAAAAATCACATTTGAAAAAATATTATTGTATATTTTCAGAATCATACTGTTGTTTAACAAAAAAAAAAAAAGAAACAAGAAAAACAATTTGGTCTTCACCGACCTCTGATCTTTCTGCAAAACAGAAGCCCCCTACTAGACTGTCACAAGCCTAATGGGCTAGCTGGCTACTTTAGTCAAAAAATCATGTTTGACAAAACATTCTTCTGTGCTTTCCAAATCCTCCTGTTGTTTATAAAAATATTTTGTTATCTAGCTGACGCTGACCATCCTACAAAGCAGAAGTCCCCTGCTAGAAAGCTATAAGCCTACTGAGCTAGCTGGCCACTTTAGTCAAAAAATTACCTTTGAAACAATATTCATGTGTGTTTTCAAAATCTTCCTGATTTAAAAAAAAAAACATTTTGTACTCGACCTGAACCTGACCATCCTACAAAGCATAAATTACTGGCTGGTGTGCCATAAGACAACTGGGATAGCTGGCAACTTTAGTCAAAAATCATATTTGACAAAATACTCTTGTGTGTTTTTTCTAATCATTATGTTCTTTAAAATAATGTGTTAGGTTATAGGTTCATAGGTTAGCTCAGAGCTCAGAAGACTTAAAAGTCCATATAGCTCACTTAGCATAATTACTGATATTCCATGATGTTCTTTCCTCTCAGAAATCTATCCAAATTTGTTTTAAATGCTTGCATGGAACTGCTTAGTACCACATCATGAGGTAATTCATTCCAGACTGTTATTGCTCTGATACTGAACCAATGCTTTCTTTTAGTGGTTCGATTCCTTTCCCTAATGAATTGTTACTTATACCCTCTTAGCTGATGTTTCTGTTCACATAGCTTTAAACCCAGCTGCTCCCTCAAATTAGGATCTGTGAATGCCTTGAATACCATGCACATGTCTCCCCTAAGCATGCAGTATTCCAATGTGTACAACCCCAATTTTGACAACCTTTCCAGATATTCTTCTCCCTGTATAACTTCAGTCATTCTTGTGGTTCTTTTCTGTACCCTCTCTAGTGCAGCAATCTCCCCTTTAAAGACAGGAGACCAGAACTGCGAACAGTATTCCATGTGTGGCCGCACCAACGACCCATAAAGTGGCAACAGGACCTCCCTAGCTCTGCTTTTTATGTGTCTGAGTATACAACTCAGAATGTTTCCTGCCTTTTTAGCTATCAGACTACAGTGCTGCTTAAATTTTAAGTCATCTGTGACCCTAATTCCCAGATCTCTTTCATCTTTGACTTCTCTGATCAAATGTCCATTTAACATATAATTGGCCCCTGGGTTATTTCTACCAAAGTGCATAACTGTGCAGTTATCTACATTAAAGGTTAGTCTTGAGTTATGTGCCCAGTCCTGTATTTTTAGTAGGGTATCTTGTAGTTTATCAACCTCCATATTATTATTTAACTTATAGCCAATCCTTGTGTCATCAGCAAATTTAGCTTCCCATATTTTCCCACCTGCTGTCATAGAGTGTATATAAATATTAAAAAGACAGGGGCCCAGGACAGACCCCTGCAGCACCCCACTCATCACCTCCAACCATCCAGAACTACATCCCCTGACACCCTTTGTTTCCTGTCCAATAGCCAGGAACTAATCCATTTTGTAATGTTACCATGGATGCCATGATCTATCAAGGAATCAACAAGTTCTCCATGTGGCACTCTGTCGAAGGCCTTGGAGAAGTCCACGAAGACAATGTTCACTGCATTTCCCTCATCCAGGGCCCTACTGACATTTTCATAAAATCCCAAAAGGTTTGTCTGACAAGACCTTCACTGTTTAAAACCATGCTGAGCATCATCTATATCTCCTCTCTGCTGCATATCCAAGACTATATGCTCCTTTATTATCCCTTCCAAAATCTTTCCTAGTAATGAAGTCAGACTAATCGGTCGGTAATTACAGACATCCTACCTGGAGCCCTTCTTGTACTGTAAATTGGGATAACATTTGCTTGCTTCCAAGCATCTACCGCAATTCCCTGGTCAATGGAAGCCTGAAACAGGTATGTCAGTGGTTCAGCCAATAGGTCTGCTAATTCTAATATTACCCTAGGGTGAATTTTGTCAGGATCCATAGCTTTCCCCGGATTTAGACCAAGCAATCTCTTGCGAATATCATCCTTATTTATTTTCAAAGTACCATGAGTTTCAAGATGCTGATTTACACCCTTAGTTTTTTATTATAAACAGATGAAAAGTAACTATTACATTGGTTGGCCATCAGTTTGTTTTCCTGCAGTAAACTACCGTCTTGTTGATTAAGTGGACCAATCCCCCGAGGGCCCCCTTTTTTATGATTAATGTACTTGTAAAAGGTTTTATAATTATCCTTAACTTTTTATGCCAGTTTGAATTTGTAATCTCTTTTAGCTACTAAGATGCTTGTTTTACATTTTCTGAGGAGATGTCTATATAAGTCCCAGTTCTTAGTATTGCCCCTTTTTTTGCTTTAACATAGGCTCTGTTCCTTCTGTTTAAAAGCTTCTTGATCTTAATGTTCATCCAGACAGGAATTATCCCAAAGCTATTATATTTCTTTTTAAGCGGGATATGCTTATCTACTATTTGGTTTAATTTATCCGTCAGGGCATCCCACATGTGTGTGGAACTGATTTACCTTGCATATCATATTTCCAGTTCCATTTGTTAAAATCATCTCTAATGTGGTTAAAGTTGGCTCTGCCATAGTTTCTTACCATAGTTTCACCGTTTACCAAAGTGTGTTGTTTAATTATGGTAAATTCCACTTTATCATGGTCACTAGAACTGAGAGGAGGAGTGATCCTACAATAATGGATGCTATTTCCCATGTTACTGAGCACCAAGTCCAGTAAATTGGTTTGCCTGATTGAACCCTCCACATATTGATCCAAACCCATTAGACTAAAAGTGTCCAAAAATAATGTTCTTGCCCCATTCTCAAAATTGTTCAAAATGTAATTGTATATTGTATACTGTATACTGTCACCCTTTCCCCAATTCTTTGTAATATGTAGTGTATCATGTTAATTTCCCCCAACGCTTTGTAAACTGTGCTGTTTATACTGTTATACTATGCTGTTTGCTTTCTGTATAATTTGCTTTTGGTATGTATTTTATTGTGCTATACTGTTGGTCATGCCTAAAAAGGGTTCCCTGGATCAGTGCACCCACACGGTAATCAAAGACTTAAATAAATAAATTCTGATCATCCTACAAAGCAGAGGCCCCCTTGCTAGCATGTTATAAACCTACTGGGCTACCTGGCCACTTTCATTAAAAAAAAGTCACATTTGAAAAAATATTCTTGTGTGTTTTCCAAACCATCCTGCTGTTAAAAAAAAACAAACATTTTATTCTCAACCAAACTATCATAAACTAAGCTGTTGCCTTGGCCACTTACCATTTAACAAACATGGACAGAAGTGGAACTAAGAAGGATAATGGTGGATTGCAAGACAGTTTGCCAGTAAAAGGTAGAAAAAAGCAACAAACTGAAAAACCATATTCTGTAGACAACATAGTCAGTCATACTACTAGTGCCACTGCTGAAATGTTTTTGACAGAAAAACAAAAACTAATAATTATCAGTCTGTGAGTGACACAAGAACTAGAAGTGCATCCCCTTTCCCTACAAGTGTTCCATTGCCTGGCACATCAAGCATTAATAAAATAGAGGCTCAGGTGCAGTGCCTTGTAAGAAGAGTAAGGGACAAGGTAATATAGGCATTGTTATTAAAAAAACAAAGGTTGTAGGGGGTGTCACCCACAGAGGCACAGAAAGGATGTGTAGACCTGCTCATCCCCACAACCCTATATTTAGTGCAGCATATGGTACACACACATTTATTCATGATATATTTAGTGGGGTAGGATATAGTGTAGCATTATGTGATATAGTAATAAGATGTGTGCATATGATTATAGCATGGACTGGTAGTAAAGATCAGATCCTAACAGGGCTATGTGCTAGTAACCTTTGCTCCGAACAGTATTAGCATTGTTTATGCAGGCCTTATGGCACAGTTCTTTTTCTTTGCTACACAGCTGCTATTATTTTGTAATACTAAGCATTTTTGTACTGTTACCCAAAACTAGTTTTTGCTAGTTCTACTCTTATCAGAGAGTACATGCAGAGAGAGAGTGATGAGCTAACCATCCTCTGCACTGACCTTCTACCAATGAGGTTTCCATATTTTATGATTTTACCTTATTTAGCAGACCTTTGCCTAGTAACATACATTTCTTATCTTAGAGTATAAGAATGATGACAAAGTTGCATTTTGCTGAGTTCGAATCCAGTTTGGAGTGATAGCATCATATCTGGGGTCCTGTACCTGACTCCCAGCAGGTATTTGCTGTATGTTTGTGTTTTGTGGTAATAAACAAGTTTTTCCTGTTGTGTCAATGGCTCTGTGTCGTGTTTTACCATCAGGTCCAGAGCAATTCTGTTAACAGATAGCTACATATATAGTACTTTCAATGTTCCACTATCCCAATCATCTCATGACTCAGACTCCAGCACAGACAATAACAACAGGGGTACCAACTTTGTACCCAATGCACTTGAGTCTGAGTCATCTGATTTTTCTTTTGATACCGATGTGGTTAAAGACAAAAGTACAATCAGAAACTATGAAGATGGGCCATCAGGGGAGGCCAACACAAATGGAGGCTGCAAGGAAGATACTGTCTCTCCTGCTGACACTGTTATTTTACATGAGGAGGAAGATGTCCCTGACGATAATTTCATAACGAATGAAAGAACTGTTAATGCTAGCCAACAGGTACCTATGTCAGGAGGTTAAACTAAGAAGGCCACTTCTTGGGTATGGAATTACTATCATAGGGACCCTCAAAATGCATGTCATGCAATATGCACACACTATAAAACTGGTGTCAGCGGGGGGAGACAGGAAAATCATCTTGGCATTTTTACATTATTAAGACACTTCCTGAGAATGTGCCCAGCTGCATGCAATGGAAAAGATTGATCACCAGTGTTTGGTGAGGCAGAGAATGAGGTAGGTGACCTATAAGGGGTTTCTTCTTTATCAAAAAGTGGATGAGTGGCAAATAATGTTTTAACTTCACTTAGACAAGCAAACAACATGATCTTTCATCTCCATCACCATCACCATGTGGCACCTTTGCTTCTGACATTTCCCCTCAGTTATCTACTGTCCAGTCCTCTCACAACAGAACATGCCTCAAACCAAAACAGCTAACCATACACGAGTCATTTTAATGGGCATGTAAATATGATCCCACCCATCCAGTTGCCCAGAAATTGAATAAGGCAATTACAAAAAATGATAACTCTTGACCAGCTTACCTTCTCTTTGTTGAATCTGTTGGCTTTCAGCAAGTAATGCAGATTGTAGTTCCATGATATCAAATGCCATTCAGAAAAATAATGTTGGCACCAAAGCAGTACTAAATGTCTATTGTGAAATGCTTAAGAAAGTGATGCAGGTCTTGAAGTTCTCAGCAGTGCTACAAATACGTATTACAACTGAAATGTGGACTTCTGACGAAACTGTGGACTACATGATAGTCACTGGTCACTTGGGCATCATTTCACAATTCCTCTGCCTCATCCTCTGTCTCAAACATGATCTTCACAACCTTTAAGAAGCAGGCTGCCTTGTGTTACTAATTTTGAGTCTAAAGATCACACTGCAGTAAACCTCTTGCAGGAATTAAGAAGGGTATTGAATGATTTCCTCCTCATGTCATGTCTCCAGTGTGTTTGGTATCCAGCACTGGGGCTAACACTGTATGTGCTGTAAAGGATGGAGGGTATATGCACATATCTGGCTTTTCTCATACCCTCACTCTTGTAGTACATGTTTTTCTTAAAGATGACGAAAGAGTTCAGAATACATTGAGTGCTGTACACAAAATACTGTATGTGGACATTTTAGTCATTCTGTTAAAGCATGCAAAATATTGCAGCAGCTGCAAAAGGACAATAATCTTCCACAACATCAGCTACAGCAGGAGGTTGTCACTAGGTGGAATTTCACCTTTTACATGGTACAGCAGCTTCTCGAGCAGCGTAAAGCAGTACATCAATACACCATGCATCAGTCAATAGGGAAAGATCTATCACTCAGTTTGAGCCTGTGGATCCTGATGGCATGATTGTGCTACATTCTTCAGCCATATGAGGAAGCCACTTGGAAGATTCATGCAGACAATGCCAGTCTGCTTCAAGTAATACCCCTGATTTTCCTTCTCAGGAACAAAGGAGAAAAGCAACACTTCTTGAGGAAGGTAATGCTGTTTATCTTATAGAAAAGCTAACTATTTCTCTTGAAGTGGACTCCAGAATATCAGTGATGAATCAGAACATTATGCTCTGGCCATAATGTTTGACCCTAGATTTAAAGCTATCTTTGCATCTTTTCTCCACTCTGGTCTCACAGACATCAGCAGTTATAATAGCCTACTCATTGAAAAAGTGTTACATAAAATGATGGATACTATTTTGATTTCCAAACCAAATGAGCATGCACACTCCCAGACCTCCCTGCCAGTAGGAAAAACCTCCAATGGAAAAGATGAAGATGGTGATCTAGGCTACATGAGGTTAATAAAGACAGTGTTGGCCCTGCATCTTGCACCAAATAGCACCAAACAAGTTATAGTGACAGATTGTCACCTTTGACAATACAGAGACTCTCATTTTACACCTTCATCAACAACTCTTACAGATGTCAGGGAAAACTATGAACATGTAAAGCAGAGCACAGAGGAATAACCTTTGATTGCATGGCCTCCCAGAGGGAATGGAGAGGACTACGATTAGTGAATTTTGGATGATCACCTGCATCAAGTGATCACTCTCTCCACCCCGACTTACAACTGAACTTACAGTATTCTCAAAGAGTATAGGGGCCTAAACTCACTGATTGCTCAGCAAGACTGCGAGTGGTGGTGCGTTTTCTTCCTTAAACTGTAAAACAGGTGGTTTGTTAATTGCACAAAGAGTCAAAGAAGTCAAGTACAAAGACATCAGACTGTTTTCAGAAATGATGATATTATCTCCACTCAGTCATGGCCCAATATAGGGAATACATTCCTATTTTGAAAACTTTATGAGAAAACAAGTTGAAATTTCAGACCCCTTACCCCTCTCATTTGCTGGTGCCTTTTCCAGAGGGTCAAAGGCTGTATCACACTGCCACAGAAGCCTGGCATCATGTGCAGGAGAGAGGGGGGTTCTTATTCCTACCACCTCCTCACTCATAGACAGCAGCGGAAACATACTACATTCATGGCTCTCTGTTCCTGGCAAAATGTCTCTTCCCATGTTGATTGCTGCAGGTATGCGGAAACCACACTGCTAGGCATTGTCTCCAGGCAAGCAGATGCAGCCACTCACACTAAGCAACTCTCTTGGTAGCGACAGCCTTGATGGGCTCAGTAAGCCCTCACTGAGGTACACATTGACTATAGCTCGAGGTTCACTTTGTTTAGATGCAGTCTTCAGCTGAAATTTTGAGACAATGCTGTCCTGCCACCTTCCCAATCTGCTTGGGATTACTTTTACATCTGGCACAAGATCCATTCAGACTGTAGGTGAATATCAAATGGAGATCTGGTATGTCAGGGGGTGCCATTCAGTCCTGGCAGCAGAGGGAATATATTTTTTCCCTGCTCTCCTCATCCCAACGGCCCAGGCATGTTAAGAGATTACTGCCAGTGGTGTATGTAACATAACTCTTTTTGTTTGGATTGGTAAATGGGGCTTCAGGGTTCCTAGAAACTGGTGTAAAAGATGAGCAAAGGCTGTCTTACTTGTATTTGGGATCTTGGGGGATCCCAGTGGGGATTGCAATGGTCTCCTCAGGCCTCCCAAAGTTTCCTCTATGGCTTGCTTTAATAACTCCTTTAAAGCTGGATCTTATGGGTAACCACAGCAGACTGGCCCAGGACAGGAGCTATATGCTCTTAACACCTTATTACCCACCTGGCTTTCTACATTTTGTTGTTTACTCATTATGACAGCAGTTTGTTCTGTTTTCATGCTGGCTCACTGGGGCTCTGGGAGGGGAGACAAGGAGCCTTTTCTGCCTCTTTTTGATGGGCTTGGTGGTTGCCCAGCGCTTTCATCATCCCCCTACCCCCACCGATACTCCCTCTTAAATTATGTTTAGGCTTTCTTTTGACTTGGGAACAATCTTTGATTCCTCACTGATTGGTACAGTTTTGTCCCTCCAGCTCATTTGCAGTTCACTAGCCTCCATTATATGGCTGGCATGTGGAGCTGTTACATGACTTACTACCACAGGGTTCTAACTTTGTTGTAGGAGATTTCAACAGTTTTATTGGTCTCCCAAGGAACAGTTAAGTATTAATATTTTTATTTGCACTTCTCCCTCAGACTCTGTATTCTTTGGGTCTCCGGGATTACAGACACTGAACCTTAAACTGTTTATTTATTGGTATTTTTGTTTGAGAGGTTTCTTACTTGAAGCAATAATATGCTGCTTTGCTTTCTATTGTTAATTGCCCTGAGGTGGTTGCTGATTTTTCTTGCTGGAATATTATCGGTTCCCAAATATTTACTGCCATTTCTTCTTTCCTTTCATTATTTCATTATTTCTGTTGTAATTTTCCCTTTACTTATCTGTGCTAGTATGCCCTGGCCCCCACAAACTATTCTTTAAGGGATAGCAGGTTGCCACCCAATGATGTGCTTACACCCCAACTCTTTAAAGGAACCTGAGACATAACTGAGACTGATAGTTCCTACACTATACTCCACTAGGTGACATCTTCCCACAACTAACTCCTTCTCTTGGGAGTTTTACAGGCTCACAGAGGCCCTGGGTATGTGTTTCTAAGGAATATACTCAAGCCAGGTGCCCCAATCTTGTTTAGGCTGGGTCTCCTTGGTATCTAGGGATGGAATAGTTGTTCCTCCCCTTCCCTTGGAAATAATCTCTGTGCTTTTCTTCCTTGTTTTCCAAGTTTCTGCTCATTGATTTATTGTGAGGTTGAGCAGTTTGGATTTGCCACAACCCAAGCCACCCCAAACATCCAGTTGCTCGGCAAATCCGAGCAAAAACCAAGCTAGCCACAAATGGCTTGGTTTTGCTCAGACTAGAGGAAATACCACAAGAAACAATGCTCAAATGGTATTTCCTGCTCTCTTGCCATCACATGCAGCTGGTTTCTTCACTCAGCGCACAAAGATGAGAGAGGGAGGGTGTACTGTTGGCTGCTCCTGTGAAACAAACCAACAGAGGAGAAATGATTTTTAAAATAATACAAAAAAAAAAAGAGAATGAGGCAGTTTTTTTACAAAGGGCTGTAAGTGGAACTAAAAGGAAAAGCTTTCTGGAACAGGAGGAGGGGTCAAAGGAAACAAGAGGAGGAGGAAAAAAGTGGAAGTAAAGGCTGGGCCCAAACTGAAAGATATTTGAAAAAATGTAAAAATTACTTTACAAAAACAAAGTAAAAGGTGTTTTACAAAAAAAAAAGAAAAAAGAATTGCTACTGTATGCAAGGGAGAAACTGGAAAAAAGAAAAAGCTCCTGCAGCTATGGAGGGGGGAGGTGGAGTGCTGAAAAGATGTGGGAAGAAATTTAGACAAAGTCAAAGTAAAGTCCTGAAGCTGAAAGACATGGACTAACAAAAAGAATACTTTTATTTTAAAAGAAAGAAATTAAGGACCTGATAGGGGAGCTGAAAAAAAAGAAAGACTTCTGCAACAGGGGTGAGAGTAAAGACTGGAAGTGGAGGAAAAATAAAAGTACAGCAAACTGAAAGACATAGCTAATGAAAAGATTACTTAAAGAAGTTCAGGTTATATAGGGAGTGACTGTGTAGGAAACTAGGGGAAAAAAGCATCTGCAACAGGGGAACATGGAAAAGAAGGGAAGGATAAGTGAAAGTAAGTCAAACAGAAAATGAGAGGCTAAAACAAATTAAAGAAAAAAGATTACTTTAACAGATATTTTAAGGGGGTGGTAGGAAGCAACTTAAGTACCCTGGTGTGGGCTGTAGTCTCAGCTAGTCAGCTGCCCCTTAGACAATAAAAGTGTAGTACTAGAGCAAGTACTTCTGCATTGAAAAAGACAAACAGGTTGCAGGTACCACTCGCAATGGGACTGAAACAATGGCCACTCATGTTTAAAAATGTTTTCATGTTAATGATGATTCAATAAGCACTACTAGCATGGTGATGTTGACAATGACTATGAGAATGATAAATGGGAGGTTAAAAATAGCCCCACTGCAATTACTGAAAATGACAAAAATGCTTTTAATGATAGTTAGTGTGAAAGTGAACCACATAATCAGAGTCATTTCAAAAAAAAAAACACAAGTTGAGACCAATCCAGTTCTGAAGGAGGTTCTGCAGGAAAAAGATGTTCAAACTCTTATGCCTGGCACAAAAACTAAGAGAACTACATCTGTGGTGTGGAATTATTTTAATCTAAACTACAATAATGTGTCCCATGCAATACTGTATGTGTACTGTGTTTCAATGTTTGGTGCATAGCATAGTACTTGTGTATACTTATGAACTTTGAATGTTGGTCTTTCTTTATTCCTGCCCTTGGTAGGTAAGCTGGGTAGCATGTAGGGAATAGAAGGTCCAAAAAAGATTTTATTAGCAGTTCAAAAATATTGTCTCCTCCAACTCATGGAGAGTGTGACCAGTAGCAAACAAGAGAGAAAAAATCTCTGGAGGAAATCTCTGAGGACTCATGACTATTGACCTGCCCATCCTTGGGGCAACCTAAGAGGAGATTATCCTAAATGCTTGAACTGAGTTCTGATTCTGGTTTAGGATGTAGTGTTCATAGCGTGATGAAGTCCATCTTCTGAGTTTTTGACGATCTATGCAGGAAGGTCAATTCTTGAAGTTGGAGAAGCAGATACAATCCAGATGATGAATATGAATTAAGTCCGGCTGTTGAAAGAAGGTTTGAACAAGATCCAAAATTGATTTTGTGGTATTAGGTGATTATTTTTCAGAGGCATACAGAGGACATGCTAGATCTGAGCATGAGAATCATGAGTTTGTCCAAATGGCTGCCGAACTCCAGTATTTGCATCATGGAAAATAGGATATGAGAATTTCTTACTGAAATCTGTCAGACTTTAAAGAAGGAAAGGGCAGGATAGAATGATCAGCTCCTTTCTGTAGATCTGCAATTTTACAGACATTGGCAAAGTTCTCAGAACTGCTTAAGGATGAGGAGATAGTGAATGCTCAGAATACAGGAATCCAATGAAGGCTAGATGAACAGCTGAAGAAACCATGATGTTCAAATAGAGTCAAATTGATACGAGTTCAATAAATTCATTATGTTTCACTATAGAGGCATTTATAGAGAGACCACAAGGAATCTAAGCAAATGAAGCTCTTGGATGTGAGTTGAAGAATGTTACTGGAGGATTAAAAAGAGTTAAAGCAAGGATGGTGTAGGCAGTGAGCCAGTAACTGGATACCTGATAGATATAACTGAAATGTTTTGTATGAAATTTTGAGGCTTGATGATGAGTTAGAAATGCCAATACATTACAAAAGCAAATATCCAGGAAGGACTGTGATGTGCAAGATGATGGCTATGTTTCCTGCTGTAGTGTAAATAGCTCAGTGGCAGGAGCTAGAAAGGCCTACGTGGTGTTGACTCAGTGGTGATTAACTTCCAAAACATTGTGAGAATGCTAAAAGGAGGAGTCTTAGCTGAGTCTTTACTGAGTCTGCTGACTGATGGGGCAATGCAGTGTCTGCTGTTGGAAGTCGTATAATACATGACATAGTCTTGATGTGGAACCATTGCAGTGTGAAACTGTGATAAAGAGATAACCAAGAAGCTGTGCGTGAGCGGCATGATGGAAATGAACGTGTACTTGCCCTTGGTGACAGTATTCGCTGAAATGAGTATGAGGAAGAGAGATACTGTCTGATGGGATCAAAAGATCCCTAGGAAGGTGACTGACTTGACTGGTGAATCTTGAAGAGGAGATGCAGATGACTTCATGAAGTATTATGATGTCTGGAGGCCAAGGAGCAGGATTCAGGATTGTGTGAAGATAGCAGGATAGCTATGCATTGGAGATACGCTGATGCATATTCTAAGATACTAGGAGGAGAAAGGTCATTGAAGAATATCAGATAGCTATACCAGTAAGATACAATTGGGATGACATAATGAATTCTGCTTTGCCACTGGCAAAAATTGGATATGATGGTGATATTTGAATAACTGATAGTGGCAATGTCAGTAGGTAGGGTATGAAGGACCTCCCTTGAGAAATCATGGTTATTGAGCAGTTGAGGTTTCCTGGTAGAGAAGTAAGTTCACATATCTGTGCAATAGGATAAAATCAAAGAGAACTCCACTAGAGCTTGGAAACTGTGGAGTGAATCAGGAGGTAATGGCTTTAATACAGTCTGAATCCAGTAAGATGTCTGAGGAATGATCAGGTGGAGTTGATCAAGAGATAAGAGCTGCTATATGATCTGAATCCAGTAGGATGTTGAGGAATGATCCTGTGGCGATTAAGGGTAGGTGTTGGAGTTTCCATAATGTCTGAGTCCATGATGTCGTGCAGCTGAAAGGATGTTGTTAAACCAGGGATGTTCACTTTGGTGAGAGGAACTGATAATCCTTGGAGTGTCAGACATTAGCAGTAATACCAGTCATGGGAGAAAAATAAGGAAGAGCAATCAGGAGATGTAATCAACTGATAATTGAGTGCTGGATGCAGGAGACATAATCAAACAGATAACTGAGTGCTGGTCACGGCAAACATGAAGAAATGCCCAAAAAGACAAGACATGAAATCAAACTTGTCAAAGCACCGGGCCACCTGAACAGGCATACTTGGTTGAATGAGACAGTGGAAAAAGCATAAACACTCCAGTTTACTAACCAGGTGTAGGTGGTGTAAGACTGAGGAGGGTGGACAGAGTTAGGTGGTGTAAGACTGAGGAGGGTGGACTGAGTCACTTGTCCTTCAACCCTGCAATAAAATGGTTCGATGTTTATAGGCAGGGTAGAACAGTATGTGAATTAAAGCTCTGACACTGGGCATGCGCAGTAGCAATACGGAGCAGAATCAACCCAAAAGTGATGGTGCAGACAGAGTGGTGGCATAGATAGGTACGAGAAGCTGCCCCAAAAAAGCCAGCAACAATGGAGGAACAGGCACAGAGACAAGGTATGGGGAAATGACAGACAAAGGCAGGTGCAGGGAGAAGCACAATGAAGAGACAATGGGGAACAGAGGGGGGCAGAAACAAGCAACAAATGGGAAAACAAGTATACAAGCTGGGGGGGAGGGGGCCGACAAAAAAGAGAATGGAGTGAGAAAGGGAACAGGTAGGAAGGAAACTGATAGTAAACCGAAAGGCAAGGACAGAGTAAACAGCAGCGAAGCACAAAACTAAAGGAGGTACAGTCCTTGAGCCATGCAGGAGCCCAGATCACTGCAAAAGCCGATTTTATAACACACTAAGCGAGAGCTGCTGGGAGTGGCTGACCTTTATTTGGAATGTGAGAGGAGTTATTCCCCCACATTGAACCTCGGGCTTGAGTCCTCCACAAAAAAGTGGTCAGCAGAGGAAGGAAAGTTAGCAAACTTGGCACATCAACTGTGATAAGGCAGTTAGTCTGATCACTTCCAAACCCGCAGACAAAGTTAAAGGCAGCAGGGGAGGATTAGATGGTGAGGCAGAGGAGCAGCATGCCCATATGAGTGGTGATACAGTCAGAGATCCCAGTCTCACAGAACTGGCTTATACAGATTTGGGGCCTGATTCTAGAAAGGAAATTACGCCAGGCACAAGTAACGCAGATGCAGAATTTACGTAACAGCAACTGCAACATGCGAGTTACGGGCTATTCTAGAACCTGTGAGAATACGCCAGACGCAACTGCATAAGTCGCGACATGCAAGATACACCATATAAAAGTGCACAACACGCAGTTGCAGCCCAACATACACCAGCAGATATGCCACAGCAATGGCAGAAGCTGCAGCTGAAAGACAGAGGAGGAAGAGGAATTTTGGCGATAAGGAGGTTAACACCCTGGTGGAGCAAATAGACCGCCACCATGCACTCCTCATGAGTCGTGGAGGGGATGCCAAGAGGAGGGAGAAACGCAAGAGGGCATGGGACAGGGTCTCACGTGGAGTCAATGTCATCGCTGCACAGCATAGGACAGTTCGAGAAGTGCAAAAGAAGTGGAATGACCTCAAGCACCTGGTGAAGCTCAAGGTGGCGCACAACAGGCGCAATGCACAGGGCACATGGGGCGGACCCACCCAGCAGGAGCCACTCAGCAGCACTGAGAGGAGGACAGTGGCACATCTCAGCCAGCAGAGCATCACTGGAGTACCACAGCTGGACATGTTCAGACAGCGGATGGCCACAAGTAGGGACAAACAACCAGCAATGTATGTGACAGGCCAAACATAGCAACAGCACCGAAGCCAACTGCAAAGATGTGGTGGATGGGGTGACAATGTGAAGGCAGATGTATCAGTGGGGAGGCATGCCACAGGAATGCCACATGGCCACAGCCAGCCACAGAGTGGGCCAAGGGAACCAGACAATGGCGAGGGGCAGGCCAGGGACAGGCATGTGTGCTGCTGACATGTGCAGCAGTACAAAGGAATAACCCATGGCCAACTGTGGAGGGGCTAGGACGGGCACAAGAAACTGCAGGGGAGGGCTGTGCACAGGAATGGGCCGGGCTGCACTGGGTGGTGCTGTGTCCTGCACTGTGTACTGTTGGGGGGGCATGCTGAGGTATGGCCTGGGCTGCACTGGGGATGCCATGTGCTGCACTGTGTACTGTTGGGGGCATGCTGAGGTATGGCCTGGGCTGCACTGGGGGATGCCGTGTCCTGCACTGTGTACTGTTGGGAAGGGGGCATGCTGAGTTATGGCCTGGGCTACCTGTGGGATGCCATATCCTGCACTGTGCACTGTTGGGGGGCATGCTGAGGTATGGCCTGGGCTGCATTGGGTGGTGCTGTGTCCTGCACTGTGGTACTGTTGGGGGGGCATGCTGAGCTAAGGTCTGGGCTGCACTGGGGGATGCTGTGTCTTGCACTGTGTGCTGTTTGGGGGGCATGCTGAGGTATGAACTGGGCTGCACTGGGGGATGCTGTGTCCTGCATTGTGTACTGTTGGGGGGACATGCTGAGGTACGGCCTGGGCTGCACTGGGGGATGCATTGTCCTGCACTGTTTACTGTTGGGGGGGCATGCTGAGGTCTGGCCTGGGATGCACTGGAGGATGCTGTGATATGCACTGTGTGCTGGGGGGAGGGCTATGCACAGGCATGGGCTGGGCAGTAAGGAGGGAGCATGGGTCACTGTCCCAGTGCCTGCAGAGTGTGGGCGAGGGCCGCAGGGGTCATGCATGACTGGCAGGGTCAACGTAGTCACCCAGGGGTGAAGGCCCCTGCAGCGCAGTGTTACCCCATGGGCGAGGTCATGCATGGTGCCACTGTGCAGTGGGGAGCCGTCCGGGGTGGCCGTGTGACAGCTGGAGTTACCATACCAGGATGGATGGCACTGCATGGGCAGCAATGGTGGGGGTTCATGCTATCGGTGCAGGACACATGTACAGTGGTGGTATACATGAGGTGGGACAGCACAGAAGTGTGGTGGGTGCAATGCCAGAGTGCAACGCTGAAACAGACCTGTGAGGGCAACATTGATCAGGCAGGTGAGGGCACACTGTGATGCGGGGACACACTAACATGTTTCCCATCCAACAGGTGCAGTGGCAGCTGGCACAGGTGGCCCCAGCAGAGCCAGAAGGTGGAAGCAGCAGCAGCAGCAGGGCCAGGATGGTGCCGGCACAGCCCAGGCCACCGGCATGGTGTTGGACAACAGCAGCAGCCCAATGGATGCTGGAAGCAGCCCTGTCGCCAGTACACCTGTGGCAGGAACACTGAAGCTGATGTCGGAGCCTGAGGGGAGTGGGGATGGCAACAGCCCCATGGTAGAGGAGGTGGTGGACAGCAGTGATGAGGATGCAGCTGGACCACCACAAGAGCAGCAGGGGACTGCCAAGGACACCACCAGCAGTGCCGCCACATCTGTGGAGGCGGTGCGGACACCCGTGGTCGAGTGAGAGGCATCAGACCAAGACCAGCCGGTAGCTGAGGACACTGCCATAGGGTTACTCAGCCCACTGAGTGCCTGTGGAGTGAAGGATGAGTTGGATGAGGCCATCCAGGTGCTGCAGGAACAGCTTTACCCACCGGCCTACATTGGGGACTACTACCAGTCGGTGCTGGCTGGCCAGGGGGATTGCAGGCAGGAGCTGGGGAACATATGGCAGTGCATGCAGGAGCACCACACCTGCATAGAGCTGCAGCTATCCAGCATTGCTGGCAGTCTGCAGGCATTCACTAAGGACACATCGGCAAGCATGGCTGGCCTGAGGGATGTCATACAGGGCATCCGGTACTGTGCCGAACGCCAGATGGACATCATGTACCAACTCAGCACAGGTCTGGAGAACATGCTGGCACACCAGCAGTGCCAGGATACACCCATGGCCACAGCCATGCAGGCCATAGCGTGTGCACTGCAGCCACTGCACCACCTGCAAGGCCTGGCCCAGAGGATGGCACCTCCGGCCACCGCTCATTCCAGCACTCAGACGCAGCCACTGGAGCCAGTGGAACCCCTTCCCCCACCCCCAGAACAGGAGTCAGTATCTACCCACCCGTCAGTCATGCTGCTGGAGTCGCACGCCCAGCCAGGCACCGCCCACACTGACCCGGGCACAGGACAGCGCCAAGATGTGACCACGGTGGCGCACACAGGCATGTCGGCAACACAGGCTCAGGCCAGGCTGAGCCCCTCACACAGTCCCACAGGAACAGGGTCAGGCACAGGGCACACACAGGGGGGGCAGGCACACTGAGGAGGGTGCTCTGCAGGCTGCACAGGGCCCGAGGCACTCAGCACATGACAGGGGAACACACTGCGTAGCCTCGGCATGGCTGCTGCCACATGTGGCACAGAGGCAAGTAGGCTTGCGTGGGCAGAGGCACAGCAGCCCACCTGTGGGGGCACACACAGGCCCACAGGGTGTGATGCCAGGGTTGGTCCTCCAGGGCACCGCACAGCCCGCCAGACTTGCAGGGTCTCTCACAGCCCAGCACCCGGCACAGGAGGGGTCGTGCAAGGACAGCGTGCATGTGGCAGACGGCTGTGAAACGCCCAGGCGACCTCTGCAGTATGGGAATTGTCGGGTGGGGCTGCACTGGGGTGGGGCCATATGTATGGCAGAGGGCACATGTCTATGGGGGGGGCACCATACATTCACATGGGTGGGTGGGTGTGTGTGTGTGTATATATATGCAAGACTGTGTGCATGGGTGACTGTGGGGTCACTTGTGATGGGCTGAACCGGGGAGCACAGAGCATTGGGCACATGTGTGTATAGAGCACCGTGTCAATAAACCTCTTTGCACCTCATCCCTACAGTGTGTTGTCCTTTTGTCATCATTGCATTGGTAGGGCTTTACTGGAAACATGTTGAGTAGGGCGTATCCCCCAGTCGCAACAGTGCCCTGCGTGGGTCACTGCTGGTGGGAATCTGCCTGCCACTGACCTGCCCAGGGCATGCACACACACACACACACACACACACACACACACACACACACACACACTGCGCACCACGCAACCACGCACACACACACACACACACAGCCCTGCAGGCACAGGTGGTACACATGCAGGGGCACCCACACCCATTCCACAACTGCGTTGCGTCTGCAGGGAGCACACGCAAATGCGTGAAACAGGCAGGCTGCATCCCCACATCGCAGATGCCATGCTGTACATCGCTATCGCAAATCACAGTTGCCACCACACATGCCACATATGCACATATGCGATGTGCGACATGCGATGCACTTGCGAAATGCATGTTCAGCACATGTGGTTGCGAGTTACTAGGCCCAGGCACAGTGTAGTGGTACAGGGGCTGCAGACCTGGGTGTAGGAGAGAGCTGGACCAGAACAGTACCATCCAGACCAGGACAGGGACAGACATTCAGCAGACTGGTGAGTACTGGGCCACAGTAGGCCCACCCCCTTACATACCACTACTCCATATGTTACTGCCCTGAGGGACAGGGACAGGTATGCATACCTCTCAGCCTTCTGTCCCCCATTTGTGGTACAGTGCCTGTCACAATGTGGAACACATGGGCAGCATGTGGAACACTTCAGCAAACAATACCTAGAAGCTCAGAACACTGTTGAACTGTTGCATGTTTGTTCAGAATGTCTGTTAATAAGTGACTGATATAGTGACATGCATCATGTACAATGGAGTGTTGCTCACAAATGTTGATTATGAATGTGGAACAGGTCCTCGTAATGTGGCACAGGGAGCCTCTGTGAGGCACAATGAGGAACATTCCTCATACTGTGGTATGGGTGAGAGGTATGCAGGTCTGACCCTCCCAAAGGTGGACAGTCAGGGGATCTGATACAATATGTGCAATGGCTGTGGTCAGTACCAGGGGCTGTGCTGTGGGGGGGTGCTCAGGGATATGGAAGGGCATGGTACGGCCACACACCACTGTGTGGCAGGCGGTGTACTGGACATGCCACATGTGTGTGGTAACATGTTACCTGTGTTGCCCATCACTCACCCATGCAGTTAGGCCAGGCCAGACTGCTCCCATGCCTGTGGTGGGGGTGGACATCCCGCGGATGTGTCCTTGCCCGGATGCCACTGACAGCCCCCCTCCCACTTGTGGGGACTATGTGGGAAAATGACCCTCAGAATGGGGGTCACTGTCCCACGCAGTGGGGTGCATGATCAGACTGCTGTGGCCCCCATTGTGGTGAGACATACGCCATGTACTGCGGTGTTGGGTGTGTTGTGTATGTGGCATCCGGCCAGCAGCCTGCAGGCACTGCACAGTGGCTGTGTGAGTGGCACACTGCCCATGTGGGGCGGCAGTGGACCAGGGCTCTGTTGCGGGGCATGGGGTGGGAAGGTCCCATGCTGAAGGGAGCCTGAGGGTAGGCCCCCATACCTCTGAGCCTCTCAGCGGTACTACCCATGGCACAGGCCAGCATACCTGTGTGGCACAGGCCCAGGCCACACCCCTCAACAGCCCCTGCCGTACAGGGCTGTGCCTGCTGCGGTTGCGGCCACCCAGGTGGCCCACATGTGGTACACACAGCTGCCATGGCTGGGTTGGGTTGGGACCCACACCACCATGCATGCATTGGGTGTGGCCGTGTAGGCCACAATAGGGTACTGCAGTGCACACCCAGTGGCATAGTGTGCGCAGGCCCTGGCACAGTTGACACCGGTCTGGCAGTTGGGACCCCAGTTTTGGCCACCCTGGAGCTTGGATGTGCCGTGGGAGGGTGAGGGGTTTGGGCCTGTCTGTGTGGCATGACCCCACTGTGCATGGTACATGGTACAACATGGGTGTGCCCCTCACTGTGGGCATTCAGGAAGGGTTGTACCTGCACAGGTCGGTATTGTGTTAGCGGTGGGCATATTGACTGCCATGGTGGGTGGCATGCAGGTGTACCGTCACGCCTCTGGTGTGTAGGCACGAGATGCAGGCAGGGTGCATTGTCCACTAGAGGCGTGGCGGTGCCCAGCACCATGCACACCCTGGTGGTCATTGCTGCCACACCACAGTGGCATGCTGTACTACAGGGTCACATAGATGTGTCATGGACTGTATGGTATGTGTGGTACAGTGGTCCTGTGTTGTAGGCGTAGTTGCACAGACAGTGTGCCAGCAGGCACACCATGGGTGCTCAGTGCAGCTAGGACCAGTCATGGGATGCCATGCTGGGTTGCCATCATGGCACCCGTACCAGACCGCACAGGTGGTGCCATGGCCCTGTCACACTGTCACTGTGCTGCTGTGACAGGGATGCATGTCTGTTCAATGGGGGGGTGTCAATGCAGTGGTGAGCTGGCCCACATGCTGTCCTGTGTGCAGTATCCAGTCATGCTGCTATGTCCAACCTTGTAGCACCATCCATGCCTGTGTGCAGCACGTGGCGGCCCATGTCCCAACTGTCCCACGTGAAAAAGGTCAGGTGCCACCAGACATCGCCTCAGACTGTGCGAGGGGGTCCTACACAGGTCATTACCTGTGCCGAACACACAGATGCACAGCCGCCTGCCCAGCTGGCTGTGTACCACTGTCGCTGTACCACGACCTACATCTTATGCTCATCGGCTACGTACCTGACCACATCCACCCTGTGCAGGGTCAGTCACAGCAGGGTGTCCTGGGGGCCATCCTGGGCCATGTGCAGCTTCACGCCTGTGGGATGGAGCCAGTGGGGGAGGTTGCAGCACCCACAGGCAGCTGGCCATGGGGGCACTTACGGCTGTGTACTAACCCATGTCCATTATCTCCTTAGCTCCATGGCGGACACATACGAGTCTTCAGTGAGTATATGACATTATTCAACGCGCATTCCCAATGCCTGTACAGCACTGTGTACCTGACATTGTTGGTCTCTGTCCCCTGTGTAGGAATCAACACCACCCCACAGGTCCAGGTAGGTACACACTGCCACATCGCAGCTGCTCTGGGGGTCACCAGTTGTGCCACAGGCTTATGTTGCCTTGCTCTTTCTCCATCCAGGTGTGCTCCAGAACCATCAGCGCCACTCACCCTGGACACCATGGTGCACAATACAGGTAAGGAATTGTCATTCCTCATGCCAGCGCCCATGGTTGGCATTGTATCTGCCCCTTGGGCACCTGGTGGTTGTGGCAGCATGCAACTCCGCATGGGGGTGGTGGTGTGGACATGTGGCAGGGCTGTATGCGGTGCTCCATGCCCACACCATGCAGAGTCAGCCCACGACATGCCTCTGCAGGGGAAGGGTGCCGTGTTGGTGCACTGTGGTCACTGTGTACAGCACTGTGTGCCTGGCCCCTGCATGGCACAGCTTGGCCTTTACACACCTCATGTTGTGCATGGCATTGGTGCAGGGGAACCACCTGGGGTGGTGGGCCACAGTTGCAGACCTGTGGCCCAGCACTGACCCATGTCCCACGGCCGGTGTCCAGTGTTGCGCATGGTGGATGGGGGTGGTCTGCACTGCAACTGTGACATTCTGTAGTGATGCATGTGCCAAATTGTGGTGAGGTTCTGGAAAACTAACTTTGTCATTAGTTTCTGTAAGTTTTTATTGTTTGTAAGTTGTGTTTTAAAATTGGCCTAACTCCTTAAGAACTTAAATACAGAAGAGTCACTGGGGGTTGAGCTTAAAGGCTGGGAGGGAGGAGCTTAGGGAGTTGCAAACTTCCCCTGTGAGCAAACTCTTAAGGCTAATAGTCAGGTGGGGAAAAGTTCTGCCACTCAAGTGTTTAAAGTTTAAAAGTCTTGGACTAGTGGGGAACTTGGTGGCTCACCCAAGGAACCCTACTTGGAGGGGGGTGGGACCACATGTCAATAGGGCCGGCATCTTTGGGAGGGTGATGGGGTGCACAGGGTGTGGGGCAACCATGATACTGGACTGGGCTTGGAAGTTCAGTGGTCGCCCAGTGTGCTACCAGCTGGCACAGCTTAGGTAGGAGGTTGAGGGGCTTAGGAGACAGCTGGGGGAAGGGGGGAGGTATGGTTGGCGAATAGGGCAGGGGATCTCCCACAAGGTTGCACCAAACACTAGGGGTGGGGGCATAGGGAAAGGAGTGCAGGAGAGTACTCTGGGGTTGCGTAGAGACCCTGGCAGATGGGGCCCAAAAGGAGGATACTACAAAGGAAGCTGGCAGGTAACTGAGGACACTCACAGACGGGGGCCAAAGGGAGGACATTCTCAGGGAAGTAGGCAGATGGCTGGGGCTGGACAGAAGGAAGAAATGGAGGGAAGGATCCTTAAGGAGCACTTGGATGGGATTGGGCCAGACATGGACACTGACAGTAGGTGGGAAATCATCAGGAGGGGGGTGCAGGATGCTACCAGCACCTGCACAAGAGTAAGACGAAAATGCGGTAGGGCCCGAAAACCCTGCTGGTGGACCAGGGAGGTTCAGGAGGTGGTGAGGGGAAAGAAGGCAGCCTATAGGCAATTCAAGTCCTCAAGGAGTGAAAGGGACTGAGGGGAGTACGAGCTGATGGCCAGAAGGACCACTAGGGTGGTGAGGGCGGCTAAGGCAAGGAAGAAGCAGAACTTGGCCAGGGAAATTAGGAGAGGGAATAAGGGGTTCTTTAGATACATTGGGGAAAAACGAAGGGTGAAGGGGCAGATTAGCAGGATTAAAACAGGGGAAGGATGGGCACAAGACCGGGGAGCAGGCTGAGGTACTAAATGAGGTACCGCCTCAGTTTTCACCAAGGAAATGGGGCTGTATCATACATGGGAGGAGATGGTGAAACTGCAGAGGGGGGCAATGCCACTGATTGGCAGATCTGGGGGGCATCACTGGCAGGTGGGGGAAGGCAAAGCAGGGCGACAAGGTAGCGGAGGTGGAAATCACAGCAGAGAGAGAGTGAGGGAAGCCCTCAGGTCCCTTAAGACTGAAAAAATATCAGGGCCAGATAAATTACATCCCAGAGTGCTGAAGGAACTGGCGGGTGTCCTGGCAAAACCCCTGGCGGAGCTCTTCAGCATCTCTCTGAGGAGAGGGTGAGTGCCCCAGGACTGGAAGGTGGTGCATATAGTGCCTATCCACAAGGGAGGATCAAAGGAGGTGGCAGGGAACTACAGGCCCTTCAGCCTGACATCAGTGGTGGGCAAGGTGATGGAGGGCATTGTGAAGGAGAGACTGAGGGGGACCTGGTAAAGTTGGGGTGCCTGGACGATAGACAGCATGGATTCGTCCCGGGGAAATCATGTCAGACAAACCTTGTGGAGTTCTATGACTTGGTGATGAGTGCCTTGGACCTGGGTAGACCAGTGGACATCCTCTTTCTTGACTTCAGCAAGGCGTTTGACTCTGTTCCTCACGGGGGCCTATTGGATAATCTGGGAGAAATGTGGGTGGGGAACTAGATGATCAGATGGATAGGAAATTGGCTCCAGAACTGACCCAGAGGGTCGTGGTTGGTGGGATAGTCTCAACCCCAAGGAGGGTCATTAGTGGAGTCCCTCAGGGATTGGTCCTTGGGCCCCTCCTGTTCAACGCCTATATCTCTGACATAAGGAAGGGTATCAGGAGTGAGATGAGTCTCTTTGCAGATGACTCAAAACTGGGGGCGGTGGTGGATGGGGAGGAGGGTAGAGTGGCCCTACAGGGGGACCTGTAGGCTCTGGAAAGGTGGTCTAGAAAGCGGAAGCTGAGGTTCAGTGCAGGAAAATACAGGTACTGCACCTGGGAGCCAGAAACCCGCCAAGTGTACACCTCGGGGAATGCTACAAGTCTTGATGGCTGAGAGGGACCTCTGGTGGTGGTGGATGTCAAGATGAACAACTCGGAGACTTGTAGGAGGGCAGCGGCAAAGGCCAATAGGATGCTTGGATGCATCGCTAGGGGGCTCACCTCCAGAAGGAGGGAAGTGATACTCCCTCTGTATAACTGCTTAGTGAGGCTGCACCTCGAGTACTGTGGACAGTTTTGGAGGCCACATTTAAAGAGGGACATTGAACTCCTGGAGAGGGTCCAGAGGAGGGCAACCAAAATGATTTGGGACTTGGGGGATAGGACCTATGGGGAGAGGCTCGAATATCTAAATATGTACACATTGGAAGAGAGAAGGGACCGGGGGGACATGGTAGAGGTCTTCAGGTACATGAAGGGAATAAATAGGGGAGGAGCAGTCAGGGTGGTCCGAAGAAAGGGGGGGGCAACTAGAGGGCATGGGTGGAAGCTGGGGGGAGTAAGATTCAGGGGAGAAAGGAGGAGGTGCTACTTCACTGAGAGGGTGGTGGAGCCATGGAATGCGCTGCCCAGGGGGCTGGTGGAGGCAGAAACGGTGGAGGGGTTCAAGAGGGTGTGGGACAGGTACAGGGGAAGGGTTCTGGAAGCAAAAACCAGTGCAGCGAGAATATCTGGGACTGGGAAGGGAGACGCCAGAGAGGGAGAGGGGGGGCAGCAAGGTCAGCTCCCAGGGTGGGGGCTGACCAAACGAGCAGACATGAAAGACCATTAGGCCTATTCTGCTAGCATTTTAGTATGTTAGTATTCCTTCCCCTGTTACAGGTTCCACGCAGACGACCGGCCATTATGACATCTGGGTCATCCCTGAGCCTGAGCGGGCATGACCCGAACTTTACACCACATGAGACAGCGCTGCTGGTGAGCTACGTACAGCAGTGGGGTAGGACACTGCTGCCACCTGGGAGCCAGAGGAGCAGTGCCACAGAGCGGGAGTGGGCATGGACAGCCATCTGCACCCGCATGGCAAAGACAATGGGGACACGCTGGACCATCCACCAGCTGACCCACCGCTGGCAGGACCTGTCATGGAGGGAGGCTGGGATCCTGCAGCAGATGCTGCACATGGCCCGCCACAGGGACATGGACATGTGGTCTGGACAGAACCCCGGTGTTGGTATGTATACCTACAGCTGTTCATCTGTTGCAGCAGTGCTGGCGTAGTGACCATGGTGTGTGGTGCCTCCAATACACTCACCTGTCCCTTCACCCTACAGGTTCCACTGGCATGACCCATGGCATGCAGCAGGGCTGCATCACCAGCCTCAGGCAGGAGGCACTTCACTGGAGGTCAGGTAAGTACATACCTTGGTCCCCTTGTGCCATGGCCATGGCTGGCAGCCACAATGTGGCTCATGCTGCACCCTCACATAGCTTGCCCATGTGGGTGTGTCCCCCTCTCTGGGCCCGGCACTGATTGCATCTTTTACATCCCTACAGGTGTCCATAGCAGGCTGCCACAGTGGCAGAGGGCCCTGCTGTGGGCTCTGGCAGATGTCAAGGCCCGTGATGTGGAGGAGTACTGGCTGTGCACCCAGCGCAGGCAGCAGAGGGACAGGGTGCTGCCACCAACCTACTCCTCCTCCTCCTCCACCTCCTCCACAGTTGCAGCATCTGAAGGGAACCCGGCCAAGTTGGACACACAGCCAGACCAGGTGGACCCCACTGATGGTGGGCAACAGGGTCCGGAACCACCACAGCTGCATAGCCTGGACACAGAGTGCACAGTCACAGCCGATGGGGATGGGGCCATGGCTGCACCACCTACCGGACCCGCTGTTGTGGACGTCGCAGGAAGGGCAGGTGAGGATGCCCCATCACTGGACACTGCACCATGTGCTGCTGTCCCTGCAGCAGGGTACATTGGACCATGGCAGGAGACAGCCATGCCAGTGTTGCAGCAGGGGGAGGCGTTGCCTGTTTTGGCTGAGGGACCCGCCGCTGAACTTGTGCAGTGTGGGGGCCTGGACCGGGAGCGCCTTGTGGTACTGGTGATGGCCATCCTGCAGGACATTGGGTGCCTCCATGGGTCGGTGGGTACCTTCCTCAGTGAACTCCAGTGGACCTAGGTCCCATGTGTCCGCTACTGCCGGACATGGGTGGGGTTTTCTGTGTGGGTGGGCTTGTATATAGGGGTGGTTGGTATTGGTGGGTCTGTACATATGGGTGTTGTGGGTGGTCATTGGGTGGGTGGGCTGCATTTTGCTGTTTGTTTTGTGGGTGGGATTGTGGTTTGGTTGTTGGGTCTGTGTTGGGTTTGTACGTGGGTGTGGGTTGGTGTTCTGAGTTATTTTGGATGGCTGTTTGGATTTGGGTTTACTGTTATGTTACTGTTTGTTGCTGTTGCCTGTTTTTCATCCCCATCCCCCTTCCATTGTTACCCTGTATCCCTGTCCCGTTTTGTACATTAAACCTTTTGCCATACACACTGTCTCTGTTCCTGGTATGCTTGGCTGTGTGTGTGTGTGTGTGTGTGTGTGTGTGTCACTATGCGCAGGGGTGCACACTGGTGTTGGTGCCTGCTGTCCCCCATGTTCCCTCCCTGTGCATTAGGTTGGTGTGCCATTTGTGCTGCTCACAGCACAGGCCACTGTCCCCAGGCCACATCTGCATGGTGTCCTGTGTGCTGTGGGTCATCATGCATGCTATGATGTCCATGCCACCTCACAATGTACCTCCCAGCTGTGTGGTGGCACGGTGCCTGTGCTGCGCCTTTCTGCCTCAGGGTGCCATTTTTCCCTGCAGGTGGCACCACTGGCACGGACGTTGGTGTGTCTCACCACCATCTGTCCACTGGTCTGTGCCACCTGGTTCTGTGCCCCTGTTGTGGTTACACTGTTTACATGTATCAGTGGCCATGGCATGGGCATTGTGCCTGGTGGCACCATCATCTCTGCATTGTTCCTGTGGCCTCTGTGCACCCTTTGTACCCTGTGCCACACTGCCCCTGTGTGCCTGCCTTCCTTGGACACTCTCTCTTATCTCACATGGTGTGTTGCTGTGTGTCCAGCCTGTCTGTCCCTGTTCCTTTCTATGCTGTGTATGTTACACCTGCTCCCACCTGGTTTATGTTGAGTCAGCTGGTCTTGGTGTAAGTTGTGGCACTGCTGCTTCAAAAATCCTGCCCTGGTGTTTCTCTTCCATTTTCTTGGCGTATATTCAGTTGCACATTTGCGTACCTGCGGGTTTGTCGCAACTGCAGCGTAAGTCGCCATTGGCGTACTGCATTGCATCAATGCACATCTCGCAATGTAGAACTGCATTTGGCGTATTTGCTGGACGTAATTGCAACTTGCGCCATTCCCGCTGGTGCATCTGCATTGCGCATTGGCGTATTCTTTCTAGAATCGGGCCCATATAGTGTATGAGAGATGTTTGTTATGTATAAAAATCGATGGAAACACAATGCTGTTGTACCATCGATGTGACGTCAACATGTTGTTGTACCATCCTGAGTATGTCACATTGATGGTACAACAGCATCAATCGTCATTACGCATGTGCAGGTCTCAATGTGCTGGACTCAAGGAAACAGCCACTGTCACCATGAGTATTGGCACCAAAGCAGAAATGCGCAGAGCAAAGCTGTCGAAGTAAGGGTAGCAGCCACATTTTGTTTTAAAAACTGATTATGTGAGAGTGAGGGGCCATGTTTTATTTAAAAAAAAATGTTTGTGAGAGCAAAGGGGTGTGGGGGAGACCAGGACAGAGTAGAGCTTGTTCTTGAGGGGTGACAAAGTCAGAAAATGCTAAATGAGCAGCTGTTGATTTTACTGTTGCCCCATACACTATACAATATAATGGATGGGCAACAGTAAACAACAACGTTGCTAACTTCTTGAGGTTGTGATGACAACCGAAAGCCTCTCAAGCTTCTCTCTCAAGGTTTACATGGTTGTCATAACAACCTCTCAATGTGAACAACATTGTGTTTTTCAATGTTGCCCATCCATTATCCCTATTTTGTAAATTCTCAAAAAGGACCTGAAGGTGGTAAAGGACCTGAAGGTGGTGCATCATTGTCCAGCTCACAGAGTAGCGCCTCATTTTTCTCTGGTGTTGAGGGTCCTTCCAGTTCACCAGGTTGGGCTGGACCAGCCAAAAGATAACTAAAAAACAAACTAATTTAGTATGCAGATGATATCAAGTTGGGAGGACCTTGTGAAACTAATGATGATATTGATTCCATTCAGCATGACCTCGATTTAATAACTCACTGGGCATATGAATGGGGTATAGTATTTAATACTGACAAGTGTTGTGTAATTCACTTAGGGAAAAAGAATAAACATAATCGATATATACTAAGTAATTCTATATTAAACAATTCAACAGGTGACAGAGACTTAGGAGTTTATATAGATAGTAAATTAGATTTTAGTACACAATGTACTAATGTGATCTCTAAAGTTAACAGGGTAAGTGGAGCAATTCATAGAAATATAAGGAGTAGGAGGGCAGAGGTACTGTTGCCTCTTTACAGGTCATACGTGAGACCCCAGTTGGACTTTTGTAGTCAGATCTGGAACCCATATAAAAGAGGAGACAACATAAGATTGGAAAGAGTACAGCGTGGTATGACTAAATTAATAACAAATATAAAGACTTTAACGTATAAAGAAAGAATTGACAGATTAGGTCTATATACTTTGGAGAAGAGGCAAATACGAGGGGACTTAATTTTATATTTTGACATTATTAAGAACAGCACACTCAAAGAGGAACTGGGTATAAAGCCAGAAAAGCAATATTTAAATATAAGAGGTCACTCATTACAAGTACAGAGTAATAGAATTAAAACAAATAAAAGGAAGATTTTCTTTACTGAGAGAGTGGTGAACTTATGGAATAGTTTACCAGAAAGTTTGATACAGAGTGGTAACCAGGAGACATATTTATACAAGGTCTTGATAATCTTATTTAAAATGGTATTAAGTTACAATACTACTAAGAAAATATAGGAGCATTTATGGGCGAAAGCCTTTTTAGCTCCTTACTGCAATAGTGACAATTGTGACAATAGTAATTTTTGCCCAGTAGGCCAAAAACAGTTAAGCATAAGAGAATCATTTGAGATGTCATCCAAATATGATGTAAGTCATCCAGAGTCACAAAAGTTAACCAAGGTAATTGCAACAATGATAGCAGTTGATTTGCATCCCTTCTCATGTGTGGAGGCTGCTGGTTTTCAGCACCTATTGCACACTGCAGCATCTCGCTACCAAGTGCAATCTTGATTCTTTTTCTCCCAAAAGCAATACCAAGAATGTACCATGAAATGAATCAACAACTTAATCATGCTTCAGGGCAGACTTCTGTTCCTAAAATGCAAAGCACCGCTGTCATGTTGTTAAGTAATCAAACTGTTGACTACATGACAGTGACTGCCCACTGGATTTCTTTTGCATACTCCCCTACCTCAGTCTCATCCAGCCACACTTGTATCGGCAACATGCATCAGCCTTTCACAAACAGCCTGCCCTGTGTATCACTGTGTTGCAAAGAGACCACTCAGACTCAAATATATTAGATGAACTAAACAGACAATTTCAGAAATGACTGCCCTCATGGCCTGTCAGCTGACTTTGTAGCTTCTGACAATGGTAGTAGTATTCTAAAGGCAGCACAACTGAATGCGTTCACATATCTCTTGTTTTGCCCATACTTTGAACTTGGCAGTGCTTGATTTTTTTCAAGGAAGATGGAAATATACAGAATAAGCCAGCCCATCAGAGCAGCAGTAGCGCTACCGCTCATGACACTGGTGACCCAAGGTTGGAAACCAGCACAGGTCATTGGGAACCAGCCAGGAGAAAGAGGATTGAGCATTCCAAAGGACAATCTCCTCCTCCAAGGAAGAAGAACTCCGTTCTCCACTGCAAGACTTCCACCTTGATGACCACAGGTGGCAGTGCAGCAGGTGACATACTTGGGATGAGGGACGTCACAAATGTCTGCATGGGGATGCACACACAGCATGCATGCACATGCCTGGATGACATTGCACATGATGTCCCAGGGGGTACTTGCAGGGAAAAAGACCATGACCCTAGCACCTCTGCAACAGTGACATCCCCAGTATATCAAGAGTCCCCCACCTCATTAGCCTGTGCCCTCCTGGCAAGACCAGAATGTCCAGGGGCATCCTCCCTCCCCAAACCTTCCTGTGGGCAAAGGCTAGGCTCAATGGAGGCAAGTGGCCATGACTTGGAGGTAGGAGGGAATCGGGAGGTGCCTGGAGTTCCCAAGGACCGGTGGAGGGGCTGCAGAAGTATGGGAACATAAATAGAAAGTAAATATATATATATATATATATATATATATATATATATACAGAATATGCTTGCTGTTACTTGATAAGTATGTGGTCATTTTAGCCACTTTGCAAAGGCTTACAAAGTGCACTCCCTCTCCTTCAAGGGTGCAAAACTCTTCAACAGCATACCTCACCCTCTTTCCCAGTGTACCTTGTCTTGGTCTATTCAGACATCAACTAAATCAATACCTTCTGGACAATTTCAATTGTCACAGCACTTAATGATATGTTGTTCTCATCCCTAACATTTGCCTGTAAATAAAACAGAGAATACTGGATATTTAACTGTGCACAACCAGTGTGTTCTGTCACAGAGGGGTTCTGAGTCTCTCTGACCTCGAGAGTGAAGCTCGAGAGGTCTGTGAGAATCAGAACCCCGAGGTGGCAGAGCACACTGATTATGCATAAAGTTGCTCATCCTGTACTTTTTCTAGTGTATAGTATTATGTAAAATGTGTGCATTCTGTATTTTTCTCTTTCACAATGAAACTGAATTGTGCAGTCACTAGAGGTTATAGAATGCTGTTCTACCATGAGAGGTAGAATCACATTCCATGACCTCTGAACTGTGGTATAACAGCATTTTGAAAAGGATGGATTTCTTTATAGAACAGTGCTTTACTATACACTATGGGTAACCATCCACAACAAGGCTGTGTTTCCATTGAGGGAGCTGATGACATCATAGAGACTTCATAAGCGAAACTTAAGAGGTCTCACTGATGTCATCAACTCCCCAAGATGGAAACACAGCCTTGGCTGTGGATGGTTACACATCCCATTTTATATAGTATATGGTTTCTGGCTTGTTTCTTTTGTGTTGTGTGTGTGTTTTTTAAACATACTGGTTACCTTGCACTGCTCCGGCTGGCTCTGCTTCTCCCCATTCCCGCTGGATCCTTCTACTCCCCGCTACCACTTGCTCCAGCTTCACACCACTTCCACTCACTCATTGATGTTTATTTAAAAAAAATAAATGTAACAAAAAAGTATTCACTTTTGTGACACAAAGCCATGTGATGCTCTTCTTGTCAAACCGAAGAGGGTCCACTGATTGGCACTGGAACTCGCTAAATCGTGTCGCCATGTTGCTGATATTTTTATTGTTAGAGCACTGAGTGAGCCAATCAGGTGGTTGGATACAGCTAAAAAAGCTGTGCTATTGATGTGACATCAGAACGATATTACAACAACATTTTTGACCTCTGAACTGTCCTACAACAAAAATTTGAAAGCCATCCTTTTCCATGCAGACTAAACCCTAACCATATACTATAATGGTGTTCTTACCTCTTAACATCTGCCTGTTAGAGATGTACTAAACTTTAAGTATTTATATATTACCCTCTGTAATAGTTCCTATACAATCCTGCTCACCCCAATTAATTTACCCCTGTACTTCTGTTTGTAATCTTCGTATGCACCATGTCTTTTCACTGGGCACTTATGAAAATGGGCAGTATTACTCACATGCCTTCCAAGTATAAAAAAAAAAAAAAATGAAATGAAAATGAATGATCTTGTGAGCCCTGCAAAAGGAAAACAATCTTCCACACCATCAACTAATACAAGAAGTTGCTATATGGTGAAACTCAATGTTTTACATATTACAGAGATTTCTTGAACAGCATAAAGCAATATACTAGTATACATTGGAGTACCCGATCGTAAAGGAGGATGTGGCATTAAATTCTGCACAGTGGTCACTCATGACAGTCCTCTGCCAGATACTGCAGTCACTTGAGGAAGCCACATGAGAAGTCAGCTCAGACAGTGCAACTCTCAGTCAAATACTACCACTTATACAGTATGTATGTGTTTAGAAAGAATTGCAGGTTTAAAACACACTATGGTGTGATATTTATTTTTCAAAAGTTCAAAAAATAAGAAATGAAAACAAAACAAAACAAAATGAAAACAAAAAATGTGCACAGAAATTCACTACTTAACATCAGCAGTTTCTCATATAATACAGTCCTGGATCTTAGAGATCCTAAGACCTTTCTCATCTGCATTCAACATCTTGTCTGTGCAAACAGTAGAACCTCTCTCCTCCTCTCAGGGCAGAGCCCCACTGGAGTGAACTGAAGCGAACTTAGTGAAGATGTTTTATATCTTTGGTGGGGTCACCTGACTGAGCCATTTCTATACTCACATGTCTGGATATGTTTCAAAACCAAGGAGGGTTTGTTTCAGGGGACTTCCTGGTTCAGTTAATGGTACAGTGTATATCTCCACAGATATTGACTCTCTATATCTCTGATCCGCAGTGACTAAGCACTTTTATAAAGCATACCATTCAGCCTCAAACATAAAACATTATACAGTAACAGGTACATAGTGTAAATTTATGAAAATACCTTATGGATTTCTTATAACTGTACTAATCATTATATTATTGTTGTTTTATATGGCTTCTGAATCCTTTTTATTTAAAAAAGGCTTTATTAACTGTATACAGTGGTGTCCCCCAGGATGAACCCAATTTTTAAAGCACTCTGCAGTATGTGTCAGCAGACCCACTGAATAAAGCAATGTAATTTCAATGGCAATTAGTCCCTTTTGTTATGCATGAAACTGTAGCATTCACTTCATCCTGGCAGTGTCACATTTTTCTGAATGACAAAAGGGACTGATTGCCACTGTACATTCCTATTTAAAATAGCCTTCATGTTTTTTTGTACACAAAATGCACTTATGCACTTTACACAATACCTCTCCGGGTGTTCAGCATCATTCCAGGGACTGGATGGATGGAAATGGAAAAGGAATGAAAAGAGAGCACTATTAGGAAGTTTAGTAGGGATAGTAAAGAGCTACTCTAGGTGGCCAACCTAGGACAGGGAAAAAGAAGAAAAGCAAAGAGAAAAGCATTAACTGTTGCGCAATAGAAGTATTGATAGCTAGGAAATAAGGAGATAGAAAAGTGGTCCATCAGTCACAGCTGAGGGTGTAGCCTAACTCCGCCATACCCATCTTGTTGAAAAAGGGGTTGATGTTGCTATACCATATGAAATCCTCCTCCCAGAAGCCCATATAGAGATTTGCATAACTGGGTGCCAATCTCGCACCCATAGCTGTTCCTCTTTCTTGATGGTAATATTAACCCATGAAGGAAAAATAATTCCCTTATAACACCATCCTAGCCATCTCAACCAATAGATTTGTATCTGGTTTCATGCCCTCCCGCTTGTGTTTAGAAAATACTGTAGGGCACATAGTCCTCCTATATACGGTATGCTTGTATAAAGCACTTCAACATCAAACATCACTAGGAAGGAATCTGGTCCCTCATTGATTGTTTCCATCATATTAAGAATGTCCCCTGTGTCCTGCACCTATGAAGGGAGTTTCTTAACCAGTCCCTTAAGGTGGTCATCTACAAAACAGGCAAGTGTCTCCATACATGTACCCACCCCCAAAACTATGGGTCTGCTGGGGGGGGGTTGATCAGGGTTTTGTGTACCTTGGGAAGAACATAAAACTGTCCTCTCATGGGGGGATTTACTAGTAAGAAAATATTTTTCTTTGTCATTAACTTCTCCTGTGTCTCTCCTCCCTACTTATATTGCTATACCTGGGCACAAATTCCTCATTCCTTTATATATATATATATATATATATATATATATATACATTTTATTTATTTCCAAATGCAGTGTATACAAACATTTCAATTGTGTTATAAACAATACTGATAAGGTCAATAAATACAAATAGAATAATAGATGGATTACAGTGAATTACAAGGCTGTAATTCCATCGAGGTTTTAAGGACATAATAACCTCGGGCGGCTGAGAGGTTTTCCCAGAACCTCGAGATGGAATTGCAGTAATTTACTTTAACCTTTTTTATTTTTTGTAATATATGAATCTGATTAGAAAAATGTGCTGCTTTTTTAAATTCTGTGAACTGGGCTGGCCACCTGTTGCAGTGAAGATGAGCTCACTCTCAGCCGACCACCCACAGTATTGAAGTTGTGCCCGACCCACATTTGTGACAAAAGGTTTTACTTTAATTTGGTAGTCCTACCATTTACTTTCTTTGTTCGTTTGGCAGGTAATCCACTTTTCTGAGGAAATGAAAACTAACTGACCGTAACTTGAGTTGCTCTCGCTAAGTGAGAGTAAACGTCTGCCATGTTTTTTCCATTTGGTTTGCCCGCCTACTCAGAAAGTCAGCCAATGGCATTGCACGTTGTTACATTGAGTGCACAGACTGTAACGTGGCACCATGGCAACCGTGTTTGTGTGGCAGGGAGACTGGCGCATGCACTGTGGAGTTTCAGTGATAATACTATCGTTTGAAGCTGAAACGATAGTATTATCAGCACAAACAGTAGTATTATTAGCAGTGAACAATACTATTATCACTTAAGGAAGGGTAGTATTATGGGAAAGAGAGCAGTGTATTACAGGGATTTTTTTATATGCTTTTTTGGGGGTATTGTTTTAACAATCTATATATTACAATGCATTAAATGTGCTGATCCACAGTTCATCTTTCATTCTAAATACCTAACTTTTAAATTCCTTCAAATGAGGCTTATTTCTATTAACCTTAGTAAGGCTAACTATTAGTTGCTTATTGTGTAATATAACCAGTGTGAGATCTAAGCCAGAGACCTCCAATTCCCAGGTACCTTGGAATATACTGTGCAATGAAATGAACATTCATAAAATTATTTGGGCTTATGAGTCCGAATCTTTAAACTAAATTACGATATTAGAATTTAGTTTATTAGCAAATGGGTTCCAGATTTTATTAAATTTATTTCATTGTTTGACTGTGATATAATTAACTCTTTCAATCCTATGAAAAGTCATCATAGAATTCAACCACATACTGTAAGTTGGTGGATCTTTTTCTTTCTATTTAGTTAAAATATGTTTAAATGCCGTGATCAAGGCTATATTAATTAAACTTCGAGTAGTATATGGAAGATTGCATGACAGCCACCAATCATTAGTAACATCCAGTAGGGATTCTTATATAATCTCCATCCAATAATTGATGTTGATAAGGTGCGCATAGAATTCCACCAGCTATTTAACTTTGGGCATGGTATTAGCATGTGCCCAAGTGTAGCATCAATCAATCAATCAATCAATCAATCAAAATCTTTATTTATTCAGGCGAACATCATTGAGCATAGCTCATTTACAAGATGGACCTGAGTGGTCATAACAACAAAGGTTACAAATTTTACACAAAACCATGGTACTGAATAAACACAAATACAATCATTTATGAATGAGACAGATATACAAATATTTACATATATACAAGGCAAAAATGACAATAAACCTAAATCATATTAAAGGAGAGAAACAAACAGTATAGTAGGGATAAAGCTTGGATAGTTGGACTTGGGTGGGCATATATGTATGAAGTTTGTCGGATAATGAGCTAGAAGAACGATAGATAAATAGGTGGGAGCTTAAAAAGGGGGTGGGGAAGGAGGTGTGGGAGGACTAGGTCTTGTGGAAGCAGTTGCATGATTCTGGAATAGACTGGTATACAGCTTTTTGAAGGATGTTAAAGGAATGAGGGTATCCAGTTTCAATGTCTTTGAAGAGAATTCCAGATAAGTGCTAGGAATAGCTGATTGCAGCTCTTCCATACCGGTGCAGGTGATAGGAATCTTCAGCATGATCAGTTTATTGATCCTCAGGGTGTAAGGCCTGGATGTGATCCGTTGAAAGTCTGAGATGTATGAAGGGAGTTTGTTTGTCAGAGCTTTGTAGATCCAATAGCCGCATTTTATTTCTTCTGTGTTGCAGGGATGTCCAACTGACTGCATTGTAGAGAGCAATGATGGGTGCTGGAGGGAAGATCTGTAATGAATCTAATAGCTCTATGATACAAGGTGTCTAATTTATTTAAATGGGAGAGGGAGCAGTGGCCATAGAGGAAGTCAGCATAGTCAATGAGGGACAGGAATGATGCTAGGATTAGTCTTTGTTTGGAATCTCTGGTCAGGTAGTGTTTTATCCTGTAGAATAGGCCAAGTCTTTGTCTTAGCTTTTTCAGGAGCTCTTCAATGTGGGTAGTGTAGTCAAGTTTATTGTCAATCCAGACTCCAAGATATTTGAATTTGTCTACATATTCCAGATTTTCACCAAGGATGGTAGAGAGTTGTGGGAGGGTGAATGATGGGACAGTGGAAGAGCAGTTCTTGGTGGCAAAGAACATAGCTTTTGTTTTCTTGGCATTTAATAGTAATTTCTTTTCTAATAAGTTGTGCTGTAGGAGGGAGAATTCAGACTGTAAAAGCTCACAGGCTTTTGATGGTGAGGGGTTGCTGACATATAGTACAGTGTCATCTGCAAAAAGGTGAATATTAGATTGTGAGAGATTGGAGTCAATATTGTTGATGTAAATGGCAAAAAGGATGGGGCCCAGGATGGAGCCTTGCGGTACACCTCTTAGGAGTGGTTTAGAGGTAGATAGGTCACCTTCATTTTTTACCAGTTGTAATCTTCTGAGAGATAGCATCTGAACCATTTAAGAGAGAGGGGTCAAGGCCTATGGAGTTCAGAGAGGAAATTAGTAGTTCATGATCCACAGTGTCAAAGGCTTTGCTTAGATCCAGAAACACAGCACAGGTGTTATTCTTTTTGTCTAAGGCAGTCTGCCAGTCATTTGTAACTTTTGCTAAGGCAGAGGTGGTGCTGTGCATAGACCTAAACCCAGATTGAGCTGGGTTAAGGAGATTGTTGGTATCAAGGTAGGCACTTAACTGAGAGTTTACTAGCTTTTCAAGCATCTTGGATAGTACTGGTAAGATGGAAATGGGCCTATAGTTGTTGAGGTCCATGGGATCACCTGCCTTAAGTAGTGGAAACACTTGAGCTGTCTTCCATATTGAGGGGATAGAACCAGTGGCTAGTGACAGATTGAAGAGGTGGGTGAGGGGGCAGCTAAGGCATGCAGTGCTACTTTTAGAAAGTAGGGGTCCAGGGAGTCTGCACCTGCACTTTTAGTTGTATCTAGTTGGAATAGAAGGTCTTCTACTTCTTTTAAGAGTATTGATTTGAATGAGAATGTGGAAGCAACCTTTTGTCCCTCAGTAGATTGTATGTATAGTGATGATCTTAATAGGTTTGCAGGTGAGGAGTCGAAAGCCAGGCCAGCTGTAGTGAAATGATTGTTGAAGGCATTCAAGATTTCTTGCTTGTCAGTGATTTCAATACTATTTAGGTGTACTTTGGGTGGTAAGACAGGGTAGAAGTTTGACCTAGGATCCCTTTATGGTACCCCAGAACCTGGAAGGGTTGTGATAGGAAGCATCCAATTCAGCTGTGTAGAAGGCAGCCTTGGCATTTCTTACTTGTTTTGTGCAGGAGTTTCTGGCTTTTCTGAATTGAAGCCAGTCATTTGGATCCTTTGTCTTTCTTGCCCTTTTCAGAGTTTATCTCTGGCAAGCAGTGTGATTTGAGGTCAGCAGAGAACCAGCGACAGGATTTGAGTTTGGTTCTGACACTGGTGAGGGTGCATGTATATTGAGGGCACTTATGATAATATCATTTAAGATTTGAAGAGCTGTCTCTATTGAAGCTGTGAGATAGAATTCTTTGCCAACGTATGGTGTGGCACAGATCATGGAGATATCCTGAAATATTAAAGTTCTTTTGACCTTCGTGGGACAATTTTGCAGGATTGGGTGGCTTGATTGTTGATCTAATGGCAGCTATGGGACAGTGGTCACTTATGTCACTGAATAGTACTCCAGCATGGGAATACAGATGAGGCTTATTTACCAACATAATGTCCAGGAGTGTGCTTTTGAGATTATTCTTTGGGTTAATCCTTGTTGGTTCTTTGATTAATTGAGTGAATCCATAAGTGTCACAGAAGGTTACTAGGGGTGCAGATGCATTGGTTAGCCAATTTAAATTCAGGTCACCTAAGATGATGGTGTCTTCAGGGCCTAGATTAAGTATAGATCCTAGGTGGGATAGGAGTTTGAGGCCTGCAGAGGGGGGCCTGTAGCAGCCAATCAGTTGAAAGGATGGTATGTTGGGAAGAGTTATTTTAATGGACAAGCATTCGAATTCCTTTGGTTGTGATGTAATATTGAGGCAGGATGCAGAGATGTTTGCTTTGACATAGATGGCTACCCCACCGCCCCTGGATGGACGGTCAGATCTGAAGAGCTGGTAGTTGGGAAGGTTTATTTCACTGTCTTTGTTGCAGATTTGAGCCATGTTTCAGAGATAACCAGAAAGTCAGGTAAGGTGTGTGCAACCCAGGCCTGTATTAGAGAGAACTTTTTTAGGAGGCTGCAGGCGTTGATGTGAAGAAAACTCAAGCCATTTATGGAGGCTAAGTCAGATGGAGAGATAGAGCTTTCTGTGGGGCCAGGGTTGATTTCAACAGTGCCAACACAGATCAGCAGAAAGAAGATTAGTTTGATGAGGGCACCAAGTGATAGGAATAGGGAGTAGTCAGACGATTTTTTCTTCTTGCTTGGGATCCAATGTATAGTGAGTGATGATCCTGTTGCATGGTTATAGATTTTGTCATAGAGTACCAGCTTAATGGACAGGCATAGTGAGTAATTGTAGTGCCAGTAAGGTAGCAGGGGGATTGAGGAGTTCCGAACTGGTTGTGAGCCTTTTTGTGGGATTCCCCAAGGATTATTTTGCAGAAGTGGTAGTATATATATGTGGAGTTTAGGGGCATCCACTGGGGACAGTAGAGGGGGACAGTGATGAGTGGTCGCCCTAAACACCATGGCATGAGTTACAACAGTTATCTCTTCTGGATCCAAGGAAGGTGAGAGGCAAAGCAGCAATAGTAGGAACAGTAGCATGGTGGCGGGTAGATAGGGATTAAAGAAACTAAGGTGATGTGAGGAAATGAGCTCGGGAATTGGCTAGGAGATTAGCTATGGGCGGGGATAAGAGATTCGGCGGGAAGGTGTGTATAAAACAAACACTCTGGAGAGGGGTGGGGGGGGCAAAATTTTGCGGCTTTCCCGATACCTTTCTGGCTGTCTCTCCCGGCCTCCTGGTTCCTGTCTGCTGTCGGTGTCCAGCCCGCCCACTGTTTCGAACCCCTCGGTCTCTGGGTGCTGTAGGGCAGGGCCGGCTAGAATGGAGGGACAGAGGAGAGGCAGTCAGAAAAGGCACTTGCAAGCAATGGCTTGCAAGAGGTGCTAAAATAAAAATTTGCACAACAAAGACTGGGGGGGGGGGGTTAGGCGCCTGAGCGTCTAGCCCAACACAAGTCTCCCAAAAGGCTGTAATCACTGAGCTAACAAGCAGGAAGGCATTTCACAAAAGTACACAATAATAAAAAGTAAAAACAGCTCCTTTTTAGAGAATTTACATTTAACATTAACAGAGCAGTAATCCCGACCAGTTTTGGTGGTGCAAGTACAGCTAAAGTCAATGGGGAAGGCGCACCAATCAGAGGCAAGGCTGAGTCGGCGGTCGCCTTCCGATTGGCTCTGCGGCTTTCCCGTACCTTTCTGGCTGTCTCTCCCGGCCTCCTGGTTCCCTTTGTCCAATGTGCGGTGGCTGCCGCCATGCTGGCGGCCTCGAGCCCCTACGTATGTGTCATCACACCTGGGGCATTGAGCGAATATTAAAGGAGTCATCTTATTAAGTCTAGGGAGTATAATATATGCAATGTAAAATTATATTTGGATCATTTTAACTGATTTTAATCCCCATTCTTTAATATTAGTAATTTTTTTCCATAGATTCACCAAGATGGATTGGTTCAATTTCTCTTCCCACTTTTACCTGAGAGAAGTACTGAAGGACTTCTCCTCAGAGTGAACAATTTTATATATTTGTGAAATTATTTTGTTTGATGGAGAAGTAGATAGCAGTTGTTCCAACTGCATCTGAATTGAAATATCCAGTTTATTTTGATTTTTGAGAATACAGTCTCACAAATTCCTCATTCCTAATGGTGACACAGACCCTGGGGCCCTGAGTAACCAGATTAACTTTGTTATGACATACAACATTAGGCCATGTAAGGTGCAGGAAATACTAAAGAAAAACTGGCCAGTGTTGGGGGCTGATTCACTCTTCAGGGAAACAGCTAAAACACCGCCTCATATGGCATACAGATGTTCCAGGAACCTGAAGGATGAACTAGTCCACTCAGTGCAGCCAGTTAACAAACCTCACAACTGGATGTCCCCATTGTCAAAGGGCTGCAAGAAGTGGGTCCAATGCCAGTATTGCCCACATGTAAATAAGAATAACCAGGTAGAGAATCCACAAAGTGGTGAAATGCTCCAGGTCAACAATTTTATTAACTGTGATAATACATACATTGTATACTTAGTGAATTGCACTTGTGGAGCATACTACGTTGGTAGAAACAATGAAAGTGGAAAGAACGCATTGGGGAGAACATACAGTCAATAAAAAATGGGAACCTGGAGTATGTGTGGGAAGTACATATGGCCAATGTTGACAAAAACAAACATGCAATGAAATTCACAGGCCTCGAGCATGTGAGCCTGGGAGCAAGAGGTGGGGACAGGGACTTGGCCCTCGGTAGGAGAGAAAACCTTTGGATTTATGAACTGGGTGCATGCCAAACAGAGAAAGGGCTTGTTCATAAAATTGAACTAGAACCATTTTTAGTGAATGGTAAATGCATGTTTCTGTTCTGTGTAAATCTGAAGACCCAATATGTGTCTTTTGGTTTTTCTGTAGTTCTATTACAGGCACAAGAGTTCCGAGTTTTAGAGCCTCATGGATTGCACGAGTTCGCAGAGTAGGCACTGGATGGAAGGCTTAGTAGTGCAACACATCCCTTGGTGGGTTTTCTTTTCTTTATCTCCCACCCCATTACCCTCCTTCTTTCTCTCTCTCCCCTTCCCGCCTTCTTCTTCTTCTTTTCCTTTTTTAGAAATTCTTCTTACTCCTTTCCGCTATGAGTTAAATGCTGGAGTCAGGACTCCACCCCTAGTGGCAGGACTAGCTCCAGATAATATGTATCAAGAAGTTAAACAAACGTCTGTGGTAATGGTATGATACCCCTTAAAGTACAAGAATAATTGAAATAAAAGTAAATTGTTTACAGCTACTATTATAGGAAGTAAACATAACTACCATGCTTAGAAACTTGTTTAAATGTAGTGTCCAAGAAATTTCTTTTTAAATCATTTTTTAAAAACTTGTATGTGCTGAACACTAATTAACTTTGAGTGTGTGTCACTTTAAATTGTGTTATGTCACTTGGAGAACATGCTATATAAGGGTGAACACTTGAGGGGGCACTATATTTGATAAAGGCTGTAAAGTTGAAATGTCAGAGTGCACCTGTTCCCCGCTACTGTGGTGACCTGCCTTTCAATAAAACAGGAGCTCTTTGCTTTCACTCAGGTTTGGACTGTTGGTCATTTCTTTTTGGCGGTGAGAGTGCTGTGACTTTATGTTGGACAGTCCCTGATACAGAAGTCTGGAGCACAGTCAGCATCAGTGTTGGTTTAGCACCAACACATTGACCACAAATACTGTACAATGACTGATACTGTGGAAGAGATATAAAATTAATGTGTGACTTAGTTGTACTGGTATTACACCACAATAGTAGAAAAAACAACTACCATCCTAGGCTTTTAAAAGTCTCAAAGAGTTTAAGCTGAAACCTTTATCTGATCCCCAACCACATTCTGTCTGTCTGTCTGTCTCCAGGTTCAGAGAGTGTTTTCACAGGTTAAGTGTGATGAGTTATCTCGATTCTTTGCTGTTAAGGTTGCCGACATCAGATCTGAGATCCATGCAGCTCACTCTAATGGGGGTGGCAGTGGTCGATGGGCGGTGACCATGCCTTATTCTGGTTGGTGCAACTTTGACGAGTTGGAGCTCGTAGATGTCATGCAGATTGTCCAGAATATGTGGACAACCTGCTGTAGTTTGGATCTGAGTCCAACTCGCCTCCTAGTGGGGTGTGTTGATGTTATCTATCTGGTCCTTGCAGAGACAGTCTGGTGTTTGTTGCAATCAGGTGAGTTCCCAGACTCCCTGTGGAGGAAGTGGTTATGCCCCTCCTTAAAAAAGCTTTGCTCGACCCAGACTGTCCTGCTAACTACAGACCAGTCTCTAACCTTCCCTTTGTGGGGAAGGTTATTGAGAGAGTGGTCTCACAGCAGCTGGAGAATCATTTAACCATCCATGATATCTATGATCCTCTCCAGTCAGGATTTCTGAAGAGGCATAGCACAGAGACAACCCTAGTTCAGGTGCTCAATGATCTCCTGATAGCAAGGGATTGAAAAAGCTGGTCCATCTTGGTTCTTCTTGATCTCTCTGCAGCATTTGACACAGTGGACCATGGGGTGCTACTCAAGCATCTGCAGTTCATCTGTGGCCTGTCTGGTATGGTTCTCAGATGGTTCCATTCTTTTCCCACTGAAAGATATCAGAGAGTGATTATCCAGGGTTTATTCCTCAGGATTGTTCTCACTGCCATGTAGGGTGCCGCAGGGCTCGGTGCTGTCCCCATGTTGTTTGCAGTGTATATGCTGCCGTTGGAGGACGTTGTAAGATGGTATGGGCTGGGTTTTCCCTGCTATGCAGATGAAACCCAGCTCTACTTGTCTTTTGCGCCCAAACAGGATAGTCCGGTTTCTGTGTTTAACAACTGCCTTGCTGAGATCCAGGTCTGGATGACTTCCAGCTGGTTGAAGTTTAATTCTGAGAAGACTGAGGTGTTGGTTGTGGATTCAGGTCACCGGGTAGAGGGGACGGTGGCTGGTTGTGACTCTGGACATTGGCTTGGGGCCTGACAGCTGCTGACTTCCATCAGACATGGAATCTGGGTGTTATTTTTTATGACAGGCTAATGCTATGTTCCCAGGTGTTCACTGTCATCAAATCCTCTTTCTACCATTTGAGGAATATCACCCAGATTAAGCACCTTGTTCCACCTGGTGACCTTCCAACCTTGATCCATGCCTTTGTGAACTCCTGCCTCAATAACTGTAACTCCCTGTACCTAGGGCTACTAGGGATTAATATCCACCACTTGCAGCTAGTGCAGAATGCTACAACAAGGTTGCTGACTGGGCTGTCCTGATCCAGTCATATTACTCCTGTGCTGCACAAACTGCACTGGCTGACAGTTCGGTGGTGGATTACCTTCAAGGTCGGTTTGCTGACATATAAAAAACTACATGGACAGGGTCCAAGCTACCTGCAAGAGCTCCTTCATCTGTAGTGCCCTCTCTGACCACTCCACCAATGAGGGATTGCTAGAGGTTCCCAGGGTTCAGCTGAAGACATTGGAGGCCCGTGCATTTGAATTTGCAGCCCCTACCCCATTGAATTCTGTACCTCATTGGTTATGAGAATGCCAGACTGTGCAGAGCTTTAAGACCGCTTTAAAAACTTTTTTGTTTGAGCTTGTCTTTTCAGGCTGTAGTGTTTGACTGAGTTTATTCTGTGGATTTTATGGTAGCTTATTTATTTAATGATTTCATGTACAAGCGCTATGATAATTCGGAATAGCGCCTTCTTACAAATAAAGCGGATCAAATCAAATCACATTCTTCACATGTCTCAAGGAGTTAAAACTGAGGCGTTTATCTGATATCCCAGCATGTTCCTTCTACACTGTAAACCTTGAAGCTGTATTAACCTTTGCTCTGCCACAAACTGATATAACAGTCCAGAATTCCGGCACCGGGTCATAATGTTGCAAGACATTATGCCACATTGTTAAATCGCTCTGCCAATACAGCGCGATTTATGCCATGCAGCATAACCCTTTTTTCTGTGGGGGGCTCTGCCCCCACACCTCCCATTGCGGGGGGCTGTGTCCCCCAGACACCCTCCCACTAAAGATTCTCAACTCGGGGGTCCAACTCAGGGAGCTCACAAAGTGTTGAAAATAATAAAATGTCTAGGACTTGGAATCAAACTCGGTCCCAGATGCAGTGCCTGGGTTCCTGCTGCTGTGGCTCTGTCCAGTGAGCAATGGCAGCTGCTCGGTGGAACCCACTTCCCGCAGAGGTCTTATCCTCTGCCTGGGAGTGTGTGAATGGTGCAATACCACGTACTGCAGTATATACGGTATTGCACCATTCGCTGTCCTAGACAGCTCTCTTACGGGTTAGCTATAATGTCATAAGCTATTAAGTGTATGACACTATGACCCAGTAGGCAGAATTTCTATACCTTCTAACTCTGTCAGTGATGGCAGCCTAAGGGTTCAACTTTTTTTTCCCTCATGAGGAAAATAGTGCAGTGGGGTGGAGAGTGCTGCATTGTACTGAATGGGCAAGACAGTGGTGAGATGTTATTCAGCTCCAGTCCTTGGAAGTAGACAGGCTGTGCTGCATTAAAAAACATTCCAAGCATTCCAGAGCCACCTTTCTCTAACTGGCATAATTGCACTATGTCAGTTTAGCTCTGCTATGCAGTCCTGAAAACTCTACTCCACACCAGAACACAATTCTGCCATCTGAATCAGCCACAACTATGATAGAAGATGACTTAAGAGAGCCTAAACAACTACACATCGGGAATAATCCTTTCAGATACTGACTTGGGAAAAGAAAACTTAGGCCAGCATTGACTAAAGTTGCCACTCAGTACCGAAGCTGTCCACCAACTAGTGAGTATTCTGTGAGTCGATTTAGTCCTGCTCGCAGTATTGCTAGTAACTGCAGAGCTAGTTTGTCAGCAGACATTGTTGAGAAACTGACATTTATTAAAGTCAACGTGGGGTTGTTTGCTGGCTACTCAGATTCATTACCACCAATGCATTGTTCCTCTCAAATTGAAATGACTCTGACACTGACTAAATCTGACATGAAAAAACTCCAGGCACCTGACATAATATGACACATGATGTTTTGGAACATGCTGTTTGATTTTTTTAAATAAAATATACGTGTGTGTTACATACTGCTGTGCACATTTTCTATACTTTTCAGCTCTTTTCTCAGACTTAAATGCAAAAGGAAAAAAGGAATGAAAATTAAAAATAAAAAATAATCTTATGAGCAATGGGATTTTTTTAAAGGGGGCCCCTGCTGGCATACTAACAACACATGCTTCCAAAGGGAATTAATTTAACAAAAAGCCACACTCAGCTGCTAATGTTCTTTACTAATGCTGGGTGGATGGATTCCTAATATTTCCATTCCTTACATAAATTATTATCGAGACCATCACTGTCAGTCAAAACACTCGTGTCATTTTCAATTTAAGTTGCAACTATACTTGGAAGAGCATTATATCTGTCAGTGTTACACAAACACACATGGGTGTCTTGAAATTAACGTGTCTATTCATCTGTAAAGCAATGGAGACACACACACATGGCTCAGCACAGGGGTCTGACAAAATAGGATGTGGAAAAGACTTTAACAGTACATTCATATCTGACTGCTCTGATTAAACTTCATTTAGTTGTTTAAACACATACAAACTCACATAACACTGCTTTGAGCTAATAAACTAGGAAGTATCTTAACGCAAATGTATAAAAACTGATGCAGTATACAGAATGCCTAGTACAGCTTACAAATCACTTGGGTTTTACAGTTTTCACTGTTGTGGTATCTTTTACAAATAGCATAGATGTGCATCTCTAAGTAATCACAAATACACACATCCTTTTACCCCTACTTAGCCTGGAGAACTAATCATCTAGGCAACTCAGCAACCTTATGGTACAGCCTCTAAGCATCTGCAGGGAAGACTGTTCACTTCAGACTTACTAAATTTCTGAAAAGCATTACAGCATTATCTGATTCAAATAGTAGCTCTACTTCAGAGTTATAAACTGCAAAAATTGTATAAAGCTTTTAGCATGGCATCTCACAAACAAGTATAAATCAAATAATTTTACAGTACCTGGAAAGCAGTGGACACACACACACACACACACACACACACACACACACACACATACACGTGTGCGGGCACACACACGCACACACACACCTCAGCAGAGAGGTCTGACACAGATAGGGTTTATGCTGGTCCAGCACTTCATGGTGCCCCTGACCCCCCCCCCCCACACACACACACACACCAACCTGATTAAAAGAATCACTGGCAGCTTCATTCCTCAGCTTACAGAAAAGAGGGGTTACAACAAATATCTTTACTCTGGGGTCTCTCATTATTCCTTGTATGCTTTCAGATGTATCACAATGCTCCCCCTAATCCTGTAACTTACTACATTTATTTACAAAAGTATTTTCTTGTAGCTATTATTATTTGAGTTCCACAGTATCAAATAAGTGTTATTTCAAACATTTGTAAACATTTACCAATGGAGGTAAAGAACCATTGTAGCTGTTGCAAAGTCTAGACTTTGTATTTCTAGTCAGATAAAATTACTCCGATAGTATTCACTAACTCAGGTATGAATCTTGGGGGGACTCTACTTCAGTGTATTTAGTTCTCTGAAAAAGAAGGAAAACTGGGGGAATTTCAGTTACTAACCAGGAGAAACCATTATGTGCAGGTATAGTAACTATATTTACCAAATTCCCTAAAACTGATAGGAGTGGCCAGTTCTGTTCAAGCTTTTCCCGTCTATTCTCAAGGTTTCAAATATCTCTGGATATTTCAGATTCCCTCTGATCCAAAATGTTTTAACATATATTGAACTTTCACAGTTTTATAACACAATCTGTACTGTACTGTATAGATTTAACACCACATTGTTTTCGATAAATACATTACTACTAATAACCTGGGTATTAGACTATTGTAACATCTTAACATTGGAACGCATATTAATTTCGTTCTTGTTTGCAAGCAAAACAAAGTAGTACCAGTGCATTACTGCATGTAACAGAAGTATTTTTAACCTCCTTGCTGAAACAGTCTCCACTTGATACCTGACTTATAACTATCAGCATAGTACCATATTTGCAGTTTGTGGATGCAGCATATGGAGACAAAGTGCAGGGATACAGAATGTATGAGAAACATTAGCAGCAGAATCCCAGCTCTGGTTAATAAGAGATCCGAGCTGGTCATAGACAAACAGCTGTTGATTTTTTCTTTCTCAGGCGGGATGATTTCTAGCCTATTGTGGATAATCTGGTTCCCTTTTTTCTGGACCAGAGTCTATTTCTTGTTCCACAAGCTGTCTAATATTTTCCAAGCAATTGTTATTCCACGTTGGGGTGTCCCCAGGCAGGGCATCACAGTCTGTATTCTCTATGTTTTTAGGTTCAGTAACTGCAGGATGTATAGCAGGATGACAAGGGTCTACGTCTGGGTTTAGGCCAGCATTGTCTTGTGTACTATAGAAGTGGATCTCCTTTCCTTTGACCATTGCCTACCCTCATATTCTGATGATGCGTAAAATTGCAATTGGTCCTCTTCACTACTTGAACCACTTGAATCTGCTTGCACTACACTATAGTTATCTGGAATCAGATTTGTACCATTAGATCCCTGATTCCTTTTCCTCCCTGTTTAGACATGACTGAAGGTAAATGCAGATGATTACGGTAAGAGGAGATTTTAGTGAAGAACCCTATTGTTCCCTTTACCATCTTCTGGTTTCAGGGTATATACAGGTCTGTCCCCCTTTTTTGCTAACAATCACATGGATTTTATCTTCCCAGTGTGCTGTCAATTTACCAGCACCACCATATTCAGAGAGATTTCTCACCAGTACTCAGTCTCCTGGCATGAGTGCTGTACTCTGTGTTTTCTGGTCATAATACTCCTTACTGTGGGTGGCTGCCTTTCCTGAATGATTAGCTGCAAGATCATATGCTTGTCTCATCTGCTGTTGCCATTTTCGCATGTAATCTGCATGATTTCTTCCAGTTAGTGCTGAAACCGGAGTCAGCCTGAAAGTAATGTCAATGGGCAATCTTGGGGCTCTTCCAAACAACAGGCAAAAAGGTGAAAACCTAGTGCTCTCTTGTCAAGTACAGTGATATACAAGGACTACTTTGCTGAGAGGCTCCTTCCAGTTTGAACTTTGGTCCTCTGGCAGTATTCTTAGCATAGCCAGTAGTGTTCGGTTCAGCCTCTTCACCTACCCATTGCTCTTGGGGTGGTACAGTGTTGTCCTGAATCTTTCTGCTTTACAGTAGTGCTCCAGTCTTTGGAACAACTGGTTTTCAAACTCACTACCATGGTCATGGTGAAGCCTTCATGAAAAACCAAATGTTAACACAAAATAATAAAGATTTTGTCAGATACAGTTTTACCAATTTTATCCATAGCAGGGTAATCTATGGCATATCATGTTAAATGATCGATCAGCACCAATATACAAACATATCCCCTTTGCTCTTCTCCAGGTACAGGAAATAAGTTGAAACCAGTTCAAAGGGCTCCGTGACAATAATGTTTGTAAAGGAGAGGTTGCTTTGGCTTTTTTTATTTCACACAACTGCGTGCCTGGCTGATATGTCTTTCAGTGTCTCATTGCATATGTGGCCAGTAAAATCAATCCCTGGCTAAGAACACAACCCATTCCACTCCTAAATGGTCTATTTCTTCATGCAATTCCTGATACTCTGTTATGCAATATTTTTAGGCAGCGCCAATTGACATTTAGATCCAGCTTTCCAGCAAGAGTATCCAGTGCTCATCCCTTTATAACTTAGTCTACTCATATAGCGGGCTTTTGTCTGATTCAATTCATATTTCCTCTTTGACTCATGTGGTTTGCACCCCTTAGTTTTGTACTCAAGGATACTTCCCACTGCTGAGTCCTCTTTCTGAGCTTCCAGAAGTTCCCATAACTTAAAGGTTTAACAGTTAAGTGACCATTCACTGGGTCACACTGCAGTGCAGAAGGATTGCATGTTACAGCTGTCATCCATGCAGCTTCTCCACTCCCTTGCATACCTATGGATTGTATTACCATAGTTGTAACATTGCTGGAAACATCCTCATCACATGCTGACATGTGCTGTTCCATATTCAGTGGGATACATGCTAGCACATCTGCATCAGCATTATGCTTCCCTAACCAATACTTGATTGAAAAATTGTTGTCTAATTTTGCCGCCAATCTATGTCCCATAACATTTAATCTAGCAGATGTCAAAACATTGGTTAAGGGGTTGTTGGCAGTATAAACAGTAAATGGCAAAGAATGGTGCAAACAGTTCCAGAATTTTTTTAGTAACTGACCATTTTTAGGCCAAGAACTCCAAGGAAAACTGGGCCTGCAATTGCTCTATTCATGGAAGCTTGAAGGAAACTAGAAAAGTGGCTACAGATCTCACTGGTATCCCAATTTCTGCTCCCCCTCTGAAGGAACACACTAATCAAGGTGGGAGGGAGCCCGATATATTGGGACTCTTGGAGTGCTCAGGGTCTGAACCATGTCACTGATATGTGGTAACCCACTACCATGCACTTGAACTTCTTTGAGAACCTCAGAAGGTGAATCGACCTCCCTAAGGGGGATTTCTGGAAGTATCTTCAAATAGACAGTACAGTAAATGGTTTTGTGTGATAAAGGTGAGTTTTTAACTGCACTGCTCACAAAAAACTGAAGACAAAAGCGCTCAGCGTCAAAGGGGTGATTAACATTACAGTGACCATCGCAAGTAGTGACAGTTGCTTACTCCGTTAGCAACAAAAAACAAAATAAGTACTTTTATTGACCCCACATCCCCCTTTGCTGTGCCCCCCAAACTTAATATAATCAACTATACATGGGGCATGTACCAAGGGGAAAAGTACAAAAATTAAAAGAAAACAATTTTTTTCTTCCTAGAGCCAGACCCAAACCCGGGTCTGCTGGTTTCAGGAGTGGTGGCTTATGCCACTACGCTAAACGGCCAGCTTGGCAGGGCTTGGCCAAACAACTCATCATATCCCATTGAAGCAAGTGTGGCTCACTGCTACACTCGCTTTGCAAAATACAGTGATCTCTTTCACCACTCACTCTAAACTATGAGTGGTATTATTGAGTCACTCATATTGAGCCACTCAATAATACTTGCTTATATCACTGTACACCCAGTAGACAATTGCCTAAAGCAGCTCGCTACTAGGATCTCCATATCCCCCCTCCCTTTCATGCATGGGTTAACACCTCCAGGGGTAAAGTGGGATTGATTTATAAAACTATCATGATGAACATCCTTGACCCATTGGATGGTGCAAGGTATAAACTGTCCCAAGCCCCGGGTTTCAAAATATCAGAGTCCTGGTGGGCTCAACCTTGGCTCCTGACTCATAAGGCCTTTTCAGACATCAGAAGCCTCCTCATCCAGAATAAGATCATGCACCTGTGGTACCACACCTCAGCCAGACTTAAAACATTGGGTCTCCCAAGTCAAGATGTTTTTCACATACTTTTGACACCATCCATCACCAACTACTCATCACTGAGCTTCAAAATGCTGGGCTCTCCCTTGAGGCTACATCCTGGTTTAAGAGCTACCTGGAAAACTGCTCACAAAGGGTGAAAATCACTCACACCCTCTCTGAGGCTAGACCCATCCACTCAGGAGTTCCGCAGGGATCCATTCTTGGGTCACTCCTTTTCTGCCTTTTTTTGAACAATCTCCCACAATCCTGTCCTGAACAAATCCTGCTATACACAGATGATGCAGTCATTCATGCCTCTTACCATGACCCCCTACTACTCCAAGAAAAGCTACAGATGGGTTTCACCTCCATTGAAAAATGGCTTAACAGACAAAAGCTGGTGCTCAACTACAAGAAAACAAAGCTGATGCTTTTCTGTGGCTCCCATAACAAGCGTAGGTCTCAACTCATCTCAATTGCAAACTGCCATGGTGCGGTCCCAGACCAAGTACACTCCATTAAATATCTTGGCATCACTCTCGACAGCCACCTAACCTATGGCATCCGCACTGACACTGTTGCCAAAGCTGTTGACAAGTGCATTGGTCTTCTCTATAGGCACAGGCAATGCCTCACCTCAGATGCCTTAAGGATAGCTGTACAAAGCTTTGTGGACTCTCTAATTGATTATGGGCTGGTTGTCTATGTCTCTGCTACTGACACAGCTCTAAGGCGCCTATCCTTGGCCCTAAACAAAGCCTGCCGTCTTATTACTGGATCCCACCATCTCACCAACACATGTGCACTCTTCGCCCAAATGGGTTGGCTCCAACTATCCAACTGTATTAAGTTCCATTCCTGCCTAATGGCCAAGAAGATCACGCTAGACCTTGCACCCCCAGGAGTCCAAGTGATCCTATGTGCAGCACACATCCCCCGCCTCACCAGCGAGTCTGAAAATCAAATTCTGCACATAATCCAGTGCCGCACATCACAGAGACAAAGGTCGTTTGTGCACTGTGCACCCTCCTGGTTTAGTGGACTCAACAAAGACATCACCTCGCTGCAAAGGCTTGGCCAGTTCAAAACCAACCTTTGCCTCCACCTCTCTGCCTCCAGCTCCTGTGACTCACTCCTAATCTGCTATCCCCTCTTGCACTTACTTCTCCCTCTCCATGACACCTTTCCCCTACCCCCTATCTCCTCTCCCTTCCTGGCTTTAGCACTTTAAACCCTGACAATGCCCTTGACTGCTCTGCTGTTTTCTAGTGTCCCCTCAATCCCTCAGCCTTCCCTGTTAATCCCTTGCCCTGCCCTGTTACCTCTCTTTCCGTACTCTGGCTGTTTTCAAGCTGCCTCAGACTGCTTAGAATCCATTGTACTGCATTGCTCAATCCTCTATACTGCATTGTTCATACATATTTCTGTCCTGTACCTTCTGCCCCCTCAAATGTATTGTATTCAGCTGCTTGAATTGCCTATTTTAAAGCCTGTTATGTTTGTATTGTTTCCCAAGTTGACGTGGAACCTTTGTAAAAGAGCCATGGCTCAAAGGTATTGTAATCCTAGAATATCAATAAACAATAAACAAAGATGTGTGCTGGAGGTGTGAAACACGCAGAGCAGACCTTCTGCATATCATTTGTAACTGCCCCAAATTACAAAGTTTCTGGGCCTAAATCAACAAGTGTTACATCAGGATCTTAGGTACTGCCCTTCCCCTTTCTCTGTAGCTACAGTGTGCCTCCGGTGTCTCTCACCTCCCACTCACTCTCTCCTACATAACACCTACGCTGACATCTGATGGTGAATATTGAAGCCAAACAGCTAATATTCCAGTCACAGAGGTCTGACAAGATCCCCTCAATATCTCAATGACTAGTGGTGGTCAGGAACCTGGCCACTCTGGAGAAAATGTTCCACTTTGTGAAAAAAACACTGCCCTCATATGAAGGGAAGTGGACTCCCTTTCTATCTTACCAATACTGCCTGTGAGATCCTGTACAGGCTCCATCTCCAGGTCTCCCCTCTCTCTGAGACCCCCATAGGTACAGGTGGGTTCCTTGTGGGGTGTACCTGTTCTTCATTGCTATACTCATTTGCCTGTTATTAATACAGTACTGTAACTGTATCCTTCCCCCTTCTTGTGTTCTTGTAGCCACTGTAGGCATTTCATAGGTAGGATTAAGCCATGGAGTTCCGCCCTTGGTGTCTGGTGGTTTGGCTTGTTCACACTGGAATTCCAATCTGAAAACTAAGACAACCCTTTTTCCATGGAGATGAAATTAAGACAATAGCCAATTTAGGCAGAAAAAGATGTTTTTCAGTACTTCTCAGATTTACCATGGGGGAAGGGGAAGGGGATTGAGCACTGGATTTTGTCTGTTTGTTACATGTCACAAAACCAGTAGCATGCCTCAGTGGAAATGTGATTTGAACCATTATAGATAATGCAAAGGTCAGAGCATGCTAGCCTTGTAACAGTGTTTTGTGTTCTTAGTAATTGCTCCTCTGAAACTGATATTGCCTGTATGCATATTGTATTGAAATCACATGGTTTTATAACCCCCTCGAGCTTCACTCTCAGGGTTTGTTTAGTATCCCACACCACAGGTGTGTGCAAAATTCTGGTTACACACACACACACACACACACACACTCACACCCATTGTTCCCTATTGAATGTGCACCACCATGTGTTATCATGTACATACTTTTGTAAGTAGGATTCTTTTTCAGTTAATATTAGACCATGATCTAGCTGTATCAGACTCATTTCACATAAATCAAAGCCACTGCTCAACTAACAAGTTCTGGTCAGAGCCAATACAGCCACAAAATGATGTTATTGATGGTGGTGAAAGTTGCATGGCCTGTGTTTTTACCAATATATAGAGGTTGCAATAGCCTTCTTAGGAATGTTTTTCTTGAAAAGTGACTGAATCTGCTCAAATTCACAGTTCAGTCAGACAGAATAAAGGATCTTGACACTCACATTCTACATATATGAGTGTCACAGATCAGCAAATCAATACAGAATAACAATTAGTCCAATTGGAAACAACGATGTTGCCAGACAGTATCAACAAGCAATTTAGTAAAACAGCTGAAATACAGTATTGCAAAGGTGAAATTTAAAAAACTCTGAGTGCAGTCAGATGGAATTAATTATCTTGACATTCACGATCTACATATACAAGTGCACAGATCAACAAATGAATGTAGAAGCAACAGTATACAAATAAAGCAGTGTAACTATATAGTTTTACAGAGCCCGCAACAACATCTGACAAGAAGACTTGTTATTGTCGGCCACTGCCACTGTCAGAACAGCCAACGGATTTTTTATAAATATGAAAAAGTGTTTTTCTCACTTTCTAGCACTATCAGATCAGCATCCTGTTTGTAGGATCAACAGCATTAAAACTGCAAGTATACTACAGACTTTATGTTAAACTGTAATATGCCATAAATGAAATGTGAGTATAGAGAGAGAATGAACATGCTGTCAAACTGCATGAAGGCTGGTGTCTGTCTATCAGCTGATCAGTGTGAACAGAGGCAATGATGTTTGTGGTCAAATTACTAGTTCCTGCAGCATGGCTCAATAGGCATTTGAAGCATACAGGCTTCAATACTTGTAGCACCCAAAATAAAGACGACAGATTATTCCAACTAATAATACGTTATTCATCCTGTCTTTGAAGCAATCTCCATTACTTTAATCTAACATTACCTAGGAGACAACAACTAATAAATACAATTAATATTTCACTTTTAACTTGGGCTGGGATGGGACACTGTCAGCTTTCAGCTTACATTTTTCAGTTACCTGCAGAAATGATATCTGCAGCCATCTCTAGTATAAATATTCCCACATAAAATACTAGCTGGACTTAAAATAAACATTCACGCTTTTATTAAGCATTCAGGCTTTTATGTACCATAATTGCTATTTTTACTAACCCTAAGAAAGCTACTCCTTCTACACATGTATGTCCAACATGGCACCAAAGTGCCCATAAACTCGTGCAGGGTTGAGTTCGACCTTTTTAAGGCATCTGAGCAAAAAGTGTTTTCATATTACGGTCAGTGTCCCAATTGCCAGAAAGTAAGTCAGTTATCAACCCGAGCACTCTAAAATAAGTGATTTTCCATTTGCAATGTAAAGCTGCATGGGTCTTCATTGCCAATGAAAAATCACTTATGGTAGAGCACTCAGTTCGATAATTGAGTTGCTTTCTAGCACTTAGGACACTGGCCGGAATCTGAAAATACTTTTTGCTCATATGCCTTACAAAAGTCAAAGTCATCCCTGCACGAGTTTACGGGTGCTTCAGCATCACATTGGACATGCACACTCAGAAGGAGCAGACCACCTGAGGTTTTTTAAAAACAGCAAATATGGTAAATAAAAGACTAAATGTTAATCTTAAGTCTAGCTGACGCTTTATGTGAGAAGGCTTATACTAGGAATGGCTGCAGACATAATTTTTGCAGGTAATTGAAAAACTAGCGGTGTCCCTTTAACATTTTACCTTTAACTTGGGCTGGGACAGGGCTGCCAGTTCAGTCCCTTTGAAACTCCCTATGCTGTTGACTCTATTTACTATTTGCAAGCAAAGTTAAAGTAAGTCTTACAGCTATTATTATTGCTTGCAAGTAGTAGCTAAACAGAGTCAGCAGGTTCAATGGTACTGAATCATGAATGAATGTGTGTCTGTGTGACCCATTCATGGCCAGCAGGGCTGGAGCAAGAAACTAGTGCACTCTGCTATGCAGCCCTAAAAATGAGGGTAAGGAAATTACGGTATTGAGAAGTAGCAGGCATACAGAAAATAGACTCTCTGTTCCCCAGGCATCGCATTGAGGGGCCATGTTGTCATCGCCAGTTCAGACTGTCAGTGATAATCCCTGGCTACAAGGTTGCTTCCATTTTCTATTGAGAATGCTGAGGAGGATTTTTATACGTAAAAAGTTTACAAGGTTTAAAAACTTGCCTTACTAACATTTCCATAGATCTATCCAGGCATAACCACCTTCTATATAACGAGTCTAGCACAGTAGATTAATAGCCATTGTAAATAGAAAAGTCATAAACATAGTGGCAGGAGGTATAATCTGTCCGTATATTAAACATTATCACACTCAGTGGTTCAGCCATCTCCTTCATTCAAGTCTTGGACAGTGTCTTTTGTGGAAAAGTCCTTCCTAATGTGCTCAAGTTGTTTTCTGGCATCTGTAAGATCCCCAAGCATATAGGATTTCCCCTGCAGCAGTTACCTTCAACTTCTCTGTTATCTGGAGGATATGGCAGTTTCCCAGTTCCAACAGGCTGGACCACACCACAGTGAACCTCCACTATCGGGTTGTGTAGCTAGAGTTTGAGAAAGCAGTGAATGTACTGTATGTGCCATCTTCTAAATGCAGTTTTAGCTTCACTTTCAATGCATGTAAAATGCCATCCTGTACTTGGAGACCTCTGGTCACTAGCAATTGTGTTGGAGGCTTGTTGGAGTTGTAAGTGTGCTTATTTTAAATAAAATTGCCTTGCCTTACCTATTTGGCACAATTCAATAACCCAGTGTAGATGAACATCTCCATTTACATTCAACAAAGTCTGGAAAAGATCTTATGTATACACAATAGGGTCTGATCCCTCTGCTTCTTTAGAAACCCTAGTATTCTGATGTTCTAGTGATCATGGTGCAAGCTCCTTTTTCCAACTGTTCGGAGTGAGAATGCAGAATTTTAATTTATTTTCTTTAAGCAGTTCCATAAGTACAGTGGATGACTTGATAACAGACTTGGTGGTGGCTTTGACTTCTATAGCAGCTGAGTCCACTTTGCTTTCATGCAGTTACAAAGAAACATAGACTTTGACAGCAGATAGGACCGCTTGGCCCATCCAGTCTGTCCATTTCCCGACCTATTGGATCAGCTGCAGATTATAGTTAACCAACAGCCTACTTCTTCTTACCCCCCACTATAATTGCCTTATATCTTTCCCATGCGTTCTTGAATTCCCCCCACTGTTTTTGACCCCACAACCTTCTCAGCAAGGCTGTTTCATGCATCCACCACCCTCTCCATGAAAAAAATACTTCTTCATGTTTCCCTGAGCCATCCCCCCTCTATTTTCAAATTGTGCCCCCATTGCTCTTGCACATCTCTTTTTCTGAAAGATGCTACTATCTTGGATTGTGTTGTTTCCCTTGAGGTACTTGAAAGTTTCTATCATGTCCCCCGCTCCCTCCTTTCCTCAAGGGTATACATATTAAGCTCCCTTAGTCTCTCTTCATATGATTTCTGGTGCAGACTCTGCACCATTTTAGTTACCCTCCTCTGGAATGCCTCCATCCTGTCTATGTCCTTGCAGAGATGGTGTCTCTAAACTCCATGCAGTACTCCAGATGGGGTCTCACCAACTGTTTGTACAGAGGGATGACAACTTCCTGTTTTCTACTGGTGATGTCACTCCCTATGCATCCCAGTATCCTCCCAGCCTTCCTTACTGCCATTTCACATTGCTTGCCTACCTTTGGGTCATCTGATATGACTGTCCCCAGGTCCCTTTCCATTTTTGTTGTTGTTAGTAACCCCCCCCCCCCATTGTGTACTCTTCTCTGGGGTTTTGTTTTCCAGGTACATTATTTTGCACTTCTTTGCGTTGAATCTAAGCTGCCATACGTTTGACCATTCCTTCAACCTTGCCAAGTCCCTTCTCATCTTTTCTACCCCCCCATGTATCAACCCTGTTGCAGATCTTTGCATTATCTGAAAAGAGGCATACTTTTCCTTCCTGTCCCGCCACAATGTCACTTGTAAAGACATAAAAGTGGACCAGCCCCTGTACTGAACCCTGCAGTACCCCAGTAGTAACCTCCCTTTCTTCAGAGCAGACTCGGTTTACTATTACCCTCTGCATCCTGTTGTCCAGCCAGTTTTTTACCCAGGCTACCATCCTGGGATCCACTCTCAGACTGGCTAACTTGTTTATTAATCTTTTGTGTTGGACTGTGTCAAATGCCTTGCTAAAGTCTAGGTAGGCCATGTCCACAGCCCCTCCCTGGTCTACTACTTTGGTCACCCAGTCAAAGAAATCTGTTAGATTCATCTGACATGACCTTCCCACTGAATCCATGCAGCCTTGGTTCCAGTGCCCTGCTGGTCTCTAGGTACTCAACAATTCTCTCTTTCAGAAGTGATTCCATTATTATCCCTACCAGTGACGTCAAACTAACAGGTCTATAGTTTCCTGCCTTTGCCCTGTTCCCACTTTTGTGAAGAGGAATCACATCTACCCTCCTCCAGTCCTCAGGTATCACATCATCCTCCCAAGATTTGTTAAAAAGGGATAGTCAGTTGTGCCACTTGTTCTCCCCTTAGGTCCTTTAGAATTCTGGGATGAATCATGTCAGGCCCCATTGCCTTGTCCACCTTGAGTTTTAGGAGTTCTTTCAAAACCCTTTCTTCTGTGAATGGCCTGGTATCGACCCCCTATCCAGAGTGCTTCTATTGTTTGGTTTAGGTACCTCCCCCTCCTCTTCTTTTGTGAATACTGAACAAAAGTATTTGTTCAGTATCTCTACCTTTTCACTGTCACCCTCTACCCACCCCCCCTTATTAAGCCTCACTATATCTTCCTTGGTCTTTATTCACTCCCTAATGTACCTATAAAAGGTTTTATCTCCCTTCTTAACTGAGTTGGCTATCTTTTCCTTGGTTTGGACCTTTGCTCTTCTGACTGCCTTCTCCACTTCCTTCTGCTTTAACTGATACAGTTCTCTGTCCTGCTCCTTCTGTGATTCCTTATACCTCCTGAATGCTATCTTTTTCTCCCAAACCTTCCCTTGCCACCTCTTTTGAGAACCATAGTTTTTTTCCCTTCATTTTGTTTTATTTGCTTCACACAAAGGCTTGTTGCCTCTGTGATGGCAGTTTTGATTTTTCCCCCATTGTTCCTCCATCCCTCCTTCTTGCCCATTTACTAATGCATTCCTTAGGCACTCTCCCATTTTGCCAAAGTCAGCCCTCCTAAAGTCCAGTACCCTCACTTTTGTATAGCTTGATTCTATGGCTGTGTTTATCGTGAACCACACTGTTTGGTGATTGCTTGTTCCCAGATGGCTACCCACTTCTAAATCCAAGATTCTTTCACCATCCCCATTTGAGAGTACCAGGTCTAAGATTGCTCCCTCCTAAGTGGGTTCCAGCACTAGGTGTATAAAGTATTCCCCCTGTAGAGCATCGAGAATGACCCTTCTCTTGGATGCAGCTGCAGAAAATGTGCTCCAGTTAACATCTGGCATATTCAAGTCCCCAATCAACAATATTTCCCCTTTTTCTGCCAGTCTAAGTATGCCTCCTATCATTTCCTTGTCCATTTCCTCCCTCTGAGATGGGGGGGTCTGTGTACAGCCCCCATATGAATTGTAGTGCCATATCCTGTTTTCAAGATGACACACAGTGCCTCCTCTCCTCCCTGTTTACCCTTTAGTTCCATTGCCTTGATCCCTTCCCTTACGTAGAGAGCTACTCCTCCTCCTCTTTTATCCTCCCTGTCCCTTCTGTAGATTGTGTACCTCAGTATGTTGACATCCCAGTCATGGTTCTCTGTGTACCATGCTTCTGTGACTGCCACGATATCCAGGTGTCCCTCTTCCATCAAGGCTGCTAGTTCAGAAAGCTTGTTATCCAGACTATGGGCATTGGTACTAATCGTCCTCCATTTTTTGAAGGCCTTACCCCTTTTAGTCCCATTCTTGTACTTACTGCTTTTGCCTCTTTCTCCATTTACCCCTGTCCTGCTCCCTATCAGCCTCTCTACCTTGGTGATTACCTTGCTAACTACCCTGTTTTGTTGGGGAAAGGCTGGGAATTCCCTGCTCCTTTTCAGTGTCTCCCCCCTTGGCTAGTTTAAAAGCTTCCCAATGAAGCATTTAAACCTATCACCTAGGATCCTGGTTCCCTTCCCGGACAGATGCAGACCATCGCACCAGTATAAGCCTGTATCCCTCCAGGAGGACCCCCAGTGCCCAATGAAGCCAAAACCCTGTTTTCTGCACCAGGTTTTCAACCATTCTTTGAATCCCAACCTGCAGAGTACCCTAGTCTCACCCATGCCATAGACAGGCCGCACTTCCGAGAAGGTAATCTTGCATGCTACTTGTCTAAGGCCTCTTCCCAACTCCACAAACTCCTCCTTTCTCTGTTATGTTTCTATGTAACTCTGCATGAAACCAAAGTTGACTCAGCTGCTACAGAAGTCAAAGCCAAGACCAAGTCTGTTAACAGTGAAAACTTTGACTTTTTTATCCCATTCTCTGACCACCTGGAGGATGGCTTTAATTAAGGGCCCTGCCTCCCCACTCACATCCTGATCTGTTCCAGTCGTACTGCTGCTATCTGCAGGGGCTGGCACATTGTCTGTCCCAGTTTCACTCAGTGGATCTTGACGTAGTCTCCCCATATTCAATACAGATCAAACTTCAGAGGTTGACAGTCAAAGACAATAGCAGTACAAAGTTTAAGACGTTCAGTGTTAAGAGTTTTTTTTAAATAAATGCTAAATAAAGTGTTTCAGGTAGAAGCTTTGAGAAGCTTGCCTGCTCTTGTCAGCTGCAAGCCCCTCCCACTTTAAAGCTTCTTTAACAACATGTATATCAGCCAGTATTCATGACATGGGGCCAAACTAGAAGATGATCATTTTTAGGGCTGATTTGCAAATCTTCTTGGACTGCTAATTCAATGCCTTTGAAGCTGCAAACACTATCTATCATTTAGATACTATTTGCAAGCAAAGTTAAAGAAGAACTGCACTGAACCTGTAAGTAATTTTTCCGAACAACTGTTTTTTAACTACTGGTTAAATTTCTGTTATCATTCCATCTATATAGGCTTTTTAGTAACCTCAGTGAGTGTTTCTGTTTTACACTAAGGCGTTAAGTGCCATTTTATAACTGTATGATGTAGTTTATGTCTATCTCAACCACAAAGTTCTGTAAAAGAACAATGGATGCATTGTGCTAACAACAGAAGAGTAGAACAGAGACATGAACTACATCACACAGTTCTAAAATGGTTCTTACCAGCAGTATGTAAACCAGAAATACCCACTAGGACAGCTGAAAAGCTGGGATAGCTTGAGCAGTAACTGAATTTGAACCAGTATTTACATGACAGCTTTCACTGAGGGAAAAATGCCTCATGGATTCAGCGTACTGTAGTTCTCCTTTAAAGTAAGTGTTACAGCTGTTATTATTACTTGCAAATAATAACTAAATGGAATTGGCAGAGTCAGCAACTTCAAAGGCATTGAATTTTGAATGAGTGTGTGTCTGCTTGAGCCATTTATGACCAGCTGACGCGGAGCAAGAAAATAGTGCTGCAGGGGAGGGAGGAAGCAACTGCACTGTATTAAATGGAGAGGATGCAGAGAGATGTAATTCAAGTCAGCTCTGTGTAGGGAGACAGGCATTCCACAGCCTCCTTTCTCCACTGACGTAATTGCAATATGTCAGCATAGCTCTGATATACTGCCATAAAAAGGGCCTTGATAGTTCAGTGGTGGCTTTAAAGTATATCAAATAATGTGCTAACATATACGAAATAGCGTAGTAAAATCACCCCATAGACTTATATGAAACATGCTCCCTCACTCTTCCTGGTTAAATGTCACAAACCGTTTAAGCACAGAGGCAGGGCCAGCACTTCAGGAAGTGGAAGGAATTGGCTGGTTGGCTCCTCGGGTCAAATTATGATCTCTTCTCTCCTAAAGGGAACAGCTTTTAAAATTATATTTTTCCACCAGAAGACTATTGCATGGGCAAGGTAATGAAACATTGTTTTAAACAAGCCCATAGTACAATCAAATTCATTTTGGAACTTTCCTTTATGGCACTGGTACTTTGTTATGTTGAGGTTGGATTACTGCAACACACTGTACTTCAGGATGGTACTATGTCATAAGTTTGAATGCAAAAGGGCAAATGCACGATGGGTGACAGCCAAAAAGCATGGCTGTAATTTTGGCGATGGACCGTTAGGGTGATCATTCAAAGGGCTACACATGGGGGAAAAAATGAAACACCATACAAGACACACAGAAACAGTGTTTTACGGGGGGCTTTGCCCCCTGCACACCCCTCACTATAGATAAGCATCCTTGGATCTGTAGTCACCATCACACAAGTGGGGCTTATATGACCTGGGGTATACCATTGAGAGAATGAACCCCTGATGGTGAACCCATTACAGCTGCACAATCCATTTGACATCCACAGTGTCGAATGTGTTGTCAGAGCACTGTACCAATACAGTGACTCCCACTGCTAGCCATTCTCCCCAGCAATCTCCCCCAAGTCGATTATCTATAAATTCAGGGTGGTTGGGGGGCAAACAATGTAGAAAAGTCCCAGTGCTTGGGGCACTGTGGTGTTCTGTCAATGGATTTGTCAGTCAACATGTTCAGTGTTGGCAAATTCCTGTTGCTGTGGGGATGTTGACAACTTTGTTGTCGAACCGACTTGGCGGAACCATGACCTGGGGCTCTTTTGTCACAGTAGCCCAAATTGCTGTCACCATTTTGAATTAGACTTTTTTGGCATAGCCCTTTTGCATTCACCCTTATGACTCGACACCCCTCAGGGAATCTGTGGAACTGAGATGTCGCTTACACCTTGTGCAGCATGCTGCATCCAGATTGATTGCTCACTTCTTCCCTTCTTGTGTATTTCCCCTGTGCAGCAGATGCTGCACTGGTTGACAGAGGGGTGGCATGTCTCCTATAAGTTTGCTAAACAAACAAAGTCATGCACAATTTGGACCCAGGCTACCTTAAAGAGACCCTTTTTCCATATGGTCCTAGCCACCCTCTCCACTTTTCCAAGGTGGGTCCCTTGGAGGTCCCCAGATCAAGACTTATAGTACATTGTCTGGGAGCAGGGCATTTGCAGTTCTACCATTTAGTTTATGGAATACGCTGTCCCATCATCTAAGAGTGCCCCCCATGGTGGACTATTTTAAACTGGGGCTTAACTATCACCAGCCATCCTGATTAACTCCCTTTGTTCTTCCAGTCTAGGTTTTAATTTTAGTTATTCTGTGGGTATGTTTTATTATTTTTTGACATCTTGGAGCTGGAATTGTTATCAGTTGCATGGCTGCTGTTAATTTGTATTCTTTGTAAGATGCCCTAAATGTGCTGGATAGGGCTCCAAGTAATGAAAAATACTACTACAACTAAAGTTAACAACCATGGAAACAAAAGATGTGGTCGAGCAGAAGCAAGCAGAGGGCACTTAACTGCAGGAACAGAAATTTGTGATCAGTATGTTTATTAAGAAGTTTTAGAGTAGTTGGGGATGAAACAAAGCTGAGGGGGGGGGGGTAGGTTGTACCAGCATCAGAGAAACCTGTAGAGTAGGCTACCAAACCAGCAGAGCTTCCGGGGAGGGGAGAGAAAAGGAGCAGGAGTTGGACTTCTGCAGAGAGTATGAGAAAGGGAGTGGAGAATAGAGAAGAGAATTAAGGTAGCATAAGAGCATACAGTACTGTACATAGGAGCATAGGATTCAAGAAAGACAGATAAATGATCAGGTGTTTCTAGCTGGCCCAACAGTGCAGTGTAGCGCTAGTGGTACTGCTCGCAACACCAGCAACCCAGATTAAGAAACAATCCTAAGTCATTGGAGGTTGACTGGGGGGGGGGACTCAGCATCCAAGAGGATGCTCTCCTGCCCCAGGGAGAGAGGGTCCCATCTGCAGCTACCATACAACCCCAGGGATGCAGGGGATTGAAGGCAGTAATGTGACTATGGGCAGGAGAAACTGTGCTGGCTGCAGATGATGTCATGCTTGCATGCATTTATATCCTTACAGCCACTGCATGCATGGCTCAAATGGGACAAGAAAGCAAGAAAAAATCAGAGCCTTGCAGCGGATGATGAATGGCTCCCAGTGCTACTGCATCCCCCATGCTTGGCTGAGAGGGGGTGCTTCTTGAAGAGACAATGAAATATTTGTGGGTTTATGCCCTCCACCCATTTCTGCCCAGGGACAAGCCACAGCTCTGTGGAGGATGGCACCTCAAGAGCACAGGTAGGGATAAGGATCAATGGTGGCTGGCCTTAGGGAACTGTAAAGAGTTCAGGGTGTAGTGTGAGAAGGGGGCAGAAAAAAGAAATTACAAAAAAAAAAAAACAGCAAGTGGACCTTGTAGTCTGTCTCCCTTCCATGTAAGCAGATGTACCCATCATGTGGATGTGATTTGTTATACTGGAGATGTGATGCACTTGTATGCACACTGTGTTTTATTTTTATTATGATCCTGGCACAGGGAAAGCAAAACCTGTTTGTGGTGGCAACCTCGGGAAAGCCAAGGTTCAGTTCCTCCACTTGTTCTCCCAGGGATTCTACATTATTGTTCATTTTGTTGATAAAAACACCTTCCTATTTTGTTCATTCCTCATAGCCTGTGATGCTTGGTCTTTTAACTTGCTTATCCAAGTGATGCTTAGAAAGTTTCTATACTACGTGATCTCACACGACTCTCTGGTAGCTCATTCTCCTCCAGCATATACTCACCTCTAAGTTATTCCTGGCATTTTCCGTATGCCTTTCAACTCATAAATGTAATATATTGTCCTGCTATTCTTCCCAGTATTTTGTTGTAGAAATGTTAAAATGGTTGGTGTGCACTTTACCAGTAGTGTCATTTCACCAGAATTATAGGGGTTGCAAAGACCCATTTCTGTAGAATCATAGGGGTTGCAAAGCTTCTCAACCTATCAATTTTATATAAGTAAATGCTACAAAAACCTTATTTTAGGAGTTGCAATGGACATCACAGGGGCTGCAAAAAAATCACAGGGATCTCAACTGCAGCCCTTGGCTACCCCTAAATAATGCTTCTGCACTTTACCAATAAATTTGGATGCCAAGATTTTTACTCATTGCTACATACCACAGCCATTGAAGTGGTGTTCTTGTAGAATTCTATTTGTGACTTAATTGTTAAGCAGTGGCTAACACTGCACAAAAAAATATCTAATTGTCATCTCTATTGCTCCTAGTTGCAGGGTATACAATACCAGAGAAAGGAAGTGTGTCCAGGAATCCCAGGTCCAGCCATGTGAGCCTGTCGCTCAGTGGTTAGAGCACCAGAACAGTATTCTGGGGCCTGAGTTCAATGCCCAGTAGGTCACATTATTTCTTTCTCACTTCAGTTTGTGATTTAATTGCTAAGCAGTGGCTAACACCACACAAAAAAAACATCTAATTGTCATCTTGATTGTTCCTAGTTGCAGGTATGCAATACTAGGGAAAGGAAGTGTGTCCAGGAACCTCAAGTCCAAGCATGTGAGCATGTATTTCAGTGGTTAGAGCACCAGGATGGTGTTCTGGGCGCCTAGGTTCAGCTCTCAGTAGGTCACATTATTTCTTTATCACACAATTTGTGATTTGATTGCTAAACAGTAGTAAATACTAACAACAAATGCAATTGTCATCTTTTGAAGTACTGTAAGACATACTTCAACACCAGACACCTTTTGCTTTCTCTTACTTTAGAAATGAGAAGTCCAGCTCCAAATGTTTGATAGTGATTATTCTTACGTCTGAGAGCAGAAGGTTGGAAAGCTTAACAATAACCGTTCCTGTATATGAGAAAAAAGCACTAGAGTTAGAATGAATGAGGAAAAGCAATTGTTATAAACTGACAACAATAGAAAAAAACTCAATGTTTTTGTCAATAATGTGAATTATAATCAGTTATATGTGATTTAGCAACAGTCAGCACTGGGACGTTAAGTTCAAATGACTCTTTTCTCTGCAGTACACAACAACGCTCTTCTGATCAAAGGCAGTAAATTGAGGTTTATTTTATTTAGGTTGACCAGGGAATTATTATGTTCATGCCTTTTTGTAAAAATCTTTTTTTGAAACTGGCAGTAACAACAGATGACCTAATTTCCTTACAGTGAATTACAAGATGCAAATCAGCACTCTTGGAAAGCAGGGAGATTTTAATTCGTTCCATATACATTTCACAAAGGATTTCATTTAAGGAGGAAATATGATGGAATTATGGTTTGCAAAATGTGTTGCATCGTTTTATGGTCTCAGTTGGGGTATAAATCAATAAGAAAAGGCAAGGCTACAGTATATGAAAAAGTACCACTGGCTTCCATCTCTTGAGTACTAATATTATCTTTAACCTTCCTCTGAGTATAAGCAGATTTAGGGGACTCTCCATCAGTTTGGAGGCAGTGTGGTCTAGTGGTTAGAGCACTAGCTTGGAAACCAGAAGATCACAGGTTCAAATCCCACGAAAGCAAAATACTCACTATGTGAACCAGAACCAGTCACTCACCCTCCCAGTGCTCTAAACCTCTCATCTGTGACAAGGGGCTGAAGCAGGACCCCACTAAAACATGTTGTATTGCAGTTGGGCATTCCTTGGTAAATAAGTCATAAAATAAAATCAGCCACTTGTATAAAGGCTTATCCATCATAAAGTGGCACCAAACATTATACTCTAACATAACGTCTGACCATTGTGGGAGGCACTGTAGTGTACTGGTTAGAAAACAGAGTTATGAACCTGTAGATCCAGAAGACCAAGCTTTATATCCCACACCAGCCACTTGCATACTGTGTTACTTACTCTGAGCATGTCATGTAACTTCCTTGAGCTTCATTCTCTCCTGAGTCACACATGGGAAAAAGGTTTCTGATAAGTGTGCGTTCCCTGACAAAACATTCAAAATAAAAATAAATACTGGTATTAAAAACAGAATTTTGTTTAAAAATGCATTTATGTAAACTGTAGCAGATGAAAAAAATACAAAATTGCAGGCTCTAAAAGTGATCAAATGTCTTACTATTTATAACATTTTAGCTTGTGATACTGTATGTCATGTTACGGGGATCTACCTCAAAGTGAGCATTTTGTTTCTTTTACTGAGACAGGCAGGAAGACGCAACTGTCTCAGCTAAGCATGGCTAAACAGAGTTACAATTTTCACAAGGGTAAACTGACCTTTACTATAACTTTACCCCCACATAAGAGATTAAGAATCCTTCCGTACTGTATAACTCATTTACTGCAATTTTTATAATTACAAATGATCGGTCTGAACAAAAATGCAATACAGACTCTGGGTCACACACTTAAGAATTAGAGACACTAGAAGCAAACCAATTCAGTGAAACAACCTTTATACATTAGGCCAATATATCCATAGCAGTGAGCGAAGTTGGTGGGGGGGGGGCAGCAGCAAATTTGGTTCTGTTTAGAATCAGGACCCTTTTCATGGGTTCAGCTTTTGTAATTCTGCTGAAAACCCTTGGCTCATTATGCAAGAGAAAAGTTAATCAGTTAACTAGCAATAGCTTAGAGCAATAGAGGAGGGCAACTAAAATGGTGCAGGGTCTGCAAGAGAAGCCGTATGAGGAGAGACTAAAGGAGTTTAATATGTATACCCTTGAGGAAAGAAGGGGGGGACATGATAGAAACTTTTAAGTACCTCAGTGGAATCAACAAAGTCCAAGAGGGTAGCATCTTTCAGAAAAAGAGACATGCAAGAACAAGGGGACACAATTTAAATATAGAGGGTGGTTCAGGGGCAATGTGAGGAAGTATTATTTCACAGAGAGGGTAGTGGATGCATGGAACAGCCTTCCTGAGGAGGTTGTGGGGTCTAAAACTGTGGGAGAATTCAAGAATACATGGGACAGACATAAGGCCTTTCTTGTGGGGGGTAGGAAGAAATAGGCTGTTGGTTAACTAGGATCTGCGGCCTATCCTGCAGGTAGGGAAATGGGCAGACTAGATGGGCCAAGTGGTCCTTATCTGCCGTGAAAGTCTATGTTTCTATGTTTCTTGGATGTTATATTGGACAGGCATTGCTTTGTACATGTTTGGTACACTTCACTGTGCATAAGCACATTTAGTGTGTACCATATACTACGTCACATGAGGTATAGCCTGTGCCAGCATGGCATATTTCCCAATCTGCCATGTGGCCATAGAAATCATTCTGCAAAAGAAAAAGATAATTCACCACCATTCCGAATGGTCATGGTAATGTCAGCCTGGGTAGGGAGTCAAGAAGAAAAAAGGCAGTCAGTTTGGGGGAAAAGCATTAATCTTGCTACATGTGCATGCAGTGGGTCATAGTTAAGAGTATCCAGTTGCAAAAGCCACTTTTAAATGAGGTGTGTGTCAGACCCTAATGCATGTCAACACAGATGATTCACCCCCAACCCCAGTGTTTTTCTCATTCTCAGCCCCCAGTCCTAATTGTTCCAGTGGATAGTAGGCACCCATGGCTGTCCCCTTAAAGTTAACCTTCCCAAGATAAAGGGGAGGGAAAAAGAGGTTAGGGTATGTTTGTGTATGCACACATGCATGCATGCATGCATGTGTGTTTGCTAGCATGTGCGTTTGTTCACAGCTTTGACTGTGGAGAAAATGTTCAGAATAGTGGTTAAAGGGTAAAGAGTTGTGAACTTGGAGACTCAGGTGTGATCCCTGATTCCTGACACTGTCTCTTGCTCACTGATTAACCCTGAGCAAGTCATTTAACTTCCCTCTGCTAAAATATCTCTGTAATCTCGCTCTTTGCTGTTTGAATCTCCTGGCATACCTAATGGCAACACATTCTCTCCCCTCCGTCTCCTGGATTATCAAGAACTAGTATAAAAGGCTTCTATAATATAAACTCATTCCCTTTAGCAGTAACTGAAGGGAGTGGGAGGGGTATAAATTCAGTCTTCAGTATTTCAGTATTTATTGAACTGCAGTGAAAAGTAAATACACACTTGCATTGTCCAGCACCACATTTAGGAATCCCCAACAGCTAAGAGTCCTGACTGGTTTCGAGCATGTGCTCTTCCTCAGGGTGCTGGACAATGTGAGTGTGTTTTTTTCTTTTCATTGTACTTCTATAAATACTAAAATACTGAAGATTGATATGCCTGGTATTGGTGCCAGTTTTTTTTCTGCTCATCTGGATCTTGTGTGACCTGGTACAAGAGCAAATGGAGTATCTTCCTTTACTTGGAGAAATGGGTCTCAGCCTCAGGGCTGAAACTAGAAACAGTTTCAGGATGCCCAGATTATCACAAATTAAATAGTAGCGCAGAGGAACACTTCTTGGCAGAAAATACATAAAATAATGGGGGTTCAACTCCTATGTAGTGCCAATGTATATATATTTTTCCTCCACCACAATAATCAACGTTTTGTGGCAATGCCACTTCTTCTGAACTGGTGGTTTCTTACAATGGTTGCTTGCAAACGCTACTTGAAAGAAAATTCTGGATGTAGCTTATAGGTAAACCAGCACTCAAAACCACTTGGGCACCTATTTATTAATTACTGCTACCATTGAATTGCTCCAATAAAGCTTATCAAAGTGTTCCCAGGACTATTCGACTCTCAGAGGCTTCTGACAGCAAACACTACAAATAAGCTGAACATTCATGTTTTTTTTTTTTGTTTTGTTTTTTTGCGTTCTTAGCCACAGCGAACCACATTCTGATCTCAACCTGAATCTGAATCTCAGGAACCATGTACTATGACTGTTTGGTTCACATTACATGAATATTTAGTGGAGTACTGATATTTGTAATCATACTGTACATGGGAGCAACTACAGTAATTTGTAATTCTGTACAATTACTTGCACCATGAATATTGAAAAACCAAGAAGGCTTTAAAAAGCTTCTTCCCCTCATCCAGGCTGACAGGGCTAGTACCTTTGTCACCACCTTAATACCCTCAATCACCCCATGCCTACCACCGCTATCTGTACGAAAAATAGTATGATTAACACACCTTTCAGTCCTGCTGGGTACCCTGCTGACATGTAATCCCTCGAAACATCTTGTGTTCCTCTTCAACTTCCTTAGCCTGACTCTCTCCCTACAGCCCCAAAGGGCAATAGGTGTAAAGGTGGGCTCCTGACCACCCCAATCTGCAATGTGGGGGGACAATAGGAAGAGCATTTTCCCAGCTGGTCAGTGGTTTCCCCTCCCAACCCTGCAGCACACTGAAGCACTAAGTATTCAACAGAATTGTGGATGGGAGCATCTGTCTAGCATCATTGAGAAACACTAGAAACACTAGACAAACTGTAAAAGAGGACCAGCTTCTAGCTCACTGGTGTAATACAATGAAGCTCACAAGGATGAAGCCCAGCTCTGGAGGATTCTGCAGTAGAGTTACTGCAGCAAACAATGCAATTTCAATGGGAGTTAATCCTTTTTGTCATGCAGGAAACCTATGACACTGCGCTTCATCCTGGTGGGCTTCACTGTAAATCAAGTACAACAAGTACAAGTACAAAATTCTTTATTGTTCAACATTATGTCTTTATAATTTTTAAAACTGAGAGGCAGATGGGATACAATATGCCTAAAAATACATACAATCAATATTTACTATCTACAAACTGTTATTGCATTCCATTAATTATGAATACAACTTTTAGATTACAGGCTGTTCAAATAATCCAGGTTTAAAATATGTGTATATATGGTTGATTTAGTATTAGGCTTCAATTGCTTTCCTTTAGCCTATATTGGTGTGGTTCCTGACATACAGTTGACGTTTCATGACCAAATACGTAACGACACCTGTCCTATTCCTTAGTTATTAAAATTATTATCAGACCGTAGTTTAACAATACAAAAAAGATATTACAGACCCCAATTCTCATATTTATTCTAATGAGGAAGAAGAATACAGCGGACAGTTTTAGCTAATTTTGAAATCCAAAGGGTTCGGATCTGGTTACCTACCTAGATGTAATTTAGCCTGAAATGTCAAATTCATTTGGAAAAGCAGTCTTGATAGACTCTAAAAAACTTAAAATTGTATTCTTCTTCCTTTGAGTTCTAATACAGTTATTGATTTGCTACTCATACTACATTTGGTTTATTCCAGTCAGGAGCCACAAGGCGGATCATGGATATTCATTACTTGAAGTCAACCATACAAAATAACATCCATAAAATAACTACTTAGTCACAAAGAAGAGGTATCAAAATAATTCATTTATACAATGAGAACTATACCTGCAGTATGTGGCCTAATATAATCAGCACTTTTCCATTATTTAGTTAATACCAGCTCAAGTTAATCTATAGAAAAACTGTGGCTAAAAAATGTGAACGTTTCTGAAGGATCACAATATCAATTGAAGAAAATAGAAACTTAACTAGTTCATTTGAAGGGACACCTAAGGTACTGAGAAGTTCCCCCAGTCACTGGCTTCTTCCTTTGGAATATAAAGGGCATATAAGTAATATACTGCATGTTTCAGATCATTCTCTAGTGTGAGGCCACATTTACAGTGCCTGGTCTTTTTTGCTGAAAATAGATATATTGTACGCTATATAATTCATTCTAAATCTTGTAATAGGTCTCTTAGACTGCGGGTTATGCAGGATATACAGATAAGGCTCTAATTGATGTTTCCTCTTTATACTTTTATATCATCTGTAATTTTTTAATTGGGAGATCCTGTCAAAATCTTTAGTAATATCTGTATCTCGTGCTCTAGCTTTTATCTGATAAGTTAGGTATTTCATTGGTTTCATGTAAATTTCATAGAGTACAGTAGATGGCCCAACCCTAATGGGAAAATATCTTTTTTTAATTGTCTGAATGGAACAAAACAGGGATCCCCTAGTAGAGTATGTTATTTCTTCTTCTAGGCATTGTAGGGGTAGATGAGTTTCTGGCAGTTTAAAAAGGTGCATTATAAATACTAAGTGCCTTTCCAGTGCCAGCATTGCCACGGGACATTGCCCCAATTTAAGTCTTAAAACTTCTAATGTAGTTGATTGTGGGACCATGAGAATATTATGGTAGAGTTTATTTAAAATTATTTCAAAGTGCTTTAGTCTGTGGATTCCCACATTTCAGTGGCATAAAGGGCACTCTATGTGAATTTAGCCCTACCAGGTCAATATGTTGTGCGCTAAATAGCGCACAACATAACCGTGTTATCAGGAACAGCGTGGTAGGGAAGAGCTAGAGGGTGCAAAACTGCAAAAGGGTTTATGCACGGTAGTGCACCCTCTCATCCTCCCAGGCAGTGGGTAAGACCTCGGCTGGGACAGGGGCCGGTGAGCAGCTGTTGTGGCTTGACGGGATGAGCCACTGGCAGCAAGGGAGGCAGGCAGTGCATTTGGGACCGGATTTCAATTTTCGGTCCCAGGCGCATGGATTTTTTTCTTTTTCGCACTTTGTGCGATTTTAACTGTTAACCTCCCCCGTAGTTAATTATTTTAGTTGGGGGTGCAGGGGGCAGAGCCCCCCACACAACAAAGACTTATGCTGCTGGCAATATATTGCACTGTATTGGCAGTGCAGTATATTGCTGCAGCATAATGTCTTGCAGCATTATGATCCCATGCCAAATTTAGCATTAAGAACTTTAAGGAGGCCTTTTTACAGAACCATTACCCAGTTTGGCATTAAACAATTTAAGGGCATTTGATGTTGTTTTCATTTTATTTTGAAGTAGCTGTAGATGGCATCTCCATTGTAAGTCTTGGGAAAATCTAAGGCCCAAATAGTCGTAGTATTTATCAGTTGAAAGCCTTGAGTTATCCAACACTATTCTAGGAGGAGATCTATGTTTATTGCCAAATATTACTAGTTTAGTTTTGTCCCTATTAAATGGTTAGCCTTGCATAGTTTAGTGAAAGGATTCAACTTCCTTTGCAGTCCTATTAAGGATGTAGAAATTAGGACTAAGTAATCCACATAAGCAAGGCAAGAGATTTTTTCATATAACACTGCTAGGACCAGATATTCAAAACTTTGATCTGGGGCTAAATTAGCACTGTCCAGCATGCTAAATTAGCCCAGAACCAATAGCCCACCATATTCAAAAGGAATAGCCCTGGTGCTAAACCTGCTGAATATAGCATGCTAAGGAAGCCGGGCAAACTGGGCTGGGAGTGCAGTGCTAAAACAGCCTGGGAAATAAGACAGCTCTGAATATAGCAACAGGGAAGTGCAAAATGCAATGGCAGCCCAATGGACACAAAGGTGGAGCAAGTCGGAGCTGCAGGTGGAGGACAATGTGTGTGATTTCAAAGAGCTGTTTCACAACAATTGCAAAAGAAAAAAGCAGGCCACACACTGCAGAACTGTGCTATGCTGATGTGAGGTTTGCCCAGGGCTAACCATTGCACAGTGCTAACACGTTAGCCCAGTGCAAACAGATTAACCTGGAGCAAAAGTTTGCTATACTCAAAGCTCATATGCAAATGAGCAAAGTTAGGTAATCCTTGGGCAAACAGTTACATTTACATCTTGTTATGTGCTGCTTAGCATACATGTCCATGTAGTTTGTCCAGTGCTACTGCATGGAGCACACAGCTCCACCTTTTGGTTGGAATGAAAGTACAGTCTGGAAGCTGCAGGCCAAGGTGTGCTCACAGCATACCCCTGTTGGTGGGACTGGAAGTACAGGATGGATGCTGCAGGATATAGGTGTTGGCAGGCACAAGCAGTGCATACAACTCACCCATGCATCACTGATCACTGCAATCAGTAAATATATATATGCTAAATATATATTCTGCCTGTGTCCATATGTGCCCTAGAAGACAGCCCCCCCCCGGGTCACCAACACCAACATAGGCACCTCACAGCAGTTGTGGGTGGAAAAACAGTGGGGAGATTCAAGAATGCATGGGACAAGCATAAGACAATCCTGGTGGGGGGGGGGCATAGGCTGTAGGTTAACTAGGATCCGCAGCATACCCATTATGTAGGGAACTGGGCAGACTGGATTGGCCAAGCAGTCCTTGTCTGCTGTCAAGGTCTCTGTTCCTATGTGCATGTGTGTTACAGTCCCTGGTAGTCTAATGCCCCCCCCCCCAGCATGATCACCAACTCCCATTCTGTTTTATATATTTGTAAATCCCTGGTAGTCTAGTGGTCCCCCCCCATCATGATCCCTGACCCTAAATCAATGAATTCTCTGGTTGTCTAATGGCTCCCCACCTGGCAGAGATGGCCCCCTGGCCCCCCCTCAAATCATCCCCCAAATGGAGTTGGCAACCAGCTCTGCCCTCCTCTCACCACCACAGCTGGATGTCAACTGGGAACATAGGGGTGAAAGAATTCAACTTACTTTGCAGTCCTATTAAGGATGTAGAAATTAGGACTAAGTCATCCGCATAAGCAAGGCGAAGACATGCTCATTCATTACAGTACCACTCATTCATAACTCAGTCAGCGGCCAGCCATGGTGGTGAGAGGATGGCTGAGCCAGTCGCTGGCTCTGTTCGGGGGATGATTTGTGGGGGGTCATCACTGTCGGGCAGGTGGGTCACGAGACACACCAGGAATTAATTGATTTGGTGTCTGGAATCATGCTGGGGGTGGGGGACCACTAGACTACCAGGGATTTCCAAACATATATAACAGAACGGGGGTCAGGGATCATGCTGGGGGCCGGGGGGACCAGTAGACTACCAGGGAGAAATATAGCAGTAATTTAAAGGGTAACAAAGTTGCACTTTGAGTACTGAAACTCTGACACTGCCCCACTACTGTATGCTTTTTGCAGGTGGTGTTTAGCACCGTGCTACAGGTGTCGCAAAAACCTGTAGCGTGGTGCAAAATGTTTGAATATGCTGCTGCGCCAGCATTCATGGCCCCTCTCCACACTCCCTCCCCTGCATACATTAATTTTTAGTGTCAGCGGTATCACTCACTGCAGGAGCTAAAGACGCCTTTGAATATTGCAGCCCAGCACAAATACAGCGCTATTCCAGCACTACGGGTTTGTGCCGGGTGCAAAGTTTTGAATATCTGGCCCCTGGTGAATGAAAGTTTGGATCTTCTAATTCCTCCAATATGGTATTTATGTAAACATTAAACAAAATAGAGGCTAACAGACAGCCCAAATGAACCCCCAAATGTGTAAAAGTGGCCAAAGTCAACATGTCATGATGGTTATATTGTGTCCTAATCCAGGTATTCTGGTGGAGTCTGATAATAATATCCAGTAAAGCAGGTTCAATATTATAATTTTCAAGCTTCTTCCACAATTAGATATGACTAATCCTGTCAAAAGCAGCTAATAGGTTGACAAAACAACAGTAAAGTTTGCTTTTTTTAACAGGTTACATATTTCCATGTTAAGTGGAAGAGAGTATTACAATGTTTGAATTGTAAACTGGCCAGCCCCGAAGCCATTTAGAAGCTCACTCAGGATGTCTTTATCTGTCAGCCAAGACTGGAGTCTTTGCAAAGTAATTTTGCAAAATAGCTTTTGTGAGGCGTCAATAAGGCTTATATATTTTGGGGTCAAGAGAGTCCCCTTTTTACGACTGTGGGCGTAGCCCACCAGGCGTTTTGTATTCAGAAAAGGGCTGATGTCACTTTTGCTACCAAACAACATGATAGAGTGTTAAAAATAAATTCCTCCGCTGAAGCCTCATTACTACGCTGCCTGTGTGTGTATAGGAAGCTGTAGAATACTATTTTTCCTCTGGCTTGAGGAGCTAATTGAGCCCACAGAAAGTTAACTCATTATCTTCTGGCAGTCATTCTGTGTCAGATTACCAACGGATAGTACAGACATTATAGAAAGCTATTGGAAGTAGAATGGGTTAAACACTTGCTGGAGCTTTCTGCATAACAAATAAGCTCTGCTGTTTCCCTTAGTTCCTATGAACACCTCATTAAGCCATTTGACACCACCATCCTAAGAGCAGTCATTCTTCAACTTTGCAGGACATTCCATAGCAAGAGTCCTAGTGTTGCCTGTTTCCAAATAATACACCAACTTCATTTTCTCAGGCAGGCAATTCTGAGCTACTGTTTATATTCTACTGAATGTTCTTAACCTGCAATTTGTAGCTATAGGTGTTTATAACTGAATGATAGTAACCACATTTGCTTCACTTGCAAATAAGTAGGCATGTTTGTGTCTAATTTTTGTTTGACTTAGGTTACGCATAGAATCTGATCCGTTTATAACATGCTGTATTGTGATTAAATGAACTGATAAATGGAGGCTTTGGTTTCTTTTACAAATTCATTTTTCCTGACCATGAATATACTAAAACAAAAATTTCTCAACAAAATGTTTAAAAATAAGGAGTTTAGCAGTAATTTTGTTGATGTGGTGTAAAGAGCTGCTCCCTGGAAAATTTCCTGATGGGGGGGGGCTGCCACAAGCAGAATGGGACTTCATGGATGGGGAAGCTCATGGCAGCAGAAGAGGCATGATGGCATTAACAGCTTAATGGTGTGGATGTAGAGGCACCAATATTTAAGAATGACTTTGGTAGAGGACTAAGTGTGACTTGGGGGTGGGGGAGTGAGTCTTGGTATTTTTAGCACAATGGTTTTCTGAAATGTCAACCTTCAATGTTTTCAATCATGTCAAGGAAGAGTTGAAAAACAGACTCCCAGGAGCAGACCAGATACATAAAAGTCAGACTGAACAGTGCAATCAGAGTGACCGGACCAGCAGTATTTGTGCAAGTTGCACCCAGTATGGCCAGTTTGGATTTTTACAGAACTGTCTATTTTTTAATCAATCAATCTTTATTTTATACTGAAAGGTATGTGAGCAAATTAGCATAAAAATAAAACAGAACACCAGGTCAAACAATTACATAGTAAAACACAGTATAAACAGGTCTAATACAGAGATCTTGAGTGATATACAGAAGAAAGGGGAAGCAAATAAATAACAGTGACAAATTTACAACATGGGATATAGTTGGAGGTAAAATTCAGGAACATGAACAGTTAGGTGATGTGTCGAAAGGAAGTGCAAGTCCTGCGGCACACAGATCCTGCATGCTGATGAACATTCCCACTGTGTGATCTACCTAGGCCCCAAACACCGGGTTAAGGATTGTGCACCTTGCCAATCCTTCAATCAAGCCACACGGATTAGGCACCAGAAAAAGCTTGAAGTTCACTTGCTGGAGAAGTGCCTAGCTTTGATGAAAAAGGAGCTTCAGAATCTGCAGGAAAAATCTTCTTCTCCAATGCCAGAACCCAAAAAGAAGAAAAAGGACAAGGCACCAAGACCGGGATAGGTCTCCATCCACTTGGCGGAGACCATCGGGCACCACTGACACTGGTGGGGCCTTCACTTCGGTAAGTACCCCTGCTGCCAGGTCTCCTACCGCTCTGGCAGATCAGACCACAGCCTCCCTGCCTGCTTTACTCATGGTGCAGTCAGGACTCTTCTTGGATGACAGAACCCCTATTGTGCTCCTTAGGCCTGTATCTTCTTCAGGGTCTGTCACCAGCAGCCAGGTCAATAAGTCACTCCCCAGCCACACCAAGGAGTGCACAGTCACAGCCAGTAAACTGGACTCCAGATCCGCTGTTGTCTGCACTGCCCAAGCCAATACATCAGATGTTAGCTCTTCTGATGTCTGCACTGCTGCAGCTGATAAGTCAATCCCCAGTTCCTCTGGGGACCGTACAGCTGGGGGTCTCATGATTGGGTCACAGTATACCCTCGACATTGAGTTGAGCCAGCTGCTGGACATGCAACAGTTTTTGGAGGGTTCCTCGCTCCCACTGGCACAACCAGACCCTCCTGGCTTGCCTAAAGATTAAGAGCCGGAGGTGGGCAGTAATCTGGAGGTTCCCCCTCCTTCACCGGGTCAATCTCTTCCTGATTCACCCACTGGACCTATTGTTAATTCCTCAAGGGACCTTCCATCAGGATCTCCTCAACTCAAGCTCCCTTGGACAACCAGGTTCCACTGTCTTGGACTCCGGCTCCCCAAATGATGGTGGGTCTTCCATCGGGTTCTACTCACACCCTCACCCCAAGTGACCCTTCACTGTGTGACCTTTAGTGGGATCAGGGTATATCTGGCACTCCAGCCAATCTGCAAATGCTGGACGGCTTTCCATCAGGCCCCCAGTCACAGAATGTTCCAGTGTTGGACATTCCTTTGCCTGATCCAGTGCCAGCCCCTTCAAATGTCCCTACAGGGCCAATCCCTGATCCTTCTGGACCTCCTGCTGGGCCTTCAGCTCCACCTCCAGCTGGACCTATGAGCAATGTTCCAGGCTATCCGCCCCCGCAATACCCAATGTACCCTTCACTGGGGTATCCAACGCCTGGTCATCAACCACATTATGTACCAGGGTACCAGATGCTGGGCTATGTCTAATCAAGGGTATGCTCCTTCTGGCTTTTTCTACTCCTATCAGGCACATGGACACCCTCAATATCAGATGCTAGGCTATCCATTATACCAGCCTCCTCCACCACCTGCTCCTCAACCTCTGCCCCCACAGCAGCCTCAGGCTAATATCAAGGCAGTGTTTCAGACCCTGATTCAGGAGGACAGGATTCAACTAGCCTCAGAGCTTGACTGTCAGAAACCAGTGGTGGGCTCTACTCCCGCTTCCTTTCTGACCCCTAGATAAGCCTCTCCTGTGGATTCCCACCTTTCCAGAGAAGGCTCCTCTAGATACCAGGTCAGGGATAAAACCCAGGACAGTAATTTAAAAAGGGTTCAGACTTCCAGCAGGCACTCTTCAAACTCTGTCTCCAACTTGTCCTCCAGCTCTGGTATGCACACACCTATAGAGCCTCAGCCTAAGGAGTCCCAAAGTCCACTCCAGAGGACCTTTCTTTTGTAGAACTCCTCATAACTGTACAAAATGGCTGTGCTGTGCTATCCAGGAACAGGATCCAAAGTGGAAAAGGCTTGTGGAGCATCTAGACATGACTGACACAGCTCCTATGCCTATACTGCCTTGGACTGGGCCCCATGAAGACCTGATGTCCGCTACCTGGCCACAGCCTTCCTCCATTTTGGCTGTTTCAAAAAAGGCAGACAGGGTGTACCGCTCCCCATATAGGGTCACACACCTTAATGGCCATCCTAATGTAGACTCAGTTGTTATCACGGCTACCCACAATCGGTCTTCTAAACCTAACATTTGAGCATGTATCCTCCTGATAAGGAGTCTAAGCAGCAGGACAACTTCAGTCTCAAGATCCATTCTTTCTCCATTTGCACCCTCAGGTCCCTTAATTATATGGCTCATATGGTTTCCTCTCAAAAATCTTCCCTGGCCTCACTCGAGTCAAAGACGGAAGCTATCCAGGACCAGGAGCTTAAGGCTGAGATTACCAAGACAGTGAGAATGGCTAAAATCTTCTGTTGTCATGCCCTCTGGGCCACTTATGACACAGTAGACTCAGTTGCTTACACCCCAGCCACTGCTGTCTGCATTAGGTGACATTCATGGCTCAGGATTGCTGGCCTGGCTTCCATCCTGGATGCCCCTTTCAGGGGATCCGTCTTATTCAGAGGTGACGTTAAGGAAGGATATTATCACTGAACTGCAGAACTGAGGTAAATCCATCCATGATGTCCTCTTAATGTACCGAGGGGGTTACAAAGGCAAACAGCCTTTTCTTTGGCAACAGAGATGCCAGATCAAAGAGGCCCCTGCCAAACGCCAGGCCAAATGCTGATAGCCAGCATCAGGAAACCCTACTCCCCCGCCAAGTGCCAGAAGCCCCCTGAAAGAGTTGTCGACTCCCTTCCCTCAGCCTCCTGACTTGTGAGGGACCCCTCCACCTCCTCCAGATCCTCTAGGGGAACCAGTAGGGGGAAGATTTGCCCTCCACCTTCCAAGGTCACAGGACATAACCATAGACTCATGGGTCCTTCAGTTAATAGCAAGAGGTCACACCATAGAGTTCCTAGACAGGTCTCCAGACACCACCCCCTCCCCCGGCCTCTCCCATTATCCTCCAAGGCACCTGTCTCTGATAGGGGATGAGATCCAGGCTCTTCTGCAAAAGTCAGCCATACAGCCAGTGGCTCTGGCACAGACAGAAAGAGGGTACAACTTCCATTTCTTCCTAGTGCCCAAAAAGATACGTGACCTAAGAACCATCTTGAACCTCAGCATGCTCAACCTGTACGTCGAGTACAAGAGATTCCACATGCTCACCATCCAAGGACTTCTACTCCTGCTCCACCACAGCTATTGGCTTTGTGCACTTGACATGCAGGATGGTTACCTGCACATCCCTGTCTTTCAGACCCACTGCCACTTTCTTTGGTTTGCCTTCCAGGGGGAACATTACCAGTTCAAGGCTCTTCCTTTTGGCCTATCCTAAGCACCTCAGGTTTTTACCAAGTGTATAGCAGTGGCGGTGCAGCCCTATGCTGCAGAGGGATCTAATTGTGCCTATATCTGGATGATTGGCTTCTATCAGCCCCACCACAGAGCAGTCTGAGGGAGTCACTGTCCTTCACCCTGGACCTCCTTTCCAGACTTGGAGTAACAGTCAACTATCCCAAGTCCCACCTTTCCCCTCCCAGTGCTTATAATTCATTTGGGGCAGTGCTGGATATGATCCAGGGCAGGGCCTTCCTCCCACTGAACAAAGTGGAGACCCTGCAGGAACAGGCCAGACTAGTGGCCAATCCACAGTTGACCGCAGCCCGGTCAATCCTCCATCTTCTCAGTCTGATGTCAGCTGCAATCCCTACAGTTCCTGTAGCCAAACTGCATATGAGGGTGACCCAATGGACTCTTTGTGTCCAGTGGGATCAGCGGCTGGACAACATGGACCACAGGGTCCTAGAGTCTGGGTACATGAAGAAGGATCTTCTTTGGTGGCAAGAATCATCCAATCTCTCCACGGGGATTCCCCTTTCAACCCTTTGCTCCTACCATGACCCTTACAATGGATGCTTCATGTCAAGGCTGGGTAGCCCACCTAGGAGACCATCAGACTGAGGGAACATGGTCTCAGCTGGAAGCATCTCTACACATCAATGTGTTAGAAATGAGGTCAGTACTGTATGCCCTCCAGGCCTTCCAGCCTCTTCTATGTCGAGGGACACTCCTGATTCAGACCGACAATATGTCTGTGGTTTGGTACCTGAACAAACAGGGAGGCACTCGTTCGTACCCACTATGCCATGAGGCAATGCGACTGTGGCACTGGGCAGTCTAGCATGACCTCCGCCTGACTGTTGTCCATGTGCTGGGCATTAGCAACATCCTGGGAGACAGTCTCAGCCACACCACTGTCAGGGCTCATGAGTGGGAGCTAAATCAAGAAATGGTTGAAAGCTTATTTGACCTGTGGGGTCAGCCAGAGATAGAGCTCTTCATCTCCCCATCCAACACAAAACTACCCAATTTTTGGGCACTCATTCCTAGACGTGGTGTTTTCTGGTGAGACGCACTGTCTCTTTGCTGGACAGGGAGGTTCTTGTATGCCTTTCCTCCCTTCCCAGTGCTTCAGAGGGTTCTCCTGAAGTGACAGGCAGAAGGGGCTCACATGATTCTAATAACCCCTCTTTGGCCTCATCAGATTTGGTTCCCTCTGCTTCAACAGCTATCGATGGAACCCCCAGTACCTCTGCCTCTCCGCCATAATCTTCTGACTCAGGTGCAGAGCAAACTGGTGCATCCGGGCCTCAGATCCCTCCACCTGCATGCATGGCACCTGTGAACATATGTGGAATAACTCCCATTGTTATTATTTTTTTGCAAAAATTGTCAACTGTGCAGATGCATTTGTAGAAAATGAATTATAATAGTGAGACTGTTTGAAATGTTATTTGACTTACCATACTCATGCTTGTCTACCCACTTACTCAGTCTCCTACTTGTTTCTGTCCTTATACTAAATAATTCCTGTTGCTTCATATCAGGGGGTTGTTGATTTTCATATTGTGTATGCCTGGGGTGGAGCAGCAATAAAAGATAATCTATGCAATACCCTCAATAACACACCTACCCCAGTTTACTTTTATCTAACGCCCATTTTTAGGCCTTGTACAATAAGATCTTCCTTCAAGAGAACATCTTGTAATGAAATGTGTAAGATATACATTGATATTTGGGTATATGCACTTTTACATTACACTAAGTATGTGTGTGAACTGTATAATAATCTCTAACAAAATCAATTAAACACATCAATTGTCTTCAAAAACAGGTCTCAATATTGTGTTTATCTTCTACCTTGTCACAACATATAGTTGTCTTAGCAGTGTTTGCAATTAAGATACAGTACCTTCATGTATATGATGGCCAGGTTCTGTTGAGTTGATTGCTATAACAGTGCATAGAATAAAATGTGAAACATATAGGTAACTGTAATACAGACGATGGCATTATTTTTATATCTGCCCTTTCTCAATGTACCACACTTTGATTCAGTTAGTGTATGCAGCAGCAATTCATGTTTATGTTTAAGCTCATGAAACTGTCTTATCTAGTGAATGCATTTATAGTCATAGTGGTTCTGCCAGAGCTTGTTTGAAGATGGGGTAGATAGTGCTACCCTTCCAGTTACATGGAAGTTCCTTATCCTGAATAAAGGCATTAAAGAGTTTTTTAAATATCGGTAGCCACTATCCTGAGAAAGCTTTGTATATGTCTCCCAGAATCTGGTCAGGTCCAGATGCCTTATTTGAAGCTATAGTTGTCAATGCCCAATATATTTCTTCATCCTGTAAGCAAATAGGGTGTGGGAAGTAAGCTTGTTTTTCACATTTCAGGGGAACAGCTGTTTTATCCCTTTCTGAATAGTATAATTTCCTAAAATGTGTTTCCTATATAGTAGGAGGAATGAATGCCTCAATTTGTGTAGAATATTGTCTGTATCCAGTGGTAACTAATGTCATGAATAGTTTTACATCTCTGGAAATTGCCACATTCCTTAATTTGCCCCACATAATTTTGTTGTTTATTTCGCTCCTGCTCTAAAAGTTTCTTATATTACTTCCTAGCCCTATTTAACCTTTGGATGTTGAACCTTGTTCTATGGGTTTTACAGGCTCTGAGTAGTTTATTAAGCCTACACTTGGCCATTTTATAATTGGTATTAAACCAGGTTGAGGTTCCCTTTTTCTGGATTCTGCTAATTTTACAAAAAGGCCTAATGAGTTTACCTCCTGACATTTTTCTGTTATTCTTGTATAATCAGACATGTCTAGACTTTCTAGACTTAAATGTGATAGAATTGCTGATGACAACAGCTCTGAAAATATATTGATAGACTCTGCTTGCCACCTGATCCTTCTTGGATTTATGATCTCCTTCATGCATAGGTTCCTTCAATACATTATCTATTTTGGGTATGTTGATAGCTACAAGTATGGGAAAGTGTGAGGAGCCAATACATTCGAGAACTGAAAAATCATGCATAGCCTTCAAAGCCTATAAATTTGCCTACGCTAAATCTATTATCGAGGAGCCTTGATATCCCATAAAGGTGAATACACCTTCTGTGTCCCCTGGAAAATGACCATTATTTATACATATGTTATTATCTAGCATGAGTTTATAAAGTTCTCTTCCTCATTGATTACTTTTTTTCATCTAGCACTGCCCTTAAATATTTAACTTTAGGGTTAGTTATTGGGAGATTCGAGAAAAAATCACCATAGAGTCCACTGAACAGATAGTCAGTGGGAACTCATGCATTAAAATCACCCATTGTAAGGATAGGTAATGCTTCAAATTCCTCTAAAAAAGCCTCCAAGGCTGATGTAAACTGTATCCAAGGGGTCATAACCTTTCTATAACTGGGAGATATATATACATTCAAAAGAATTAGTTTCCACGATTCTAGTTCTAATTGTATTGGTAGAAATGTGTCCTCTGTACAATTTGACTTGGAGATCTTGAAATTAAATGCTGTTTTTAAATATATTGATAGCCCTGCCTTGTGATGACCATGTTTTTTTTTTATCTTTGCTAGTGAGAATGTCATAATTGGCATATCCATAGATTAAAGAAGCTAATGAATATGGGGACCATGTTACTTGCAGTAAAATAATATCATGTAAACATCAGTGGACTCTGTATTCTAAAAGGATCACAATTGATGTAGAAACCTAACCCTGATTGTTTACAACAAACACTTAGTTATACACACTGTAAGTTTGCCAGATTATGCTCTGCGTGTCCTCTCTAGCACATGGCTTGGGTAGTACAGTATCTCACAGAACATTACTTGGGACGTTCCCCTTCAATAATTACTGCCTGTCTCTTTAAATCTGTCCTTTGGGATTTCTGAGCTGCATCTTCCTATGATATTTGTTTGTCGTCACAATGGATGACAAAGGTTGGTGTCCTCCCCAACAATCTATCCATACTGGAGACGAGATCCCAGAGCTGTGCACTCAGGAGACAACAGACCACTCGACACTCATGGTCCCAGCTTTATGGAAGTCTGACTTTATATCTGATATTAGAGCTTCCTGTCACCAAATGTTGCCTTTCACAATTATTTTTGTTCTCGCCATACCTAGCAGACTGTCCAATGGCATTGGAGTATGGATTGCACCTACCTGCCCCACTTACCCTTTGCCATTCACTGTGACTCTCTCCAGTGCTACACTTCATTGTACCACTATGTTTATTGTGTTTTCCCTTTAGTGTTTCTCCCAGAATGCATCTAGAAATAAGCAATTGTCTGCTCAGCTGACCCTCCTGGTAAAAATGTTTGAATAAATAAATCAATGGAGAAGTAAAGTGCCTACCTTTCCTGCTTGACCAGTTGCCCCCCCACCCCCATGTTTGCACCATACATGGTCCTTTCTATTTCCTTATTAGTAACTTTAAAAACAGTCTAAATTTAACAAGCATTTGTCAATGCGGAACGTTCGCTTGCAGGTATTTGCAGTGGTGTTTGGCATGTATGGTGCTTTACCCTAATGCCCTGTGCGATTGCTGGTATTTGCACAATAAATTGTCAGCATGACCTGTTTGTTACCCCCATTGTGCGTTACATAGGCGGAAACACGTTTTGGGCAGGATGTGAAAAATAACAGCTGTACTGCTCATAAGGAAGTGTGGTAAAATGCCAATGTTGAAAATCTGGAGTGGAAATATTGAAAATTGGCAAACCTACAAGCGTGCATGGGAACTGTGCAACGCACGCTCATAAAACAGTCATTTTTAGGAATTGTTTCACCAAATTTTCAACATTGCCATTTTAAAACCTGTCCTAATGAACAGTGTCACTGTGATTTTCTTACTGTGTCCCATACATTGATTTCACACACGGACTGCGCCATTGTGCACTACATGGGGGAAAGACGTTTTGGGCAGGATGTGAAAAATGACAGCTGTACTGCTCATAAGGAGGTGTGGTAAAATGGCAATGTTGAAAATCTGGAGTGAAAATATTGGAAATTCGCAAACTTACGAGCGTGCGTAGGAACTGCACAATGCACGCTCGTAAAACAGTTATTTGTAGGAATTTTTTGCCAAATTTTCAACATAGCCATTTTAAGATCTCTGCTCATGAACAGTGACACTGTGATTTTCTTAATGTGTCCCATACACTGAGTTCGCACACCGACTGTGCCATTGTGCGCTACATGGGCGGAAACAAGTTTTGGGCAAGATGTGAAAAATGACAGCTGCAGTGCTCATAAGGAGGTGTGGTAAAATGGCAATGTTGAAAATCTGGAGTGAAAATATTGAAAATTCGCAAACTTACGAGCGTGCGTAGGAACTGCACAACGCACACTCATAAAACAGTCATTTTTAGGAATTTTTTCACCAAATTCTCAACATGGGGTTTAGGACCCCTTCTCATGAATGATGTCACTGTCAACTGGTATGTCAAGGCCGAAGGGTGATTTACGCGAGTGACTGCGCGGTGCCTGCGAAATCACCCCTTGGGCCCAAATCATGCCATGACAGTGACATCGTCATGAAGGGGTCCAAAACCATAGTGAAAATTGTGCAAAATTCAAAAGACTGAGATCATAATAAAGTTGAAACCCCACTATCAGCCCATTATAGAGCTTACGGCATTTCCTCAGTTCGCGGTCGGCTTTGAAGAGTGCAGACGTGTTCCCGGTCCACGAAGATCATCGTCACGGTCAGAGTAAGTATGGTGTGGGGGTGTGGGGAAGCTGGGTGCGCAGTGGGTGGGTGCGGGTTGTGGGAGGGGCTGGGAGACGCTCACGGACCGTTAAGAAAAAAGACTACAGGACATTTGCCACGCTGGGGTGAGCCCCAGCATGGCAGAAGATGTGTGGGGGAGAGGAGCCAATGGGGTTGGGCACCCCGTCGGCAAACATATGTGGGGCGAGGCCAGGGATTAGGCACCCCGTCGGCAATCCAAACAAGCAGTTTGCCAGGTGGGCTCAGCGTGGCAGCCAGTATGGCTTTGGGGGTCGTGGAACCGATGGGGATTAGGCACCCCATTGACAAACAATGTTTACCACGTTGGGTGGCTCCCCAGCATGGCACGAAAGCTTTGGGGGAGCAGCGTAGCGGACGCGCGTGGAGGGGTAGCGCTGCGATTGATGGGCGGCACTCAGTATGGCAGCAGTGTTTTCTTTGAAGCGAAGACCACCACTGTCATATTGAACTGCTGCACCCATTGGTGCAGGACCGCCACGTCTGCTCAACTGAGCAGTGGATTGGGTGGAGAGACACCTCCAAGTGTGTTACTTCTTCCTATAGGCCTCATGCATGCGCCAAGTGAACGTGACAAAAAGGAAGGCAAATTGCTTGCATGTCCTGCTCCCAATGTTGTGGTGCATTGGAGGTGCTCCTTACAGGTGTCTCAGATGTTTATTGAACAGATGCTGAGTAACTTTTTACAACATTTTCAGGTTCCCATTAACTGCACTCTGTTTACTATAGGTTGTCTAGCATCATCAGTGATGAGAATCTCACCCCCACCCAAATATCCTGCTCTCAAATGACTGGATTGAAACTGCATTTTTCTGATTAGGAAGGGGGGACAGACAGGTTAGTCTGTGACAAGACTTCTGTTGGGTCCTAAATTCATGGCTCAAGGTCAGAAAGGGAGCCAACCTATAACTAGAAAAAGGGGTGTGTTCCTCCTTTACAAAACACCACGTGTATTGTCTGATGCATATATATTATATCAAGTTTTACTGCTTATCATTATAATATTATATCAACCATTAAGACTAGGATTTTTTTTTAAAGAAAGCTTGGAGTAAGTGCTACATGCTCAGGTTATACTGATACATTTTCCAAGCACTGAAATGCCTTAAACATATCAAAACCTGTATTGCCACATATCAGTGTATATTGATATGTGTTGGTGCATATCAACACAAAGTACAGCAATAAGACTCGTGCATGTAGCACTGACTCCAAGCTTTCACTAAAATAATGAAATTACTAGCTCTAAAGGTTTCTAAGTTGTACTTTTTAAAGGATAAGTTTTACAGCTGCATAGCAGAGCTATGCTGACATATTGCCATGACATAGAAGAGAGAGGGCACTGTAGAAGCATATGACTGGCTACCTCAACTGTGTCCTTCCACAGTGGACTTGAAGCACATGCAGTCCTTTTCATTTAGCACAGAGCTGTTTCTCCCTCCCCCCCATGCACTATTTTCCTGCTCCACGCTCAGTTCCGGTTTACTTCCGGGTTCAGTGAAAGCACTTCTTTTCTTCCCCTTATGTATGTAATTATGTTTTCCTGGAGTCTAGTGGCACCTCCACCCTCCAATCACTGTCCCCATATTGTTGTACTGTTTTCCTGGTGTCTAGTGGCCCCCACCCTCTGATCACCATCCCCATAATGTGCTATTCCTTCCCTGATGTCTAATGGCAACCCTCCACCCTCCGAGTGCCATCCCCATATTGTTGTGCCCCCCACCCTCTGATCATGGCCCCGTAATACTGTATTGTTTCCCTGGTGCCTAGTGGCACCCCCACCCTCTGATCATAATCCTGGTATTGTTGTACTATTTCCCTGGTGTTTAGTGCACCCCACCTTCCTATCACTGTCTATGTAATGAAGTACTATTTTCCTGGTATCTAGTGACCCCCCCACCCTCTGATCGCCATCCCCATAATGCTGTATTGTTTCCCTGATGTCTATTGGCACCCCACCCTCTGATCACCATCCCCATAATGATATATTGTTTTCCTTATGTCTAGTGCCTCCCCATCCTCCGATCACCATCCCCATAATGTTCCATTGCTTCCCTGGTGTCTAGTGACACCCTCCCCACCCTCTGACCATTGTCCCAATATTGTGCCACTGTTACCGGTAAAACAGAAAACCATCTTTCAATGATTTTTTTAACCTGTGAAAAAGAAAATGGTCCCTCGCCAATCTAATACCCCCACCAACCTCCTACTCAGCAGTCACCACGCCATACCCCCCCACACACCCTCACTCACCTGAACAGGTTCCAGGGCAAAGATTCACTCTCTCATTGAAGACACGTCTTGCTGCTGGAACCGCTGACTGCAATATGAAAAACTAAGGTAAGTGCAGTTCAATGTATTTCAATGGGATTTTGAACTTTGATGCATAACTTTGCATTTTTGCGTATTTTGGCCCCACATTTTAAACATGGCCTTTTTGGGACCACACCTCATTACCTAGAATATTAAGGGAGCTGTGAAGAGAGCTATCAGAGGCTCTGACAGCCATGTTCACTGAGTCACTCAGCACAGGAGTGGTTCCAGAGGACTGAAAGAGGGCACATGTAGTCCTTCTACACAAAAGTGGTAGCAGACAAGAGGCAGGGAACCATAGGCCAGTCAGTCTCACCTCAGTAGTGGATAAGATTATGGAAGCACTGCTTAAAGAAAGAATAGTGGCACACTTGGAATCCAATGGTGCCCACGATATGAGAAAACATGGATTCACAACAAGAAGGTCGTGTCAGATGAATCTGATAGATTTTTTTGACTGGGCGACAAAGGAAGAATATCGGGGGGTGGTGGACATCGCCTACCTCGATTTCTGCAAGCCCTTCAAAACCATCCCACATAAAAGGCTTGTTAACAAAATGAGTAGTCTGGGCATGGGGCACAAGGTGGTAAACAGGGTTAGGAACTAACTAATGGACAGGAGGCAGAGGGTGGTGGTAAATGGGATCCAATCTGGGGAGAGGGGGGTGACCAGCGAGGTACCTCAGGGATCAGTCCTGGGGCCAGTCTTGTTGAATGTCTTCATTAGTGACATTGTGGAAGGGCTGGAAAGAAAGATCTGCCTGTTTGCAGATGACAGCAAGATCACAAAAGGGTGTATACTCCAGATGGGGTGGAGAAAATGAGGAGGGACCTGGGGATGCTTGAAAAATTGTCTGAGATGTGGCAACTGAGGTTCAATTCAAAGAAATGTAAAATAATGCACTTGGGATGAGGGAACCCTGGGGAGAGCTACAGGATGAGGGGGAGTTGCTGATGGTCACCAAGGAAGAAAGGGACCTGGGAGTTATCATTTCAGATGACCTAAAGATGTCTAAGCAGAGTACAAAGGCTGCAGGGAGGGCCAGTGACATGCTGGGATGCATAGGCAGAGGCATCACTAGCAGAAAGTGGGAGGTAGTGATGCCATTGTATAAAATACTAGTGAGGCCTCACCTGGAGTACTGTGTGCAATTTTGGAGGCCTCACCTTCATAAGGACATTGACAGGGTGGAGGCAGTCCAGAGAAGGGTGACAAAGATGTACAGGGCTTGCACCAGAAAACGTATGAGGAGAGATTAAAGGACCTCAATATGTACATACTGGAGGAGGGATTAGGAAGACATGATAGAAACATTCAAGTACTTTAAGGGCATAAACAAGGTGCAGGGGGGAGACATCTTCCAGTACAGGAGGAGTACAAGAATGAGGGGGCATGATATGAAACTGGAAGGTGGCAGGTTGAGGGGAAATGTGAGGAAGTTTTTCTTCATGGAGAGGTGGTGGACACATGGAACAGTCTGCTACAGGAGATGGTGGGAGCCAGCACAGTGGAGGGACTTAAACATTCCTGGGACAGGCATAAGGGAACCTTAAAGGTGGGAAGGAGTGGTGAAAAGCCATTGACCATGTAGGATCAGAGGCTGCAAACAAGTGTAGGGCTTACGGGCAGATGGGATGGGCCGAGTGGTCGTTATCTACCGACAGTTTCTATGTTTCTATGTTACTAGCGCTGGAATTGTGCAAATCAGGCCTGAAGTGTGATTTCGCACTTGGCTTGCAAAATCGCCTTTTGAGTGGGATTTGAACATTTTCACCACCCTTGTTCATCAGCTGGGGTCATAAGAAGGCTATGTTGAAAATTTGGGATCAAAATATGTAAAAATGACAAACTTACGAGACCACATTGAAAGTTTTCTATACTTGCTCATACCTTAGGTAATTTTCAATATTGTCACCCATAAAGTTCAACATAGCCACTTTTCACACCACCTCATGAATGTGACAGCTGTCATTTTTCAAATCCTGGCCAAAATGTGTTTTCCCACCTGTGGCACAGAATGATGTTTTGCTGGCGTGTAATCATATTTTGCCAGGGATTTCAAAACTTTCACCAATGGGGCTCATCAGATGGGGTGAAGCAGCCTCTCACTTTTCTCGGCTGCATCACTACCATTATATTCCAGCCTTATTGGCTCTGACCAGAATTTGTTTTATATGGGCTAACTTTACAACTCTTAAGGCTAGAAACATTATTTTCTGTACATGAAAGCTTGGACTCACATTACATCTTTAAGTCATACCAATAGCATTTCCCTGTGTTGATATACATTAAAATGTGTAAATGTTTGTTGATATACATATTAGGCCCTATATTCAGAGCCAGTCGGATGCACGCGCGTAACTATGTGCTGCACAACTAAGTTGGATCGGCCGGCTGTGGCATGATATTCAAACAGAATGCTCGATTGGAACAGACTGCGCAATCTATTTGAATATCAGACCCTGGATGCATGGCACACAGCAAGCTATCACCATGCATGGCATGGCACATCCAGGGTGTGGGGCTGAAGACCGCCCATAGGGGAATGCGCAGTGCATACCTATATGTGCCACAGCGCCCATGGGCAATGTTCAGCCCAGACATGTAAATGAGCCCATTTGGCATACACAGCACAAAGGGGCTATTTGCATGCCCATTATGGGTTTATGTGCATGGCTGCACCTGGCGGAATGCATGGGCCAGCCCCCCTCCCAATTCCCAGCCCCAAACACTGTTGTAAAGAAAACACTCCCCAATTCAATTTCCTATAGTGTAGGGTCCCCCCTTCCCTACCCCAATCTCTGTTTAAATAGAATAAAGAGCTTCAGTCCCCCTTTTCCATAGTGTAGTGTCCCCCCTCCCCAGCCCCGAGTTCTGTTTAAATAAAATAGAGCTCTGATCCCCTTTTTCCATAGTGTAGGGACCTCCCACCCCAGTAGGCAGTAACCTACCACCCCAACACACCCCCATCCCATCCCATGCGGGCAAATGGCACAGCACTCCTCACCTTGCCACAGCCAGCCACTGACTGATCATTACTCGAGCACATACAGTAAATAGTACCCGCTCACCGGTTGTCGACAACTATGTCAAAGGGAAATTACACTATGGAAAGGGGAATCGGGGATTTTTTCTTTATGACAATGCTGGGGGCAGGGGAAGGGAGTCCTTACACTATGGAAAAAGGGGATCATAATTTCTTTCCTTTCTGACAGTGCTGGGTGTGGGGGGGGTCTCTACACTATGGAACAAGGGACTCAGGGATGTTTTATTTACGGAGTGCTCGGGGCAGGGAAGGGAATCCCTACACTATGGAAAAAGGGACTTGGGGATGTTTTTTATTTATGACAATACTCAGGGCAGGGAAGGGGGGTCCCTACACTATGAAAAAGGGAGATTGGAGTGCTTTTTTTTATTTAAACAGAGATCAGGGCTGGGGAGGGGGACTGTGTACCTGGCCCTCGACTATGCATGGTGCACCAACCTACCCCACGCATAGTTAAAGTACCTGTAGAATTTCAAAAGCATAACTATGTGCCAGTGCAGCCAGCCATAGTTACACTTGGGGGGGTTTCAATAGTGTGATGCATGGCATATGCATGAGGGACCCCTCATTTGCGTAGGTGCATCACAATATTGTGTGCAGTGGTGCAGTCGGGGTTGCGCGGTGCATCGGTGACTTTTGAACATGGCCATGCTCCCAATGGCCCACACAAGTCCAGAGATGTGCCGCACATCTAGTCTGACTATGTGGGCCATATTAATGCTCTGATTGGAAAATTGCTTAAAAATGGAAGTACATCCAGGTCTAGTTAGATGGATTTCCTTCTTTTTGGACCAGAAGGTTCAACATACAAGGATTTCTAAAGGTTGTTCTGACTGGGAATATATTTAAAATTTGGTGTCTCTAATGGGATCAGATTGAGACTCCTTTTATTGCTTGTTATGATAAATGCTTTGAAAACAAATGGAAACCATTTGAAATATTTAGATGATAACTGCATATAATTTCACCGAATAGGTTGCTTCTAGCTGTCTTCAGAGTGCTATAAATTTGGCCTATCACTGGATTAAATCAAACAATATGCAATGAGTGCAAAGAATGCACAGATTATGTTAATTAATGAAAAAGAAAAGTGTGAATTTCCCTTTATGTGAATGATAAATTGGTGAAAGTAATAGTAAGTTGTAACATTTTAGAAGTTATGACCTCTAATGATCTTAGGTGGAACTTACAGGTAGAACTTTTACTCAAGAAGGTGAACCTTCAACTTTTTTTGAATATTTTGAAATGTGCAGGACTTAATCAAAAAGAACTTATGATATATAAAACTCTGGTTGGGCCATGTTTGGAGTATGCAGCCCCAGTGTAGCATTCTACAGTGGTCTGGGGAATACCAGCACTAATACTTTGGAGTCCTTGCAAAATGGGGCAGTAAGAATAACTGATCCATATGCAGACTGAAAAAGTCTTACAAAAAGCTGGGGGTTGGAACCTCTGGGAAAACAAAGGATAGCTATATGTAGTGCCTAAAATGGGTATGAGGATCTGGCCCATGGAAGAAAATAAGTACCAGCTAAGGAATAAACAAGTGTGGACTACAAAGAAAGGGAGAACAAAATTAGGTACTGTAAGGGTTTTATATGCTGGGTTGTCAAATATTTTGGATGACTTTTTTTTAAAAGAGGGAACATTAAAATAGCATTATGGGTATGTTTTATAAGTATGTGCCTTGAAATATACACATTTAAATATTATTCTGGGTTGAGATTTGCTTCCCTTGTTATAAACATGTACAATTTGTTGTTCTGACATATTTTATTCTGTCGTTTGCTTTTTTTATATTTGGGCATTTTAAGGTAATAAATTGTAAAAACTACAACATGTTTGTAAAACTGATTGCAATTTCAGAATAAACTAAACTAATACATTATATCAACCCAAACATATAGGCACTACTTTGCCTGTATATACTGTAGATATCTATATATTCATTGCAAAAAACTTTGTTAATGCACTAACTAGGGTTAAAACAACAAAAATAGGGAAATGTGGTGTTAGGGTTCCCAACCCTAACACCCCACCCCTACCCTGCAGGCAGCAACAGGAAAAACATTTATGGTCTGACCTCTCCTAAGCCTTCACAAATCAGGTGTGGAGTGTGCCTTGGGGTTGTCAACTATGCAACACTCCACCAGTCATGAGGTCACACGAGGTCAACTGGGCTCATTCAGATAAATTCTGTATTCAATGGCAGCCCATCACGTATTTGATTTAAGCCACAGGACTGAGTATTGTGGAATTATTATTTCTTAGCTACATACATTGAGTTTCAAAACAGAAATTCAATTGTGTGGGTCTTTCTGTGAATTGACTTTATTCTTCTGCCCCTTAAGGACAATTTCGTGAATGGGCTGCTGTTTGTAACTTGTGATTGGTCATCTGTTATGGTGCCTTACATTGATTGACAGTCAGTTGGTGTGGTTGCATCATGGCTGTTTCTGTATTCATACGCTCTGATTGAGTGTTTGCTGTCAGTGAGAGGGGCTTACTGTGATGGCACAATTTCTTTTTCAGATGGTGGGGAGTCATTGAAGAGTCAGCATCTCTACATACATTGAGTCTTGTTGTGCATCACGTGTGGCCTACATCTGAGTTTGAGGACCCCGGGCACATCCTGGAGGACATGGCTTGTGGAGCTGTGTATCCGTTGAGTGCTGAAGAATCTTCGATGTTGTACGCTGGAAGGGATTTTCTCATCAAGTTTGCAGTGGGAGCAGAGTGCTGTGTCAGCATCTGACAGAAAGATTCCTCAGGAATGGGTGTCTTTGGCTGATGTTTGCCATTTAGTGGATCTTTTGGAGTACGATCTTGAAGAATCACAAATTTTGGAAGTTGTTTTTTTACCTTTACCTGTATCTATGTGGAATATGACTTTGAAGAGTTGCAACATTTTGCTTTACTCCTTGGGAACGGGTGTTTTTGGTTTATGTTTGCCCTTTGGTGGTTCTTGTGAAGTACAGCCTTGAAGAGTCACATATTTTTGGAATTTTATTTTTACATTTACCTCACTCTATGTGGAGTATGACATCATTTTGCTTTATGTGGATGTTAGGAATTCAGACCTTGGAGTGTTGCAACCTGTGGATATTTTATTTTTTTTTTTTTTATTTATATTTTTCTGTATATTATGATTAAAGTCTGCTGCTTTATTTGAATTGCCTCTTGGACTGTTTGGATACCACACGTCAACAAGGTGAGAAAGTGGATAACATTATATTTATTTTAACACGTTAACTAGAACAAATTCACATAAATAGAGTAGGCTTTTTAGGGATAATCAAGGACCTTTACTGGCAAAATGATAAGTTCCTTTAACTAGCTTTATTAAAGAACAGGTATTGTTTAGGAAAATAACTTGTTCTAGTACTGTGTTGTACCCTTGCAATATGTTAAACTAAGCAAACTGCATAAGAGAAGGACAACTGTATGCTAGTTTGAGTTGCTAGTGAATGTGTTGCATTTTAGTCTTCCATTTTTTCACAGGCGTGTCTCTCTTTCATGGAAACTCATTCATGGTTGTTTTCTCCCTTAGTCTGAATCAGAGTCTGAGCTTATCACTTGGGGACATCTTCTTTTGGTATTGTAATAACGGTTCCCTGTAAGGAAACACAAGCAATTGAATACGTTTAAGCCACTGCACTTTTCTTATGTCTTCTAACCTTTTATGCATTCAGTTGCTGTTCGGGGAGAAGAGACATTTTCCTTTTTTTTATACTGCAACTTATAATAATAAAACTTAATTTGTAAGGCGCCTTTCCAAAACTAAGGCACCGAACAGATTTAAAAACAAACAGCATTTGTACAAACTGCAGCAAATCAGTTAGTACACAGACATCCAAAAGCATTAAAATTAAAACAATCAATCACCAAATGCCTGGTTCCATTAATAGGATTTTAAGGCCCATTTAAAACCCTCCACAGTTGTGCACTCATGTAACTGGTGGGGTAGAGAATTCCAAAGAGAAGGGGCCACATGCATAAATGCCTGGGCCCTGGAAGATTTCAAACAAACTCTTGGAATCTCTAGCAACCCCACGCCAGCTGAGCTGAGCAGTCACCTGGGGCGGTAAGGAATCAGAAGCTCTTTCAGGTAGTCAGAGCCCTGACCATGTAGGGCTTTATAAGTCAAAAGACAAACTTTCAAGTTGATTTGCCATTGTACAGGCAGCCAGTGCAGACTGCGCAGCACCGGAGAAACATGACAGAACTGAGAGGTTCCTGTCAAAAGCCGGGTTGCTGCATTCTGCACTAGCTGCAAACGGTGAATTTCAACCTCTGAAAGCCCTAGATACAGGGAGTTACAGTAATCCAAGTGGGAAGACACAAAGGCGTGAACCAGCGTGGGAAGGTCGCTGGACGGAACAAGGTACTTAATCCTGGCGATATTCCTCAGATGATAAAAAGAGGTCTTGACAATGGCCAACACCTGCGAATGCAGGGTCAGCCCCTCATCAAAGATTACCCCCAGGTTATGCACCTGGTCAGAGGCCATGAGTGGTTGACCCCCAAGGAATAATCCTGAGGGGGAGCCTACCCCCGACCCCCCATCCAGCGTCCTGGATCCACAACCAGCTCTTTAGTCTTTCCTGAGTTCAACTTCAACCAGCTTGAATCCATCCATTCCTGGATTTCTACCAAGCAGTTATTAAAGACCAAAAGAGCTCCATTCTGGTCGGGTGCGAAAGAAAGGTATAGCCGATTATCATCAGCATAGCAGTGAAACCTCAACTCATACCTCCTTACAATGTCTCCAAGGGGCAGCATATACACTGTGAACAACATAGGGGACAAAACCAATCCCTGAGGAACCCCACAAGACAGAGGAACTGAGTCAGAAGAATAAATCCCAGAAACCACCCTCTGAGTTCTTCCAGTGAGAAAAGATGTAAACCACCTGAGGACTGTACCTGACAGGCCACAGATGTACCTCAGATGGTCAAGCAACACCCCATGGTCCACAGTGTCAAACGCTGATGAGAGATCAAGAAGGACCAACATGGAACGGTTCTTCTGATCTCAAGCCATCAAGAGATCATTGAGCACCCGAACCAGCACTGTCTCGGTACTATGATTTTTTCGAAAACCAGACTGGAAGGGTTCATAGATGTCATGGATGGTCAAATGGCTCTCCAGTTGCACAGCCACTATCTTCTCAATCACCTTCCCTAAAAAGGGAAGGTTAGAGATTAGACTGTAGTTTGCATGGCAGTTTGGGTCTAAAGAAGCCTTCTTCAGAAGGGGTGTTACCACCGCCTCCTTCAGGGAGCTAGGAAACTCACCTGTTTCCAAGGAGCACCAAACTATCTGTGCAAGGACCAGGCCAATGGAATCAATACAACCCACAATCAGGGAAGTTGGTCCAGGGTCCAAACTACAGTATGTAGGGCATGCATCTTGGACAATCCTCATAACATCCATGAACTCTGGGCAGTCGAAGGTACTCCAGAAAAGCTGAAGGCCAGTGGCGAAGCGCTGATCACTAGCAACACCCATAGAGTGTGCGGGCTGGAGAGCTGCTCTGATGTCGGTCACCTTAGTTACAAAGAACCGAGCAAGCTCGTCGCACTCTATTTTCCGAAAATGCTTTCCGAACTCGTAGACAAGCCGGTTTGCACAGCCTGTCCACAGTTCAGAAAAGCTGAGCTGGTCAGTTCTGAGCAACTTCAATCTCCCTGGACAGGAACTCTGCCTTCTTAGGGGAGATTGCAGATTGATAGGCTTGATAATGATCCATCAACCTAAGGTGATCGGCATCAAGGGCAGATCTCTGCCAGCAACACTCTAACCTTCGTCCTTGTCACCACATCTCTCTCAAGGTCCCATCGAACCACAGAGACCGAGGGCGAAGGGAGAGAGGATGAACATGGACAGGAGAAAAGACATCCAGGGCCGCTCCAATGGCCGTGTTATAGGCCACCACGAGGTCCTCTGGGTTGCTGTCTGCAACCGGAATGGACGATAGGTCAACCACCGCCATAAGGCTGTCAGAGTTAATATCTTGTAAAGGGTGGTATTTGACCATCTCCACAGGGGTAGGCCTTCAAGGAGGGGTGCTAAAACTGAACCCCACGGTATAGTGATCGGACCATCCGACTGGGTCCACCCTCAAATCAGAGGTTTCGATCCCCAGGAGGAAAACCAGGTCATGGGCATGACCAATGTTTATGGGTAGCAGAGGTAACTACCTGTGCAAGGCCCAGAGATCCCATCAATTGGAGGAAGTGTTGTCCATATTGCGAGAGTTCGTCATCGACCCAGGCACTGAAGTCGCCCAGGACCATCAACCTGTTAGACTCAAATACCATGTCAATGACAAAGTCGGCCACTTCCTGAAGGAACCGCTTCCCATCCCCAGGTGGACGGTAGATGAGGGTGATCCTACAGCCTACACCTGCTACCAAAGTACTCAAATGACTCATCCTCCTTAACTGGTACACTCGTGAAGCCCAATTCGGACTTAAAACAGACCGCGACTTCCCCACCCTTGTGATCCAATCTTGAGCAGTGAATCACCGAATAACCTGCTGGAATTGTGGCCTCTAAGATAGGGCCAGAGTTCTCATCCAGCCAGGTCTCAGTGATGCAAGCCAGATCCACCAAATTTACAAGATCTGCAATAATTGCCATCTTGTTTTTGATGGTTCTGGCATTGCATAACACTGCTTGAGTTGGATGAACTTCCGGGGCTCCCCGAACTACGTGCCCACCCAATTTGGTGGTGCTCATGGGTATGGAAACCAAACATGGAGAACTGCGATCCGGGTTCCATTTCACCCCAGGGCATCTTCTGGACCTTACAACCCCGTTGCGATGGCCCTGCTCATTCAACCTCCACTGTTCGTGCCCCCCAGCCCCTCCCTTCCGCAAGGGCACAATACCCAGTGCTCTACACCGCTGGTAAGTAGAAAAATGTAGTGAGGGGAGATGAAGGGGCGGAGGGAGTGAAGGGCAGAGGATGAGTAGCACATGACCATGGGGGCAGGCTTGCAGTACATTCTAAAGACTGAATTTATAAAACCTAAAACCATATAAATTTAACTTTAAATGTAAAATAAATGAAACACCCCCCACTAAACATAAATAAAAATAAATTAAATCCAATCTTTAAATCCAAATAAACTAACAAATATGAAAACCACCCAAAACAAAAATCCTCAAAGTTGCAGAAGCTTTGCTGGTGGCTCAGTAGAAAGTCCTCAGAGTTGCAAAAGATCACAATAATAGGGGAAAGATACCCAAGTTTCCAGTCTCCATTGGATCTCTCACCTCCAAGGAGACATGTAAAAAAACCCAGAAATTCACATATCCAGGGCAAAACAGATGTAAAAAGTTAATGGGCTTTTCAACTCCCCTGAGTCACTCTCACCGAGAGGAAAGTTGGGACAAAAATGAGCCAATAACCGAATTATTCCTAGTCAAAAGGCACGCTCACTGCCCAAAGTTGGTGAAGTAACAAGGCACTCTCACTGCCTTCTTAAAATCCAGGAAGAGCCTCTTCAGTGGGTCACTAGCAGCTCTGAGGTTAATGTAGGCCCCACAAAATCCACCATTGGGGGTCAAATGCAAGGTACACAGCCAGTTCTATGGGTCTCCGCCGTGACCCGCCATACGGTGAGACCAGGGGAGAAACCCTAGGGACCACCCACCCAAAACCGTCAGCTACCCAGCAGAATAAAGCTGGAGCCCCTCACCCAGCTGCATACCCACAATCCAACCCACCAAAATGATCGAGCCAAACAGTTAGTCTCAAATCAAACTGCTGTTACCCACCAACCTGAAAACCTCTGCAGGGGACCGACAAGATACTGACACTCCACACTCTCTTCAATGAGAAAAACTGTTCCACAAGTTCATTCCTTCTTAAAACTTAGGCTCCTCTCCAGTCAACAGTTAACAAAAACACCTGCAGAGAATTAAAGCCACAGGCAACGCTGTAGGTCCCACATACTAAATAAATCCAAAGCAAGGCTCAATCAATTCACTGGCAGGAAAAATTAGTCCAATGATGTGAACATAAAACAAAACAATGACAGGCTATGACCAGAATAGCGCAGTGGTTTAAGGCTCTGAGCTGCAAATCTGGTGACATTCAGCAGATCAGACCTGGGTTTGCATCCCACAGCTTCCACTTGCAGACTGTGTGACCCTGAGCAAGTCACTTAACTTCCCTGTGCTCCCAGGTCGTACCTTTAAAAAAGGTTTTAGCTTAGTATGTTAGTCCTGATTAAACAACTTAACAAAAAAAAAAAAAAAGAATCCCCACATGATAAATCCAAGGATCATGAGTGTGCAAGAGGGATGGTAGACAGAAGTCACAGCAATTAGCTCCTGCAAACGTACGTGAGAATTCACCTTGCAGCCGGTCGGCGGTACTCCCAGTCACAGCACACACAACTGTAGCTCACCTGCAGAAAATACACACGGGAGCTTTAGGGAAAACGACAGTCTCAGACTGAATATCCCTGAGGTTACCCTCCAGTAGACAATCGATTGACATCCACAATACTCCCGGTAGGATCCCAAACAGGAGAGCCACACAGACTAAAACGCTGAACATGGTGTAAAATAGTAGTTAGAATTCAATAAAATAAAATGCAAATGGATAAAATGTAAATGGACTGGAAAACAAACTAAAAATAGAGCAGATAAACAAATTAAAATGCTACTGCGTTGCTGCAACAGCCGACAGCACGCCCAGCCCGGAGGCCATCTTTCCTATAAAGCAGCCAGTTGTTTCAAAAAGTCAAAGAAAAACTAACAGAGCTGCACAACTTGACCTTTTTTAAGACTTCTTCTTCTTCATTTTTTTTACTTGCCTTGCACAATGTTGAAAGTTATCTTGGAGGCATTTATGGTCGGCTTGTTAAAGCAGGCTCCCATTACGTCACTCCAGCTTTGTGGCAGGCTGTTGCATGTAGCTGAGATTTTCACCTGTTGAGATGTGGATAGCATTTGAGGACAGCTCAACATGATGGAGTTTTGATGCTGCTTTGTTCAGTTAGCTTTGCATAGTCATTTAATGATTGGATTTTTTTGTGACCAGACACCTGGATTATGTCGGTGGGTGCCAATCTGCTGTCTTTTAACTTTTGAATCAAGTGCTTTCTAACAGAACGGTTAGTCAGTTGTTTTCCTGTATTTATTCTAGCTTTTGCCACCATTGTCTTAACTATGGAACCCTACTTGTTAATTCCCACTGGTTGGTTTTTAGACCATGCTGTTGGGTAGTTGGGTTTGGCATTAGTGTTTATGGCAAAGAAAAAAGGGGCATCTGGATTTAGTTTTTTTTCTGGCCGTTGACTTTTGTACAAGTTGTAGTTGGATACTGGGCATCTTCAATGGTCCTCAGTCTTGTATGCTCTTGGCTTCAGTTTCCAGGTGTCTTTTGAATTGGCACCAGTTCATGTTTTTGTTTGCCTTTCTTTGTTGAATTCTATGTATAGGTTGTTGCTTTCATCTACAGTATTTTTAACTTGATGTCTCCCCATTTTAGGTTGTTAGTTTCTGTGTTACCTTTCACACCAAAATATAGAGTGGCTATCAGCCACGTAGTATTTGGAAGAGACTCTGGGTTTTCGGGACCAAGCTGGTTGCTGGCATATAACTTCTCCATCATCTTATCTGTTAATTTGTCAGCTGCTCCTATCAATTGCTTTACCTTCTCCTTTCACATGTTTTGCCTGCTCTGTAGTACTTGTCTAGTTTTTTGAAAGTTGAGTGAGGTCGACAGTGGTTCTGGGTACATTTTTAGTTTTAAATGTTTTTCTAGGCTCTGTAAGATTGATCGCAGTGTGAGAGGCTCATAGGAGGTCCCGTCTTTCTTTTGACAATTTATGAAACAGTGGCACATCAGTTTATCTAGTTCTTCTGGTGATAACGTGTGCAGAGGTGCTGTTATGATGAATTTGTCTGTCAGGTACCTTGTAAACATTTGAACATTTGTTTCTGTTTTCTTTAAGGTATTACTGTTTCTAGCACTTAAAATGTAGTCATCTATTGCGGTTATGTCTATGGTTGTCATTGAACTGGCTGCCTCTTGTTGTTGTCTGTCAAGTACCGCTGGGTGGCCGTGTTCAGCTTCTCCTGGGTCTACTAGCGGTTCAGTGTCATTTTGAATTTGGACGAGAATGTCATTCATCTCCAGCTGGAATCTATTGTCTGCACCGGACATTTTAAATTCTTAGTGCTGATTGGAAATGTGCTTGTTACTTGCATTTTGCCATTTTGTTTCTTTTTGCCCTTGACATGTGTATTGTAACACAGTGTATTTTAGTCAATTGATCATGATGTTAGTTTACAGAATGAAGCTGACATGAGGAGATGTAATCGGAGGATGATTGGCGCAAGGTCAAGGCAGGTGGCACATGGTGACATCATTTTAAAACATAGAAGTAGTCCAGCCAATCAGAACAGAGTGACATGTTTACTATGCACATACTGTAACTTGCCGTGACAAGTTTACTGTGTGGATAACTTTTATTTATTCAATGGCTGTGAAGATATATGGATTCATTCAACAGGTTTTGAGCCCACTTCTATTGCATGAATGTATTTATTCATTTATTCAGCCATTCTTTAATTTATTTTGCTCCCCTGCAACAAGAGCAGGGCAGAGTGAATTTAGAGGACACAAGACAGACTGACGTGCTTTCATGAAAGCGGGTGATGGAACAAATGCAATTTCAAGAGGACAGAAAAAACAATGCTTCAGGGTAGTCAGTTTGGTGAAATATAAAAAACAAGAACAGACCATGGCACTTTGAAGGCTACACATCTTCACGGGGCATGGCCACGTGCAGTGGTGAATCACATTAAATATGTCAAAATGTGTCCTAAACTCTGTAAGGCAAATCAGGTAAAAGGGTCAGAAGCACCAATGTGTTATATCTGTAAAACCCTTGGAAGGTGGACTTGTAAAACATGTCCCCCAAAAAGAGCACTTAACAGTAGACACCATTTGAGAGGTTTGCCAGAGGTTCTGTGGAGCAGTGGGCGACATCCCCATGCCTTCAACTGAGCGCTATAATAGCATGTATTTTCAAGCATCCTCTAGACATTAATTTCTTTGCAGAAGCTGCATGGCTGCTGGCTTCCTGCCACCCTCCCTGATCTTCTTACCTTACAACATGGCCACTCCCTGGGGTTTTCCTGCACTTGGTTTCCCCACTGCTCTGCTGATCCTGCTGGCTCCAGTTCTGTACTGCAGCTTGTTCCACTTTCATCTGCCTCAGCTGGGTGGCTTGGCTGTCTTCCCTCTATTATGGCTTCTCTTCCTGGCTCCACTGTTCCTGGGTCCTGCTGGAATCAGTGTTGTGGTGGCTGCTGGCCTACTGTTCCAGGGGTGGCTGTCCCCCCCAAGTTACCTTTGGTGTACCCTGTGTTGTCTGGGTTAGTCCTTTATGATTTTGCCCCCACACCCTGCATGGGCCCTGTTGCTTTGTCCCACTTGCTGGGGGTTCCTCTCTTTTGTCAGCAGCCCGACACACTCACAGAAGTGGACACTTACTCCCATGAGTCTGTCGGCTACTAGCACAGTATGGAATTTTGCAACTGACAAATATATTTTGTGCAATTTAAACACTTGGCTGAGCTTTGTTTGTTGGAGTGTGGCTCTTTGAGTTTTTCTTGTAAGTATTTTGGGGCTAGTCACCCTCGGACTGCATCCCCCTCACTCCACTTGAGGCAATTGCAACTTGTGTGCACTTTTGCCACAGGGGCCTACTTCCTGCTGCTTTGTTGTCACTGCTCCTGTGACTTCTGCTGGCCACCTCCTGCTGGTTGTTGTTTCTAGCTGGTGGCATGCAGTGGCTGGCCCAAATCCTTGTGCCTGCTCCCACCCCCCCTCTCAGGCTGGTCCTGGGGCTGCTGACTGGGCTGTCTCTCTCTCTCTCTCTCTCTGCTTCCCCTGTTGTTTTTTGCCTTCCTTCCTTCCTGTTGCCTGAGCTGCATGCTGTGCTGCCTGGTTTGGGCCCCTCCAGCTGTGGCTGTGGTTGGACTTTGCTTCTTACTTTCCTTGTGCCTTGCTCCCTCACTACTTACCTGCCTGTCAGTCTTGGGCCCTTTTCAATGTCTCTACAGGGCTCTACCACATGACTACTGGGCTCTTGCTCCACTATCACTGGGCTTACGCCCCTACAACTCTCAGGCTCTAGCCCAACAGCTGCTGGGCTCATACTCCTGTGACTCTCAGGATTGACCCCAACAATAACTTCAGGATTCAGTAGACATCACCCTTCCTGCTATCATACTGCAACTAACTGAACCTCTCAGAGCTTACCACTTCACCCATATGACTCTTTACCAACCCACCCCAACCTGACCTGCTTCTATCTGCACTCATTCCTCCTAGCACTACCTCTACTCCTCCTGGGATCAGTAAGGGCCTAGTTTTCCATAGGGTAGCTTGAGGACCTAGCTTGGGAGGGGCAAGTGATAGTCAGATTACCTTTCTGTGTTATAGATCAGAGGTCTCACCAGAGCTATTCTGTAGTCCAAGGATTGCTTAGTTGTCCTGTAGTTCGAGTATAGAGCAGGGGGTGGAACCTTCCCTAAGAGTTATTTTCATCGTACAACTGCTACTCTGACACCCTCAATCTATTGAACCCATGAGTTTTTGGGACAGCTTGATTGCCTGGCATTCATTTGTTCACTACACATTCTGTGTACACACCCAGCCTCTACCCATACCCCTTCCTTTAGCAGAATCTTGCCCCCAGGAACCCTGCTCCCTTACCTCAGGGTGGAGCCCCAGCACTTAGGGCTCCTTTAGTCATATGACTGCAACTCTGTCACATCCACCTAGGTTAGGCTTCTTATGGGTGTATAGTTTGGTCATTCCTCCCTAGCAGGTTCAACTCCTCTTTGGAGGCTAATCTTCCATGTTATAGGAGCTGAACCACCTTCCTCTAAGGGTGCAGCCTTCTCTCTGGGGTCCCTTTAGTCATATGATATCAGCTCTGTGACATCTTCAAGGATGATCTTCCTACTATATGGACGGGGTGAGTTAATCTTTCCACCAAAGTATGCTATCCCCTGTTCCTTCCTTAATTACAAAAAAACTCAAGCCATTTGAGTTGCCCAATTTTCCTCATCTTCTGCAATCAGCTTTCAACATTACCTGTAATGCTTGGACTTAAAAGACTATTGTATGGCCTGGAGGGATGCTGACCTAAAGCCTTGGATCCCTCAAGGTTCCTCCACAATAATTTTTTTATTGACAGCTAGTAGTTCAGGAGAGCATGGAAATCCATCTTTATATTTTTGCCTGTATGTATGTGTGAACCTGTCAGTCAGTCAGTGAGTAAAAAGTAAAGCAGACTCCTGTGTGAGACACACAGTTTCTGAGTGGAGTGGGGTACAGTCTGTCAATGGGAGTGTGTGGTTTGTTGGTGTAGCTCTTCTGCATTACCTCATGAGTCATACTGCACTGTAGCCTCTGTGTGCATTGGGTGTGCATGTCACATGGGCATCTAAAAACCATGGGTGACTATTGTAAGTCATTACTCTTAGCACCTGGTGGTAGCTGTGTTTTGTCACCGTTAGTTGTGCATGTGTTGTCAATTCATGTAGAAAACATGAAATAAAGAACAGGAGCAGAAAGGGATGCAGAGGCAAAGGAGCAGATAAATGTTCAACCATTCCAGTTCCACCACATATAAGTTTTACAAATGGTGCTGGTGGGCAAGGATCAGGTCAAGGTGGGACAGGGACTGGCAGACATGGTCATGTGGCTGTAAGAACAAGGACTGCTGGGTACATGATAGTGCAGCTAAAGAAACCATGGTTCGTTAGCCCCCAGAAATTCTCAGGTTTGACTCCCACTGCAATGTAAGCAGCCTTCCCTGCTGGTTATCAAGTGCATCTGGTGATGAAACTATCCTGAGCAATCCAGAAGTATGCCAGTTTCCCTTTCTTTCTTCTCCAGTTGTTTCTGGTTGCACAATTCAGGATAGAACTGATCCATCCAGAAATGTAAAGTCTAGTTCATGAGAAAAAAAAACATCTTGCATCCACTATGCAGTTCCTCAACGGCCCCCCAACACACACACACACTGCTTCTGAAAACAGCATGATGGAAGCCAAATCATAAGTTCAGTTTCATGATTCACATTTTTTTTTTGCCACATACAGTAAATAAAAATAAGAAATACTCAATAAATATAAAACAATATAAATGATCATATGTTAACCTATATCATTTTATATCATACTGTATCAGATTATATTATGCGCTCATATAACATATATTACATTGCATTCTACTCTATTCTATTCTATTATGCAGGCTGCCCTCCCCGATGTCTAGGGGTATTGTGGTATGTCCATGGGGAGGGGGTGACCACACATGGCAGAAACCACCCAGATGTTTGTGTTACCTGGTTCCCGATTCTCTTCCTTGGGGTTGCCCATCATCACGGGGTGCTGCAGCTGTGGGAGTAAATGGGGTTAACCCCATTCAAAAGCAGAACACCAAAAAAGTCCAATGTCCAATCCAGAATAAAAGTTCATAAAACTTCATTTAATGGTAAAATTGCAGAAACACGGCCACTTCATGGAGCATGGGAGTTACATGAGGCAACAGTTAAATTTGAGGCACACCAGTACCTCACCCAATGGGTTACGGTTGATTGTAAAGATCTCCCTCTGGCTGTTTCACAAAGCTGAATTAGGCTTCCCAAAGGCCAGTGGCAGCAATATGTCCTGAGGCTGAAACAGGCCTAATTGCATCCTCTGGCAACTTCAGCTTCCCTTTCCTCTTCCTTTCCTGCACAACTTGGTTACTGGTTAACAGATCCCAAATTGGCGGACCTGCATGAGCTAACCCCAAACAATTCAGGTGAAGCTTTGGACTGGCTCTCACAGGGCTCGAACCTACACAGTCCACACTCACAGTGTCACTTTCTGGCCCACTCTCTCTACTGAATCAACATCTCTCTCTCTCTCTGCCACTGGACACACAATAGCAGATGACCACAGTAGGTACCCCAAACACACGGTGGAGACTACCTTTTCATGAGCTGCTCGCAGAGACTTACACCCGAGCTTCCCATGCTATCTGTCTGTTCCCACCCACTCTGCCATTCAGTTCTTCTACCAGGCATCAACTCTTAAAGACGGGCGAGGCAGGCTCTCACCACTGCCATGTGGGGACAGGACAGGCTCTCACCACTGCCACGAATCCTTCTCCCTCAGCGACATTACACCTCCTTCTATTCAGGGCTTACTCTATCATGGCCACCCCAAACATGGACCTCACAGGATGCTCCATACACTTCTCCCCGGTGCTGACTATTGCAAATGTAGTGGGCCTGGGGCAATCACCCCACCCTGGCCTCAGCCTTGGTCCCTCTCACAGACCAGGTTCCCCGATTTGCACCAAAATACCCCTTTTAAGGCTCCCACGCCCTTCCAGGTTGCCCGCCAGTGAGCAGTCCCAGATGACATCAGAAGTCAACCCCTCAGATGCTAGTAATCACCATGGAGGGAATTACAGTTATATTATATTATTATACTGGCATAGTAGCACCACTATAGTTAGGGTTGAGTAGGCATTTTAATATTAAACCCTAGTTTTTGCATTTTAATATCTTCACAACTGCTCAATGGATTTACACAATATTTTTCATGCATGGTGCATTGGGAAGATCTCTTGACGTGCCAAGTTTCATGCCAGTCAGATGTGCACATTCCAAGATGCGGATAGTGAAAAAAACATTTAAAAATTGCTGTTTTTGCTGATTTTTTACTATTGCGTTGCACCCAGATGGTTTGGAATTGTGATCTGAAATGTTCAAGGCGGAAAGGGATTGGCTCAGAAGGATTTCCTATGCTGGTTTGGTGAAAAATATTAATCCATTCCAAAGTTATTAAATTTTAAAATTTGGGTTCTGAGCATGCTCAGTCAGCATTTCAAAATAGCTGTATGAAGTTTTTGCATGGGCAATCTTTTTTGGTATTTTTTTCATTTGCTGCCATCTTGTTTTTCATTTTTGTTCAAAGAAAATTGAAAAAGTACAAAAATGGCATTGTAGAGGGAGACCAACATACAGTATGTATGTTGATTCTGCAGTTAACTGTTGGGAAAAAGACCCTCAAAGGTGTTATTTTTTTTTGCTTTTTAAATCTTTGTTCGTGACTCACCTCTGGGTTTTTCGTATTCCATGATATGAACCATGTCAGGTTAGCAGTGTTTTGTTGCTGTTTTTTGCCATCACCTTGCAGCCACACGATTTGGAATTTTGGTCTGAAATATTCAGGGAAGAAATGGCTGGGGCAACTTTTGTAGCTTTAACCCTAACTAGTGCATTAATGACATTTTTTTCGATGAATATTATGTTATGTTATGTTATGTTATGTTATGTTATGTTATGTTATGTTATGTTATGTTATGTTATGTTATGTTATGTTATGTTATATTATCATCTCATATATCATATTTGCTGCCCTGCCTATCCTTCCCAATGGTATCTGAAGGCACATCATTCCTCAGTGGCCAAAAAAAGAAATCCTCTAGGAGTCACTGTCCAATTCCTCCAAAAGTAACTCCCCAGCCCCCCCCCCACTACCACCACCAGTCCACAGTGCCTAAAAATTCAAATGGATCCTTTGCAGCATGCAAGTATTTTACAGATGACATCATGAATACACTGAAAGCATGTTGTAATCAGTGTGGTGAAAAAAATTATTCTGGGTCAGTGAAGTCTATTCAAACTTTGGGAACCAGACTTCTGACCAATTATTTAAAATGTGTGCATTGTATCCTCCTAACATACACTTCAGTTCCTAGTCCATCCCCACTCAGGACAGAAAAACCAGCAGCAGGGACAGCCTGGTTAGTTTAGGTATGTGTAGAATAAGATGGTTCATTTAAGTAATGCAGCCACTATTGATGGCAACAGCCTGAGCCAACTGATACATCCCTTGGTACTGGACAGCACTACGTCACAAAGGGTCCAACAACCAAAAGGCAGAGCCAGGCCCAGCATATATACCCCAGCTGGTGCCGAATTTGTAGTAAAAAACAATGTACGCTACTTAAGCCACTTCATGCCTGCATGAAACTGCCAAGCTTTTCTCCTACCTTTCCTCCTAATTTTTCAAGGGTTGACAGTTCCAAAGATATTTTGTCTTGAGTCTTGCTTCCCATAACACCACATCCTCTTCATCATCATCCTCTTCCTTCCATCATGAATCATGTTTTATCAGCATATACATAAGGCAAAATTTAACCCTTGCTGTGCTGTGGACTGATATATCAGTTCAGAATTACTATGCATTACAATTTGGTCAGTAGCCTAAGGGTTAAGAAGAATAACTAATAATAATAACATTGAAGTAAAAACCACAGAAGTTGACAGGTTTTGAAAACAACACATCCTCTTCATTATCCTCTTCCTCCCTCCATAATGAGTCATGTTTTTTTAGCATAAAGCCAAATTATCAGTGTTAGTGGCAAAGTAGGTAGCATGCTCACTTGTGGAGCTAGAAGATTGGAAGGTCATGAGTTCTAGTCCCACATCAGGTACTTCAGAGTAATACACATCACTGACAATGTAGAGCAGTACAAGAGGGGTGTTGCACTGCCGATGTACCATCTATCAAATGAGACACTAAACCAAGGTCCTTTCTGCCCATCTGGGTGGAAGGTAATCATCCTATAGCACTCATCAAAGAAAATTAGGTGATTTTCCCTGGTATCATGGCTAACATTCTCCCAGACAAGTACAACAGTTTATATAACCCCCCCCCCCCCACCAGGATGCACCTGTAAATGGGCAGTCACATCTCAGTGTGGCTTTGCTGGTCAAAATAATAAAAATAAATAAAAACTAATAGTACCTAATAATAATTACATTAAAATAAAAACCATAGAAGTGAACTGGTTTTGAAAACAATGCATCCTCTTCATTATCCCCCTCCTCACCATCATGAATCATGTTTATCTTGTCATGTGTCACTGCAGTGTGTTGGTAACACCGCCTTCTTCCCTGCCTATTGCACAGCTATGGTACAATATGACTGTATCTATCACTTTAGGAGGTAGTCAAACCACTAGTTCATCTGGGTCATTGCAGCAGCATCAGTAGCATGGTGCAATTCATTAAAGAAGTGGCAGAGATGTTTCTGACACAACTTGCAGAGAATTTAACACCATTAGATCATGCATGCAGTCTGGCATAGAATCATTACAGGATCACAGATATAATGATGTGTTAGTTCCCCATGGATACATACACAACTTTCTAGTCTTTCTATTCCTCCTCTTCTGCTGACTTTGCATCAAGGCTAGATTCTGTGAATCTTGAATTCTTCACCGTTCTCAGATTCAGCTTACCTTGATCATCTTTATCAGTTTATTCAATTATTCACATATCTAACAAATGACATATACTACTACTACCTCTATTCTCATTCCCAAACCTCATGGTAACAAGTCTCCATGACTCCTACTGTCACTGGCAAACCAATCCAGCTCACAATTCCCAGTAGTAAAGTTTTGTTCATAGCAATACAAAGAGCACTTTGTGTCATTGGTGCAGTCTTTCATTCCAAAAACAAAGTCAGCATAACGTACGCTCCCTCCGCGGATGAAGGTCGCGAGGACCAGGAGGTTCTCCCCAGAGCAACATTCTGTTTATTCAAGGTACAGAGTGAGGCAATGCTGCAGGGCTTCACCAGAGGCAACTCTTATTGATACAGAGGAGTCCTGGTGCCTTTTTTCATTCAAAGACTGATGTTTAGCGCCTGCTATAACTCTGATTTAAAAGTAAAACCTAATGCATACCTCTCCCCTGCCATCTAGGAATGTACTGCTGATATAAGTTTTTAGCTTGCAATAGATTCAGCTGTACTGTTGATTTAAGTTTTAGCATGTAATAGATTCAGCACATTTTTTACATTGAATCACGTCGGATTTAACACAAAAACCTAATGCTTAGCTCTCCCCTGCCATCTAAGAATATACTGCTGACTTCTGATTTTAGCTTTTAATAGATTCAGCTAATTCATGCAGCTTATAAAAACTGTTTCCTTACTTTACTGTGTAGATCATTTTCCCACTCTGAGCCCCCCTTTTTTTCTTTGTTCCAGCAAGCCCCTCCCTGTGTGCCTACCTGAAGTTAATTCTCCTGTTCTCCACTCTCCACAGCTTCTGTAATGCTCCCCCCATGGATGAAGGTCGTGAGGACCAGGAGGTTCTCCCCAGAATAACATTCTGTTTTTTCAAGGTACAGAGTGAGGTGACACTGCAGGGCTCCACCAGAGCCGACTCTTACTGATACAGAGGAATGCCGCCGACGCTGCACGTCGGTTGCCCCACCGCCACCACCACCACCCCCACCTTTGCTCAGCAAGTAGTTATATAGTAGAAGACACGTGGCACTCAGAACCAATCAGCAGTTTTCACCA